>CM059799.1:36942325-38142325 GCA_030435695.1 Brachymystax lenok tsinlingensis
CCATAACCAGGGTTCTCATCCTAACCTAACCCCCATCTCCCTCCTTGACCCTAATCGTGACTCCCCTATGGGGAGTGATCTGCACCAATCAGCAAACCGCAACACTTCCTCTGTCTCTTCTCCTTTGTCATCAATGCTCAATCAGAAGACAATTATCATCCCCCAAGTAACCACATTTTCACATAGAATCAGACCACTACATCAATCAATCAAACACAACTTCTCTACAGTTCAGCACACTTACATACCACTCAAACCATACAGAATAATTTCAGCATTCAGAAAGAACAAACATTTTAAGGACCTCCTCACCCAAGCAAGATTTAGTAGTAAGCCACCACAAGACCCCAAATCTCACAATTCCCATTTTCGACAGATAAAGTTTTTTACAAACACACACAGCCACACATCAGAACCAGTACAAGAATCCTATTCATTGAACACACATAACGTAATTTATATCATTACATGCACTCTCTGCAATAAACAATGCATTGGAGAAACCAAACACACCATAGAAACCAGACTCAAACAACACCTGTATAACATTAAAAGGGCACACCTACAAACGGCACTTATAACCCATTTCCAGGAGCACCCCATCACCCACTTCACCATATAAGGGCTACAGTCACATTTAGGCTGGACCTGTGGGCAGTGAAAGAGGGTAGAACGGGAGTGGATCCAGCACCTATAGACAATAACACCAAATGGCCTGAACAAGAAGTTTTAGAAAATGGGTTTTAACAGATAGGAAAATGGATGGAGTAGAACATGGTTTTATTTATACTCTATATAGTTATGTTTTGTTCAGTTTATTTATATTCTTAGGAGGTCACCTACGGGCCTTTTAAAGTACTACATTAACGTAACACATCATCAAGAAGGGGGATAAACAGGATAGGCCTGTGCACCGGAAAACAAATCAGCTGACACAAAACACAATCATATTCATAACCTAACCCTAACCCTGACCCTGACCCTAAACCTGGCAACAACATTTGAACAAATCTAACCTCCCGTGACAGCAGTAACCATCTTATCAGCAATTAAAAGCTCAGAAGTGGGTTTGACCAAACTTGAACTTTCATCACAAGTATAGAGTCATAACAATGTGAACGAGTGTAAGCATCCTCTGACAGGTTGCAGGTTTCATCAGGTCTGTGGCAGCCTAGTGTTTCAACAAAACCAGATAACCACGGTGGGATCCAGACAGAATGAGTCTGAACGTAGACGCCTTCTGATAGTGTCTGAAGGTCACAACACTCAAAAACAGGCTTTGACCCACACAGACAGAGGTCTCCTGAAGAGGAGACTTTACAGTTTATCATAACATAATGTATTAACCCTTTTAAAGGTATAAGGCCTTGGTTTAACTCTCTTTACAACCAAAACCTAATTTCCTAAGTGTTTCTATTAAAAATGAATGCTCCACTCTGGCAAACGCCTTGTTCAAATCTATCCTAAACACTATGCCTCCCTCAACAGTCATATGTCGAACAACTTATCTTATTGTAAAAGTAATATCCATAATATCCCTCCCAGGAACACTGTACGTCTGACTCAGACATGATACTCCCCATCACTTTACTAACACGGTGAGCGAAAACCCTTGCCAAAATCTTATAATCAGTATTCTGTCAACTTAAAGGCCTAAAATATTCCAGATTCTCCCAACTCCCTTTGTTTATACAGTGGGGAAAAAAAGTATTTAGTCAGCCACCAATTGTGCAAGTTCTCTCACTTAAAAAGATGAGAGAGGCCTGTAATTTTCATCATAGGTACACTTCAACTATGACAGACAAAATGAGGAAAAGAAAACCCAGAAAATCACATTGTAGGATTTTTATGAATTTATTTGCAAATTATGGTGGAAAATAAGTATTTGGTCACATACAAACAAGCAAGATTTCTGGCTCTCACAGACCTGTAACTTCTTCTTTAAGAGGCTCCTCTGTCCTCCACTCATTACCTGTATTAATGGCACCTGTTTGAACTTGTTATCAGTATAAAAGACACCTGTCCACAACCTCAAACAGTCACACTCCAAACTCCACTATGGCCAAGACCAAAGAGCTGTCAAAGGACACCAGAAACAAAATTGTAGACCTGCACCAGGTTGGGAAGACTGAATCTGCAATAGGTAAGCAGCTTGGTTTGAAGAAATCAACTGTGGGAGCAATTATTAGGAAATGGAAGACATACAAGACCACTGATAATCTTCCTTGATCTGGGGCTCCACGCAAGATCTCACCCCGTGGGGGTCAAAATGATCCACAAGAACGGTGAGCAAAATCCCAGAACCACACGGTGGGACCTAGTGAATGACCTGCAGAGAGCTGGGACCAAAGTAACAAAGCCTACCATCAGTAACACACTACGCCGCCAGGGACTCAAATCCTGCAGTGCCAGACGTGTCCCCTGCTTAAGCCAGTACATGTTCAGGCAAGTCTAAAGTTTGCTAGAGAGCATTTGGATGATCCAGATGAGGATTGGGAGAATGTCAGATGAAACCAAAATATAACTTTTTGGTAAACTCAACTTGTCGTGTTTGGAGGACAAAGAATGCTGAGTTGCATCCAAAGAACACCATACCTACTGTGAAGCATGGGGGGTGGGAAACATCATGCTTTGGGGGCTGTTTTTCTGCAAAGGGACCAGGACGACTGATCCGTGTAAAAGGAAAAGAATGAATGGGGCCATGTATCGTGAGATTTTGAGTGAAAACCTCCTTCCATCAGCAAGGGCATTGAAGATGAAACGTGGCTGGGTCTTTCAGCATGACAATGATCCCAAACACACCGCCTCGGGCAACGTAAGGAGTGGCTTCGTAAGAAGCATTTCAAGGTCCTGGAGTGGCTCTAGCCAGTCTCAGATCTCAACCCCATAGAAAATCTTTGGAGGAGTTGAAAGTCCGTGTTGCCCAGCGACAGCCCCAAAACATCACTGCTCTAGAGGAGATCTGCATGGAGGAATGGGCCAAAATACCAGCAACAGTGTGTGAAAACCTTGTGAAGACGTACAGAAAACGTTTGACCTCTGTCATTGCCAACAAAGGGTATATAACAAAGTATTGAGATAAACTTTGTTATTGACCAAATACTTATTTTCCACCATAATTTGCAAATAAATTCATAAAAAATCCTACAATGTGATTTTCTGGATTTTTTCCTCATTTTGTCTGTCATAGTTGAAGTGTACCTATGATGAAAATTACAGGCCTCTCTCATATTTTTAAGTGAGAGAACATGCACAATTGGTGGCTGACTAAATACTTTTTTCCCCCACTGTATATATAATAGTTAACAATCTTGTGGCCAATGATTCTGGAACTACCTGTGCCCGTTCCATGTACCTATACACGTCCAGCAATACGGGTGCTAAAATATCCACAAATTGATGATAAAACTCACTTGTCAGCCCATCTGATCTCAGACTTTTATTCCTACCACTGGCCAAGATATCCTCCCGTATCTCCTTAACCGTCATATCTTCGTCACAAATTTTTCATTCAGCATCAATAAAACCTAAAACGTCCTCACTACAGCCTTGGTCACTACCCCCCTGGTATATAGATTACGATAAAACCCCTCCACTATGTCAAAAAACCCCACCAAATTAGTAACTCTACCCTCCTTATCATTTTCTAGTGCTGTAATATACAGTTAAAGTCAGAAGTTTACATACACTTAGGTTGGAGTCATTAAAACTCGTTTTTCAACCACTCCACAAATTTCTTGTTAACAAACTATAGTTAGGACATCTACTTTGTGCATGACACAAGTCATTTTTCCAACAATTGTTTACAGGCATAGTATTTCACTGTATCACAATTCCAGTGGGTCAGAAGTTTACATACACTAAGTTGACTGTGCCTTTAAACAGCTTGGAAAATTCCAGAAAATGATGTCATGTCTTTAGAAGCTTCTGATAGACTAATTGACATAATTTGAGTCAATTGGAGGTGTACCTGTGGATGTATTTCAAGGCCTACCTTCAAACTCAGTGCCTCTTTGCTTGCCATCATTGGAAAATAAAACAAATCAGCCAAGACCTCAGAAATAAGTCTGGTTCATTCTTGGGAGCAATTTCCAAATGGCTGATGGTACTATGTTCATCTGTACAAGCAATAGTATGCAAGTATAAACGCAATGGGACCACGCAGCCGTCATACCGCTCAGGAAGGAGACGCGTTCTGTCTCCTAGAGATGAACGTACTTTAGTGCGAAAAGTGCAAATCAATCCCAGAACAACAGCGAAGAACCCTGTGAAGATGCTGTTGGAAACAGGTACAAAAGTATCTATATCCACAGTAAAACTAATCCTATATCGACACAACCTGAAAGGCCACTCAGCAAGGACCAAGCTACTGCTCCAAAACCTCCATAAAAAATCCATACTACGGTTTGCAACTGCACATGGGGACAAAGATTGTCGTTTTTGGAGAAATGTCCTCTGGTCTGATGAAACAAAAATATATAACTGTTTGGCCAAAATGACCATTGTTATGTTTGAAGGAAAAAGGGGGAGGCTTGCAAGCCGAAGAACACCATCCCAACCGTGAAGCACGGGGGTGGCATCATCATGTTGTGGGGATGCTTTGCTGCAGGAAGGACATTTATGTGGATATATTGAAGCAATATCTCAAGACATCAGTCAGGAAGTTAAAGCTTGGGTCTTCCAAATGGACATTGACCCCAAGCATACTTCCAAATGTTTGGCAAAATGGATTAAGGACAACAAAGTCAAGGTATTGGAGTGGCCATCACAAAGCCCTGACCTCAATCCTATAGAACATTTGTTGGCAGAACTGAAAAAGCATGTGCAAGCAAGGAGACCTTACGAACCTGACTCATTCACACCAGCTCTGTCAGGAGGAATGGGCCAAAATTCACCCAACTTATTGTGGGAAGTTTGTGGAAGGCTACACAAAACGTTTGACCCATGTTAAACAATTTAAAGGCAATGCTACCAAATACTAATTGAGTGTATGTAAACTTCTGACCCACTGGGAATGTGATGAAAGAAATAAAAGCTGAAATAAATCATTCTCTCTACTATTATTCTGACATTTCACATTCTTAAAATAAATTGGTGATCCTAGAATGTTTGCTAGGATTAAATGTCAGGAATTGTGAAAAACTGAGTTTAAAAGTATTTGGCTAAGGTGCATGTAAACTTCCAACTTCAACTGTATCTACTAAATTCTCCTCATTCATAAGTTTCCATAATGCATTTCTAGAAGAGTAAAATCTGAATCTAGCATAACTAGAGGCATCCATTCTACTACACCTCACATTAAAGTCTCCTACCAGTATACAGTTTTCTGAGCACAATGTTTTGAAACATTTCTCTCCTTTCAGATTCAATATTTGAAGAATAAACATTAATTAAATTAAGTTACATTTTGAACTTCAAATTCAATTACAATAAGTCTGTCATGATTGTCAGCATATACTTGTTTAACATTTTGAACCACATAATTATTTTCAAAATAGCCACTCCACTTCCGTGACTACAGAAAAATGTATCAGACCAGACCATTTACTCTTAATCTCCTGTATTGGTCTCTTGAAAACACAACATGTCTGGCTTAACAGACACCAAAACCTGCTCAAATTTGCTCATGTTTCTCAGTCTGTTAACATTTAGGGATAGGACAATCATTATCAATGTGTGCAGAAATATAAACAAAATCAAACAAGTCATTTCAAAAGAGACATTTTCTTTTTACCAAATCCCATCTCCCTAGCTTTCGACAATGACCTCTTATTTCTCGCAAACAACTGAGGATCCTCACTATCTTATTTCATTATCCGTCTCATGATTTGGACATTTTGGAGGGAGCGGCAGGCAAGCCTTTTGAAAGTCTGCTTTAACAGTGTCATCAACTTCAGTAGACCCAACTCTCTCTTTGGTGTCATTTTTACATACGCTTAAGACTGGCTCAGGCACCTGAGAAGCACATTGCACCATCTCTACTTGTGTATCTAGTTCACCCATCATGTGCTGCTGTTCCACCTTGTCAAATCAAATCAAATTTTATTGGTCACATACACATGGTTAGCAGATGCTAATGCGAGTGTAGCAAAATGCTTGTGCTTCTAGTTCCGACCGTGCAGTAATATCTAACAAGTAATCTAACAATTTCACAACAACCTCATACACACAAGTGTAAAGGAATGAATAAGAGTATGTACATATAAATATATGGATGAGTGATGGCCGAACGGCATAGGCAAGATGCAGTAGTAGAGTAGAGTACAGTATATACATATGAGATGAGTAATGTAGGGTATGTAAACATTATATAAAGTGCAATTGTTTAAGTGACTAGTGATACATTTGTTACATCCAATTAGGAACTATTTTAATTATTAAAGTGGCTAGAGATTGAGTCTGTATGTTGGCAACAGCCACTCAATGTTAGTGATGGCTGTTTAACAGTCTGATGGCCTTGAGATTTTGTATTTATTTTTTTCTTCAGTCTCTCGGTCCCAGCTTCTGGATGATAGCGGGGTGAACAGGCAGTGGCTCGGGTTGTTGTTGTCCTTGATGATCTTTTTGGCCTTCCTGTGACATCGGGTGGTGTAGGTGTCCTGGAGGGCAGGTAGTTTACCCCCCCGGTGATGCGTTGTGCAGTCCTCACTACCCTCTGGAGATTGTGGGCGGTTGTGGGTGGAGCAGTTGACAGCAGAAGAGATTAAAACTGCGTCTCGTGTAGTGCCAGAAGACATTACAGACTCTCCAAGCATATCTGCACCTGTCTCTGGAATCACCTGTATTTGTGACACACTCTCCATGTCACTCTCTTCCACTCTCTCCATAGGCATACTCCCCTCATCTTCCTCAGAAGTGAGGTCCATTGTTTGAAGTAAAATAAGTGATCTTTCCCTTATTACATCTACATCTATCTTTGGGTCTGTCACACACTCTGCACCCAATAAGTATGTTCAAACATTCTTTAGCATAATGCCCTTGTTCGCTACATTTATGGCATGTGAAATCCGGGCATAACTTAAGTATGTGCCCTGGCTGAATGTATAGTCTACATACCTTCACTTGATTGTCATGGATCACACTGAAGTATTCAAATCCCTCGACTGTATTGAATCTTGTTGAACACGGCAAGGATTGCACACTGTCCGTAAACTTCACTTTGCAAAATCTTGTCCCGTCTATGTCTGTTCCTGGCTACATCCTCCTCTTGATCGGCGTGGTCACCTTCACTTTCCAGCCTTGTAATGTATTTAACCATCCATAATATATGGAGGTTCAAAAAGGACACCACAAGTTTATCGTCCCCCAGTTCTTTAGCCATGATTTGACAGTTCTATATCTTTAGCCCGTCCATTAGTCTTTCTTTCCATTTACATGCAACATTGTTGCTTCATACTTATTTCCGTCTTAAGTTCTACATCCAAGCAATTCTCAGCAATTCCATCATGGTAATTTTGTCTTCTCCAATGATTTCCACATTCACCGTCAGTTCTTTCTCATACTTTCTTATATTCAGTTCTTCATTTGAAATTATTTATTCTCTAGTATTTTTGATGTCAAAGCCATGGCGTCCGTCCGGCATTTTAAGCAGGATCCCCCAAACAGCTCACGCCGTTGGGGGATAATAACGCAGATGTTGAAAAATAAAATAAACTACACTCACACACAAACTTTCAAACTTATGTATCAAAATAAACCTAAAAAAATTGTATTCTCTCCCTCTCAAACACTCTGCCACCTGCTGCTCATCCACTTCCTGAAAATCCAAAAAAGGGGCGTATTCAGTATGGTATGGCCGTAAGCCATGGAAGAAGAGTTGGATAGACTATTTCAAGTTTATGTAACTCAAAATGTAGAGCAAGTGGAATAGCCATTCCATTTAAAATGGCCATTATATTATTATTGTGTTTAGAAGAGTATACCTGACTGGGCAAAAAGCTTACAGAACCTGGTATTCCCAAGCGGTCTCCCAACCAACTACTAACCAGGCCTGACCCTTCTTAGTTTCCCGAGATCAGATGAGATCGGGCTTATTTTTTTATCTTTTTATTATAAAGAAAGTCATAATAATTTACAAACAAATCACATATACACCACCAATCCCCTATTAATTTCACCAAAATCCCAACCACATCAGAAAAAAACAGATTTCCAGTACAACAACCTATAGAAAGGCATAATTCCGCCATCACATTGACAAATCAACATAAATAAACCATCATCTGACATAGACGTACACCGTTTCAAAAGTTCACCTTAACACCCCCTCCTCCCTCCTCCACAGACACTAAAGTACTCTCCTCTACAAACAAACACTCACATTTCTCTAGTTTTGCATTACACTTTAATTCCACATGCTGACTTAAACCAGCTTTAAATATCTCCCAGACTTTACACTTTTTCCCTTCAAAATAGGTCATATTCCTTTGCATACATAACGAAACTCAATACAATATTCAACAGGTACACATTCACACCTGAACATTTCCCAACCACTCCAAACTACATTAACCTGTCCCATGCAAAACTTTCCAAGAACTCTCTTCTCCAGTGCTTCCACAACAAAGGTTTTACATCATAGAAAAAATCTGTCAGACACGGACATTCTACAAATAAATGTAACAAAGATTCTGGCTTCATCATACACATATCTTTCACGCAAATCAACAAACATTTTCCTCCACATCCTCTCGGCCGCAGGCCTCACACACACAGACTTCAACATACACTTGTACAGTCTTTTCTGTGTTACTTTTGATAACAATTATTTACCCGGTCCCTTACCTACAGTCGTGGCCAAAAGTTTTCAGACATGGCACATGGCACAAATATTAATTTCCACAAAGTTTTCTGCTTCAGTGTCTTTAGATATTTTGTCAGATGCTACTATGGAATACTGAAGTATAATTACAAGCATTTCATAAGTGTCAAAGGCTTTTATTGACAATTACATGAAGTTGATGCAAAGAGTCAATATTTGCAGTGTTGACCCTTCTTTTTCAAGACCTCTGCAATCCGCCCTGGCATGCTGTCAATTAACTTCATTCTTGCATAATCAATGCTTGGAGTATGTCAGAATTTGTGGGTTTTTGTTTGTCCACCTGCCTCTTGAGGATTGACCACAAGTTCTCAATGGGATTAAGGTCTGGGGAGTTTCCTGGCCATGCACCCAAAATGTCGATGTTTTGTTCCCTGAGCCACTTAGTTATCACTTTTGCCTTATGGCAAGGTGCTCCATCATGCTGGAAAAGGCATTGTTCGTCACCAAACTGTTCCTGGATGGTTGGGAGGAGTTGCTCTCGGAGGATGTGTTGGTACCATTCTTTATTCATGGCTGTGTTCTTAGGCAAAATTGTGAGTGAGCCCACTCCCTTGGCTGAGAAGCAACCCCACACATGAATGGTCTCAGGATGCTTTACTGTTGGTATGACCCAGGACTGATGGTAGCGCTCACCTTGTCTTCTCCGGACAAGCTCTTTTCCGGATGCCCCAAACAATCGAAAAGGGGATTCATTAGAGAAAATTACTTTACCCCAGTCCTCAGCAGTCAAATCCCTGTATCTTTTGCAGAATATCAGTCTGTCCCTGACGTTTTTCCTGGAAAGAAGTGGCTTCTTTGCTGTCCTTCTTGACACCAGGCCAGCCTCCAAAAGTTTTCATCTCACTGTGCGTGCAGATGCACTCACACCTGCCTGCTGCCATTCCTGAGCAAGCTCTGTACTGGTGGTGCCCCGATCCCGCAGCTGAATCAACTTTAGGAGACGGTCCTTGTGCTTGCTGGACTTTCTTGGGCGCCCTGAAGCCTTCTTCACAACAATTGAACCATTCTCCTTGAAGTTCTTGATGATCCGATAAATGGTTGATTTAGGTGCAATCTTACTGGCAGCAATATCCTTGCCTGTGAATCCCTTTTTGTGCAAAGCAATGATGACGGCACGTGTTTCCTTGCAGGTAACCATGTTTGACAGAGGAAGAACAATGATTCCAAGCACCACCCTCCTTTTGAAGCTTCCAGTCTGTTATTCAAACTCAATCAGCATGACAGAGTGATCTCCAGCCTTGTCCTTGTCAACACTCACACCTGTGTTAACGAGAGAATCACTGACATGATGTCAGCTTTTGTGGCAGGGCTGAAATGCAGTGGAAATGTTTTTGGGGGATTCAGTTCATTTGCATGGCAAAGAGGGACTTTGCAATGAATTGCAATTCATCTGATCACTCTTCATGAAATTCTGGAGTATATGCAAATTGCCATCATACAATCTGAGGCAGAAGACTTTGTGAAAATTAATATTTGTGTCGTTCTCAAAATCCTCATATGCACCCTCCCATTTATCACTTTTACCCACTCACCCAGAATGCATAATTTAATACTTTCATGTATATTTAACACTAATTTATGCTCCACTGTACCATTAAACTCCCACACAGTATCCAGAATTGCCTGCTCCCTTAAAAAACAGGTATAACCTCATAAATAAAATATTTTACCAATAATAACCCAGCCTTCATAAACTATTTGTTGTACAGCACCTTCTCACCCCTCTCTATTTTCAGATTTAAAAATCAGGCTGATTAAAATGTTGTCCTTATGTGTACATGTGTACTCAATCTGAGGAAGAAATTCACCCCATGCCAAGAACACCTCCTTATAGAACTCAGGCAACTCCTCCAACATATCCTTCTTCCATGCCATTAATAATCCACTTTCTTCACAACCCCCACTTCTGTACAAAACACATTTTTAAAAACCATCCATAGTCTACCTCCCCATATAAGTATTTTTGCACAGTTTTTATTCTCATTACTTTTCTCTTCCAAATCCACCAATTTCAAACCCCCCTCCTTTAAATCCGAGATAAGAGTTGTCCTTGCAATTATAGTCCCCTTCCCATCCCATAGGAAATCTGAAACCAATCCATTGAATTCTTTTAGCACCCACTGTGGCATATCCAACAAACTTAAAACATAGATACATTTAGATGCCAACAATGAATTAATCACCACCACTTTTCCCCTTAAAAACTGTTTTCTTGCCTTCCAATAGGACAGAGTGCTTTATTTTATTCAAAACCCCAGTCCAAGTCATATCCATCTCTTGTCCCTTTTTCATCCACCCCCAAACACATCCCTAAAGTCTTTATATTACCTTTATATTACCCCCCATCCGGTAGCCGTATACCTCTAATTGATTCGTTTGCTTTAACAATTGCTGCAAGCGGCTCCACCGATAAACTATAGAGAGCAGCTGATAAAGGACACCCCTGCCTAACTGATCTCTCCAGAGGAAAAGCTTTTAGCCAAGGTCTAGCCCATTACATTTTAATCTGCTCCTTGCAGATCCATACAGTAATCTAATCCATCCAATCATTCTATCACCAAAACCAAATTTCCTCAGTGTACTCAATAAAAAGGAATGATCAACTCTATCAAAAGCCTTATTTAGATCCAGACTCAGCACAAACCCCCCTTCCTCCCCCATATGCTTTATCACATGTCTTATCGTTCCTACTGTGTCAGAAATATCCCTCCCTGGTACTCTATATGCCTGGGTCTCTGATATTACCCCAACCATACCTTTTTTCACTCAATTAGCTAAGACCTTGGCTAAAATCTTATAATCATAATTTAGTGTCAATGGTCGATAATTATCCAGATTTACACGACTCCCTTTATTTTTAAACAAAATGGTTAGAACTCCTATGGCCAGCGAATCTGGCACCACTTGAGTCTTTTCAATATGTTAATACAATTTTCTTAAAATTGGAGCCAACAAATTTACAAAAGCTTTATAAAACTCAGCAGTTCGGACATCAGAACACGGGCTCCTATTGCAATTAGCAGCAAATATGGCATCCTTAACGTCAGTTAGACTCATATCTGCATCGCACATGTTTTTGTCTTCTTCTGTTAACTCAGCATCCACATGACCAAGGACCCTATCCATACAGGAATCATTAACCTCATCTTTTTTAAATAAGCATTCATAATATCTCTCTACCGCGTCCAGAATCCCCACCAAATCATTGACCCTTATCCCTTATCATTAATGAACTGCGTAGTATAAGTCTTATCTTGCCGCCTTTTCTCTAAATTTAAGAAAAACTAAGTACATCTCTCCCCCTCTATAGCATATTGCACTCTACTCCTTACAATCGCTGCAGCACATTTCTTCTTCTCATGTTTATCAAGCACAGCCTTAGCCAGTAATTACACCTCCACCCCATGATCTTTATAAGTTCCTACACACTCAAGTTCATATTGAACCTTCTGACGTAGCTCCTTCTCCTCCCTTTTCAAAAAATAATTCCTCTTAGCAGCATATTTTATAGTCAATTTCTTTCAGCTGCTCCCACCACAACCCCATGTTCTCCTCCATGAACTGCTTCCCTTTGGCCCGCCCAATACATTCTGATATCATAGCAATATAGTTTTCCTCCTCTAGCAGGCTATTATTTAAACACCACAGCCCACCACATTTAGTAGGTGTCTTTACCCCACAAGAAAATACCAGCGCAGCACGATCACTTAGAGCATTAAAAACATATTCAGGATCATGTCTTAGATGCTGTACATTCCTCCCCGTTACAGTAATCAATCCTGCTTTGTTTCACCTCATTTAAAACTATTTGCCTTCTAGAGAAATCTCTCCTCCCCGGGTTAACGTTCTCTCCACACATCGTGCAAATCATAATCTCCCATAGCTGATAACAGCTCCTTTCGTGATGTGTCAGGGCCGAATTGCACACTACTCGTCGCATCTAAACGACCTAACCACACATACAAATTCCCAACCAAAATCTTATTGTTATTACACAGAGACCGAAAAGCCCTGAAAAAACCCTCCTTCTTCTTTTCTACATTTGGGGCATACACATTAATTATACGATAGGCAACAGAACTCACTGAAAAATCGACAGCAAGAAGTCGACCTTCATAAGGCGTTCCCACTAGCCGTACATTTTCCACTACCCCCCTTTTAATCAGTATCGCCACCCCACATGCACCCACTACCCCATGACTAACAAAACATCGATCTGTCCATATTCTACTCACAAAATCCATAGACAAAGGGGACCATTTGGTCTCCTGTACACATATAATATCCGCATCCGTAGATGCCAATAACATATTCAGCTTCAGCCCCACTCAACCCATGCGCATTTATTAAAGAAAATATCTTTATACCTGACATGAGTAACACAAGCAGATGCCATAGAGTGCAACTCATTCCTCTAGATATTTGAACTTCTTACTGCACTTCTTATTCTTATGCTTTGACGATATTCTCTTTTGACGTACTAAAGCCTGGAACACTCCCAAAGCTACCTCATCCCCTGATCCCATCAGACTGGTAGGAGAAATCAGAGCATTCACTGCCCCCTCAGCAGGTTTGACAGTCACATCAGGTTGTACATCCACCATTAGAGGCTCTGTGCATGGGTCCTTGCCAATCACATATTTCTGTAAATCCATCTGAGCTTGTCTAACCCTCGCATCTTCCCCCTCCACATCCTCTAATGAATTTATCCAGTCTACAGCACTGTCCATACTGGATCCCAGCTCCATCACCCCCATCTCTGCAGACTTGCTGAGACTTCTCACCCCTTCATGCATCCCACTGATCCCCTCCATATCACTCTCCTCTCCCAGATCACTTTCTTCCACACAGCCTTCCGTAGACTCCGAGCCTCTCTCATTCACGAAAGTGTAGCGAAATTATAGTAATCCTTTCAGGCTTTTAGTTTGATTCTCAAATAAGAGAACTAGACGCCAACAACAGAGACATCTATTTTCTGCTCTTAAATGAGTCTGTGTTGTCTCCTGTTCTCTATAGACACTACGTCCTGCCGCTGTGTCTATAATATATGGCGACCAACCCGTGATGTATTTTGCATTTTTGACTTGCACTTATTCCCCATCCCTGATATTCCTATTTGAAAGCACTTCTGATGTATTATTCCTAAAAAATATATGTTGTTGTGTTTTTTATAAAATATATATATATCTTGTGGCTATTACCTGACTCCCATGTCTAAACCTTAATCACTCCTGAGCCCTGACCCTCACCTCTCTGACCCCCATGCCTAACCCTAACCACTCCTGAGGCCTGAGCCCTAATCCTAAACCGTCTGACCCCCATGCCTAATCTTAACCATCCCTGAGTCTTAACTTTAACCTTTCTGACTTCCATGTCTAACCCTAACCATTCCCGAGGCCTGAACCCTAACCCTAACCTTTCTGACCCCCATGCCTAACCCTAACCACCCCTGAGCCCTAACCCTAAACTTTCTGACCCCATTGTCTAACCCTAACCATTCTTAAGGCCTGAACCCTAACCCTAACCTCTCTGACCCCCATGCCTAACCCTAACCACCCTTGAGCCCTAACTTTAACCTTTCTGACCTCTATGTTTAACCCTAACCATTCCCGAGGCCTGAACCCTAACCCTAACCTTTCTGGCCCCATCCCTAACCTTAACCACTTGTGAATATACCTAAACATAAATTCTCCCCCCCTCTTCTTTTATTATTTTTCCCTTTGTGGGACCCTATTGTAATGTATTGTCTCATCTGTATTTTTTTATTTTTTTTATTTCATTAAAATATATTGGAGGATATATGTAGCCCCTGTGCCAGTGCACACTTAACACCCATTCGGTGTTAAGAATTTGTCCCCTACCTATTCTTCTCCCGATTCTGGGTCCGTATCCCTATCCCCCCAATCCTATCCTTGTCCTCCACCCCCAGACCTTTCCCAGACCCCCTGTCCCTATTCCCCCAACAGATACAGAGCCCCAGATTATACCCATCATCAGCACCTTCTCAGACATAAACAGACTCCTTCCTTGTAGACTCAAAGTCGCTTTCACCTAAACACAATGTACATTTCCCCCACTCCAGGAATTCAGACACATATCAGCTTTTCTCAGAAACCCCAACCTAAGGGATCTCTTCATTTTTGCTAAATTTTCCAGTAAACCCACTCTTAATCCATACATTGAACAACAATATTATAGACAACTTCCACACATTCAAAATCCACATGCACAAAGCTCCAGTCCTATCCCACAACTCATGACCATTCAGAGCACCAACACTGTTTATGCCATAACATGCACATTATGCAACAACATTTATATAGCAGAAACCAGTCACATGGTCTTGACAAGCCTCAAACAGCACCTCTACACAATTGAAAAAACATATTACAAACACACCTGGTAAAACACTTTCAAATCCACCCTACAACCTCCCTCTGCATTATGGGTCTGGAGATGAAAGCCTCCTGGACCAGAGGCCAGAGAAGAGCAGCTGAATCCAGGTGGATTTCAAAACTTAATACCTTGGCTCCACTTGGAATGAATATTAAGGAGTAGTATAAACACTAACAGTGGGAGTTAGTGAGGGCCAATTAAGAGAGCTGGAGGGGCCACCGACACAAGGAGGACGTTCAATAAAAATATATGTATTTGATTTCTCAACCTGGTTTTGTCTTTTTTATATTTCGTATTGAATTTTATTTTATTATACAGTTTAACATAGCATGTAATCCCTTCACCCTCTTTCATTTGGGGGGGGGGGGATTTCTAACTATGTACTTAATTATTTAATTGATCTAGTATGCATGTTTTATTGTGATTTTATATGAAATTTGGTTTAAAGGTAAACCTTTTTACTCTCAAGATTTTATTGATAATTGTCTTCCTCCTGTTGTTGAATTGTTATGTTCTCCCACTTTCTCCAGACCGGTCAGATGTACAACACAGAAACATGGCAGAAAGTTGCAATAGGCCCGTGCAACCCAAGGTTTGATACCAATATAAACATAAACCCTCTTAAACCTAACCCCTAACACTAACCCTAACCCTAAAGGCATTAAAAACAATTTTAAAAATCTGCGCCTGGTAACCCGTTCAATCACCAGGTGCACAGTCTGTGCTTAGTCTCTGGAGCGAAAGCAAAAAGTGGGCACTCTCGACTTGGGGAGGTAGTGACGAAAAATAACAATACAGGACTCTTTCGAGGCACTGTAATTGGAATTAGTACACTTTAAATCCTTTAACGAGGATCCATTGGAGGGCAAGTCTGGGGCCAGCAGCCACGGTAATTCCAGCTCCAATAACGTATCTTAAAGTTGCTGCAGTTAAAAAGCTCGTAATTGGATCTCGGGATCTCGGCAGTCTAGTAACTGGTTCTCTCCGCCGCCTGTCCCAGCCTCTGCTTTTAACTGAATGTCCCAGTGTTCAAAGCCGGCCCGGTCGCCTGAATACCGCAGCTAGGAATAATGGAATAGGACTCCGGTTCTATTATTATTATTTTTCTTCTGAACTGCTCAGTCTGACCTGGGTATAGGGGCAAAAGACTAATCAAACCATCTAGTAGCTGGTTCCCCTCAGGATAGCTGGCGCTCGAAGTCTCGCAGTTTTATCTGGTAAAGCGAATGATTTTAGGTCTTGGGGCCCAAACGATCTCAACCTATTCTCAAACTTTAAATGGGTAAGAAGCCCGGCTCACTGGCTTGGAGCCGTGCGTGGAATGCGAGCCGCCTAGTGGGCCACTTTTGGTAAGAGGAACTGGCATTGCGTGATGAACCGAACACCGGGTTAAGGCGCCCAATGTCGATGCTCATCAGACCCCAGAAAAGGTGTTGGTCGATATAGACAGCAGGACGGGGGCCATGGAAGTCGGAATCCGCTAAGGAGTGTGTAACAACTCACCAGCTGAATCAACTAGCCATGAAAATGGATGACGCTGGAGCGTTGGGCCCATACCCGCCGGCCACAGGAGCCTCGAGGGCAATGCCGCGACGAGTAGAAGGGCCGCCGCGGTGAGCACGGAAGCCTAGGGCGCGGAAGGCCGCCTAGGCCGCCGAGGTTGCAGATCTTGGTGGTAGTAGCAAATATTCAAACGAGAACCTTGAAGGGCGAAGTGGAGAAGGTGACCTCTACCTCTAGTAGGGCCTCTGCAGTCCCTCCTTGTATGACACCTGATGGGGGTGAGTAGATCTATCTCTGACAGGTTAGTGCGAGGAGGTAGGGAGGGGGCCCTCTAGGAGGACCCCTCCGGTCCCTTCTTTTATGACACCAGGTAGGGGCAGGTCGAACTGTCTCTGGCATGTTCGTGCAGGGAGGTAAGGGTGGTAGCCTTCCAGTAAGGGTCTTCCAACCCCTCCTTCTAGGTCACCTGTTCTCAGGTGTCGATAACAATGCAAAACAAGAGTAGACAACCAGAAAATGGTGGCTCGAACGCATCTCCGGCTCCGGCTGGGAGGGGGGAACTAAGTTCTGGGAGACGGCTGATGGAGCTTCGGCAACGTCAGTCTGATCACAGAACCTCTGTGGTGAAACGTTTAAACGCGCGTCCCTCGCATACTTAGGTAACTCTAAATCGCGAAGGTTTGAATCGAACGCCAGCCTTGACGGGGCCCGTCAAAAGGGAGCATTAAAGGGAGACGGCCGGTGCTTTGCGGTTAGGTACTACCAGGTCTCAGGTTCGCCTGAGTACGTGACTCTACACATTAAGGTGGGAGCTCCCTTCCATGCTTCTCGGAGTATGAAGTGGGATGGCATGTGACTAACCCTTAGCTGATACTACTAGCGCAAAAACATTCTGTATACGGATGTGTCCCAGGTTCCGGGGACCCGGGGGTAATAACTACCCCCATGGTGAATAGAGCGGATAAAAATGCAGGCCCGAAAGGGAGGTACATTACATGCATATGCGCACGTGGTAAGGTGCGCAGGGGCGGAACGGTACCAGGTATCACTCACACCGGCGAAACCCACACATAGTGTTACAGTTCTATACAATGCAGAGGGCGCTACCATCCGACACAGTGACGGACGGAGTCTAGCAGTAGGAATCGGATGCCCTCCCCAGCTGAAGGACGCCAGATAGAGTAGCGCTAGTCCTTGGCAACCTCGTTTCCAGGTAAGTAGTACGACGCACAAGACGGCTTGTAGGCGACTGACAGCCAGTCGGTAAGCCGGAAAAGAGTCCACCCCGCCATGCGGATCAACCGAGGGCCAAATGGCTGACGTTCAAAAGAGACGAGCCCCGCTTCGACTGGTGCTCCTCATGTCAATGTGAAGAAATTCAATGAAGCGCGGGTAAAGGGCGGGAGTAATTATGACTCTGTTAAGGTAGCCAAATGCCTCGTCATCTAATTAGTGACGCGCATGAATGGATGAACGAGATTCCCACTGTCCCTACCTACTATCTAGCGAAACCACAGCCAAGGGAACGGGCTTGGCGGAATCAGCGGGGAAAGAAGACGCTGTTGAGCTGATGTTCAAGAGGTGGACATTGAGGACGTCCAGGGAGAAGACATGGAAGCCTGAGAGGAAGAGAACCAAAGCTTTAGTTTCTGGACTTCTAGACTATTTTACAGATTTTTTGGGAGATGCGATGGATCATTGGGGATCATTCAATATTCTCTTTATTTTGTTGTTCAGTGAAATCATCCCATGCAAAGAGTCAACTCCTTTAATTAAAGTTAAATTCGTAACTAAATTGTTTTTTTGTTTTTTTTCAATTGGAAGAATTGAATCATTTGCAATTATGTCTACTTATGATAAGGTAGAATGTTTATGTTTCTGTCTCCATATGATATTGTAAATATATCCAATGCAAAAAACATCTACATTTAAATTGTATTAATATTAGTTTGCATATATTTCCATTAATTCCCATATATTCCCGTTATTCCCACGGAAAGTTTCCCCAAATTGTTCAACCCTAGTAATGATCATGCTGTTTAGTCGGCTTCATGATATGCCACACCTGACAAGTGGATGGATTATCTTGGCAAAGGAGAAATGCTCACTAACAGGTATGTCAAATTTGAGAGAAATACATTTTTTGTCCATAGACAATTTCTGGGATATTTTATTTCAGCTCATGAAACACAGGACCAACACATGTTGCGTTTATATTTCTGTTCAGTGTATACAGGGCATTCGGAAAGTATTCAGACCCCTTGACTTTTTACCAATATCTGAGCAGTGTTTCACCTTGACCACTGGGAGGCAGTAGAACATTTACTATTCTAACAGTAAGCCTAATTCATACCTTGGGAGAATCTCAATTGTATTGCTGTGATACCTCACGTCCTCTCTCCTTGCCTCCTCAAAACCCATTGGATAAGAAAGTGAAAAGGGAATGACCACTGACCTCATCCAAGGGGTTTTAAGAAGAAGGCAAGGAGAGAGGACGCGAGGAATCAAGGAAATGCAATTGAGATTCTCCCCGTACTATATTATATTATATGTACTATGTACTGGGACAGACACCAGTGATGAGGGAATGTAGTTCACTGTATCAACTATGCATAAAAACCATGGTACATAAAACTCAACCTGGCCTAACAAACAATCTTAGGGATTTAAAAAAACATTTTATATTATACCACAGTGGTATACTTTAGCGTTGTGGAGGCATGGAGCCACCTGTTGGGAGACAAATGACAATAGAGTCAATAGCCTGGTCCCTAATCTCTATGTACTATAGAAAATCCTCAGAACGACAATGATAGTCAAAGGACTTGGCTAAAGCACACACACAGATCTTTGAACAAGCTATGCTGCTATCCCAGCCTCATAGCATAAACAATATGGTTTACATCTATGATGCTGTATTGTAGTTGAATGGAAGGAAAAATTGTAGACTATACAGTACATTTTTTAACAAATTCCACATGTTTAACAAAAAACCCAATTTTGACTGTAAAATGCTGTATTTATGAAATATAAACACAAAACTGAAGTGAGAAATCATGTGGTATTATGAATCATGTGAATAAAATGAACATCTGATGTCATTAAATATCATTACACAATAATGAATACTGTAAGACTGTACAAAACATGCGAGAATGTTCAGCATATGGTCCCTATGTAGATGAGTGTGATGTAAATCCCTACATTTTTTACGAGACCTCTATATGAAAATCCACATATGTATTTAATTGGGTCCATGTTCAGGGTAACCAAAGGGTGGATGGGTTTGCTAGCTTCAGCCACCAAGGAGAAATAAAACCGACCAAAAGATTGTAGAAACCCAACAATACAGAGGTCCTTTTGAATTTCCTAATACATAGATAAAAGTCATCCTACATGGCTTTATCTCTCTATCGCCGCATGACAGAGGGAGTGGAATTGGAATGTATTGTACTATCTCTTTCTCTCCTGCTTTCCCTCTCTCTCTCGCTCGTTGGCATTGCACCTCTCTTTTTTATATTTAGTCTAAATCTGTAACAGATTGTGTTTAGACTGGCTGGAGGTATGCTGCCACAACACCACATGCAGGGGGACCACGTTATCCTCCCCCTGAGCATTAAGCCCAGAATGGGCCTTCTTTAAAATACCTCAGAGGAATTACCACCAATACTTAATCTCCATGATCATAATTTAACATGTACTGTAACAAGAGGGGGGAAGGTGGATGGGGGGACTGGAAAAGGCATTTGAGATTATCTGATGAAGGCCTGGCTGGCTGTGAAATCAAATCTGGAAGAGCTGTACTGTAGCCTACCATCTTGAAGACCCACACTGCACATTCTGGTTGTTGAGGCTAGTAATGATCTTCTGTATACAAGATCCGTGTTAGTACACACTCTAAGCCAATATCATTTGTAAGGCCCTGTGTACTAAATAATATCTGTATAGCATGAGTTCCTGTCTGTTTGTGCTATCATGTCAACTCCCTGTCAGCAGCAATGGAATAGACAAGAGCACAAACAGATCTGTGACCAGGCTACTGTCTGTATACATGGCCCATATTTCATTGTTTGTTGATGACCTGTCCTATACCGCACAGTGAAAGTCATCATTACCATGCTTTGCTGAAATGGAGGCTCTCAGTGATACATGTAGACAACGCCTTTTATTAACCAGCATAAATAGTAGCCTACCATCCCACCTACATGGCACTGACTGTCCCACTTTGGTTTAATTGCAACCCAATCAGCACATGTTCCCACAAGTTACATAATACAACTATTCTATTTATCCTCCTTTTCACCTTTGGCGTGCTGTAACATTCACATTACCCATTGTCCCAAATTATACTTTTTCATCCTGGACTTTAAGCTCTAATTATAAAACCATTTTACACTAAAAATAGGCCTCTGGTTAAAGCATTTAGAATGTTTCTTTCATCCATTAGCAGCATGAATATTTTCCCGTCTGGCTGTCTTCATCAAATTGATAAGCTGAATTGAAGTGCGCAGGGGGCGGGGTCAATCAACTAAATGTTTGGTAAGAGGATTTGAGAAGCCATTGTGGGGTCATCTTCACTCACTATAATAAATTAGGGGTGACAGTAATACTAGACACAGCCCATATGGCCACATACTGTAGCCTGGTGCACTATGACCATGGGGGGCATGGCTAATTCAATTACCATTTACACTCCCAAAGCCACATCCATTTGGATTGTCTTTCAATATTTCCGTTTTCCCTATACAGACAAACTCTGCTTTTATTGTTACACAATAAAAATGAACTGGCAGAGTGAATGTGAACAGGCAAGCATCAAGGCTCAGTCATTGGTTTGCTGCTGCAGCTACAGTATATCCTTAACCCAGTTAGGTTACACTATAGCTAAAGCTATTCCACCACACACTTGGAAATGTGATATTGACATAAAACTCTAGGGTTTCTCCATGCATCGTCGTGACCGGACAGCGGACAAAACCAAAGGGGGGTGTGCCTCTTTGTAAACAACAACTGGAGCACTGCTTGAAGCGTGTGAAGGATGTCTCAAGCTTTTGCTCACCTGAACTAGAAAACCTAATGGAAAATTGCAGATCATCTATCTACCAAGAGCGTTTATCTCTAATCGTCACTGCTCTCTACATCCCACCACGAAACAAGAATGGCACTAAGCAGGCTGTACAGAGGCATTAAAGGGTTAAACGCACACCCAGAGTTTCTAGTTAATTAAAACTTCTTCAGGCTAGGGTCCTTTTTTCTCAATTTCCGCCTGACTGACATGCCCAAAGTAAACTGCCTGTTGCTCAGGTTCTGAAGCCAGGATATGCATATTGGAAAGAAAACACTTTGAAGTTTGTAGAAATGTTAAAATAATGTAGGAGACTATAACACAATAGATATGGTAGGAGAAAATCCAAAGAAAAAACAACCCGTTTTTTTTTTGAGAGCCCATGCTTCTTCATTGGAAAGTATAGGGAAATAACTACATCGAGCTCCCAGTATGCAATTCCTATGGCTTCCACAGGGTGTCAGCACTCTATGTTCAAGGTTTCAGGCTTGTTTCTTCCAAAACCAGTAAGAAAAATTTGTTTTAGTACTGGGACACACTATTGGAAATCCGTGCATGTGCGTGCCACGAAGACAAGTTTCCTATTGAACATTCTTCTTTCCGTATTAAATATTATAGTTTGATTACATTTTAGGGTATCTGAGGAGTCAATAGAAATGTATTTTGACTTGTTTTAACAAAGTTTAGCGGTAGTTTTTTGGATTCCTTTCTCTGAATGTTGAACGAGTGGAATACAAAAATCGATGGCGCCAACTAAACTGACTTTTTGGGATATAAAGAAGGATTTTATCTAACAAAATGGCACTACATGTTATAGCTGGGACCCTTTGGATGACAAATCAGAGGAATATATCAAGAAGTAAGTGAATATTTAATCGCTATTTGTGAATTTATGAAACCTGTGCCTGTGGAATAATATTTTGATGTGGGGTGCCGTCCTCAAACAATCGCATGGCATGCTTTCGCTGTAATGGCTACTGTAAATTGGAGAGTGCAGTTAGATTAACAAGAATTTAAGCTTTCAACCGATATAAGACACTTGTATGTACTTACATGTTTAATCCATATTTTTTATGATTATTTATTTGAATTGCGAGCCCTCCAGTTTCACCGGAAGTTGCCCTGCTAGCGGAACGCCTAGCCTTAAGAAGTTTTCAACGCGGGGAAACTTAAATGCCAACACGTCTCCTGTGCCACAAGGGGCGCTAACACTCTAGATCACTTTTAGTTTACCCCCATAAACGTATACAAGGCCCTCATTTGCCCTCTTTTCAGCAAATCAGACCATGGCTGCAGTCCAAACATGTTATTTTTACCCCTTCAGCCCTTGCGCTAGCCACTTTCCCTCAGGGGAATCCCCATCGAAACTGGATGCAGTTTGATTGCCATCCAATTTACTAACCCCCTTGGCCCTCGATTTATCTTGAGGGAGTGAGTGAACAACCATGGTCACTTGAGGGGTTGATATGACCCACAATTCAATGCAAACTGTAGTCACATGTCAAACTCTGGTGGCCGCGAAGTGTCAAATTTAATCAACAAGCCTGCATTTTCAGCATGTCAGAAAAAAGTATGAAGCTAGCTTTCAATTTTTTTTTATATATATACACATTGATTTTAGCATTGGCAATTTGGCTTAGTCTTGTAGTGAGGAGACTATAAAATGTTGATTCATAAACATGGTTTTTGCAATTCTGAAATTTATTGGAATATATTACCAAACTATAAAACTAGCTAGCTAGATATGTTAGCTTACTAGGTACATTAATAGGTTTCCACCAAGGATGTTGCCTCTGATCATCACTCTCCCTAGCTTGGGCAAGGGACATTTTAAGGTACACTCGGATGTGACGATGTAAAACGTCATTCAAGGGCTGAGGGTTTAGGGCCGAGGGCTGTCTACTTTGAGTTTGAAACGCAGCCCATAGCAACATGCCCTAGATGGCCACATCGTTCCCCTCTCCTCAGTCATCACCAATCTGGGAGTTAAATTCGACCCTGCTCTCTCCTTCAATGCCCACATTAGTCACGTCTGTTAAACGTCATTCCTTCACCTGAAGAACATCTCCCGCCATAGGAGGCTGATGGCACCTTCATTGGGGAGGACGGGCTTGTGTTTTCCATGTGTTTGATGCCATTCCATTCGCTCAGTTCCAGCCATTGTTATGAGCCGTCCTCCCCTCGGCAGCCTCAACTGTCTCCCGCCTAAGGCCATCTCTCACCACTTCTGACGCAGAAAATCTTATTTATGCATTTGTTTTCTACAGAATTGATTATGGGAATGCAGTACTTGGGGGACTGCCTGCAAACTCAATAAATACATTCCAGCTCATTCAATACAGTGCTGCAAGGATTATGACTCAAAAAAAGTCCACCTCCATAGCCATGGGAAGTAGGGGTACTGAGGGTGCTGCAGCACCCCCTGAAAAATCTGAAAAATAAATAATAAAAAACAAATATATATATATGTATATATAAACTCAGCAAAAAAAGAAACCCTTTTTCAGGACCCTGTCTTTTAAAGATAATTCGTAAATATCCAAATAACTTCACTGATCTTCATTGTAAAGGGTTTAAACATTGTTTCCCATGCATGTTCAATAAACCATAAAAAATGTATTAACATTCACCTGCGGAACGGTCGTTAAGACACTAACAGTTTACAGACGGTAGGCAATTAAGGTCACAGTTATGAAAACCTAGGACACTAAAGAGGCCTTTCTACTGACTCTGAAAAACACCAAAAGAAAGATACCCAGGGTCATCTGCGTGAACGTGCCTTAGGCATGCTGCAAGGAGGCAAGAGCACTACAGATGTGGCCAGGGCAATAAATTGCAATGTCCGTACTGTGAGACGCCTAAGACCGCGCTACAGGGAGACAGGATGGACAGATGATTGTCCTCTCAGTGGCAGACCATGTGTAACAACACCTGCACAGGATCAGTACATCTGAACATCACACCTGCGGGACAGGTACAGGATGGCAACAACAACAACGTCGCCTATGGGCACAAACCCACCTTCGCTGGACCAAACATGACTGGTAAAAAGTGCTTTTCTCTGACGAGTTCTCTCTCACCAGGGGTGATGGTCGGATTTGCGTTTATCATCAAAGGAATGAGCGTTACACCAAGGCCTGTACTCTGGAGTGGGATCGATTTGGAGGTGGAGGGTCCGTCATGGTCTGGGGTGGTGTGTCACAGCATCATCGGACTGAGCTTGTTGTCATTGCAGGCAATGTCAACGCTGTGCGTTACAGGGGAGACATCCTCCTTCATGTGGTACCCTTCCTGCAGGCTCATCCTGACATGACACTCCAGCTTGACAATGCCACTAGCCATAATGCTCGTTCTGTGCATGATTTTCTGCAAAGCAGGAATGTCAGTGTTCTGCCATGGCCAGCGAAGAGCCCAGATCTCAATCCTATTGAGCATGTCTGGGACCTGTTGGATCAAAGTCCATTCCCCCCAGAAATGTACGGGAACTTGCAAGTGCCTTGGTGAAAGAGTGGGGTAACATCTCACGGAAGAACTGGCAAATCTGGGGCAGTCCATGAGGGGAGATGCACTGCAGTACGTAATGCAGCTGGTGGCCACAACAGATACTGACTGTTACTTTTGATTTTGACCCACCCCCCTTGTTCAGGGATACATTATTCAATTTCTGTTAGTCACATGTCTGTGGAACTTGTTCAGTTTATGTCTCAGTTGTTGAATCTTGTTATGTTCATACAAATATTTACACGTGTTAAGTTTGCTGAAAATAAACGCAGTTGACTGTGAGAGGACATTTATTTTTTGCTGAGTTATATATATTTGTTAATATATTTTTTCATAAAGGTAGTGCACTGGGCATTTAATAGTCATGTTTTATTTTTTTATTTTATTTCACCTTCATTTAATCAGGTAGGCCAGTTGAGAACAAGTTCTCATTTACAACTGTGACCTGGCCAAGATAAAGCCAAGCAGTGCGACAAAAAACAACAACACAGAGTTACACATGGGATAAACAAAAGTGCAGTCAATAACACCATAGAAAAATCTATATACAGTGTATGCAAATGGAGTAAGGAGGTAAGGCAATAAATAGGCCAATAGTAGTGAAGTAATTACAATTTAGCAAATGTACACTGGAGTGATAGATGTGGAGATGATGATATGCAAGTAGAAATACTGGTGTGCAAAAGAGCAAAAAAAGTAAATAAAAACAATATGGGGATGAGGTAGGTAGTTGGATGGATGATTTACAGATGGGCTGTGTACAGCTGCAGCGATCGGTAAGCTGCTCAAATAGCTGATGCTTAAAGTTAGTGAGGGAGATATAAGTCTCCAACTTCAGCGATTTTAGCTATTCGTCATTGGCAGCAGAGAACTGGAAAGAAAGGCGGCCAAAGGAGATGTTGGCTTTGGGGATGACCAGTGAGATATACCTGCTGGAGCGCGTGCTACGGGTGGGTGTTGTTGTGGTGACCAGTGAGCTGAGATAAGGCGGAGCTTTATCTAGCAAAGACTTATAGATGACCTGGAGCCAGTCGGTCTGGCGACGAATATGAAGCGAGGACCAGCCGACGAGAGCATACCGGTCGCAGTGGTTGGTGGTATATGGGGCTTTGGTGATAAAACGGATAGCATTGTGATAGACTGCATCCAGTTTGCTGAGTAGAGTGTTGGAGGCTATTTTGTAAATGACATTGCTGAAGTCGAGGATCGGTAGGATAGTCAGTTTTACAAGGGTATGTTGGTGGATCAAGGAATCACCTGCAGCAAGAGCGACATCGTTGATATATACAGAGAAAAGGCCTGAGAATTTAACCCTGTGGCACCGTAATAGAGACTGCCAGAGGTCCGGACAAAAGGCCCTCCAATTTGACATACTGAACTCTGTCTGAGAAGTAGTTCGTGAACCAGGCGAGGCAGTCATTTGAGAAACCAAGGTTGTTGAGTCTGCCGATAAGAATACGATGATGGACAGAGTCGAAAGTCTTGGCCAGGTTGATGAAGACGGCTGCACAGTAGTCTTTTATCGATGGCTGTTATGATATCGTTTAAGACCTTGAGTGTGGTTGAGGTGCACCCGTGACCAGTTCAGAAACCGGATTGCACAGCGGAGAAGGTACAGTGGGATTCGAAATGGTCAGCGATCTGTTTGTTCACTTGGCTTTCAGAGACTTTAGAAAGGCAGTGCAGGATGGATATAGGTCTGTAACAGTTTGGGTCTAGAGTGTCACCCCTTTTGAAGAGGGGGATGACCGCGGCACCTTTCCAATCTTTAGGAATCTCGGACGATACAAAAGAGGTTGAACAGACTAGTAATAGGGGTTGCAACAATGGCGGCGGATCATTTTAGAAAGAAAGGGTCCAGATTGACTCGCCCAGCTGATTTGTACGGGTCCAGGTTTTTGCAGCTCTTTCAGAACATCTGCTATCTGGATTTGGGTGAAGGAGAAGCTGGGGAGGCTTGGGCAAGTAGCTGCGGGGGGTGCGGAGCTGTTGGCCGGGGTTGGGGTAGCCAGGAGGAAAGCATGGCCAGCCGTAGAGAAATGCTTATTGAAATTCTCAATTATCGTGGATTTATCGGTGGTGACAGTGTTTCCTAGCCTCAGTGCAGTGGGCAGCTGGGAGGAGGTGCTCTTATTCTCCATGGACTTTAGTGTCCCAGAACCTTTTGGAGTTAGAGCTACAGGATGCAAATTTCTGTTTGAAAAAGCTAGCCTTTGCTCTCCTAACTGACTGTGTGTATTGGTTCCTGACTTCCCTGAAAAGTTGTATACCGCGGGAACTATTCGATGCTAGTGCAGTACGCCACAGGATGTTTTTGAGCTGGTCAAGGGCAGTCAGGTCTAGAGTGAACCAAGGGCTATATCTGTTCTTAGTTCTACATTTTCTTTAAAGGGGCATGCTTATTTAAGATGGTGAGGGAATTACTTTTCAAAAACAACCAGGCATCCTCAACCAGGCATCCTCTATTAGCAGTCCGATATATCCATCTGCAGTGCGGGCCAAAACTTTTTAAACTAAAACCTCTTTCCTCATCATCCTACACACAATACCCCAAAATGACAAAGACCCTTTACTCAGTACTTTGTTGAAGCACCTTTGGCAGCGATTACAGCCCAGAGTCTTTTTGGGTACAGCGCTACAAGCTTGGCACACCTGTATTTGGGGAGTTTCTCCCATTCTTCTCTGCATATCCTCTCAAGCTCTGTCAGGTTGGATGTGGAGCGTCGCTGAACAATTATTTTCAGGTCTCACCGGAGATGTTTGATCGGGCTCTGGCTGGGACACTCAAGGACATTCAGAGACTTGTCCAGAAGCAATTCCAGGAGACTGAAAAGATTTAGCATGGGTCCTCAGATAATCAAAAAGTTCTACAGCTGCACCATCAACAGCATCCTGATTTGTTGCATCACCGCCTGGTATGGCAACTGTTCGGCCTCTGACCGAAAGGCACTACAGAGGGTACTGCGTACAGCCCAGTACATCACAGGGGCCAAGATTCCTGCCATCCATGACCTCTACACCAGGCAGTGTCAGAGGAAGGCCCTAAAAATTGCCAAATAATCCAGCCACCTTAGTCATACACTGTTCTTTCTGCTACCGCACGGCAAGCGGTACCGTCTAGTTCCAATAGGCTTCTCAACAAATTCTACCCCCAAGCCATAAGACTCCTGAACAACTAATCAAATGGCTACCCAGACAATTTTCATTGCCTATGCATATTCACTTTACCTACATGTACATATTACCTCAAGTATCGCGACTTACCTGTGCCCACTTACATTGACTCTGTACCAGTACCCCCTGTATATAGCCTCATTACTGTTATTTTATTGTTGCTCTTTAATTACTTGTTCTTTTTTTCTTTTTTTAATCATACATTTTTTACTTCAGTTTATTTTAGTGAATACTTTCTTAACACATATTTTTCTTAAAGCTGCATTGTTGGGGCTAGGCGTCCCGCTAGCGGACAACTTCCTGTGAAACTGGAGGGTGCGCAATTCAAATAAATAATCATAAAAATTATGGATATTAAACATTTAGGTACATATAAGTGTCATATCGGTTGAAAGCTTAAATTCTTGTTAATCTAACTGCACTGTCCGATTTACAGTAGCTACTTCTATTACAGCTATTACCGTTTGAGGACGGCGCCCCACATCATAATATTTTTCCACAGGCACAGGTTTCATAAATTCACAAGTAGCGATTAAATATTCACTTACTTTTTTTAAATCTTCCTCTGGTTTGTCATCCAAAGGGTCCCAGCTATAACATGTAGTGTCGTTTTGTTAGATAAAATCCTTCTTTATATCCCAAAAATTCTGTTTAGTTGGCGCCATCAATTTGAGTAATCCACTCATTCAACATGCAGAGAAAGGAACCAGAAAATCTACCTCTAAACTTTGTTTCAACAAGTCAAAATACGTTTCTATTTACTCCTCAGATACTATAATATGTCTTATGGAAAGAAGTATGTTCAATAGGAAACCGAGTCTTGGAAAACCGCAAACACGAATTTCCAAGACTGTGTCACTGTACTTAAACTGATATTTCATATTCGTTTTTGAAGTTACAAGCCTGAAACCTTGAAAATAAACTGCTGACACCCTGTGGAAGCCATAGGAATTGCATCCAGGACGGTCTCTCAAAAATGTTCTCCTACCATATCTATTGTGTTATATTATCCTACATTATTTTAACATTTCTAGAAACTTCAAAGTGTTTTCTTTCCAATGGTACCAATTATATGCATATCCTGGCTTCAGGGCCTGAGCAACAGGCAGTTTAATTTGAGCACGTCATTCAGGCAGAAATTTAGAAAAAAGGGGCCTAGCCCTAAGAAGCTAACAGCTTTGCACACCTGGATTATACAATATTTGCACATTATTATTTTAATCTGTTAGGGATACGATCCTGTGAACGGGATCAATTTTGACAACATCCGGTGAAATGCAGAGCGCCAAATTCAAATTACAAAAATAGTCATTTTAATCTGATGGCAATCCCAAGGGTCCCAGCTACACAATAAATGGTCCTTTTGTTCGTAAAGTCCCTCTTTATATCCATAAAGCTCAGTTTGGTTGGCGCGTTTTGTTCAGTAATCCACCTGTTCAAAGGCATTCATCCATGCAGACAAACAATATCCCAAAAGTACCAGTAAAGTTCGTTGAAACAAGTCAAACAGCGTTTCTAATCAATACTCAGATACGATAATATTTCAGACGGAATATAGCTGGTTGAATAGAAAATAAAAATAGCTAAGAGTGCTCTCACTGTCACGCGCGTAAACCATAACAGTACACTTCACGAGACCCCAGAAGGAATAGCTCTTACTCCTTGGTTATTCAAGATAAAACCTGAATCCTTTTCTAAAGACTGTTGACATCTAGTGGAAGCCATAAGAACTGCAATCTGGGAGCTATATTACCCTGCTTTGAATAGCATGCCAATTGAAAAAGTGTGACATGACAGATTCACATTTTCCAGATGGATTTTTCGCCTGCCAAATCAGTTCTGTTATACTCACAGACATTATTTCAGAGTGTTTCTATCCAATACTATTAATTATGTGCATATCCTAGTTTCTGGGCCTGAGTAACAGGCATTTTACTTTGGGCGCGCCAGACTCTCTGAAACTCCGAACACTGCCCCCTAGCCCGAAGAGGTTCTTTTAAGAAAATGTCAAGCTCTGTCAAGTTGATTGTTGATCATTGCTAGATAGTCATTTTCAAGTCTTGCCATAGATTTTCATGCCGATTCAAGTCAAAACTGTAACTAGGTCACATTAAATGTTGTCTTGGTGTTTTAGGTTGTTGTCTTGCTGAAAGGTAAATTTGTCTCCCTGTGTCTGTTGGAAAGCAGACTGAACCAGGTTTTCCTCTAGGATTTTGCCTGTGCTTAACGCTATTCCACTTTTTTTATCCTAAAAACTCCCTAGTCCTTGCCAATGTCAAGCATACCCATAACATGATGCAGCCACCACCACGCTTGAAAATATGAAGAGTGGTACTCAGTGATGTGTTATATTGGATTTGCACCAAACATACTTTTTATTCAGGACATAAAGTACATTTATTTTCTGCAGGTTTACTTTAGTAGATTATTGCAAACAGGATGCATGTTTTGGAATATTTCTATTCTGCGCCACCCCATGACAGAGCCTGGACTCGAACCCAGAATCTCTAGTGGCACAGCTAGCACTGCGATGCAGTGCCTTAGACCACTGCGCTAGTAACTACAATGAGTAACTACAATGTTGTTGATCCATCCTCAGTTTTGTTAGCCAATAAACTCTCTAAAGTCACCATTGGCCTTTTAATGTCACCATAGTGAAATCCCTGAGCGGTTTCCTTCCTCTCCGGCAACTGTTAGGAAGGAGTGTATTGATACACCACTCAAAGTGTAATAACTTCAGCATGCTCAAAGGGATATTCAATTTCTGCTTTTCTTTTTACACAGGTGTCCTTCTTTGCGAGGCATTGGAAAACCTCCCTGGTCTTTGGGGTTAACCTGCCCAGGGACTGCGGTTGAAAACTAGCCGGCTGGCTAAAACCGGCACTTTTACTGAAACGTTGATTAATGTGCACTGTCCCTGTAAAAATAAAAATAAACTCAAACTCAAACTGTGTTTGAAATTCACTTCTCGACTAAGGGACTTTACAGATAATTGCATGTGGTGGGCACAGAGCTGAGGTAGTCATTAAAACATCATGTTAAACACTATTATTGCACACAATTATGAATTACAAAGGGAAACCCAGCCGCGAGTTGCCCAGTGACGAGCTGAATGCCTTCTATGCTCGCTTCGAGGCAAACAACACTGAGTCAGGCATGAGAGCCCCCGCTGTCCCGGACAACTGTGTGACCTCACTCTCCATGGCCGATGTGAGCAAGACTTTTAAACAGGTTTACACTCAAAAGGCCGCAGGGCCAGACAGAAAAGCAGGGCTTGTTCTCAGAGCATGCGTAGACCAGCTGGCAAGTGTCTTCAATAAAAAAAATTACATCTCCATGTTTCAAGCAGTCCACCATTCAAATCATCATCAAATCAAATGTATTTATAAAGCCCTTCTTACATCAGCTGATGTCACAGAGTGCTGTACAGAAACCCAGCCTAAAACCCCAAACAGCAAGCAATGCAGGTGTAGAAGCACGGTGGCTAGGAAAAACTCCCTAGAAAGGCCAGAACCTAGGAAAAATCCTAGAGAAGAACCAGGCTATGAAGGGTGGCCAGTCCTCTTCTGGCTGTGCCGGGTGGAGATTATAACAGAACACGGCCAAGATTTTTAAATGTTCATAGATGACCAGCAGGGTCAAATAATAATAATCACAGTGGTTGTCGAGGGTGCAACAGGTCAGCACCTCAGGAGTAAATGTCAGTTGGCTTTTCATAGCCGATCATTCAGAGTATCTCTACCGCTCCTGCTGTCTCTAGAGAGTTGAAAACAGCAGGTCTGGGACAGGTAGCACGTCTGGTGAACAGGTCAGGGTTCCATAGCCTCAGGCAGAACAGTTGAAACTGGAGCAGCAGCACGGCCAGGTGGACTGGGGACAGCAAGGAGTCATTAGGCCAGGTAGTCCTGAGGAACGGTCCAAAGGCTCAGGTCCTCCGAGAGAGAGAAAGAAAGAAATAGAGAAAAAGAGAGAGAATAAGAGAGAGCATACTTAAATTCACACAGGACACCGGATAAGAGAGGAGAAATACTCCAGATATAACAGACTGACCCTAGCCCCCCGACACATAAACTACTGCAGCATAAATACTGAAGGCTGAGACAGGAGGGGACTGGAGACACTGTGGCCCCGTCCAACGATACCCCCGGACAGGGCCAAACAGGCAGGATATAACCCCACCCACTCTGCCGAAACACAGCCCCCACACGACTAGAGGGATATCTTCAACCACCAACTTACCATCCTGAGATAAGGCCGAGTATAGCCCACAAAGATCTCCACCACGGCACAACCCAAGGGGGGTGCACCAACCCGGAAAGGAAGACCACGTCAGTGACTCAATCCACTCAAGCGACGCAATGTTACGTAGATGGAAAAAAGCTGTCCTTGAAACAGTCTTGATATGTTGGTCAAAAGAGAGATCAGGGTCCAGAGTAACGCCGAGGTCCTTCACAGTTTTATTTGAGACGACTGTACAACCATCAAGATTAATTGTCAGATTCAGCAGAAGATCTCTTTGTTTCTTGGGACCTAGAACTAGCATCTCTGTTTTGTCCGAGTTTAATTTAAAAGTAGAAAATATGCCGCCATCCACTTCCTTATGTCTGAAACACAGCATTCCAGGGAGAGCAATCTTGGGGCTTCACCATGTTTCATCGACATGTACAGCTGGGTGTCATCCGCATAGCAGTGAAAGTTAACATTATGTTTCTGAATGACATCACCAAGAGGTAAAATATATAGTGAAAACAATAGGGGTCCTAAAACAGAGCCTTGAGGAACACCGAAATTTACAGTTGATTTGTCAGAGGACAAACCATCCACAGAGACAAACTGATATCTTTCCGACAGATACGATCTAAACCAGGCCAGAACTTGTCCATGTAGACCAATGTGTGTTTCCAATCTCTCCAAAAGAATGTGGTGATCGATGGTATCAAAGGCAGCACTAAGGTCTAGGAGCACGAGGACAGTGCAGAGCCTCGGTCTGACGCCATTAAAAGGTCATTTACCACCTTCACAAGTGCAGTCTCAGTGCTATGATGGGGTCTAAAACCAGACTGAAGCATTTCGTATACATTGTTTGTCTTCAGGAAGGCAGTGAGTTTCTGTGCAACAGCTTTTTCAAAAGGTTTTGAGAGGAATGGAAGATTCAATATAGGCCGATTGTTTTTTGTATTTTCTGGGTCAAGTTTTTGCTTTTTCAAGAGAAGCTTTATTACTTCCACTTTTAATGAGTTTGGTACACATCCGGTGGATAGAGAGACGTTTATTACGTTCAACATAGAAGGGCCAAGCACAGGAAGCAGCTCTTTCAGTAGTTTAGTTGGAATAGGGTCCAGTATGCAGCTTGAAGGTTTAGGGGCCATGATTATTTTCAGCAATGTGTCAAAGGATATAGTACTAAAAAACTTGAGTGTCTCCCTTGATCCTAGGTCCTGGCAGAGTTGTGCAGACTCAGGACAACTGAGCTTTGGAGGAATACGCAGCATATTTAAAAAAGAGTCCGTAATTTGCTTTCTAACGATCATGATCTTTTCCTCAAAGAAGTTAAAGAATTTATCACTGCAGAAGTGAAAGCCATCCTCTCTTGGGGAAAGCTGCTTTTTAGTTAGCTTTGCGACAGTATAAAAAATACATTTTGGATTGTTCTTATTTTCCTCAATTAAGTTGGAAAAATAGGATGATCGAGCAGCAGTGAGGGCTCTTCGATACTGCATGGTACTGTCTTTCCAAGCTAGTCTGAAGACTTCCAGTTTGGTGTAGCGCCATTTCCATTCCAATTTTCTGGAAGCTTGCTTCAGAGCTCTGGTATTTTCTGTATACCAGGGAGCTAGTTTCTTACGACAATAGTTTTTTGTTTTTAGGGGTTCGACTGCATCTAGGGAATTGTGCAAGGTTAAATTAAGTTCCTCAGTTAACTGATTTTTGTACTCTGACGTCCTTGGGTAGGCGGAGTGAGTCTGGAAGAGCATCTAGGAATCTTTGGATTGTCCGAGAATTTATAGCACAACTTTTGATGATCCTTGGTTGGGGTCTGAGCAGATTATTTGTTGCGATTGAAAACGTAATAAAATGGTGGTCCGATAGTCCAGAATTATGAGGAAAAACATTAAGATCCACAACATTTATTCCACGGGACAAAACTAGGTACTGTGGCAGTGAGTAGGTCCGGAGACATGTTGGACAAAACCCACTGAGTCTATGATGGCTCCGAAAGCCTTTTGGAGTGGGTCTGTGGACTTTTCCATGTGAATATTAAAGTCACCAAAAATTTGAACATTATCTGCTATGACTACAAGGTCCGACAGGAATTCAGGGAACTCAGTGAGGAACGCTGTATATGGCCCAGGAGGCCTGTAAACAGTAGCTATAAAAAGTGATTGAGTAGGCTGCATAGATTTCATGACTAGAAGCTCAAAAGACAAAACGTTGTTTTGTAAATTTAAATTTGCTATCGTAAATGTTAGCAACACCTCCTTAGGAACATTGTCCTTGTTCCTAAGAACTCAAAGGTAACCTGGCTAAACGACTATCGTCCCATAGCACTCACATCTGTAACCATGAAATGCTATGAAAGGCTGCTCATGGTAAACAACATCATCATCCCAGACACCCTGGACCCTCTCCAATTCGCATTCCGCCCCAACAGATCCACAGATGACGCAATCTCTATTGCACTCCACATTGCTTTCTCCCACCTGGACAAGAGGAATACATATGTGAGACTGATGTTCATTGACTACAGCTCAGCGTTCAACACCATAGTCCCCTCCAAGCTTATCACCAAGCTCAGGACATTGGGACTAAACACCTCCCTCTGCTGGATCCTGGGCTTTCTGATGGGCTGTCCCCAGGTGGTGATGGTAGGTAACAACACATCTGCCACGCTGACCCTCAACATGGGGGCCCCTCAGGGGTGTGTGCTTAGCCCAATCTTGTACTCCCTGTTCACCAACGATTGTGTGGCCGTGCACAACTCCAACACCATCATCAAGTTTGCTTACGACACAACGGTGGTAGGCCTGATCACTGAAGACGATGAGACAGCCTACACGAGGAGGTCAGAGACCTGGCAGTGTGGTGCCAGGACAACAACTTCTCCCTCAACATCAGCAAGACAAAGGAGCTGATTGTGGACTACAGTAAACGGAGGGGCGAGCCCACCCCCATCCACATTGATGGTGCTCTAGTTGGAGCGGGGCGAGAGCTTCAAGTTCCTCGGTGTCCACATCACCAAGGACTTAACATGGTCCTCTCACACTAGCACAGTTGTGCAGAAAGCGCGACAGCACCTCAAATCCTCAAAAAGTTCTACAGCTGCACCATTGAGAGCAAATTGACTGGCTGCATCACTGATTGGTATGGCAACTGCACCGCCCTCAATCGCAAGGCTCTACAGAGGGTGGAGTAGAGGCCCAGTACATCATTTTGGCCGAGCTCCCTGCCATTCAGGACCTCTATACCAGGCGGTGTCAGAGGAAGGCCCTGGAAAATTGTCAAAGACCACAGCCACAAAAGCCATAGACTTTTCACTCTGCTACCACATGGCAAACGCAGCACCAAGTCTGGAACTAAAAGGCACCTGAACAGCTTTTACCCCCAAGCCATTACACTGCTGAACAGTTAATCAAATTTACATTGACCCTCATTTGCAGTGACTCTTACACTCTCTGCACACTCACTGGACTCTACCCACACACTCACACATACTTACACTCCAACATACACATGCTCACACACACAAAACACACAAACATGCATATTGACGCCACACACGCACTCTTCACATGCACTGCTGCTTCTCTGTTTACTGTACATGTACTGTACATGTACATACAGTATTACCTAAACTACCTCATAACGATGCACATTGACTCGGTACACATACTCCTTGTATATAGCCTCCTTATTTTTATTTATTGTGGTACTATTTTTCTACTTGCCAAATTCCTTACTTTTTAACATTGCATTGTTGGGAAAGGGCTCGTAAGCATTTCACAGTAAAGTCTACACCTTTTGTATTCGGCGCATGTGACAAATACAATTTGATTTGATTTTGATTTTACAATAATGCTGACTTAAACTGTGGCATCAACCTCAAAGACTTAAATCAAGTGTATAGGAGGAATCCAACACATTTCGAAACCCCTAACCGGTCTATGGTACAAAGATCTCCATCTTTAACTATTCTTCATACTGAATTGCAATCTGGAAAGGAATCTCTTGGTGAACCTCAAGTGCATGTGGTCCCATTCTATAACGTATTTATCAAACTAAACATTAACGTCATGCCTTTGTGGCCCTCTGGTGTAACTTTAAGGCTGGTGCAACTTCAGCTATTTTGGAATAGCATCTGGAAAGAGTAATGATATAGTGTTAATCGGTGCAACACAATTTCGATTGAGTTTTACATCCTGTCACAGATCTATACGGCAGGGCTTTCCGTCCGTGGTCAAACACACTGTACTGACTGGAACCTCAACCAACAGCCCCAGAGCTGTTAAAATTCCAGGTCCCTGAAAAGCGAAAGTCGAAGCAAATCTGAGTGTCAACAGGGGGTTTGTAAACCACACATGTTTCCTGGACCGCTCTGTCAGGAGCAGCTGTGCACATCACAGTTCTGACAGTGTATAGCCACCGGGAGACACACAGGACACTCACCCTGAAATATGGACAGAGTGAGAGAAAGGAGAGAAAGGATCAGGGGAGAGACAGGCAGTGAGGGAGGGAGGGAGGGAGGGAGGGAGGGAGGGAGGGAGGGAGGGAGGGAGGGAGGGAGGGAGGGAGGGAGGGAGGGAAAGACAGAAAAGACTGAAGAGAAGTATAGAGAGGGTTTAGACAGCCCAGGGAGGAGGGGGTAGTTAAAACAATTGACCTGTGAGAATAAAAAAACAGTCTGAGCTGTCTCTATAAAGTCTGGAACTGTTGGCCCTATCTGTTTCAGTGTCAACACTTAACCCTCTCCAAACGCTCCCCAGGTTCACAGGTCAGAGGTTGGCAGGTGCCTGAGGGGGCTCTGGAGTTGAGGTCCAGGGGTCAGATTTCTGTGGAGAGCACAATATCCCCAGTGTCCAGACTAAAGCCATCAACAGGCAGGTTGTCAGAGTCCAGCAGTCCAGTCCAATCAGCCCCATAATGATTGATATGCATGCACACACACACACACACACACACACACACACACACACACACACCTAGAGAAGGTAACTGTACATCGCATTAGCCTACAGGATGGCGGGCAGGGAGGCGAATTCTGGGCTGTTCTTCCATCACAGCAGCAGCTGAAACAGGTGTGTTTTGACTTAGGGCACCGAGGGTACACAAGTGCAGTGCCATCCTCATATGGTTTTTATAGGACACACTGACTAACTACACACATAGCCACACACTCACCTCACACCCTAGTTGCATATTCTTCCCTTAGCAGGAACACTAATTATATGTAGAATATCCACACGTACACACAAGCTTGCGCAAGCAAGCACACACACATACACACCACGACACACTGTTAGTCACCCTGGGTACACAAACACTCATTACAACCATCTCATGGCTACATAACACATAACGGACTAGGTCTCCGACTCAGGAAACAGAGGGTTCCTGTTAGTTTGCCAAGTTCTATTGTTACCCTGGCTGACTCTCTCCTATTCTGTATACACTCTCAGCTCAGTGAGACTCTCTCTCCCCTTCTCCCTGTTGCTCTCTTTGTGTTACTCAGAATTCTATTTTGAGTTATATACTATATGTCAATATTTATCAATACAAAATGTTCAAAATGTCCTTTGTTCTTTTAGACCACAATCTCTTATCTGGACCTCTCGCTCGATTGATATTGACCTAACCACACACATATACAACATAAATCTCTAAAACATTTTTTTCGCCTTTATCTCTCTCTCCGGAGTCATGAGTCCCTTCTCCTCTTTCCTGACTTAATGATACAGTTCCTTCTTTTTCAACTCAATCTTTCTCTCGGTACCTCTGTTCCTCCTATTCCCTCCAAGCTGTAACTTCACACTGTTGGAAGCAGGGGTTCTGTTTGCACGTGGGAGGTGGTTGGAGGTGTTGGGGGGATTGAAGAAAAGTCTGGATGAGCATCTGGATTTAATGTACCATTCAGGTCATCAATTGTTCAACCTGCACCTGCAAATTCCCTTCCTTTCAACCCCCTCCCTTCTCAACCTCTCTCCTCTCCTCTCCTCTCCTCTCCACTCCACTCCACTCCACAGACTCAATCCCCCCTGTTTTCTCTCCCACTTCCATCCCCTCTCTCTCCCTTCCCCCCTCTCTTCCCACTGCCTCTCTCCCTCCCAATCTCTCTCTCTTTCACCTCTCTCCCCACTGCCTTTCTCCCTCCCAGTCACTCCCCCATCTCTCCCCACTGCCTCTCCCTGTGCCTCTTCCCTCCCCCCAGGCAGGCTGTTGTGTTGTGTCTGCCAGGTCCTCTCTGCTGGAGCACAGGTTTCCTGAGTACAGGAACAGGAGCTGGCAGAGAAACACATTGAGAAACGCCAGCACGGCCGTTCCCACTGAGACTTGCACACGCACACTGACGTAACATGGACAACTACACTACACATCACAGAAACACAACACACATTCGTACACAAAGGCAGATACACGTACGTAGGTAGATGCAGGCACACGTACGCACACACTATTGCAAATGTATTAGTAGGGGGATACTCACATTCACTGTATGTAATAAATACTATTTGACAATTGCAGTTATATATACTCAGGCTCAGTACTCAACATACAATCACAGTCAAATACGCACCAAATGTTTGTGTAGGGTAGGCCTATATGAGTAGAATATGTGTGTCTTAAAAGACATACACATATTATACTAACATACACAAAATAAACAGAAAGAAGAACGTGTGCCTCCTGACACGCACACTGTCACTCACACTATTAACAGTGACACACACAAACACAAACGTTCCAAGAATAACTCTCCATTTTCCTCAGTGAATGATGTTTATGTCTCAGTGGCTCTTTGGTGTCTCCCTTGCCCTCCCTAAGTGAATTATGTTGACGTCTCTCTGGCTCCTAAGTAGACACTAAAGAGGGCCGTGCCCTCCACTGCCTGACAGACACTCCAACTTCACCACTGTGAATGAACGGATGCGACCCTTGACACATCCCACCGTACCTTCTCCGCTATGCAATCTGGTATCCGAGCTGGTCATGGGTGCACCTCAGCCACGCTCAAGGTCCTAAACGATATCATAACCGCCATTGATAAAAGATAGTACTGTGCAGCCGTCTTCATCAACCTGGCCAAGGCTTTCGACTCTGTCAATCACCACAATCACGTTTCTCAAATGACTGCCTCGCCTGGTTCACCAACTACTTCTCAGACAGAGTTCAGTGTGTCAAATCGGAGGGCCTGTTGTCCGGACCTCTGGCAGTCTCTATGGGGGTGCCACCTCTATGCAGACAACACCATTCTGTATACTTCTGGCCCTTCTTCGGACACTGTGTTAACTAACCTCCAGAGGAGCTTCAATGCTAGTAAAACTAAATGCATGCTCTTCAACCGATCGCTGCCCGCACCTGCCCGCGCCTCCAGCATCACTACTCTGGACGGTTCTGACAATATGTGGACAATTACAAATACCTAGGTGTCTGGTTAGACTGTAAACTCTCCTTCCAGACTCACATTAAGCATCTCCAATCCAAAATTAAATCTAGAATCAGCTTCCTATTTCGCAACAAAGCATCCTTCACTCACGCTGACAAACATACCCTCGTAAAACTGACCATCCTACCGATCCTTGACTTCAGTAATGTCATTTACAAAATAGCCTCCAACACTCTACTCAGAAAATTGGATGCAGTCTATCACAGTGCCATCCGTTTTGTCACCAAAGCCCCATATACTACCCACCACTGCGACCTGTATGCTCTCGTTGGCTGGCCCTCGCTTCATATTCGTCGCCAAACCCACTGGCTCCAGGTCATCTATAAGTCTTTGTTAGGTAAAGCCCCGTCTTATCTCAGCTCACTGGTCACCATAGTAGCACCCACCCGTAGCACGCGCTCCAGCAAGTATATTTCAATGGTCACCCCCAAAGCCTATTCCTCCTTTGGCCGCCTTTTCTTTCCAGCTCTTTGCTTCCAATGACTGGAACGAATTGCAAAAATCATTGAAGCTGGAGACTCATATCTCCCTCACTAACTTTAAACATCAGCTGTCAGAGCAGCATACCGATCATTGCACCTGTACATAGCCCATCTGTAAATAGCCCATCCAACTAACTCATCCCCATATTGTTATTTATTTTTTTGCTACTTTGCACATTCATCTTCTGCACATCAATCCCTCCAGTGTTTAATTGCTCAATTGTAATTACTTCGCCACTACGGCCTATTTCTTGCCATACCTCCCTAATCTTACCTCATTTGCACACACTGTATATAGATTTTTTTCAATTGTGTTATTGACTGTACGTTTTTTTATTCCATGTGTAACTCTGTGTTGTTGTTTGTGTCCCACTGCTTTGCTTTATCTTGGCTAGGTCGCAGTTGTAAATGAGAACTTGTTCTCAACTGGCCTACCTGGTTAAATAAAGGTGAAATAAATAAAATACATATAGAGACATTGAATTGATGACACCGTCTGTGCCACTGAGCGCATGTAACGTTTGTTGGTCCACTTTTAACTTGGTATATCATTAACATCACGTAGGATGAGACCAAGGTTGGGAATGACAATATTTTAAAATGTATTTCTAAATTTAGAGCAGGGGACATATGTTTGCTTAAAGAAACAATTAGAGGTACTTTGAGTAATGTGCGTCCAATATGCTTTACATGTCCTAGGACCATGAAAAACAGATTTGCCTTATGTCTTAGTATTTCTAAAGAAACACAAACCAGACAAAATCTGTTCTATTGTTATTGCGTTATCATCAACTTTGCTGTTGTCGTTGTCAGTTGTTGTACACTGCTTGTATTCCCTTCAATCTCTCTGACACTACATATCCCATAAGTCCCTATGACGTCATTTCTCTGCGCCTAGTGGTGAGTTGGCTTTAGGAAGAAGGTAAGAACACGTATTCATGTTTTTGTTAGATGATCTAACGATGTATGTTTGTATTTTGAAGTCAATTTTCAAATGTTTTTAGCTAGGTCAAATACTACATGTACCGCAAATTCGAAGTTGAATAGATGCCTTTTTGTCGCTAGTTTGTTGTGTAGCATTGGAACCTAAACTGGCAAACGTTAGCTACAGAGCTAGCTAGCTAAATACTCTGTTCTCTCTAGTCTAGTAAAAACTCACATATCGCGAAATAGTCGTCATATAGGCCAACTGACTGAAGCGATTCCTCTTTTCATCGAGCTGTAGCTATGTGATGTCGCCAGTTTCTACTGCGACAGAGTTGTGACCTGTTGAGTTAGGGTAGCTTGTTAGCTACCTCATTTGTAGTCTTGGCAACGAATAGCCTAATTAGCCGAGAACCAGTATCAGGGCAGAAGAGACGATGAATATGTCGAGTCTCCTCTCTAGCCCAATTAGATACCATTCATTGTCCGACTAGACAGCTCTGCAAGCGTTATAATTATGCAATAAAGCCCAAGGGTGTGTGGTAAATGCCCAATATACCATGGCTAAGGGCTGTTCTTAAGCACGACGTAACGCGGAGTGCCTGTTATAGCTGTGGTATATTGGCAATATTTCTATTATAAACTGGTTACCAACGTAATTAGAGCAGTAAAAATAAATGTTTTGTCATTGGCTTTCAGCCAGTCAGCATTCAGTTCTCGAACCACCAAGTTTATAATGTCAAAATACGTTCATTAACAAATATGAAGTTTCCCTGAGCAACTATTGTCATCTTTTATTTAGCCACTCGGGAGCCCGAATCTACTGACGTCCCGCCCAGTATGTACTTCAATAACAGTTCGAAATACTCAACAAAAATATAAACACAACAATTTCATAGATTTTTACTGAGTTACAGTTCTTGAGGAAATCAGTCAATAGAGCTATGCATCTGTTGGTCACAGATACCTTTAAAAAAATGGGCCGCACAATAGGCCTCAGGATCTCGTCACGGTATTTTGGTGCATTCAAATTGCCATTGATAAAATGCAATTGTGTTTGTTGTCTGTAATTTATGCTTGCCCATACCATAACCCCACCGCCACCATAGGGCACTCAGTACATCACTGGGGCCAATCTTCCTGACATCCAGGACCAATATACTAGCTGGTGTCTGAGGAAGTCCCAAAACATTTTCAAAGACTCCAGTCACCCAAGTCATAGACTGTTCTCTCTGCTACCGCACGGTACCGGAGAGCCAAGTCTAGGACCAAAAGGCTCATTAACAGCTTCTACCCTGCTGAAACTGCTGAAAAATTCAGTTAGCTTTGTAAATAAATATATATTTTTGTTTTGTATTCAGCAGATTTCATTTAGAAAAATCCCATGTTTTCAACACAAACCTGCAGCCACTAGTTATCAAATCAAATTTATTTATACCTTATTAGTTGACTTTCAGAGTTGGTGCCGCGAAGCAGCGACACAGAGTTCTATTGAGCAGTGACCACTTTTTGATCATGCCAATGATCACTCTAAATATGCTAAATTCTCAGAGTAAATCGTCTAACTTTCGAACTATATATAGTAGGACATGGGGTTTGGACTATTGTTTTTCTGATGCAATTGTCTATTGAATGGACATATTTGTATAAACGTTGAATGAATTAGTCATTTAATGGGTGAACACCCGACAATTGGTATAAAAAAAAAAACAATACATAGACGAGATACTTTTTCAGTTGCTTGTAAAACTTTTTGGGAAGTACGTACCGAGCGGCACGGCAACAAATAACAATAGTTGCTCAGCAAAACTCCGTATTCGGTGAGTAACAAACGTATTTTGACATTACAGCGCTTGCAGAGCTGTCTAATGGGAAAATGAATGGTAGTTAACTGGGCTAGAGAGGAGACTCGTCACATTCATCGTCTCCGCCTCTGCTCAGATGCTTGTTCAGCCTAGCCCAGATCATACACATCATTTTGTCTACAGTTGTTTTGTAACAGTGTTTTAGCAACACTGTTGAACATGACTGTAGAAAATATCTAAAGATGTAGATGGCTAGGGAGAATTGATATGATTAAGATTCATGTATTTTTTTCTTGCTGATATATCCATTAAATCATGATAAGGGCAGTCACTGGACTGCATTGAATACATTAGTGAGGAAAACGCTCAAGATCTGAGTTTTCTTTTCAACCCTAAGTTACTCTTTTCCTATCTCAGGCTTATTGACATCTGGTCTCCTGGCCCTGAAGTTTCCCATCATCTTGCTCACCATGACCAAGCTCCTGGAGTGGGTGTTTGGCGTCTTGGTAATAGGTGCAGCATGGGCTCTCGTGACTTTTGACCTTCTGAACTTGAGGCTCCCGGAGGCCTACAAGGAGGTGGCCTGGCCCATGCCTGTGTATCTGCTGGTGGTGTTCGGCTGCTACTCCCTGGCTACTGTGGGATACAGGGTGGCCACCTTCAACGACTGTGAGGAGGCATCCAAAGAACTACAGGATCAGATAAAGGAGGCCAAGGAGGACCTGAGGAAAAAAGGGTTGAAGATGTGAAAAGTACAGACTATAGAGACTCTTGAGAGACTGTGCAATAGACACCACAAAGACAGACTTGGACTCATATACAACTCAAAGTTCTTATGGACCATGTTATTTTATTTCGTACAGTTCCCAATGTCCATAGTGGATAAAGTCTCAGTCAAAGCGGTTATTGCTTAGTTACATACGCCATTGAATGCTGTTGTCCCTATCCTGTATTCATGATCCACCCTATACAGATGCCTAGTCACTCGGCTGACTCCTCCATCATCCAAAACTGACCGCTATCCAGTACCAGTTTCAACCAATAACATCAAGGGAAACAGCAAACACATCAAATGTTTGTACTGTTACATCACTAGTGCTTGTACTATTATGTCAACCCTATAAAGGGCACTTTGTGCACTGTTAAGATAATAGACGGGACCCTTTAGGGAAGTCTGGAACATGCAGCACTGTCAAATCACTGTTCTGTGGCCAAATGTAGTTCATTGTGAAATGCCTACTAATAAAACTCAAGGGTCATGCTGATACAGAACGGGACTAGGATTAGTTTCCGCCCCCAGGAATGTCAAACACTTGTATACTGTCTAGCTAATTGAGTAGTGTGTCTGGAGATTCAGCTGTTGATCGCGTCGGCTAGTTTTTGTGTTCAAGAAGTGCACATTCCATTGAGATGTTTCTGACTTGTGTCCTGAGGCGGTTGTGACTTAATAAAGACTGGCAATTTTTTCCCAAAGCTCTGTCTGTGTGTGTGTGTTTGATGAATATCTCTATCTCAACATATGGCCTTGGCTTAGGGGCTTCTTTACTTCAACCACAGAATGAATGCTCTGTACTGCTCTGTGGAATGGTCTTATTTAATATTTGTATATTTGGCAACATAAAAATAAATACTGTTTCCCTTTAGAATCTGTTTCAGACAGTGCTTGATTTGGTCAGGAGCTTGCCGGAGCGGAGTACCGGCACCTAAATATTTGCTCAAAAGTATTGTGGAGCTCCTGCACCTAAATACACTATATATACAAAAGTATATAAGAAGCTTGTAGCACGTAAAAATTGCCTGTCCTGGGTTGCAACACTCACTGCCGAGTTCCAAACTGCCTCTGGAAGGGTCAGCACAAGAACTGTTTGTCAGGAGCTTCATGAAATGGTGGAGCAGCCGCAGACAAGCCTAAGATCACCATGCGCAATGCCAAGTGTCGGCTAGAGTGGTGTAAAGCTTGCCGCCATTGGACTCTGGAGCAGTGGGAATCTGTTCTCGGGAGTGATGAATCACACTTCACCGTCTGGCAGTCCGATGGATGAATCTGGGTTTGGCGGATGCCAGGAGAACGTTACCTTCCCCAATGCGTAGTGCCAACTGTAAGGTTTGGTGGAGGAGGAATAGTGGTCTGGGGATGTTTTTCATGGTTTGGGCTAGGCCCCTTAGTTCCAATGGAGGTATATCTTAACGCTACAGCATACAATGACCTTCTATATTCGATTCTGTGCTTCCAACTGTGGCAAAAGTTTGGGGAAGGCCCTTTTCTGTTTCAGCATGACAATGACAAAGCGAGGTCCATACAGAAATGTTTGGTCGAGATCAGTGTGGAAGAACTTGGCTGGCCTGCACAAAGCCCCGACCTCAACCCCATTGAACACCTTTTGTGATGAATTGGAATGCTGACTGCGAGCCAGGTCTAATCGCCCAACATCAGTGTACAACCTCACTAATGCTCTTGTGTTTGAATGGAAGCAAGTCGCCTGCAGCAATGTTCCAACATCTAGTGGAAAGCCTTCCCAGAAGACCGGAGGCTGTTAAAGCAGCAAAGGGGGGACAAACTCCATATCAATGCCCATGATTTTGGAATGTGATGTTCAATGAGCAGGTGTCCACATACTTTTGGTCATGTAGTGTATAAACAGTACCAGCACCCAAAATGAGTACCGGAACCTTTTTCAGTCCAAGTCGAGCACTGGTTTCAGCTGCTCAGTGACACAAGCCTACCAGACGGGCTAAACTACTTCTATGCTCGCTTCGAGGCAAGTAACACTGAAACATGCATAAGAGCACCAGCAGTACCGGACGACTGTGTGATCACGCTCTCCGCAGCCGATGTAAGACCTTTAAACAGGTCAACATTCACAAAGCCACAGGGCCAAACGGATTACCAAGACGTGTATGCGCTGACCAACTGGCAAGTGTCTTCACTGACATTTTCAACCTCTCCCTGTCCGAGTCTGTAATACCAACATGTTTCAAGCAGACCGCCATAGTCCCTGTGCCCAATAACACTAAGGTAACCTGCCTAAATGGCTACCGACCCGTAGCACTCACGTCTGTAGCCATGAAGTGCTCAAATCAATACCATTATCCCAGAAACCCTAGACCCACCTAATTTGCATACCGCCCTAACAGATCTACAGATGATGCAATCTCTATTGCACTCAACACTTCCCTTTCCCACCTGGACAAAAGGAACACCTATGTGAGAATACTATTCATTGACTACAACTCGGCGTTCAACACCATAGTGCCCTCAAAGCTCATAACTAAGCTAAGGACCCTGGGACTAAACACCTCCCTCTGCAACTGGATCCTGGACTTCCTGATGGGCTGCCCCCAGGTGGTAAGGGTAGGTAACAACACATCCGCCACGCTGATCCTCAACACGGGGGCCCCTCAGGGGTGTGTGCTCAGTCCCCTCCTGTACTCCCAGTTCACTCATGACTGCATGGCCAGGGACGACTCCAACACCATCATTAAGTTTGCCGATGAAGCAACAGTGATAAGCCTGATCAACGACGAGACAACCTATAGGGAGGAGGTTAGAGACCTTGTCGTGTGGTGCCAGGACAACAACCTCTCCCTCAACGTGATCAAGACAAAGGAAATGATTGTGGACTACAGGAAAAGGAGGACCGAGCACACCCCCCATTCTCATCGACGGGGCTGTAGTGGAGCAGGTTCAGAGCTTCAAGTTCCTTTGCGTCCACATCACCAACAAACTAACATGGTCCAAGCACCCCCAGGATGCTGAAAAAGATTTGGCATGGGTCCTGAGATCCTCAAAAGGTTCTACAGCGGCACCATTGAGAACATCCTGACGGGTTGCATCACTGCCTGATATGGCAACTGCTCAGGCCTCCGACCGCAAGGTACTACAAAGGGTTGAGCGTACGGGTACCCACTGTATATAGCCTCTATTGTTATTTTTACTGCTGCTCTTTAATTATTTGTTTTATTTCTTATTTTGTAGGTATTTTTCTTCAATCTGCATTGTTGGTTAAGGGCTTGTAAGTAAGCATTTCACTAAGGTCTACACCTGTTGTATTCGGCGCGTGTGACAAATAAGATTTGACTTGAAATAAATAGGTGAGAAAAATATAGCTCTGAATTAATCGGATGTTTTTGGCATCGTGTCTCTTTCGTCAGGCTAAAATGGCTGCCTATGCTCATTTTCAGTAACCCCCGCTGTGCACAAACAAAGCACAATCTGAGCAAAGGCATCATTAAAGGGTTTAAAAGCCCTCTTATAACTTCAGAACGAATGCAAACGAACTGGCAGTTTTTTCCGACCAAAGTGTTCCATGTGCCTGATTTTGGCACGGGATCAAGCTCTGCCTTGCCACCCCCCATGGATCTGTTGCAAGCTGTTGACTGAGCGCTGACTGGCTCGATGATGAAAAGGAACCTGTGATACACCACAGAAAAACAGACCTCTAGTCTGGCAGATTTGCACTTTCCACTCATAACCACATGCATGCGTAACTCTGACTTCATCTGTTTTCTTTTTCATCTGTTTGTCTTTAACTCCAAGTTGATCCAACTTTGGTTATTAGCTTGTATGCTGACACAAACAGTGTTGTAGTTAACCTAATTCATAAAAAGATCCTTGTTGATGTCAATGTTTTGCATCAGACAATCAAAAAAGGGCAACAGAACTCTAGACTTAAGCACTTACTTCCATTTTGGCTTTAATACCAAATCTTAAGAAATGACATTGCCTTCAACACAGTTTGAGTATGTTTCAGCGATAAATCTGCAATGTAGCCTAGAGACAGTAATACACAAAGCTCTCCCATTAGAAATGACCTTTCCGCTACTAGAGCTCTTTGTTAAATCTCCTTGCATTTTGCTTACGATGCATGTGAGAGGATTACCATTAGTGTTATTGCTGTGTGTTGGGCAAAAGGCTATTCGCAAGAGGGAAGCTTTTGATTTAGTACAGTACTGTAACTTGAAACTCAGAGCCAAATCCATAATAATGATCGCATAATAATGTGTCCCTGAACAAAGGGGAGGGGGTCAAAATCAAAAGTAACAGTCAGTATCTGGTGTGGCCACCAGCTGCATTAAGTACTGTAGTGCATCTCCTCCTCATGGACTGCACCAGATTTGCCAGTTCTTGCTGTGAGATGTTACCCCACTCTTCCACCAAGGAACCTGCAAGTTCCGGGACATTTCTAGGGGGAATGGCCCTAGCCCTCACCCTCTGATCCAACAGGTCCCAAACGTGCTCAATGGGATTGAGATCCTGGCTCTTCGCTGGCCACGGCAGAACACTGACATTCCTGTCTTGCAGGAAATCACGCACAGAACGAGCAGTATGGCTGGTGGCATTGTCATTTATTTGATTTATTTCACCTTTATTTAACCAGGTAGGCAAGTTGAGAACAAGTTCTCATTTACAACTGCGACCTGGTCATGCTAGAGAGTCATGTCAGGATGAGCCTGCATGAAGGGTACAACATGAGGGAGGAGGATGTCTTCCCTGTAGCGCACAGCGTTGAGATTGCCTGTAATGACAACAAGCTCAGTACGATGATGCTGTGACACACCGCCCCAGACCATGACGGACCCTCCACCTCCAAATCGATCCCGCTCCAGAGTACAGGCTTCGGTGTAATGCTCATTCCTTCGACAATAAACGCAAATCCGACCACCACCCCTGGTGAGACAAAACCGCGACTCGTCAGTGAAGAGCACTTTTTGCCAGTCCTGTCTGGTCCAGCGACGGTGGGTTTGTGCCCATAGGTGATGTTGTTGCCCGGTGAGGACCTGCCTTACAACAGGTCTACAAGCCCTCAGTCCAGCCTCTCTCAGCCTATTGCGGATAGTCTGAGCACTGATGTAGGGATTGTGCGTTCCTGGTGTAACTTGGGCAGTTGTTGCCCTCCTGTACCTGTCCCGCAAGTGTGATGTTCGGATGTACCGATCCTGCGCAGGTGTTGTTGCACGTGGTCTGCCACTGTGAGGACGATCAGCTGTCCGTCCTGTCTCCCTGTAGCGCTGCCTTAGGCGTCTCACAGTACGGACATTGCAATGTATTGCCCTGGCAACATCTGCAGTCCTCATGCCTCCTTGCAGAATGCATAAGGCATGTTCACGCAGATGAGCAGGGACCCTGGGCATCTTACTTTTGGTGTTTTTCAGAGTCAGTAGAAAGGCCTCTTTAGTGTCCTAAAGGTTTAATAACTGTGACCTTAATTGCCTACCGTCTGTGTCTCAACGACCGTTCCGCAGGTGCATGTTCATTAATTGTTAATGGTTCATTGAACAAGCATGGGAAACAGTGTTTAAACCCTTTACAATGAAGATCTGTGAAGTTATTTGGATATTTACGAATTATCTTTGAAGACTGGGTCCTGAAAAAGGGACGTTTCTTTTTTTGCTGAGTTTATATTAATTTGGGGTCAGGTCGAAAAGCATTATACATTTATGGCAATTTAGCTAGCTAGCTTGCTGTTGCTAGCTAATTTGTCCTGGGATATAAGCATTGGGTTGTTATTTTACCTGAAATGCACAAGGTCCTCTACTCCGACAATTAATCCACAGATTAAAGAGTTAACCGATTTAGTTTCTAGTAATCTCTCCTCCTTCAGGCTTCTTCTTCTTTGGACTTTATATGGCAGTTTGCAACCAACTTTAAGGTGCATTACAACCCCCAACTGGGCTGGAGTGTGGACCTCAGTTCATCTTTCAATCATCCACATGGGTATATGCTCCTAAACACCAATGAGGAGATGGCACGTGGGTATATGCTCCTAAACACCAATGAGGAGATGGGAGAGGAGGGACTTGCAGCGCTATGAGTTATGATTCAAAGAGCAAAAGGCGGTGTAATGCTACCATTGCATTTCAATGTAATACTGACAGATTCTGTGATATCAACTTTGAGGACTGTTATAAATCAATGTGATGTTTATAAGAGAGGCAGTTATGATAGACCTTGAGACCACATTTTGTATGCCTTATGGGCCCAAGCATTATGTATTTGTTAGGTGTGTTCTGTGAAAAGTAAGAAGCCAGAGAATAATAATAAAAAAAGTTACATTGAAAATGTGTCATGTTTTGTTCCCCAAATAGTGTGACATTTAAATAGGTTAATTCGTCTGATAGGTCTTCTCACCGCTGAAGGACTATCCTTTTATTTCACCAGGAAAGTAACATTGAGATAGACATCTCTTTTTCAAGTGAGCCCTGGCCAGGACAGACAAGTCAAACTCACAGCTACCATCCATACAGTTTCTCAGGTGGAAAGCGTGTGTTGACTTGCATTGTACAGAGTATATTCATTCATGATGTGATAAGTAAGATGGTGCCGGAGAAGAAGACAGACGTTTTACGTGCCCCCAGCCGATTGTTTTTTATTGGTAACTTATTTTTTTACTTATTTTGTACATAATGTTGCTGCTACCGTCTCTTATGACCGAAAACAACTTCTAGACATCAGGACTGCGATTACTCACCACGGACTAGCAGAATCCTTTTTTTCCTTTAACGAGTCTGGCGAGCCCGACGCGAAGGATATACTGCTTCCTCGAGAACAGGCCTCGATCCCCGTGATCTGTGTGAAGAGGAGGCAGAGAAAGAGGGGCGGAAGAGCGGGCTGCCTTCTGAGAATTCGTAGGCGATCGAATAAACCCCCACTTCCCTCCATTCTGCTAGCAAACGTATAATCCTTGGAGAATAAAATCGACGAGTTACGCGGAAGATTAAACTGCCAATGGGACATAATCTGTAACGTCTTTTGCTTCACGGAGTCTTGGCTGAATGACGACAATGTAAACATACAGCTGGCTGGTTATACGATGTACCGGCAGGATAGAACATCGGCGTCTGGTAAGACAAGAGGCGATGAACTATGTATTAAATAACAGCTGGTGCACGATCTAAGGAAGTCTCAAGCTATTGCTCGCCTGAGGTAGAGTATCTCATGATAAGCTGTAGACTACCTACCGAGAGAGTTTTAATCTATTCTTCGTAGCTGTTTACATACCACCACAGTCAGAGGCTGGCGCTAAGACAGCATTGAATGAGCTGCTAGAAGCCGGGGACTTTAATGCAGGGAAACTTAAATCCGTTTTATTAAATTTCTATCAGCATGTTAAATGTGCAACCAGAGAAAAAGAACTCTGGACCACCCATACTCCACACACAGAGATGCGTACAAAGCTCTCCCTAGCCCTCCATTTGGCAAATCTGAAAATAATTCTATCCTCCTGATTCCTGCTTACAATCAAAAATTAAAGCAGTAAGCACCAGTGACTAGATCAATAAAAAAAGTGGTCAGATGAAGCAGATGCTAAGCTACAGGACTGTTTTGCTAGCACAGACTGGAATATGTTCTGGGATTCCTCCGATGGCATTGAGGAGTACACCACATCAGTCATTGGCTTCATCAATAAGTGCATCAATGACATTGTCCCCACAGTGACAGTACGTACATACCCCAACCAGAAGCCATGGATTACAGAGCTATTGGCTAGAGCTGCCGCTTTCAAGGAGCGGGACTCTAACCCGGAAGCTTATAAGAAATCCTGCTATGCCCTCCGACAAACCAACAGGCAAAGCATCAATAAAGGACTAAGATCGAATCGTCTTACACCGGCTCTGACGCTCGTCGGATGTGGCAGGGCTTGCAAACCATTACACACTACAAAGGGAAGCACAGCCGAGAGCTGCCCAGTGACACAAGCCTACCAGATGAGCTAAACTACTTCTATGCTCGCTTCAAGGCAAATAACACTGAAACATGCATAGGAGCACCAGCTGTTCTGGAAGACTGTGGGATCACGCACTCCGCAGCCAATGTAAGTAAGACCTTTAAACAGGTCAACATTCACAAGGCCACAGGGCCAGACGGATTACTAGGACATGTACTGCGAGCATGCGCTGACCAACTGGCAAGTGTCTTCACTGACATTTTCAACCTCTCGCTGTCCGAGTCTGTAATACCAACATGTTTCAAGCGGACCGCCATGGTGCCTGTGCCCAATAACACTAAGGTAACCTGCCTAAATGACTGCCGACCCATAGCACTCACGTCTGTAGCCATGAAGTGCTTTGAAAGGCTGGTCATGGCTCACATCAATACCATTATCCCAGAAACCCTAGACACACTCCAATTTGCATACAGCCCCAACAGATCCACAGATGATGCAATCTCTATTGCACTCCACACTGCCCTTTCCACCTGGACAAAAGGAACACCTATGTGAGAATGCTATTCATTGACTACAGCTCAGCGTTCAACACCATAGTGCCCTCAAAGCTCATCAATAAGCTAAGGACCCTGGGACTAAACACTTTCCTCTGCAACTGGATCCTGGACTTCCTGACGGGCCGCCCCCAGTTGGTAAGGGAAGGTAACAACACATCCGCCATGCTGATCCTCAACACGGGGGCCCCTCGGGGGTGCGTGCTCAGTCCCCTCCTGTTCTCCCTGTTCACTCATGACTGCATGGCCAGGCATGACTCCAACACCATCATTAAGTTTGCCGATGACAAAACAGTCGTAGGCCTGATTACTGACAACGACGAGACAGCCTATAGGGAGGAGGTCAGAGACCTGGCCATGTGGTGCCAGGACAACAACCTCTCCCTCAACATGATCAAGACAAAGGAGATGATTGTGGACTACAGGAAAAAGAGGACCGAGCACGCCCCCATTCTCATCGACGGGGCTGCAGTGGAGCAGGTTGAGAGCTTCAAGTTCCTTGGTTTCTACATCAACAACAAACTAACATGGTCCAAGCACACCACGACAGTCGTGAAGAGGGCATGACAAAACCTATTCCCCCCCAGGAGACTGAAAAGATTTGGCATGGGTCCTCAGATCCTCAAAAGGTTCTACAGCTGCACCATCGAAAGTATCCTGACTGGTTGCATCACTCCTGGTATGGCAACTGCTCTGCCTCCGACCGCAAGGCACTACAGAGGGTAGTGCGAACGGCCCAGTACATCACTGGGGCCAAGCTTCCTGCCATCCAGGACCTCTATACCAGGCCTTGTCAGAGGAAGGCCCTAAAAATTGTCCAGCAACCCTCGTCATAGACTGTTCTCTCTGCTACCACACAGCAAGCGGTACAGGAGCACCAAGTCTAGGTCCAAGAGGCTCTAAACAGCTTCTACCCCCAAGCCATAAGACTCCTGAACATCTAGTCAAATGGCTACCCAGACTATTTGCATTGCCCCCTCTTTACACCACTGCTACTCTCTGTTGTCATCTATACATAGTCACTTTAATAACTCTACCTACACATACTATCTCAACTAACCAGTGCCCCCGCACATTGACTCTGTATCAGTTTCCCTTTATATATAGTCTCGCTATTGTTATTTTACTGCTGCTCTTTAATTACTTGTTACTTTTGTCTCTTATTCTTATCTGTATTTTTTGGGTTAGGGGCACTGTTGGTTAGGGGCTCGTAAGTAAGCATTTCATTGTAAGGTCTACACCTTTTGTATTCGACGCATGCGACTAATCAAATTTGATTTGATGTTATGAATTAACCTATGACCTCCAGGCCAATAGCTCCTGGTCCTGTGGTATAGGCCTACCCTCAGGTGCCACTAGATGTTGTGTTATAAAGCACTTCATTTTGACAGTGCAGTTGGGAATGTTAGTAATTAAATAGTGTATATTCATAAATGACTGCTTAATTATTGTTATCAGATAATGCCTACACCTACCCATAACACAGGTTTATACATTTCCACAGAAAAGCATATGAAAATATATAGAATTATTTTCAAGTACTTTTTCTGTGGAAATGAGTGTCCCCAGAAAAGTGTATGAAAGAGATATTTGAATAGTCAACAGATTAAATTCTTTGTATAGAATATTCAACCGATTCAATCGACACCGTTAAATTCAAAGAAAGATTATTTTCATGTTTTTGTCTGATTTTATGTGGAATTGTATGAATCTGTGTCATAAGTAGGTGTAGTCAGTATATGAGACCAAGATAGATCGATCAATTATCTGTTATTCACTAACACGCCCAACTATCAAATGCTCCCCTTTCTCGGAACCATGAGCTGTTGGCCTGGAAGCCAAACGTTAACTCGTAACATCAACGTAAAATCATGAATTACCTTGAACAAATGTTCTGAATAGATGTTTGTATGAGATATGGTCCTTGTGGTCCTCTGTCGCTCAGTTGATAGAGCAAGGCACTTGCAATGCCAGCTTAGTGGATTCGATTCCTGGGACCACCTGTACGTTAAATGTATGCACGCATGACTGTAAATTGCTTTGGATAAAAGCGTCTGCTAAATGACATATTAAATATGTTTGATAGATTTAGAGTTGACACACCATCGTTTCTACATTGCTGGTAAAAGGATGGTTCATTTTGAATGATTCATTTGTTTTGTAACACAAAGTGATACGTTCTGTGCAAGCCAAACTCATCTGAGTTCACTCAGAAAGACACGCTAAGTGTTACTTAATACTAATTTTCGTTGCAGTCACTGCCTAGTGGTTTTGCGTGTTCTTTCTGTAGACTTGTTTTGTTTTGAAATTTTGCCTAACAATTTCATGGGAGGATCTGACAGAGAGGCATCGAGAGAGATGACTTATGCACACAGAATGTTCCCCCTGTTTTTCGGCACTCCCTCTGCTTGCTGAGCTGGTGAGAGGCATAGGCTACAGCAGTGTGAGAGGAGCGGCGAAAACTGGGAACAAACAAACCAGAGATCGAGCAAGAAGGGAAGGATAGAGGGTCACACTTGGGTCCTCGCCAGTCCTACAGGGATCCAGAGACATTGACAGCACTAAGATTAGAGTCATCAACACAGACACGAGTTTAAAGCCAGAGAAAGTATAGCTAAACCTTCGAGCATACAGTAAACCTCAGAACCTTCGAAAAGATAGGAATATGGCGAAGTCGGTAGGAGGAGGACAAAAAGACAGAAAGAAAGGGATGAACTGGGCTGAAAAGAGAGCAAGAGAAAGGGTCAGGCAGAGAGAAAGAGAAAGCCAGGGTAAGTGACAAGGTCAGGAAAGCTGAGCTGGAGCTGGAAAACAAGATAGATGGCCCTGGCAGAGGCATGATGGGTGAGAAGAGCGTGTGACAGGACTATTTGCCGGGAAGAGTAGACCACACCCAGACCGCGCTCCGATGGCAGGGTGCCAGGATGCGCCCTGATTGAAGAGAGCCTGAGCTAAGATGCCTGGCTGTGTTGTTGACAGTGACCAGTCTGTCTTCCTTTCCTTCACTCTGTGACCCTGACCCATAGGCCTACTCTCTGTCATTTCTAGCCAGTAGGCTAGGAAACCGCTCAGGGGGCTCTCCTTCCTAACACTTTGGCGTGCTATGTTCTATTTGTGTTCATTTGACAGTGATGTAAATGTAATCTGCACACACCACTGCATAATAAATAACTCGAATGAGATTATAAAGTCAGCCACAGGTCAGCCTATTGTGTTCACACGATTCCGTTTCCACAACCACAGTACCGCCCAGCAAGGTTACAGATGCTACAACATGTCTGCGCCACAAATGTCACCCTATTCCCTACATAGTGCACTACTTCTGACCAGGGCACATAGGGCTGGTCAATAGTAGTGCACAAAAAAATGTATTAGTGTGCAATTTTGGACGCACTCAATGACTACCATAACGTTAGATACAGTGAGGGAAAAAAGTATTTGATCCCCTGCTGATTTTGTACGTTTGCCCACTGACAAAGAAATGATCAGTCTATAATTTTAATGGTAGGTTTATTTGAACCGTGAGAGACAGAATAACAACAAAAAGCATAATGTTTCCACCTCCATGTTTGATGGTGGGGATGGTGTTCTTGGGGTCATAGGCAGCATTCCTTCTCCTCCAAACACGGCGAGTTGAGTTGATGCCAAAGAGCTCCATTTTGGACTCATCTGACCACAACACTTTCACCCAGTTGTCCTCTGAATCATTCAGATGTTCATTGGCAAACTGTATATGTACTTGTACTTTCTTGAGCAGGGGGACCTTGCGGGCACTGCAGGATTTCAGTCCTTCACGGCGTAATGTGTTACCAGTTGTTTTCTTGGTGACTATGGTCCCAGCTGCCTTGAGATCATTGACAAGATCCTCCCGTGTAGTTCTGGGCTGATTCCTCACCGTTCTCATGATCATTGCAACTCCACGAGGTGAGATCTTGCATGGAGCCCCAGGCCGAGGGAGATTGACAGTTATTTTGTGTTTCTTCCATTTGCGAATAATCGCACCAACTGTTGTCACCTTCTCACCAAGCTGCTTGGCGATGGTCTTGTAGCCCATTCCAGACTTGTGTAGGTCTACAATCTTGTCCCTGACATCCTTGGAGAGCTCTTTGGTCTTGGCCATGGTGGAGAGTTTGGAATCTGATTGATTGATTGCTTCTGTGGACAGGTGTCTTTTATACAGGTAACAAACTGAGATTAGGAGCAGTCCCTTTAAGAGTGTGCTCCTAATCTCAGCTCGTTACCTGTATAAAAGACACCTGGGAAACAGAAATCTTTCTGATTGAGAGGGGGTCAAATACTTATTTCCATCATTAAAATGCAAATCAATTTATAACATTTTTCACATGCGTTTTTCTGGATTTTTTTGTTGTTATTCTGTCTCTCACTGTTCAAATAAACCTACCATAAAAATTATAGACTGATCATTTCTTTGTCAGTGGGCAAACGTACAAAATCAGCAGGGGATCAAATACTTTTTCCCCCTCACTGTAGCATCCCCCTAGGCTCTGGAAACTCCAGATTATTGTATCCTCCCTACTCCGTGATTGGGTTAACGTACGCTGGCGACGACCCACGCTGTGTCCTGCTGATTGGTTGGTTGACTCGGTCCACAGGGCTAGACCAGCTGGCTGTGCCAAACCCACTCTGTTGTAATCCTAATGTGGTCATCTCCCTGTGTCTCTGGCATCAGTCCTGCTTTTATGTTGTACATGCAGCTCTTGTTCAACTATACCTATGAAAATGGACTGCTGATGTAAAATGCTGTTTGTCCTGACCCATGAGATTGGCTCATAGTTTTTGGAAATGGTTGGGTCATACAGTGCATTCGAAAGTATTCTGACTCCTTGACTTTTTACACATTTTGTTACGTTACAGCCTTATTCTAAAATTAATTAAATTGTATTTTTTCCTCATCAATGAACACACAATACCCCATAATGACAAAGCAAAACAGGTTTTTAGATTTTTTTGCAAAATTATGAAAGAAAAAAAACTCACATTTACGAAATTACAGCCTCAAGTGTTCTTGGGTATGACGCTACAAGCTTGGTACACCTGTATTTGCAGAGTTTCTCCCATTCTTCTCTGCAGATCCTCTCAAGCTCTGTCAGGTTGGATGGGGAGCGTTGCTGCACAGCTATTTTCAGGTCTCTTCAGAGATGTTCGATCGGGTTCAAGTCCGGGCTCTGGCTGGCCCACTCAAGGACATTCAGATGACTTGTCCCAAAGCCACTCCTGCGTTGTCTGGTTGTGTGCTTAGGTTCATTGTCCTGTTGGAAGGTGAACCTTAGCACCAGTCTGAGGTCCTGAGCACTCTGGATCAGGTTTTCATCAAAGATCTCCCTGTATTTTGCTCTGTTCATCTTTCCCTCGATCGTGACTAGTCTCCCAGTCCCTGCCGCTGAAAAACATCCCCACAGCATGATTCTGCCACCACCATGCCTCACCGTAGGGATGGTGCCAGGTTTCCTCCAGACGTGACGCTGGCATTCAGGCCAAAGAGTTCAATCTTGTTTCTCATGGTCTGGGAGTCATTTTGGCAAACTCCAAGCGGGCTGTCATGTGCCTTTTACTGAAGAGTGGATTCCGTCTGGCCGCTCTACCATGAAGGCCTGATTGGTGGAGTGCTGCAGAGATGGTTGTCCTTCTGGAAGGTTCTCCCATCTCCACAGAGGAACTCTGGAGCTCTGTCAGAGTGACCATAGGATTCTTGGTCACCTCCCTGACAAAGGCCCTTCTTCCGCGATTGCTCAGTTTGGCTGGGAGGCCAGCTCTAGGAAGAGTCTTGATGGATCCAAACTTCTTCCATTTAAAAATGGAGGCCACTGTGTTCTTGGGAATCTTTAATGCTGCAGAATGTTTTTGGTACCCTTCCCCAGATCTGTGCCTTGACACAATCCTTTCTCGGAGCTCTACAGACAATTTCTTCAACCTCATGGCTTGGTTTTTGCACTGACGAACTGTCAACTGTGGGACCTTATATAGACCGGTGTGTTCCTTTCCAAATCATGTCCAATCAAGTTGTAGAAACATCAAGGATGATCAATGGAAACAGGATTCACCGGAGCAAAATTTTGAGTGTCATAGCAAAGGGTCTGAATATTTATGTTAATAAGGTATTTCTAAAAAAACAGTTTTTGCTTTATCATTATGGGGTATTGTGTGTAGATTGAGGAAAACATTTAATTTAATCCATTTTAGAATAAGGATGTAACTTAACAAAATGTGGAAAAAGGGAAGGGGTCTGAATACTTTCCTAATCCACTTTATACGGCTACATGTCTAAGTGCACTGGCGCTTGATGTTTACAGCCTAAAATGTTTTATTATTTACAGAAATGTGCACTACATACCATTCCTTGCCCTTTTATTGTTTTTACAGTTGAAGACATTGTTCTCAGCCTGGCTTTTCTTGTCTTCGCTGTGTCTAGACTTCCCTTACGTTCAGTACGGGCGATAACGATTTTACATCTGTTCCTCAACACTCTTCACGTTTACTTAAATCAGGGCAGTGGAGGAGCGAGTCAACAGAGGAGCAGTTCTCCTCAACAGGCTCCCATTATGTTCTCTCTCTGAAGGGTCAACTGTCTGCTGGTCCTAATTTATGACAATCACTTTGAAAACACGGCAGTGCTGTGGCACCACACTTTGGTGCCACAGCTGCTTTTACTGTCACAGCCATAAAGCGCCTCTGGGAAGAGAGAGAGGATGAGAACAATGGATGGAAATCCAAACAGAGCAGGGAGAGGACTACTAAGGGATAGCAGAGATGGGGATATGAAGGAGAAGTGAGAAGGACAGGGGGAGAAAAATGGGTGGACGTCCACAAAACCTGAGATAAAGACAAGAGTAAGATTACACTTGTGATTTTAGACCCCCTTGCCAAAAAGGCCAAGCCTAATGTGAATGACATACACCGCTCTGTCTCCAATGTAAATCTTTCCTGTCATGGGCTAAGACTTTGGCCTCTGTATTTAACTCAATATAAAGATGAGTGATAATTATTACAGCTATCAACTGATCTCTGTGATGTTCTTTCCACTGAATACAACAGAAATCTGTTAGGGGAAATTATAAAGTCAGAGGAAGGGAAACCACTAATTGTTCTTGTTTTCACAAAAATATATTTTATTTCACATGAGAATTTCATAATTATCAAATGTGTTCTTTATATAATCTTCTATATATACATATAATACACTTCACTTACACATATACAAAATAAGGTAACAAAAAGGTTTGACATAATGTCTGTTGTTCAAACCACACTGTGAAGTTGGGCTGGGCAGCTGTGATTGATGCTGTGTCTTGTGAGTTCTGTGTGCCTGACTGGGTGTGTAGGCCTATAATCTTACCATAGCAGTAGAACGCTGACTGGCAAATTACATTATAATACAACCAAATTGTAAATTACATTATATGACCAAAAGTATGTGGATACCTGCTCGTCGAACATCTCATTCCAAAATCATGGGCATTAATATGGAGTTGGTCCCCCCTTTGCTGCTATAACAACCTTGACTATTCTTGGAAGGCTTTCCACTAGATGTTGGAACATTGCTGCATGGATTTGCTTCCATTCAGCCACGAGCATTAGTGAGGTCGGGCACTGATGTTGGGCGATTAGTTCCAAAGGTGTTCGATGGGGTTGAGGTCAGGGCACTATGCATTGGGGCAGGTAGCATCCGCCAAACTCAGATTCATCTGTCGGACTACCAGATGGTTATGCGTGATTCATCACTCCAGAGAACGCATTTCCACTGCTCCAATTGCGGAGAGGTTTACACAGCTCTAGCCGACGTTTGGTATTGCACATGGTGATCTTAGGCTTGTGTGCGGCTGCTCAGCCATGGAAACCCATTTCATGAAGCTCCCGACGAACAGTTTAGTGCTGACGCTGCTTCTAGAGGCAGTTTGGAACTCGGTAGTGAGTGTTGCAACAGAGGACAGATGACGCGCTTCAGCGGTTCTGTTCTGTGAGCTTGTGGGGCCTACCACTTCGTGGCTGAGCCATTGTTGCTCCTAGATGTTTACACTTCACAATAACAGCACTTATGACTGGGGCAGCTCTAGCAGGGCAGGAATTTGACCAACAGACTTGTTGGGAAGGTGGCGTCCTATGACAGTGCCACATTGAAAGTCACTGAGCTCTTCAGTAAGGCCATTCTACTGCCAATGTTTGTCTATACAGATTGCATGACTGTGTTTGATTTTATAAACCTCTCAGCAACTGGTGTGGCTGAAATAGCCAAATCCACATACTTTTGTAAATATATAACGTATTACCAACCAAATTACAACTGTTTTTGAATAAAACCATTTTTACTTGGTTGACTTTTTAGTGTCACTAGAGGTAGAGAACAGTGTTGCATAGTGAAACACTGCTCTGGCAAGTACTGTGATGAGCATAGTTCAGTCTGGGTTATTTTTATTTTGTTTGTCAGTTTAAACTGTACGGGTGCATGATCTGACATACAGAGAAGGCCTGCCTTACACTGCTACACACAATATATTGTATCCATGTTTGCTTTTGGCAGTTTTAACATTTTGTTTGACCTCTAGCTCTCCCTCGCACACTCTCCCCCTTAAGAGAGAGATCACTTACCAACAGTAAGCATAGCATTTGTTAAACATACAGTAAATCTTTCAGCTGCAAACTTTTACAAATTATTTTCACAGAATGTACACATAATACCTTTCCTTTCCATGTAGTGTCTACTATGTCATGGATCTGTATTGTGATGTCTGTCTGTTGTTGTGCTATATGGTTAGTGCTGTGAAAGCACATGGTCGAGTCTGCACAGGAACATTAATTAGTTAGCTAACACGTCCCCTGCTTTTGTCGATGCTACATTGAGAAAGAATCACTTGGACATTTAGTGCCACTCAATAACAATACACAATAGTCAAGGTTGGAATAGAATAGTTACATACTGAAGAGATGATCACTGTATTCTTTGGCTCAAAAGCTTAGATAAGATGTTTCACTAAATGCAGTTTTTCTAATACAAATTCATATCAAATCCAAATACTTGTCCATATAACTGTCATTTAGCTTTGTCCTCAGTGATTGTTCTTTGTCCATTTATGTTCCTCTTCAAAGTGTTCTTCCGCAATTTTCCAAAACGAATTATGCTTCTTTTTGGAGAAGAGTAAAACACTAACGTTAAAGAGAACAAAATCTCTCCAGGAAATACTGACATCTTGAGAACACTCAATACCTTCTCACAAAACTCCAACCAATTTCTCACTCAGCACTCTTAGTGCATGTGTCCATCCGTACTTACGAGATTAAAAATGTCCCTCTCCCAGTGACCAGCACTTGGGCTTTGAGAACTGTCTTTTGTGTCGGTGGTTCCCCACAGACCAACTTCATTGTATGTCCTCCAAGTCTATAAGATTTGTAGTCTCACTGTAACAGTAATAATAAGACTGGGACCATCAATGACCGGATGGAGAAGGATGCCTTTGACACCGACGAATTTGTCCGCACACTTTTCTGGACCTCTGGCAGGATTACCACTGGGTCATCTGCATGGTGAAAATATAGAATATATATATTAGTCCATGTTAACTCATCCTTAAACTTAACTTCAAGGGCCGGTTTCCCAGACAGATTAATCCTAGTCCTGGATTAAAAAGCATCATCAATGAAGAATCTCCATTGAAATATACAATGCATTTGGAAAGTATTCAGACCCCTTGACTTTTTCCACATTTTGTTACGTTAGACGTTTTTTTCCTTCATCAAGTCTGGGAAACCGGCCCTAAATGTTCAGTCCTAGGATCAAGTACAACTGGCCCATAGAGAATACAACTGGCCCAATGGTTTGTTCATTAACATACCTGCAGGCAGTCTGTTGGAGGGGTTGTGTGCTCCAGCTCCAGGTACAGCTGCAGCTCCTCCAGTTGCAACCCTGGCCTCCTGAGAACCTGGATGCGAAAAATAACAATCAATTCCTCTGCCATACTGCAGCCTGGAGCTAAAATCATCATCATTATGAGACAAAGGTTACATTCCAAATGGCACCCTATTCCCTTTATAGTGCACTACTTTTGACCACCCAACCACTAGTGCAGTGAAACTTACCATCAGTAGCTACGACGTCTACCCTGAGCCTGAGGCACTCCTGTCCGTGGTGGTGCAGAGGTTTGGCTGGAGAGGGGAAGGAACAAAGACAAGCGTTAATTACAGAAAAACAAATGCACTTATCCTCCTGTGTCACCTTAATCCACCCCCACAGACAGACGCACGCACACACGACCTCCAGCCATCTGTGAACAGGCGGAGGGTGTCCCGTCCTGTCGCTCATCTAATTACAACACACTCAGGGTCACAGCATCGCCTCTCTCTGGGTGATTGGGCCACCGGCTATCTGCTAGCTACCATGTGAGCGCTAATGCACAACATAGCATGCCAACAACACAACATAGCATGCCAACATTCACTGAATGTTAACATAAGCCTTCAAGGTGGTGACTTGTTTGTCTGGGTGCTTTACCAAGGGTCATACACGTCTATATTATCGGCAGTGCTTTTCCCTCACATTTTTCCTGACTTACAGGGACATTTCACCTCACTCTCATTTTGACATGACTACTTTTGAGGTCTGAAAACATCAAACAAGCATTGACTTTCAGGTGGTTCTCTTACAAATTCTCTAGAAATAATTTATTTACATGGATAAAACAATAGCTAGACACTTACAGATATAGTAGTAGCTCTCTCCCTGGCGGAACTCCTTGCCCAGGGTGAAGGGGGTGAACCGCTGGAACTTCTCTGAGAACTTCTCTGCGGCGTGGGGGGCGAAGGGGTGGCCGCATTCCCAGCGCATCTGGTCATAGGACTGAGGCTTACAAGCGTCGTAGTCCTCCCGCTCCACCATGTAGAGCACGTAGCGCTCAGCGTCCTGCGATGCCACCTCGCCCAGCGGGTAGTGGGGGCACACGATGTCCAGGTAGTCGTTCAGCCGTACCTCCACCGCATAGTCGTCCCTTAGGAACCTGAGGACAAAGATCAAAGGGGGAAGGAGGAAGTTAGTCGAGTCACAAGTGTCATCGGGATTGATAAGTACGGTGATGGCTTCAGACCGGGAAAAAAATACAACAATCACATTTTTTAATTGTATCGGCCGGTGGCGTGTGCCCCGGATTCAACAGGGGAAATCATGGAGGAGATGGAGAGGCATGAGCAGCAGGCAGGGAGAAAACACAATAAGTGGGAAAGTGAGTTGGGTGGATGTGTATAAATATGGATGATTGTGGACAGCAGTTCTGTCTGTGCTGGGAGCTAGTCCTGAGTGCACATTGATCCTGGCTCCCCCTGGCACCCAGCGATGTTTACAGAGAAACATTAGCAGTCATTCAGGACACCGGGCCGGGAGATGAGTATCGACACTAAACTGCAGACAGAGCTAGACACCAGGCATGCACAGACAAGGGGTGCAGAATGCCTAATCACACACACACCACCGCTACCCGAAAGAGTGAGAGGCATGAATATGAGGAGGCCAGGTCTCTCCTGAGAATTTACCCCTTTCATTAAGGACAGACAGACACACACACGTCTGGTCCCAGTCTGTTTCTGTCTCCTGCCATACTCCCCCTCTCATTACAGATACACACATAGGGAGCAGATACAGTCAGACTATCTGCATGCCTCTCCTCCCTCCAGTCCTCCTCTCCAAGCTTTTTACACAAGCAGTCCTTGGGTGGATTTACATGTGTAAAATATGTCTAGCGAGATCTACAGTATGTCTCTTCAACATCAGATTTGCAACCTCTCTGTTTACACTAGCCTTGGGAGGTGATTCCTGCTTCATGTGTGAGTGCAGCGTTTAGCATACCGTAAAAGCCATAGTATATAGACAAACAAAATTAGGATAGCAATTGAAACAATACATGAGCTTCTCATCTAAACCATGTTGCACATATATTTGCACACTTGATTAATGCAATGATACACAAATGTGTGGATATTTTTAAAGACATACATTTTCTATGTGGCTAACAGAGCAAAACTGTTGCCTACTGGTATTAAGGTAATTATTTAGGGGACGTGTGGTGTGAGAGAGGTTGTCTTACACTGTTCCACTAAGATGGGAGTATGTGGTGTAGATGTCTCCCACACTACTTTCTATTAAAGACAGATTTCAATCTACAGTTGAAGTCGGAGCCAAATACATTTAAACTCAGTTTTTCACAATTCGTGACATTTAATCCTAGTAAAGATTCGCTGTCTTAGGTCAGTTAGGATCACCACTTTATTTTAAGAATGTGAAATGTCAGAATAATAGTAGAGTGATTTATTTCAGCTTTTATTCATTTCATCACACTCCCAGTGGGTCAGAAGTTTACATGCACTCAATTAGTATTTGGTCGCATTGCCTTTAAATTGTTTCACTTGGGTCAAACGTTTCAGGTAGCCTTCCACAAGCTTCCCACAATAAGTTGGGTGAATTTTGGCCCATTCCTCCTGACAGAGCTGGTGTAACTGAGTCAGGTTTGTAGGCCTCCTTGCTCGCACACGCTTTTTCAGTTCTGCCCACAAATTTTCTATAGGATTGAGGTCAGGGCTTTGTGATGGCCACTCCAATACCTTGACGTTGTTGTCCTTAAGCCATTTTGCCACAACTTTGTAAGTATGCTTGGGGTCATTGTCCATTTGGAAGACCTATTTGTGACCAAGCTTTAACTTGCTTCAATATATCCACATAATTTTCCATCCACAATTTTCCTTCCTCATGATGCCATCTATTTTATGAAGTGCACCAGTCCCTCCTGCAGCAAAGCACCCCCACAACATGATACTGCCACCCCCGTGCTTCACGGTTGGGATGGTGTTCTTTGGCTTGCAAGCCTACCCATTTTTTCTCCAAACATAACGATGGTCATTATGGCCAAAAGGTTATATTTTTGTTTCATCAGACCAGAGGACATTTCTCCAAAGAGTACGATCTTTGTCTCCATGTGCAGTTGTAAACCATAGTCTGGCTTTTTTATGGCAGATTTGGAGCAGTGGCATCTTCCTTGCTGAGCGGCTTTTCAGGTTGTCGATATAGGACTCGTTTTACTGTGGATATAGATACTTTTGTACCTGTTTCCTCCAGCATCTTCACAAGGTCCTTTGCTGTTGTTCTGGGATTGATTTGCACTTTTCGCACCAAAGTACGTTCATCTCTAGGAGACAGAACGCGTCTCCTTCCTGAGCGGTATGACGGCTGCGTGGTCCCATGGTGTTTATACTTGCATACTATTGTTTGTACAGATGAACGTGGTATCTTCAGGGGTTTGGAAATTGCTCCCAAGGATGAACCAGACTTGTGGAGGTCTACAATTTTTATTTTTAGGTCTTTCTTTTGATTTTCCCATGATGTCAAGCAAAGAGGCACTGAGTTTGAAATACATCCACACCTCTAATTGACTCAAATTATGTCAATTAGCCTATCAGAAGCTTCTAAAGCCATGACATCTTTTTCTGGAATTTTCCAAGCTGTTTGAAAGGCACAGTCAGCTCAGTTGTGTAAACTTCTGACCCACTGGAATTGTGATACAGAGAATTATAAGTGAAATAATCTGTCTGTAAGCAATTGTTGAAAAAATTACTTGTGTCACGCACAAAGTAGATGTCCTAACCGACTTGCCAAAACTATAAACGAGTTTTAATGACTCCAACCTAAGTGTATGTAAACTTCCGACTTCAACTGTCTCTCTAAACTACACAAGCATCTCTCCTGGACCTGGTTTGTGTCATCAAAGTAGCGTAGTGTAAAGAGACCCCTAGTTCCACCCAGTAAAAAAATCACCTACATTCCCACCCTCCTCCTCTTTCTCTTTTGCTCTCCTTCTCTACCTTTCATTCTTTCTCTCAGAGATATGCGTTCATCCCCATCCATCACCACACACACACACCAACCTGGAGAGAGCAGTAGCTAGCTGTAGCCTCTAGCAATACAACCACCACCCCCTCACCCAGTGTCCATTACCATCTATCCATTACCATCTCCTCCTGCCTGAATCTGTCTGCATCACCAGGGTGCCCAGAGTAACGGAGAAGTGGAGTAAACTCACCCAGCTTAAATGTTTTCACAGCACGCTTGTGTCTTAGAGTTTTATTGCTTTTGCAATGAATACATGTGCAACTCTGCATTTGGTGGACTCTCACAAAGCCAGCTAGTGTGTGATATGTTATATCCACCCCCTATTAAGGCGGCCACATGCTTCCCAACCGAAACAGTTTGGTACAGTTTGTGCATATATAATGCTGACATTTTGTGCCGTTTTTGTTTGTTTTGGAGTTCAGTTAGGGGTTTGTCGGCTGTTTGGGCACACAACCATTTTTTCTCAAGGGCAAGCTGAAGTTCGGAAGCTGAAATCGACATCCCTTCGTCCGTGATTGGTCAACTGTCGGGTTGACGCAAGTTTTTTTGCTCCTTGTCGATTCCGCCTGAAACTCGTGTGGATTCAACATGGCGAACGACAACTTCAAGCATCAATTGACCGAGGAAGTACAAAGTACCTTCCCCAGTATGATTCTACCTATGCATTATATAAAGACCAGCATGTAAATGCCAATTCACGGAGGGAGATTGCGGAAACGTTGGGGTCCGACCCAACCGCTTGTTCGAAAATGTGCGGTAGGGTTTGCAACAAGTTGGTCAAAGCAAAGAAACAAAGGCCGCAGTGGAGATCTCGGTAGAAAGGCTACTCCAAAAATGTTGCTGCTGGCTTGTTCGGCACATGAAGCATGGGAAGACAGAAAGGAACATGCTGTCTTCACCAAAGGATGTTGTAGTCGATGAATAGTAGCCATGTTTGGCTAACAATTGCTAGCCAGCTAGAGCTAGCTTTTTGGCTGGCTATTTGCTAGCTAGCCTAGCAGCAGACTCGTGCATGGAAAGAAAGCCAACCAACTAAACTAAAGATCTTTACAACTGTTGATCAAACATAATTTTGTCAGAGAAAGAAAATCATAAGCTTCCCACATGGGTAACACCAGTCTAAGTTTGGTAGCAAAGTCTGGTAAAGGGAGAAAAGAGCTGCAGACTCAGTCCTTGACACATCACTCGCAAAGGCATTGCAAATGATTGAAAACATATCTCAAGATCTGGAAGACGTCATGCACAGAGCCACCAGCTTGTCCTAGAGGTAAATAAAAATATATATAATATTAGACTTTACTCTGATCCCCTTTCCTCTGTTCTGTGGTCTTTTTTCCTCCTCTGCTCTCCAGACACTCCTTATTTCCTCCCTCATCTCATCCTCTCCACAGGGTCTTGGCACCTATAGCTGATTTCATGGATGAACTCTCGCCAAAACTCCAAGAGGAATTTGACCACCAGCTGCATAGGTTAGTGCATGACTTCAAGAAAAGGACATGGACCAAACGACTGGGACCACAATAACATTAACAAACTTGTTCTGTTGTTGTTCAGACATCTCAGGAGTCAGACACACTAGACACTTTCATTTTATTCCATCAACACTTTTTTGGTTTACATGTCTGTTCATAGCCGACACTGTTGCACTATTGTTCAGAAATATTTCTATTCAGAAAGATGTGCAACTATACTCGGACACTTACATTTTACTCCATAGACACTTGTTTACATGTCTGTTCTCAGCAGACACTGTTGTATTGGGGTTTACTTTCAGAAGCAAGAAGAACGGTTTATTTGTTTGCTGAAAAAGCTCTGTTGGTATTTCTTGATGTCAATACAACTGAGTTACAGGAAATTAGTCAATTGAAATAAATTCATTAGGCCCTAATCTATGGATTTAATGACTGGGAATACAGATATTCATCGGTTGGTCACAGATACTGTACCTTCAAAAAAAAGGTAGGGGCGTGGATTAGAAAACCAGTCAGTATCTGGTGTGACTAACAGTTGCCTCATGCAGCACAACATATCTCCTTCGTATAGAGTTGATCAGGCTGTTGATTGTGTAATGTTGTCCCACTCCTCTTCAATGGCTGCGGTGAGAAGTTGCTGGATATTGGCGGGAACAGTAACATGCTGTCTTACACATCAATCCAGAGCATCCCAAACAGGCTCAATGGGTGACACATCTGGTGAGTATGCAGGCCATGGGAGAAATGGGATATATCCAGCTTCCTGGAACTGTGTACAGATCCTTGCGACATGGGGACATGCATTATCATGCTGAAACATGAGGCGATGGCAGAGAATGAATGGCACTTGTGTTTGTTGTCCGTAGCTTATGCCTGCCCATACCATAACCCCACCATGGGGCACTCAGTTTACAATGTTGACATTAGCAAACCGTTTGCCCACACGACACCATGTACGTGGTCTGTGGTTGTGAGGCCGGTTGGACGTACTGCCAAATTCTCTAAAAACGACATTGAAGGAGACTTATGGTACAGAAATTAAAATGCAATACTCTGGCAACAGCTCTGGGACATTCCTGGAGTCAGCATGCCAATTGCACGCTCCCGCAAAACTTGAGACATCTGTGGTGGTGACAAAACTGCACATTTTAGAGTGGCCTTTTATTGTCCCCAGCACAAGGTGCACCTGTGTAATGGCCATGCTGTTTAATCAGCTCCTTGATGCCACAACTGTCAGGTTGATGGATTATCTTGGCAAAAGGAGAAATGCTCTCTAACAGGGATGTAAACAAATATGTGCACATAACCTTTTCGTGCTTATGGAATATTTCTGGGCCCTTTTATTTCAGCTCATGTAACATGGGACCAACACTTTACATGTTGCGTAGATATTTTTCAGTGTAAATGACTGCACACTGAGACGTCCCAGAATCAAGTTTCATTTTATTCAAAATATTAGAACTCTACTGGTTCACAGTGCACACAAAGAACTGAGTATATATACACACAAGGTCCATATATATATATATATATATATATATATATATGGTAAACAAAAACATGAAATGTTCCCAGGAACCATATTCCAAAAGCCTTGATAAAATGGCACTTTCATATAGAGGTGCATACAGGTATGCAGTAACAAGGGAAATTAGAAACAGAAAAAGTGAAATTGATTCCAACATTCTATTATCAACATACCTGGATAAGGGTGCATGAGGTTCTCATGTAGGGGGAAAGCCGCATCTCCCATGAAAACACGAGGACGTTGTGGTACCTGGCAGGACAGCTGGCAGTGGTAAATCGAGGGTCTTCTGCAGCAGTTTGGACCCAAAAGAACTCTTGAAACACTTCACCCAAGCTCTTTCGGCCAATGCCCCTACATCCACCATTGTGAACCTGTAGCGGGCATCTTCTCGGTCTCTGTATCTCGCCTATTATATGTGCTGCTAGGCACATCAAATCTAGTAGATCCCGGGCAATTTGAAAAATGTAATTCTCTCGCCAGTCAAGTGTCTCTATATACACAATTTTATTCTCCCACGTGTGTCTTCCTTGTTTAGGTGTGTCGTCGCTTCCTTGTTTGGCTGTGAATGGCTATTACCAGCTCATCCGCCTCTAATGTCCCGGGGTAACATTGCCGCTTTCCCCTTCATTTTTCAAGCGAATATATTTTCTGGGAGCACACTCGTTCAGTTTGGCTAGTCAAAGTCGAACTGAAGCATGCTGACGCCTTTCCACCACACAGCTCTGAGACAGATGGGTTGCCCCATAGTACCTGGGGTGGGTATTTGCACATCTGCCAATGAAAACTTCACATTGGAGCCATTTTGGCTCCTGGGTATTTGTTTTTGTGTTGAGAATTCCAGCTTCACCCCATGAAAGCAATGAACACAACAAGTGACATTTGGGATGTGTTCTGGGGGGGGTGGGGTGACAAGGTCCATTTGTGTGAGTAACGATCAAAGTGAACAAGCAGAGAGGCCCTTGTCGCTCATTAGCTGGTGTTGTTTCTTAGCGGTGGACCCCCTGGTTAAAGGACAGACGCTGTGGCTCCAAACTCCTAGTGCCCACTACCCTTCCCCCACCCCTCCAGCACAACCCCCTCTGCCTCCCCACTTCATTGCTTTCTCTCAATGCAGATGACCAGATTAAGAGCACTGTGAGAAGAGTAGTGCTGGGCCGGTAAAAAGAGCAACTGTTTCTCTCTGTATACTAATTAAGCGCGTCAACATCCATCTAGCTGCATAATTGTAGCACATTAAGCAAACACAGGGCCAGTAATTATTATCCCACTGACTGTGTGCTAGGACAGCTTAGTGCTTATCTACAGTTCGCCTAGCTGCCACACACTGTTTACAAGTTCCACTGTAGAGTGGTCATTTTGCCTGCCACTCACAATTCCAGCTAAATCGATAATACTATTGAGCAAACATGTTTGTATGCTGTGTTTGACCTAGTATCCTCCTCAAACAGTAACCGCACGACCGAGCACGCACGCACACAAACACTCTCCCTCCCCCCGATTTAAAGGTTGTTTGTGGTATGGTTCAAAAGTATTAATCAAAAGGGGGTCGAAGGACGGTGCAATTAAAACACAAAAAGGGGTAATAAAAAGTAATTGTGCTTGCCACTCCCTCCCCCCTCAGGCTGGGAGTGAGGCGAAGGAGGGAGCCATGTGAATGAGAGGGTCAGGAGCCTCTAGCTGCGAATGGCTTTTCCTCTGTGGTAAACTTTGTGTGTGTGAGTATTGCAGTTGCTTCATCAATGCCACCGTTTCATACAGTGGTACCATTCACACCCTCCTCTGATGGAATATATCTTACTAACCCAAATGAACAAGGGGGCTGAATACACACCCAAGAGGGGCCCCTTTATTAATTGTAAATAGTTTAATTATCCGGGGGGCTTTTGCAGCACGACTGATTAAAGGCACTTCAAAGAATGCCTGATTGAAACGTTTTTAACAATGTCAAGCATTGTCACCATCATTCTGGCAGACTCTAAACAGCTTCTCTCTCTTAATTTCAGGCTCCATATTGAAAATGTCACCTGAATTGCTTCTCACTATGGTTACAGAGCTGATTTATGCCCTCTGTTGTTCCTTGGATGCTCAGTTTTAATGACAGCAACGTTTACAGAAATAACTTCAGGGAGGGGTGACTGCATTCTCTGCTTATGGAGAATTTGTGGAACTATGACAGATATGCAACTAGGATCGTGTGTGTGTGTGTGTGTGTGTGTGTATTGGGTCTGCTGAGGAATCTGTGTGTGTGTGTGTGTGTGTGTGTGTGTGTGTGTGTGTGTGTGATAATAGGAGGGGATAATGAATGACGACGATAGCAGACAGCCAGCCAGTGAATGTCAAGTGGTTGGTTGTCTGTCTGTGTATTGTGTATTGTGTCTAGTGCAAAATAGACTCCAGACTGTTTGAACCTTTCCTCCTCTAGAGTTAATTCTTGATTTATTAGAGCCTCTTCAGGGGCAAGAGCCTGATCTATCTACTTTAATCTCTGGCCAGCGTTTTTGCTTTTTTCTTCACCTCACCACCTTTTCTACCCCCTCCCTCCATCTCCCTCTCTCATCTCTGCACTCTATCGCCCTGTGGAATGTTGGACATCTGAGGGGAGGAGGGCTCACTCAGGATCAAAGGTCGGACAATCGCAGAGTCAGCACCAGAGGGTCCTTGGACACACACACACATACAAGCACACACACGGTCAGCAAACAATGTGCTGCTCCCGTGCATTTAAAAGCCCTGAGATGGATGTTGTGTGGAGAATCACCTGCTTTCAGGTTCAGTTTTCTTTTTAAAAGCACATGAGGTTCCACCAGCTGACAAGCTCGCAACACCTGACCACTGTGGAACTCCACAGCAATCACCATCAGTGCTATAGTCTAGAGCCGTCCCCCATCATTCAAACCTAGAGCAATTACGCTAACCTCAGAATATTTTTTTAACCCCCATCGGGTTATAATGCCACACTAATACAGCCTAAGAGGTGACTGGTCGGCGTTATGGCTGAGTGGATCGGAATGCCGCGCGGCGCCTAATCGGCTCATCCGAGCACGGATTATCGGGTGGAGCAGCGGCTGAGCTCGGGACCATTCAGTGGCACCAGACTCTGCCTAATACAAGGGCTTAGAGCCAACACCAAGGCCCAGAGAGGGAGGATGTTAGTGGGGGAGAGAGGGGCAGGGTGGGGCCCTGGGTCCATTGTTCCCAAACAGAGAGGGGGTATTACTCTGGACTTTGGGACAAAAAGGACTGAACACAGTGTGTGTGTCCTGTGTGTGTGACTGTGTGTATGTCCATAGGACCATGGAGGGAAAATGGGAAAGTGAGAGGTGTTAAAAAAGAGAGATGAAAGACATGAGTTACAGGGGTGGCATTTCTTTCTGAATTTATCCTCTAGAAAATGAAAAACAGTTAAGAGATGTTTTTTAAATTGAGGAGCGTGAGAGAGGAGAGCCACTGAAATATAAGTCTGGCTGTGCTGTGGGGCTAGTTCACATTTTTCTACACAGCTAAATTTCTCTTTCGTTTCATCTTTCCATCCATCCATCCATCTCTGTCAGGTCTCCCCACCCTCTCCCTGTCAATCTTGCATCACTCAATAAGCCCAATATATCCCCATTTAATTCCGACCCCTCCCCTAGCACTTGCCGAACCAATCAGAGCCTGCCTTGTTGGAATGCCAAATATGTGAGTTTGTGACCCACTGTTTGTAGAGGCTAACACAGTTAATAGAAACAAGAATGGTCCAACTCTATTAGCCCCTCCCGCTTAAATAATAGTCAGAGGCAGGTTCATACTTGGGTTGTGTTGACTTCTGTCATCAATCTCTCTCCTTTCTATATCTACTTCACCTTTGTTCATTGTTCATTTTGACATGCCCTTGGCCAAAGACTTTAACGCCTTCCCTCCCACAAAGTAAGCCCAGAATCCACTAGCAACAGAATTGCCTTATTTTGGACAACCGTGTGGAGTAAGATGAATATGTGTGCTCTTTCTAACGGTCTAACACAGTCCCAGAGTCATTTGTACTTCTGTAAGAGTCGGACCAAAAATGTCACCACTGAAATTACATTACTCAAGAGGCCAAAGTTTTGCAGAATTGATTTCCACAAGATAAACCTTGTTTTTCATCATTTTTTCCCCAATCCTCAGAGTATAATAGTCTGTGAGCATTCATCATTGTTTGCCTGCCCGTGGCTTTGAAACTGTACAAGTAGGTTTGGCTGAGATTATCTATTCATTGCAAAGAGGTAATCATTACACATCTTGACCTCCAGGGGGCACCAGTAACTGGAGCTGTGTGTGAGACCCATACTGTAGATCAGCGTTACTATTTTTTGTAAGAGGGCCACTTTGGGTTCAGACAATCATTCAGAGGGCCGCACAGATCTTTAATTTGTTGTACTTTTTCCTTCCAATATTATTAATTATCAACTGAGCAAATTCAGAGCAATAGAGCACATGCAATTGATTTGATGTACAGCACATCAAACATATACATACATCAAATAGGCTACATAACATGTATAAGACTATTAAGGGTTACCTCAGTAGTTGGATGAACGAAAAAAATGTCCCCTCTGCTCCTTGACTGAATTCATTCTAAATGTATAGTGTTGTTGCAATCCAGGTGAGCATTGGTCTGTTTCCAGGTCTGTTTCTCTGTTTTTGTTTCAAAATGTTCATTGTTGAAAATGTTGCATCACTTGAATAAGTGATGATAAAAATATTCACACACTTTTGCACACACTGCTTCAGAAGTGGATACTCCGTGTCTGACACATGGCTCCAGAAATGGATAACACCTGATCTTAGTTCACCTTGCAATGAACGGATATCCTTGAATCTTGACTCAAACTCCCTTGGAGCTGGAGATTCACCGTGTTCAGGTGGCAGGAGATGTCAGTTTAAAAAGCCAGCTTAAAAAGCCAGCTTTAATATCCTCCCTCACAGAACACATCCCAAATGTCACTTGTTGTGTTCATTGCTTTCATGGGGTGAAGTTGGAATTCTCAACACAAAAACAAATACCCAGGAGCCAAAATGGCTCCAATGTGAAGTTTTCATTGGCAGATGTGCAAATACCCACCCCAGGTACTATGGGGCAACCCATCTGTCTCAGAGCTGTGTGGTGGAAAGGCGTCAGCATGCTTCAGTTCGACTTTGACTAGCCAAACTGAACGAGTGTGCTCCCAGAAAATATATTCGCTTGAAAAATGAAGGGGAAAGCGGCAATGTTACCCCGGGACATTAGAGGCGGATGAGCTGGTAATAGCCATTCACAGCCAAACAAGGAAGCGACGACACACCTAAACAAGGAAGACACGCGTGGGAGAATAAAATTGTGTATATAGAGAGACACTTGACTGGCGAGAGAATTACATTTTTCAGCACATATAATAGGCGAGATACAGAGACAGAAGATGCCCGCTACAGGTTCACAATGGTGGATGTAGGGACATTGGCTGAAAGAGCTTGGATGAAGTGTTTCAAGAGTTCTTTTGGGTCCAAACTGCTGCAGAAGACCCTCGATTTACCACTGCCAGCTGTCCTGCCAGGTACCACAACGTCCTCATGTTTTCATGGGAGATGCGGCTTTCCCCCTACATGAGAACCTCATGCACCCTTATCCATGTATGTTGGAATCAATTTCACTTTTTCTGTTTCTAATTTCCCTTGTTACTGCATACCTGTATGCACCTCTATATGAAAGTGCCATTTTATCAAGGCTTTTGGAATATGGTTCCTGGAAACATTTCATGTTTTTGTTGACCAAATATATATATGAGTTGAAGTTGGAAGTTTACATACTCTTTAGCCAAATACTTTTAAAAACTCTGTTTTTCACAATTCCTGACATTTAATCCTAGTAAACATTCCCTGTCTTAGGTCAGTTAGGATCACCACTTTATTTTAAGAATGTGAAATGTCACATTCCCAGTGGGTCAGAAGTTTACATACACTCAATTAGTATTTGGTAGCATTGCCTTTAAATTGTTTCACTTGGGTCAAATGTTTCAGGTAGCCTTCCACAAGCTTCCCACAATATGTTGGGTGAATTTTGGCCCATTCCTCCTGACAGAGCTGGTGTAATTGAGTCAGGTTTGTAGGCCTCCTTGCTCACACGCTTTTTCAGTTCTGCCACATTTTCTATAGGATTGAGGTCAGGGCTTTGTGAGGCCACTCCAATACCTTGACATTGTTGTACTTAAGCCATTTTGCCACAACTGGAAGTATGCTTGGGGTCATTGTCCATTTGGAAGACCCATTTGTGACCAAGCTTTAACTTCCTGACTGATGTCTTGAGATGTTGCTTCAATATATCCACATAATTTTCCTGCCTCATGATGCCATCTATTTTGTGAAGTGCACCTGTCCCTCCGACAGCAAAGCACCCCCACAACATGATGCTGCCACCCCCGTGCTTCACGGTTGGGATGGTGTTCTTTGGCTTGCAAGTGTCCCCCTTTTTTCCTCCAAACATAATGATGGTCATTATGGCCAAACAGTTCTATTTTTGTTTCATCAGACCAGAGGACATTTCTCCAAAAAGTACAATCTAATCTCCATGTGCAGTTGTAAACCGTAGTCTGGCTTTTTCTATGGCGGTTTTGGAGCAGTGGCTTCTTCCTTGCTAAGCGGCTTGTCAGGTTATGTCGATGTAGGACTCGTTTTACTGTGGATATAGATACTTTTGTACCTGTTTCCTCCAGCATCTTCACAAGGTCCTTTGCTGTTGTTCTGGGATTGATTTGCACTTTTCGCACCAAAGTACATTCATCTCTAGGAGACAGAACGAGTCTCCTTCCTGAGCGGTATGACGGCTGCATGGTCCCATGGTGTTTATACTTGGATACTATTGTTTGTACAGATGAACGTAGTACCTTCAGGCGTTTGGAAATTGCTCCCAAGGATGAACCAGACTTGTGGAGGTCTACAATTTTTATTTTCTGAGGTCTTGGCTGATTTCCCAATGATGTCAAGCAAAGAGACACTGAGTTTGAAGGTAGGCCTTGACGTACATCCACAGGTACACCTCCAATTGACTCAAATGATGTCCATTAGCCTATCAGAAGCTTCTAAAGGCATGACATAATTTTCTGGAATTTTCCAAGCTATTTAAAAGGCACAGTCAACTTAGTGTATGTAAACTTCTGACCCACTAAAATTGTGATACAGTGAATTATAAGTGAAATAATTTGTCTGTAAACAATTGTTGGAAAAATAGATGTCCTAACCGACTTGCCAAAACTATAGTTTGAATAAGAAATTTGTGGAGTGGTTGAAAAACGAGTTAATGACTCCAACATAAGTGTAAGTATGTAAACTTCCGACTTAAACTGTGTGTGTGTGTGTATATATATATATATATATATATATATATATATATATATATATATATATATATATATATAGATATTCAATGAAGTGATTTAGGCCTGGATTAAACACATTGAATTGAAATTGTATCATCATTGTTATGTAATATGAATGGAAAATCACCGCAAGCCGCAAATTAAGGGCTTTGGCCTGTGGGCCGCGCAATGAGTACCACTGCTATAGATGAACGACAATATGCATGCAATCGCTGTGGGAACAAGTTAACAACCAGAGTCCAGCCATTTCAACAACAGGACAAACATCAAAACGACTCTTATTTACAGAACAATACACACGTAATGGCTCATTTTCAGAGACAATAATCGACCCCATATGGTTCCCTACACACTTCAATACAAATGCATGGCTACATGCAAAGACAAAGACTATGTAGTTGGACAAGTCTGGACACACACACACAATTCCATGTTTATCATATTCCTACACCTGTTTACCAGGAAAGTCTTTCATACACAGTATTTGGGGTTGAGAGGTTGTAAAGCATTGAGGAGGAGGTGGAGGAAGCGGAAGTCTGGCGCGTAGATAAGGAAGAGGCAGACACAGGGGCAGAAAAACACCCATAGGGTTGATTGAGGTAAAAATGATCAGAAGGAAAATCTTGAGAGAGACAGTAGAACACACACACTATCAAAACAACCAATCACTATTCATCCAATTACTCTCACTGGCAGGAAATACGTTGTGTTAATTTGTGAAATGATCCTGAGAACATTTTATCAACCCCCTTAAGTAATAAGTACAGGGTTTGGTGATTGCGTGTGCCAGTGTGTGAGAACGGTACTGTTTATTGTGTCGGCAGGATATGCCGTTTCCCGGGAAAAGACTAGGCCAGGAAGCTCACACTCGTAGGGAAACACGCACATACAGGCTCTTGTAACACTGCCTCTGTGGAAACCTTTGGCCTGATTCACTATCTTACTTTACTCGATAAAATTTAGCAACCTTCTTTCTCCCACCCAGACAGACAAGAAATTGGCTTTGTCATTATGGTCAAGGTAAAGTCTGCTTAACTGATGATTGCCATCTATAATACTGTCGCTTGGGCGATATACTATTTATACAGTAGTATTCCAAAATACTAATGGTATGATTTTCAATACCGTAAAAAAAAATTTGTGTATACATTACCAGTCAAAAGTTTGGACACACTGATTCATTCAAGGGTTCTTTCTTTTTTACATTGTAGAAGAATAGTGAAGACATCAAACCTATCAAATAACACATATGGAATCATGTAGTAAGAAAAAAAAAGTGTTAAATCAAAATATATTTTAGATTCTTCAAGTAGCCACCCTTTTCCTTGATGACAGCTTTGCACACTCTTGGCGTTCTCTCAACCAGTATCAGCTGGAATTATTTTCCAACAGCCTTGAAAGAGTTCCCACATATGCTGAGCACTTGTTGGCTGCTTTTCCTTCACTCTGCGGTCCAACTCATCCCAAACCATCTCAATTGGGTAGAGGTCGGGTGATTGTGGAGGCCAGGTCATCTGATGCAGCACTCCATCACTCTCTCCTTCTTGGTCAAATAGCCTTCACACAGCCTGGAGGTGTGTTGGGTCATTGTCCTGTTGAAAAACAAATGATAGTCCCACTAAGCACAAACCAGATGGGATGGCATGTGTTGCTGCAGAATGCTGTGGTAGCCATGCTGGTTTAGTGTGCTTTGAATTCTAAATAAATCACTGACAGTGTCACCAGCAAAGCACCCCTAAACCTCCTCCTCCATGCTTCACGGTGGGAACCACACATGCAGAGATCATCCGTTCACCTACTCTGCTTCTCACAAAGACACGGCGGTTGGAACCAAAAATCTCAAAGAATCTCAGACCAAAAGGACAGATTTCCACCGGTCTAATGTCCATTGGCCCAAGCAAGTCTCTTCTTCGACCATGAAGGCCGGATTCATGCAGTCTCCTTTGAACAGTTGATGTTGAGATGTGTCTGTTACTTGAACTCTGTGAAGCATTTATTTGGGCTGCAATCTGAGGTGCAGTTAACTCTAACTTATCCTCTGCAGCAGAGGTAACTCTGGGTCTTCCTTTCCTGTGGCGGTCCTCATGAGAGCCAGTTTCATAATAGCACTGATGGTTTTTGCGACTGCACTTGAAACAAGTTCTTGAAATGTTCCATATTGACTGTCCTTCATGTCTTAAAGTAATGGACTGTCGTTTCTCTTTGCTTATTTGAACTGTTCTTGACATAATATGGACTTGGTCTTTTACCAAATAGGGCTATCTTCTGTATACCACCCCTACCTTGTCACAACACAACTGATTAGCTCAAACGCATTAAGAAGGACAGAAATTCCACAAATGAACTTTTAACAAGGCATACAATGAGGGAATTATTTGATCCCCTGCTGATTTTGTACATTTGCCCACTGGCAAAGAAATGATCAGTCTATAATTTTAATGGTAGGTTTATTTGAACAGTGAGAGACAGAATAACAAAAAAATCCAGAAAAACGCATGTGAAAAATATTATAAATTGATTTGCATTTTAATGAGGGAAATAAGTATTTGACCCCCTCTCAATCAGAAAGATTTCTGGCTCCCAGGTTTCTTTTATAGAGGTAACGAGCTGAGATTAGGAGCACACTCTTAAAGGGAGTGCTCCTAATCTCAGCTTGTTACCTGTATAAAAGACACCTGTCCACAGAAACAATCAATCAATCAGATTTCAAACTCTCCACCATGGCCAAGACCAAAGAGCTCTCAAAGGATGTCAGGGACAGCAAATGGAAGAAACACAAAAGAACTGTCAATCTCCCTCGGCCTGGGGCTCCATGCAAGATCTCACCTCGTGGAGTTGCAATGATCATGCGAATGGTGAGGAATTAGCCCAGAACTACACGGGAGGATCTTGTCAATGATCTCAAGGCAGCTGGGACCATAGTCACCAAGAAAACAATTGGTAACACACTATGCTGTGAAGGACTGAAATCCTGCAACGCCTGCAAGGTCCCCCTGCTCAAGAAAGCACATATACATGCCCGTCTGAAGTTTGCCAATGAACATCTGAATGAGTCAGAGGACAACTGGGTGAAAGTGTTGTGGTCAGATAAGACCAAAATGGAGCTCTTTGGCATCAACTCAACTCGCCGTGTTTGGAGGAGGAGGAATCCTGCCTATGACCCCAAGAACACCATCCCCACCATCAAACATGGAGGTGGAAACATTATGCTTTGGGGGTGTTTTTCTGCTAAGGGGACAGGACAACTTCACCGCATCAAAGGGACGATGGACGGGGCCATGTACCGTCAAATCTTGGGTGAAAACCTCCTTCCCTCAGCCAGGGCATTGAAAATGGGTCGTGGATGGGTATTCCAGCATGACAATGACACAAAACAACGGCCAAGGCAACAAAGGAGTGGCTCAAGAAGAAGCACATTAAGGGCCTGGAGTGGCCTAGCCAGTCTCCAGACCTTAATCCCATAGAAAATCTGTGGAGGGAGCTGAAGGTTCGAGTTGCCAAACGTCAGCCTCGAAACCTTAATGACTTGGAGAAGATCTGCAAAGAGGAGTCCCTCCTGAGATGTGTGCAAACCTGGTGGCCAACTACAAGAAACGTCTGACCTCTGATTGCCAACAAGGTTTTTTTGCCACCAAGTACTGAGTCATGTTTTGCAGAGGGGTTAAATACTTATTTCCCTCATTAAAATGCAATTCCATTTATAACATTTTTCACATGCGTTTTTCTGGATTTTTTTGTTGTTATTCTGTCTCTCACTGTTCAAATAAACCTACCATTACAATTAGACTGATCATTTCTTTGTCAGTGGGCAAATGTACAAAATCAGCAGGGGATCAAATAATTTTTTCCCTCACTGTACCTGTTAATTGAAATGCATTCCACGTGACAACCTCATGAAGCTGGTTGACCGAATGCCAAGAGTGTGCAAAGCTGTCATCAAGGCAAAGGGTGGCTACTTTGAAGAACCTCAATTATAAAATATATATTTTTTGTTTAACAGTTTTTTGGTTACTACATGATTCCATGTGTTATTTCATAGTTTTGATGTCTTCACTATTATTCTAAAACGTAGAAAATAGTAATAAAGAAAAACCCTGTAATGAGTAGGTGTCCAAACTTTTGACTGGTACTGTATGTGTATCACATACAGTTGAAATCGGAAGTTTACATACACTTAGGTTGGAGTCATTAAAACTTGTTTTTCAACCACTCGACAAATTTCTTGTTAACAGACTATAGTCTTGGCAAGTCGGTTTGTGCATGACACCATTTCTTTCCCCCAACAATTGTTTACAGACAGATTATTTCACTGTATCAGAAATTTACATACACTAAGCTGACTGTGCCTTTAAACAGCTTGGAAAATTCCAGAAAATGTGAAATAATTTGTCTGTAAATAATTGCTGGAAAATGTACTTGTGTCATGCACAAAACTATAGTTTGTTAACAAGAAATTTGTAGAGTGGTTGAAAAACTAGTTTTAATGACTCCAACCTGAGTGTATGTAAACTTCCGACTTCAACTGTAGATAGTTTGTGTCTATGTATTGATATGTAGGCTACGTGTGCCTTTTGTAAAAAAATAAAAGGTATGTCGTTCTGTCCTTGAGCGGTTGTCCATTAATGTTCTGTATTATGTCATGTTTCATGTTTTGTGTGGACCCCAGGAAGAGTAACTGCTGCTTTTGCAACAGCTAATGGGGATCCTAATAAAACACCCCCCCTCCCCCAAAAATTTTTTGAGCCTATCACAGCAGATTACCGGTAGTCCGCAATCTCAGCGTGTTTTCTCCGATTCCAATTCACTAGACAGAGATTAGGGAGCAGATTATGGGACTTGGGGGAGGGGGAGATAGAGAAACAGAGAATGAGTGGGGATGGTAGAGTCATTCACAGAAATTACTAGAAATCGGGTGAAAAAGTAGGGAATAATATGAGATTAGCGAGAAAAGAGGAAAAACTGCCCTTCGCAGAAAATAGGAGATGAGGGAGATACAATTTAGATTGCTTAGACAATGCAGAAATCCCTTCTCACACACCACCTACTTATACCAGAAGACGTGGCTATCCAACCCTTTCTCTCTCTACACACACACACACACCTTTGTTATTCTCAATTTTACTCCTTTCAGAGTGGCAGCGCAGAGTTCTCAGACTGGTTCAACCACTTCCACTGCCTCGTGAAAAAAACAAGAAGAGAAAAGCATACAGAGTGAGCCAACAACTGAAAGAGGGGTCGAAATTGCTTGAGTTCATTGAAAAACCCATGGCGGCTGGAAGGAGAGGTGGGGAGGGGTTTGCTCGGGGGAAAGGTAAAACCTGGAGAAAGAGAAAAAGAGGGCAAAGTGCCTAGTGACGAATGGCTATGGGTGCCAAAAACTATTTAAAAAAATCCACACCTCTTACCATTCTTTCCTCCTTCCCCCCTTTAGAGAGGGAGACTAGGAGGTGAGGAAATAATGGACTGAAAAGGGGCAGCATGCAAAGATGAGATAAAAGGTGGAGGGAGCAGAGAGAGACCCAGAGACAGGAGGAAGAATGAATCTCTCAGAGGTAGTTCCAAAACCGTGTGACGAGGGGAGGCCTGAGCGGCAGCCAGCATTCAGAGGCCACCGCAGTGACAGAATGACTGACAGACTGATAGAGGCAACGGCACTTCATCACCGTGTGCACTCTGACCCCGAATCAGTCACACCAGTTACTATTCTGTTCTGTGGCACTCCGTGAAGAGAATACCCCCAATTTGTATAGGAAGCACTACAAAACCCTCCAAATTGGCTGGATAATACTTGCAAAAAATCACTTATATGGGTGAAACTTACCATACAAATCACTAATTCGAGGCAAATGCCCCGTAAAGGTCACTTCTTTTGATTAAATACACTATAGAGCGATAAGCCTGTTGAGTGAAAATATCGCAAAGCTCATTTAGGTAAAAAGAAGCAAAACTAGCGAAGAAGATTAAACCCCCAAAAAGATGAAATGTGCAGCGAGAAAAAGAGACTGTTGGAATTATGTGATAAGAAAAAAGCCATTAAGTTGGAAAAGAGGTGTAAATAAAATTTGAACAATTTATAAAAATAAGTAAGGAAAGAGTTAACATTGAACATGTTGAACTTTGAGCCACTGAACCAGCTTGAACAAGGAGCCAAAATGAGAGAGGAGGTGGTGGAGACAGGAAGAAACAGGTACAGGGAGGAGGAGGGAGGTTTACTTATGTTCTGTCAGAAAAAAAATTATGGGTAAAAGAGAGAGAAGGCGCAAGCTTAATGAGTAGGCTACCGTATTGCTTTACTTTGGGTTATGAATGTTAACATCAATCCCAGCAATGCAGTGCAGTGTTCCCGTTGCCCAGCAGTGTGTGAGGGTGGAAGTCTGGGTTAATGTGTATGTGAGCGAGCAAGTCAGTGATTTAGGAGTTGGTGCTTTAACACACTGCCTCCCCCATGGGACACACCTTTCACACAGACACGTACATACGGACACAAACAGAGCAAAGCATATCGGTAGAGCAACTTCTGGGAACCAGTGTGAATGATAAAGCCCTTAACATATGATGCAAGCTTGCAGATTGACACATGTAGGCACACACGGCTCTAAATTAAAGAATGTCATTGGTAGCACTGGTGCTCTCAATTTGAAAAAGTTAGGAAACCCCCCCCAAAAAATGTTAATTGATTGAAATACAGCCTACATTGGGCCTACTTTGCGCCCTAGAAAGTAATATGTAACACTGTAAATACATTAGTTTATTATGAAAGTTTTGTGGAATATTAGGATTCTACATTGTGCAAAAGCACACATTTCTTATTTAGATGCGTTACATTTAAAAGTGTATAGTGTCTCTTAAAAAAAAAAGTCTGGTTTGTGATGACTGTCATTCATACATCGCTATGCTCATTGATTTTCTGAAGAAGCTCTCACTTTTCCTTTCTTTCTGTGGCCCCAAATGTTTGGATATACTGGTAAAGTTACCTGGTTGTTAGCTAACTAGCCAATGAGGTAACATGGCTTAAAAAAACGAATGTTTAACGACGCAGTTTTAGAACTACCCACGACGTTCCGGTATAGGAATATAAAAATGTTGTGCTGGTAATATGGGTCAGATCATTTGACCTGGTTGTTCTAAAAGCAAGCCTTTTCGTTGTAGTAATGGTACAACCATGACCCTAACAAATCTGCACTCGCTTGTTTCTCTAGGGCACTCAAAAGCAACGGTACAGGGAAGCTTAATCATTACAACGACATATATCTGGGAGATTCTTTTTTCATAGTCGCACGGTGCTCCTAAAATAAAACTCCTGGTCGCACTTCAGAGCCCTGGGCGCACACACACACACACACAACAACCCAGCCAGAAACAGATCTCTGTTGGACTGAAAGACAGCGGTAGCTCGCTCACAGGCCGCGTCAACCTTGCAGTCAACATGCCCCAAGGCACAAACATAGTACACACCAATGCATAGTAGGGCATCTGTAACTGACTCACACACACTGTTTATTCCAAAGGGAAGCAGACAGGGTAAATCGTTACCACCTACCTGGCCAAGATGATTAGTCTGTTGTCAATTAGATTAGCTATAGCTTTCTAATCAAGACCATTGATTGATCTGCCACACAAACTGGGGGAGAGGGGGAGGGCGTTGACCCAAAAAGATCTGATAGAGAGAGTCATAAACAAATCAACAGTAGGCTCATCAAGCAATGGGTGGGAGGGGGAAAAACAGATTGAGAGAAAACCAAGAAGAGGAGAATTAATGAAAAAAAAAATATATATATCTCCCGAACTCTCTTTTATTTCTGCGAGTGTGGGATTAAGTGCAGCCAGAGGGAGAGATTTAGTGCAGATATCCAGTAAAAATAGCAAGCGTGGGGATTATGCATTTATTTGCAGAAATTATGATTATTGTTGTCACTGCATTGACGTAGCATGCTTACATCTGGGACTCTAACTTCATTCTCTGAGATTATGACATGGATGTGTTTCTGAGAACAATGACTGCAGTGTCATGGCCTCATGGGAAATCTCTATGGATCACAGCAAGATAAACTGAGTTTAGTACTGTGTGTATTTGAATATATATCTATGTATGTGTGTGTCTACAAAACCAGACATGTTAAATAAAGGTTAAAAAAATGTGTTTGCATTCAAGTGAGAGTGTATGCCTTGCTGTGATTGATTGGCCGTTTGTTTGTTTGTGTGATTGAGTGAGTTTGTGCTAGAGTGTATGAGTGAGTGTGTGTGTGTTTCAATCTCACCCTCCCACACGTTCCCAACTTTTCACCCCAACCCAACCACCATAACTCTAATTGACCTCCACTTATTCAGAGTGGGCTCCAAACCCCAACAATTTGGGCTCCAATTTCTCCTTCCCAAGCTATCCATCTCACTCCCACAATATGACCTACTAGGCAGGCTTCAAGTTACATCCTCTGTCTCCGTCATACACCATTATTCCTCATCTTTCCATCTGAAATATGAACCCTCATATGTCTCCCTGTCCTGTCCCGTCAGCCCATCATATATATCCAGTGATTTAGTGGACAGACAGACACGCATAATGAAAATGGAAGATGGAGATATCAACGCCATCAGTGGGGATGGGTTTGCAACTGATATTTACTACCACGGTCACGTCTCTGGGTGACTCTTATAATGCCTTGGGTAAAGATAGGCATACCCATTTAAAAAAAAAAATATGATACAAATGGAATGTGGAATTACATTTACTGTTAGTGTGGTTGGGTCTTTAAAATAGGACATTGGATTATTATTGCTTATTATTACATAGATATTACACAAGCTTAAAAACTCAGTTGTTAAATGTGGCGCTAATAATAATAATAATAACGCACCTCCCAATCCATACCATATGTCCTTGAAAGTGGTGTAATTTAGATGGTAGCCTATCAGTAAATCCGATTTATGGTATAACTATGTGTAACTACCAACTCACTCAAAGGGTAGACAGACAGATTGTGACACAGATAAATTGACTAGGTTATACAAGGAATAACAGATTTATTTTTTTAAGTTTCCCCTCAGGCAGTAGTGAAGCCTTGCATTACCATGGCCAGTGGCCAGCTGCATATTCAGTAGAGTCGGAATGTAAACCAATTAAGGTAGTAGGCTACATCAACATAATCTATTTAAATACCCTAACAATCACATTCATGTGGTAATTTAAAGGTATAGGCTATTGCATAGTCATTGATATGCACAGATATAAAGAGGTACTGTAGCATTATTGAGCATTGACTAGTTTGCCGACATTCCCAATAAGCAAATCATGTAAGTCACAATCACAGCTTCCGATACATTGTATTACTTTGTTGCACTTGCGAATCTGATTTGCAAACCTTTACAAATGAACAGTAATGAAATAGAATGACAAAAAAAAAACTTAAGCGATCACAAAAAGTTTAACTTACTTGCTGTTTGTGCTATTCCAATATACGCTGTGTCTTTCTGCAGAAGCGAACCAAGCGCCGAGACTCCCAACGAAGCACAGGCTCCAGACCAAATCCATTATTGAGTGGAGAGGATGCGTTCAGAGGAAAACGGCGAGTCTTGCAGTGAACACAAATTTAGGAAAATATCTATGCGTTCGAGTAGGTTATTTACTCAACAAATGTACTTATGCACGCAACAGCTTCAAAACAGAAAGAAAAAATACGAAGCACTCTGGAAAATAAGACGAGCCTGTTTCAATCAAGCACAGTCCGTAGTGAATGAACAACATTTTGCTTGGTTTCTAGTTTTGTGGAACGCCTACTATCGTTAAACACGCCTCATAATGAATGAGAACCAATGGGAGAACAAAGCGCCTCGCCCCCCCCCTCCATTTTGTTTGTCAGATGCGGAATGCACGCCCTCTGTTGTACAGGTCGAGGAGGGGAATTTCTAAGAAGTATTAGGACCTATTCTATTGACGATTTCTTTTTCCAGACGTATTCTCAGTAGGATAGATATATTGATTAATAAATAACACGATTTTCACAGAATCAAAACGACCCAATCTGAGGGAAGTAAGTTGTATAATAGCTTTACACCACAACCACTTTATAGTGGTCAGTTAATTAACAGACCACCTGACCTTTAGGCTATTTTACTTCCCAAATGGCACCCGATTTCCTACAAAGTGCACTGGTCAAAAGTAGTGCACTATATAGGGAATAGAGGGCCATTTGGGATGCATATTACATTATATTCTTGATTCCGGAGTGCTGCAGTGGTCTAAGGCACTGCATCTCAGTGCAAGAGGTGTCACTACAGTCCCTGATTCGAATCCAGGTTGTATCACATCCGGCTGTAATTTGGAGTCCCATAGAGCGGCGCACAATTGGCCAACGTCGTCCAGGTTTGGCCCGGGGTAGGCCGTCATTGTAAATAAGAATTTGCTCTAAACTGACTTGCCTGGTTAAATAAAATGAAAATCAAATTCCTCAATTTCAGTGATTGGTTTTGTGTAGGTCTGGTGACATTGCCAACATGACATAGGCCCATAGACATAACATTTAACTAGGGAGCATTTACTGTTGCAGTATTTGACATGCTATCTGATTAGCGCATATTACCTACAATGACATGTTACATTTAAGCGAGACAAATCCAAGCTATCCGATTAGCGCATTTAACAAACCTAATCAAGTAAGACCTCAGTTGGCTCGGTTTAGATCCGTTACAAGTAGGGTTCCGGAGTAGAGGCAGATCTACCTAAAATGTTGTAAACACAGTGAAGATCTGTTCCAAATGTAACTTCTGGGGTATAAACCTCTGAGCTCCGACATACTAATGAGGCCATAAAGCACACATACTTAGACAACATACATTATATTGGATACTGCATAGGACCAGAGCTCTGTTTGGTTAATTTATGCCTTATTTGGATGTTGAGGACCTTATATTAGGCCTACATACAAACTTAAACACTTTGCCTACCTCAAGTAGCAAAGTAATATGGTTCTGGGAGGTAGGTAACATTAACTTTTAATTCTCAAAGTTTGGATCTCTCTGTACTTTGCTCTGTTCATCTTTGCATCGATCCCGACTAGTATCTCAGTCCCCGCCGCTGAAAAAATGCCACCACAGCATGATGCTGCCGCCACCATGCGCCACTGTAGGGATGGTGCCAGGTTTCCTCCAGACGTGATGCTTGGCATTGAGGCCATATAGTTGAATCTTGGTTTCATCAGAGAAGAGAATCTTGTTTCTCATGGTCTGAAAGTCCTTTAGGTGCCTTTTGGCAAACTCCAAGTGGGCTGTCCTGTGCCTTTTACTGAGGAGTGGCTTCCGTCTGGCCACTCTACCATAAAGCCGTGATTGGTGGACTGCTGTAGAGATGGTTGTCCTTCTGGAAGGTTCTCCCAAATACACAGAGGAACTCTGGAGCTCTCTCAGGGTGACCATCGGGTTCACCTCCCTGACCAAGGCCCTTCTCCCCCGATTGCTCAGTTTGGCTGGGCGGCAAGCTCTAGGAAGTCTTGGTGGTTCCAAACTTCTTCCATTTAAGAATGATGTAGGCCACTGTGTTCTTGGGGACCTTCAATGCTGCAGGACTTTTTGGTACCCTTCCCCAGATCTGTGCCTCGACACAATCCTGTCTCAGAGCTCTACGGACAATTCCTTCGACCTCATGACTTGTTTTTTGCTCTGACACACACAAAAATGTCTAAAAACCTGTTTTTCTCTTTGTCATTATGAGGTATTGTGTGTAGAGTGATGAGGTAAACTAATAATTTAATCCATGTCACAAAACAACCTTTTGAAAAAGTGAAGGGGTCTGAATTAGAGATCAACTGATTATGTTTTTTCAACGTCGATACCGATTATTGGAGGACCAAAAAAAGCCGATACCGATTAATCGGCCGATTATTATATATATATATTTGTAATAACGACAATTACAACAATACTGAATGAACACTTTTATTTTAACTTAATATAATACATAAATAAATCAATTTAGTCTCAAATAAATAATGAAACATGTTCAATTTGGTTTAAATAATGCAAAAACACAGTGTTGGAGAAGAAAGTAAAAGTGCAATATGTGCCATGTAAAAAAGCTAACGTTTAAGTTCCTTGCTCAGAACATGAGAACATATGAAAGCTGGTTGTTCCTTTTAACATGAGTCTTCAATATTCCCAGTTAAGATGTTTTAGTTATTATAGGAATTATGACACGTCAACTATTTCTCTCTATACCATTTGTATTTCGTATACCTTTGACGGTTGGATGTTCTTATAGACACTATAGTATTGCCAGCCTAATCTCGGGAGTTGATAGGCTTGAAGTCATAAACAGCGCTGTGCTTCAAGCATTGCGAAGAGCTGCTGGCAAACGCAGGAAAGTGCTGTTTGAATGAATTTTTACGAGCCTGCTGCTGCCCACCACCACTCAGTCAGACTGCTCTAATTATAATATATTAAACACACAGAAATACGAGCCTTAAGTCATTAATATGGTCAAATCCAGAAACTATCATTTAGAAAAAACAAAACGTTAATTTTTTCGGTGAAATACGGAACCGTTCCGTATTTTAGCGAATGGGTGGCAACCCTAAGTCTTGCTGTTACATTGCACAACCTTCAATGTTACGTCATAATTATGTAAAATTCTGGCAAATTAGGAAGAAATGGTCTTCACACAGTTTGCGATGAGCCAGGCAGCCCAAACTGCTGCATATACCCTGACGCGAATTCGCTTTTGTTAAATCATCACCCGTTTGGCAAAGTAGGCAGTGATTCGATAATAAATTAACAGGCACCGCATTGATTATATGCAACGCAGAACAAGCTAGTTAACCTAGTTATATCATCAACCATGTGTACTTAACTAGTGACTTTGTTAAGACATTGTTTTTTATAAGATAAGTTTCATGCTAGCGAGCAACTTATCTTGGCTCCTTGCTGCACTCGCGTAATGGGTGGTCAGCCTGCCACGCAGTCTCCTCGTGGATTGCAATGTAAATCGGCCATAATCGTTGTCCAAAAATGCTGATTACCGATTGTTATGAAAACTTTAAATCGGCCATGCCGATTAATCGGTCGACCTCTAGTCTGAATACTTTCCGAATGGACTGTAGACCTATCTTAATTTGTTTTTCATTCTTGTGCTATACCTGTCATGGACACACAACAAATTTACACTTATAGATAAATACGCTGTGTCCCAAATGTCACCCTATTCCCTATATAGTGTATTACTATTGACCAGATCCCTATGGGTGCCATTTAGGATGCATTAATGACTTCTCTTGGCCTTTCTATGGCTTATCTGACAGTGGCCCAGACAGACAATTTTCTGCTCCTTGGAAACAGTGGCGGTACGGATGACTCCTGGAATCGGTGGCCATGCGGATGACTCCTGGAATCGGTGGCCATGCGGATGACTCCTGGAATCGGTGGCCATGAGGATGACTCCTGGGTCACCTTGATGATGACATTCCCAGTCTGGTGCCCGGATGGGTCCGGATTAGCAGCAGCTCACAGGGTCATTAGCTCTATATTTACCAGATCCACAGGCTGAACTTAATCTGTCAGTCACCTTAAGTGGACTAAATGCAGAGTTCCTCCTCCTTGGGAGTGTGCGGATCATTCCGGGGATGTTGTCTGCCTGTCTGCCACCCTGTTCTGTGAATCTCAGTGGGCTCACAGCTAGCTAAATGCAAATGGCCTAAAATGAAGGAAGGACTGCATGACTGAGGTTGTTTTCTATAGGAAGGCTAGTTCTGGAGTTCATTGCATTCGGTCAGAAGTTAGAAGGTGAGGTCTACAGTGCCTTGGGGTTTTGGTCTCGTTCTGGGGATGTTGCCGGCTTGCTGCCTCCCTCCCTGTACTGTGAATAACAATGGTTTTAGCCTGGACTGTTATGGTTCTTCCATTTAACAACGGCATTAATATAATAGAAAGGAGTGAATGTGTGAGCGGCACACAGTCCAGTGTGTCCAGTGGATGTCCTATTATGGGCCTCCCTGGGATGCTCCTGCTAGCATAGAAACACAACGACAAGATTATATTTCTATGACTGCTCTGCTGTTACTCTAATGGGTAATTAGAATAACAGTAGGGCAATGCTTATCCTGGATTAATCTGTATCTTGAGTTATTGTTTCCAGAAAAGAAAGTGTTTAGAATGTAGAATCTACAAGTCAGCTTATTTTTGTTTTAAATATAGATCTGTACCTTCACAAACAGAATGGGGTTAGAGACAAGCATAGACAATATACTGTATAGCCGATCAATGGGAACAAGTTTGTTCCTGCTACGTTTGCCCTTGTTCTAGCATCAAGGCTAAGGCAGCAGAAAGTAAAAAAGTGGTGGATGATTAGTGGCAGCAAGTCATGCAATATAGCCTTAGTGATTAATCAGTGAGTGAGCACTTATAAGCTATTGCCACAGTTAAGTTGTAAATAACCTGGTCAATGATGAGTGGGTGGGATGAGCGTGGTGGTCCATTATAGTGATCGGGAGTAAATGATCAGTGTGCTGCCAGCGGAGTGTTGTGCTCAGGTAAACCTACTGTATTGAGACAACACATCTCAGTCAGAGGTCTCACGGTGAGCTCAGCACTCTGTGTGCTTTCAGGCTTAAGAGCACAGAATCAAACCGGGCAGAGGAACAAAAGAGAATGGAGGAGAGGAAGAGGAGAGGAGGAGGATTGGGGCGAAATGCAATCACAGTGCTTAGATAACCAGAGCTTTCTCTGAGCAATACAGAGATCGAGAGAGAAAGTGGGCGAGGAAGGGTCAGGGTCAAGAGATGGAGCAGGCTGAGAAGACGAAAGAAAAGATGCAAAAAGGAGTGACGAAGACACTGAGTGAGGGAGGGATACCAAGAGAGAAAGGTACGGAGTGAGAGAGAGAGTTTGTGACACAAATAGACTGTAAACAGATCAAGGAAGGGGAAAGGACTGTCGAAAAGAGGGAGACACACGAACACAAGTAAACAAAGCAAGAAAGGAAGGAGGAAGAAAGAGAGAATAAACTGCCCGGAGCACACTGCCGGTAGTCGTCAATAGCTACTTCAACATGTATGAGAGAGTTTTCCGTGCTAGTAGAGACTATACTATAGCAATAAAAGAAAGAGAGAGAGAGAGAAGAAAGAGAGGGAGAGGGAGGAGTTTTCATGAAAAGGGACTCTTACTCCATTCCAATGACAAGACGTTTCTGCATGTCCAAGAGATACAAGCAGGAACAAGAGCCCACCCAGAAGCCCTGTTAACAATCCCCTGCATTTCCCTGACACAACAAAACAACAAGCTCTGAGTGCAGAAGCAGAACTCAAACAACCTGCCCACCAAATTACAACACTACACTGTTGCCAACAACACAATTACACCATTACATCCCAACCAGAGTGTAAGGGAAACCAAATGACAACACATTACACATTACCGCATCACACATACACAAAAGTACATAGTCAACGGAACCGCCACAAGGCTTGAAAATGGCCCATAGGCCATAGGGAATAGGGTGCCATTTGGGACGAGTCCCAGCCCTGCAATCGCACATTACCTCCTTAAATTGTTGAAACATAAGCCACAGCAGCTCTCCTCCCAATAGAGCAGTGATCTGTCCAAAGCACCCAGACCTCCGTGACATTGACGTCCTCTCAGAACCCTATGGGGGAGAAGAGACTCTGGTCTCTGTCACTTCAGGAACAGAGCGATCCAGCCTGTCATATTGATGGGGACAGTGACTGACACCGGTGCTAACAAGAGAGAATATTTACATTCCCATTCCATGACATTGTTGTTCACTTCCTATGACAGATGTGATGTGAAGCAATGCCCCAACTACAAAAAGTTACAACTTGCAGCTTATTGTGCTGACTGACAGGGAATTCAGAGTAAACATCCATCAATTAGGAATGATATGATATACGCCTACTGATTAATGCCTTCAAGTTGAGATTGAAATATGAAATGAAATAGATACTCTGTGTAATCGCGGCATCGAAAGTTTGGAATATACACTCTTAGAAAAAAAGGTGCTATCTAGAACCTAAAAGGGTTCTTCGGCTGTCCCCATAGGAGAATCCTTTGAAGAACCCTTTCTGGTTCCATGTAGAAGCCTTTTGGTTCCAAGTAGAAACATTTTGAGTTCCATGTAGAACCCTTTCCACAGAGGATTCTACATGGAACCCAAAAGGGTTTTACCTGGAACCAAAAATGGTTCTCCTATGGGGACAGCCGAAGATCCGTTTTGGAAACCTTTTGGGTGTACAACCGGTAAATAAGTGTAAAGAATGATAGCATGTGTTTAGTCTGTTTACGTGTTTGTTTGTGAGTATACAGCATGTAAACTGTGGTCCAGTTTACCTTGTGTCTTAATTGACTTTTTTTTTTCAAATTATGTCTGAGTGTTTGCTTAGTATAAGGAATTTGAAATGATTTATACTTTTGATACTTAAGTGCATTTGAGCAATTCCATTTACTTTTGATACTTAACTATATTTAAAACCAAATACTTTTAGGCTTTTACTCAATAAGTATTTTACTGGGTGACTTGCACTTTCACTTGAGTCATTTTCTATTAAGGTATCTTTACCTTTACTGAAGTATGACAATTGAGTACTTTTTTCCACCACTGCCACACACACACTCACTCACTCACACATAATATTCACATCCATTTATACTGACTCTACACACACGCACACCCACTCACATACAAGCTGCTGCTACTCTGTTTATCTTATATCCTGATGCCTAGTCACCTTACCCCTATACATATCTACCTCCATCTCCCCCTCTGCACACTCCACTACTCCCTCTCTCCTCCTCTTAAGAAAATAAGGAAAAGGAATGAGTGAGGAAATACATTTTATTGCCCCTCTCCCTTCGTGTCCCTATTATTGACAAGGGCTCGTATCCAAAGCGGCACACTCCACCATTCTCCTTCTTCCTCAGTACTTAAAAGAAGGGAAGAGAAAATTAATTGTACAGCTCCGGGCCCCTATCAGTCACTTCACCCCCACCCACTCAGCCCCCTCTTATTTGAAATGGCACACTCCACCAGTCCCCCGCCCCACCTTTCTCATTACTTAACCGAAAGATTGGAAATGAATTTTACTGCCTTTCTTCCTCCGCTCTGCTCTCCGCCATTTCTACACCAAGTCCACACTGGCTCCATTGTTTCTTCTCTTACAAGCCTAAGGAGGGAGAAAATGCATTTTACAGCACCCCCTCCATCCCTCGTAAAGAAGTGGCACACTTCGCATTTTATGTTTCTGGCGCATTTTACTTTAAAAAAGAGGGAAAAATCTATTTATTGCTCTATCGCCCAGTTTATAGCCCCTCCACACTCCTAAAGAGTGGCACACTTCTTCATCACTGTACTGCTGCTCCTCTCTCGGAGGGCCCCTATTTTCATTAGCATACAGGTGGCATCCTTTGTCCCCCCACCCAGGCACACTTCTGCTCTGCGATGCCCATGTGTCCACTTTGAGCGCATGCAGAGGGACCATTGTGACTGATGGAGGGTATTAAAAGGTCACTAAAGATAACTGGCCCTTCTGTTGCCGCACTCCCTCCTACACCTCCTCCTTAGATTAGGTACTGTCATTACCTCTGCTGTCTGGTAATGGACATATTCTTTTTTTCTGTAATCTCACTCAGTAGGCTACAGGGGCATTGATCTATTCCTCCTGGGCCTGTATTCATAAAGTGTCTCAGAGTAGGAGTACTGATTTAGCATCAGTTTAGCCTTGTAGAGAATAATAATAAATATAATCTTATGGACAGGGAGGATCTGATCTTAAATCTATTCTAAGATGCTTTGTGAATATGGGCCCTGGTCTTCCAATACGTACAAGTAATGTTACAAGGCTATGACAAACCTTTAAAAGCTCACATATTCAACCTTACACAGAAAGTGTTCTTTCAAAGGCAATACAACAGAATGTAGCATCCATGTGAGCTGACATCACACAACAAAGACAGTGTGCTCAAACGGGTCATAGAGCACTAGTTCTGACAGTTATTCAGAATATTCTCCTCCCCCCAGAAGTACACTGTTACCACAACCTCTCTTACATTGCTACACATACAGTGTATCTGCATCCCAGATGCTACTCACCCCCACCCCCTTTTCCCCCTCCCCCCCTCCTTCCCCTCTTCCTCTCTTCCTCCTCCTTCGCTCCACTTGTGGTAGCTGTTCCAGCACCCTATTCATTAACAGCTTCTTAATGTTCCCAGATGGGTTGACTGTAATTTATGGTGGCTTACAGTGCCTCAGTGTGTGTTTGTGTGTGTGCTTGTGTGTGTTTTTTCGTAAAGTGCATGCATAACAGGATAGATTTGTATGTATGAATAACTGATTAGGCATGTGTGTATATTGATTTCATTCCCTATTGTGTGTTTGATTGTAGTACTGTGTATGTAAATGTTCATGTCCCTGCTTCTCTCTTCTATCTGAGTCTCACTGGAGAATGTCACGTCTTCCTAGAGGGCAATGTAAGGACAGTGATTAAGGCACACATTTCGGGGTTTTCTCCAGAGCAGAGCAGCAGTTTTCCGTTCTGTCTGTTTTTCCCTCACCAGGGTACTGCCTCTCCTCGTTGGGGCCTGCTGAATTAAGATGTCATGAGTTTGTGTGGGAAGTCCCCATGTCCATAGCCACACAGATGTGAGTATGCTTGTACAGTGTGTGTGTGTGTGTGTGTGTGTGTGTGTGTGTGTGTGTGTGTGTATGATAGTCTTTCTTGTGTGTACAGTAACAGTCAAAAGTTTGGACACACCTACTCATTCAAGGGGTTTTCTTTATTTTTACTATTTTCTACATTGTAGAATAATAGTGAAGACATCAACACTATGAAATAACACATATGGAATCATGTAGTAACCAAAAAAGTGTTAAACAAATCAAAATATGTTTTATATTTGAGATTCTTCAAAGTAGCCACCCTTTGCCTTGATGACAGCTTTGCACACTCTTGGCATTCTCTCAACCAGCTTCATGAGGTAGTCACCTGGAATGCATTTCAATTAACAGTTATGGCTTGTTAAAAGTTAATTTGTGGAATTTCTTTCCTTCTTAATGCGTTTGAGCCAATCAGTTGTGTTGTGACAAGGTAGGGGTGGTATACAGAAGATGGCACAATAATAAGAAGAGACTTGATTTGGCAAAGAAACACAAGCAATGGACATTAGACCGGTGGAAATCTGTCCTTTGGTCTCCACAATCCCCCGACCTCAACCCAATTGAGATGGTTTGGGATGAGTGTGACCGCAGAGTGAAGGAAAAGCAGCAAACAAGTGCTCAGCATATGTGGGAACTCCAAGACTGTTGGAAAAGCATTCCAGGTGAAGCTGGTTGAAAGAATGCCAAGAGTGTGCAAAGCTGTCATCAAGGCAAAGGGTGGCTACTTTGAAGAATCTCAAATAAAATATATTTTGATTTGTTTAACACTTTTTTGTTTACTACATGATTCCATATGTGTTATTTCATAGTTGATGTCTTCACTATTATTCTACAATGTAAAAAATATAAAAAATTAAGAAAAACCCTTGAATGAGTCGGTGTGCCCAAACTTCTGACTAGTACTGTACGTGTGTGTGTGAGAGACAGAGACAGAGAGACAGAGAGACAGAGAGAGAGGGAAGAGAGAAACAGGTTCTGTGCCCAAACCTCATCTCACGGATGTTGGCACGCTCGCTCCCCCAGATTGTGGAGTATTGAATCCCAGTGTTGCTCCTCTCTTTCACGGTGGAGGTGGTGCTGGTGGTGGGTGGAGGTTGTCGAGGTTACACAGATTGCGGGCCGCTTTGTGTGCCAAGGAAAGCCTGTTTCCTAGAAATGGAGAGACAAACACACAGTCAAACACATACAAATAGACAGTTTCCTTTGCATAAAAAGAGGCACTGTAGTGCACATGTAAATGCCCACCCACATTTACACACACAGTCATACACCCAAACACACACAGTCGTAGACACACATATACATACACACACCATCCCACACAATAATGTACAGTACATTTCCTTGACTCCTTGACCATTTGCGTTTCCTGCTGCTCGCTCCCTTGCCAGTTGAACGGAACTCCACACACAGTAAAAATAGCCCCTGGAAAGCAGTAGCAAAGCTCCGTTCTGAAAAAACAGGGTGCCCACACTGCCTGTTAGCAGCAAGGTTTCTATTTGAGGAGACATACGCTTTGGGCCCAGTCAGGCTCTGGAATCCGCTACTGACTCATAGTGCAGGGGCCGGGCTGGAGTGGGCTGGTATCTTTGGAGTTTGGAGGCTGGAGGTCCCACTGTCGCACCTTTGAGCACTTAATCCTAATGACTCCAGTTGGAGCGAAGTGCACTAATGGCTCACAGACATGTCACACGCGGAGAAGGAGCACCAGGGATGATGGAGTGCCGTGTGGGGACATTCTACACACTGGCCGTGTCCAAATATCCATACTAGCGTAATACATACTTAAACTGCATACTAATTTTGGCATTTGATCTAGTAGAATTTACTTGTCTTTTCCGACAGCTGATAATCAGGTGAATTGACGAGCTGTACCAAAATGAACGAATGACGGGAGTCAATACAATCACGCATTAGATGACGAATTCGGAGTACTATTTAAAAATTTCACCTACTATAAAAAAAAAAAATTATGCATACTATTTAGTACGCTAATATGGGTGTTTGGACACGGCCATTGATATCCTGCCCCACTCAGGTAGCAGAGCAAGTTTAACACATTGAAATGAGCTCACACGAGCAGCAGAGGTTTAAATGCACACACACATGGACATGCATGTTTGTGTATGTCTGTGTAAAATTCACGGACATAGACAAACACACGCTGGGATGAAAACAAATACACAACGCTTACTTATTTGTTCTCATTCATAACCTGCTTTACGCTTGCGCATATGCGGATATGGTCACACACACATACACGCACAGGCCAAGTATGTCCTCATCTGCAACACGCATAGATAAGTATATGTGTGTGCGAGTGTGTCCTCTCAGACCTAACCACAGTGCACAGCTGGCAAGGAGAGAGAGACCAGAGTGTGTCAGTGTGGTCAGGTCAGGGGCCCTGTCTCTCTCTCTCCCTTTCCCTTTCCTCCCTCGTTTTCTCGGCCGCCCGCTCCCTTTCCCTCAGTCTGGTCTTGGCATGTCTGTGAGTCTATCGGTCTGTCTGTCCAGACTTCTCGGGCCAGTCCCAGGTCTCTCCCAACACAAATACACACACACACACACACACAAATGCCGGAGTTAAGATTGCTTCCTAGAAATGGATAGACACATACATTCACACAGACACAAACAGACCAACATAGACATTTTCATTAATTCTCAGTCTATTCACTTCCCTCCCCCCCCAAAAAGTTTAAGTTCAGATTTTCTGAGCGACTTCTCGTTCTTTGTCCAACATGCTTCTCGTGTGAGTGCTGACCACATGACAAAACGCTCAAACTAAACTGCTGGCTGAGATACCAACAGAAAAGACCCCAGGAAAACTGACGTATCTAAATAACAGTATCAGTGTAGACATAATTGTGGTGTTTATTCTGTATCTGTACAACAAGGACACAGAGGTCACTGTGAAGCTCGAACCGCAAACCACCCACGTCTCTGTTGTCATATCAATACATTAAAATGGGGTTGACATTTTATATGGATATTTCTTAGAAAAGAGATCAATATGGTTTCAGATGATCAACTCCATGGAAAACATGCATTTACATGGATGACATATCAATTCAAATATTTCCCAGAATGCATTTACTATCTCTTTTTGTTTTGTTTTCCACTCAGTTGCCCTGTGATCCCCGGAACATAAGTGGGTGTCCGAAAGCTTAAAACTTTATTGACAATACGAAGAATATACAAAAAAAACAACAGCCGGTATGGAAAGAGCTAGCGCTAGTGAAATCAATGGAAAAACACTCTCCCAGAGATTACACACTGTACTTATCTGGCAATGGGGTTTTTCCAAGAGCTTGGACAGTGACTCTGTCCATCAGTGACTTGCACCCGCTCATTGCCATGACCTCGGGGCAGGACCATGGCAGCAGGAAGATATTTTTATTTAAATTCTTATTTTTTTATTATTATTTTGTATTTATATATATCAGGGGCCGCAGGCCAGCCAGACAACCCTCAGTCCAGTCCGGAGTGGACACACATGAACCTAACGTCTAACCTGACCTTTGACCTATCAATCTGAAGTTGGTGTCCTGATTTTGGACCAAAAGGGCAAATCCTACTGCAAGGCTTTTACGAAATACAAGTTGCACTGTTGCTATTATTTTGGCGAGGGTTTGTTTTCGACCTACAGGTAACCCATGGCTGTTATTGTGTGGGTGATAAAAGGTGATATCCAGACCAAAGGAATTCAATCAATTGATATCATGGGTGTGTGGTTTTTAAACACTCCTGAAAGAGCTTGATTTCATGCCACGTGTAAAAGCGTTCCTACAAAGGGGAAAGAAAGGTGAGATGTAGGCGTGTGTTTGACAGTGTTCTGTCCCTTGGTCCTCTGAACAAACACACCTGAGAAACAATCTTTCATCAAGCCCTTTTATTCCCGGCCATAGAATTTAGAGTTCCCTGGATCAAAACATGATTACACTGGATATTTAACCCAAGACACGCATTGTACATGAGTTCAAAAATATATGAAAAGTTTGAGCTGCTGTTGATGTCTAAATACAATGATTTATTGCCCTCTTTATCTAGGTCAAAGACAAAGCTATTTGGCAGATTAATGAGTCAAATAACCCTGAGAATTGGGATGATCCTTTTGTATTTGCTGAGATAGAACTTGATTGCCACTACATACACCGTCATACTGTCCAGTCTACTGTATGGTGTGTGATGTTGTAACAGAGATAATATTTCAATTAGATGAAATGAAATGTGAAAAAAAACATATAAAAATACAACGATGATAGGATGTTACAAAAACAATGAGAAAACCCACGACATCTCACTGTATTGAATCTATGAAACAGACAAATGACTACCATACAATAAATATGATCTATCCATCCTCTATGCCCCTAATTTTGGTACAATGGAAAAGAGCAATCACCAGAAAACAGACAGTCGCAGCAATACCGCATATTGTTCTTTTCCGAGATATTTTCTGCTGATGTCCCACTCATGTCAGAAAACAATGCTATCAACTCTGCTCCGCCTGACTCGTTACGACAAGGAGGCTTGTTATTTATATAATCAAATATTTAATGAAATCAAATCAAAGATGTAGTGGGAGAGAGAGAGCACACTGGGCTTGTTGCAGTCAGTTGGGCAGGCCCGCCCCGGTGTTCTACCTTGGGTTATTTGCGTAACTTAATGAAAGATACAGCACAAAGATGTTTTGGTCATGGTCCAGATACTGTCTGAGGTTATGAGCCAAGCAGACAGATAAAGAGAAGAGAGAGCGAGAGAGACACAGACCCCACAGAGATTCCCTGAACTGGTGATTACAGTGTATCCCAGACATGATGACACAGGGAGGGATCAAGGTGAGAATAATGGTTTCTACTGAATCACAGCTGAATCATCAACATGAAAATGTAATAACAGTCTTGATATAAACTGTTCAATAAAAACGGTCTGGGCCAAGGGAGGGGGCAAGCTGTTGGTGAATATCTAAAGATGGGCCTCATATTGGTAATCTAATAAGACATTGTTGCTCCATATTCTAAATCGTTAATTCATTAAAAAGGCCTCAGGCTGTTTGCTTAAATAGCACAACACAGTCAAAATATTGAAATAGATATCAATAGCCGTCCCATTGCTAAATCATAAAGTGCTGGGATTGAGCAACTGGGTGACTCTGTCTGAACATATAGTAGTCAGAGCAACGAGCTTCCTCGGACTTGGAAAATAATCTGACAGTCTTTTATCTATCATATCAATCAAAACGATGAGAGCACTTAATAACACACACTTGGAGGAGCCCAAGGCCTGACCCACTTCATATCAGAACTAGTGACCTAGATGTTTCGCATGACCTACTGCAATGGGAGTGCCTTGCGGGCGGTTGACAATGTTTGCATCCCAAATATGACCAGAAGTAGTGAAATAAATAGGGAATACTGTACCATTTGGGACGCAGAGAGCTGACGACGGCCATACGCAGGAAGCCTCTGGGACTAGAACTGTCACTGTTTGATTCTTTGTCCAATCCCATGTTTAGATTTCAATGGCCGACAACAAGGAGAAAATGACTTGAATAAGTACAGATGTAAGACATTTATTTTATCACCGTGTTGCAGAACTTTCCTGCAATGTAGGAACTTTTAAACTTGTAGTATATTTAAGTTTTAAAAAGGCTTCTGAAGTTTATAATGTGCACTTAGTAAGACTTTTCCCTTATGAAAAATGTATCAACCCTACAAAAATGTCAATTTATTATAGTCCACATAATAATTCACATTTCCTGTTGCTGCAAGATAATTTTCCTGCTGTAGCAAACTGGCTCAAATTAAAAGGAAATTCACCCTGGATCTGCCACGGCATAAAGTTATTTCTATATTAACAGCATTACGTTTTTATCATAAACATCACAATTATCCAAACCACAAGCTAGAACTCGCACATTTTCATTTCACCTTAAGAATCAGGAAGTTTCGTCTCCCTGTGTGTTCTTCTGCTCAAAGTGAACAACAAAGTCCGGCATTCTTAGCAAATGCTGATACCGCTCGTTAGGTAGAGGGGGCGTTCCCACAAACTTGATTAATTTCCTTCGAACGACCAACAGTAATCTCAAAAATTATCTAGGCAAGATTGTTTTGAAAACGTTTGTTTTTCACTAATGTTTGTCATCATGCCCGTGTGGTGTTTTTTAATTTTTATTTTATTTCACCTTTATTTAACCAGGTAGGCCAGTTGAGAACAAGTTCTCATTTACAACTGCGACCTGGCCAAGATAAAGCAAAGCAGTGCGACACAAACAACAACAGAGTTACACATGGAATAAACAAACGTACAGTCAATAACACGAAGGAAAAGTCTATATACAGTGTGTGCAAATGAGGTAAGATAAGGGAGGTAAGGCAATAAATAGGCCATAGTGGCGAAGTAATTATTGTTTAGCAATTAAACACTGGAGTGATAGATGTGCAGAAGATGAATGTGCAAGTAGAGATACTGGGGTGCAAAGGAGCAAAAAAACAATATGTGGATGAGGTAGTTGGCTGGGCTGTTTACAGATGGGCTATGTACAGGTGCAATGATCTGTAAGCTGCAATGACAGCTGATGTTTAAAGTTAGTGAGGGAGATATGAGTCTCCAGCTTCAGTGATTTTTGCAATTCGTTCCAGTCATTGGCAGCAGAGAACTGGAAGGAAAGGCGGCCAAAGGAGGAATTGGCTTTGGGGATGACCAGTGAAATATACCTGCTGGAGCGCGTGCTACGGGTGGGTGCTGCTATGGTGACCAGTGAGCTGAGATAAGGCGGGGCTTTACCTAGCAAAGACTTATAGATGACCTGGAGCCAGTGGGTTTGGCGACAAATATGAAGTGTTCTGTGCCTGGCTGTGCTAATTACAAAACAACTGCGAAAATGTTATACCTTTTACCGTTCTATCGACCAGAGATCCACCCCGATTCTGCCAGTGGCTTGAGGCTATCAAGAATGACGTAGTGACCAAAGATTAACAGAGGAATTTTCAGGCTGAACTGATGAAGAATCCATTTCGATGACAGCTGAGAAGTGATGCGATACCATTCATTTTTTTCCTTCACTACAAAACGGAAGATTCTCAATTAAAGGTAACCTAATGTTAGCAAGCTTGCTAGCCTAGCTGGATAAGTTAGCGAGCTAGTTAACGTTTTAGTCCTGTATTGAACTCTGAAAGCCATCAGCTAAATCAAATGGCTATCTTTTGGTATACACTGTCAATACATTTGGCTTATGCCATGGTAGTCACTGCTAGACTGTTAGCCACCTTCAGCAGAGTAAACATGTTTGTTCGTTCTATATTTGACTGACGTTAGCTAAAGTAAGCTATCAAATGTTATTCTTATTTGGTATCTCAATTTGGTAGTCATCTATTCCTCCCTTGTTCGGAAAACACTCCGTTACTAAAAATATAATTGTCAATAAAGCTAGCTAACTCACGCTCTGTTTGTGTGCTGGTAGCAATGATGAATGTGAATAAATCGGCTTTGGTTAGTTGCTTCTCAGCCAGTCTCAGCTGGCTAGCAATCTTGCTGACAATTTAGTGACGCTGTCCCCATATGAGAACCCTTTTGGGTTCCAGGTAGAACCCTCTACCTGCAACCAAAATGGGTTCTTCAAAGTGTTATCCTATGGGGACAGCCGAAAAACCCTTTAAGGTTCTAGATAGCACCTTTTTTCTAAGTGTGCTGTGTAAGAACTGCCTTCCTAAGACTTTTCACACCTTCTTTATCCCCCCCCCATTCACTTTTTTGACTGATCTTTCCTCTCAAAAGCATCTTCCAATATACCCTCATTGTCCCTAAACAATACGGTAGCCGGTCCCATTTGGATGATACCTTTACCAACAAAGGCGTGTTTCCCTTCCACAAAAAGTGTAAAATACTAACACCACAACCATGTCTTTCCAGGAGACGTGCAGTACCAGTAAATCTTCTGAAAGAGGACCAAACAGTTGGTGGTTATGAAGCTCTACACCACTTTCGGCAGAGTCTTATCAAGCTGGCAGTTCACCGCAGACAAGACAAGCCCATCGCCATGAGCACAAAGAGTCTCAGCTTCCCCAGCCCACCATGCTGAACACAATTGCCAGTGTACCGAAGCCGGATAAAGGTCTATACCTGCATTTTCACAGGCAGCCCAATTCAGATTTCTTTTCTCACTAATTGGTATTTTGACCAGTCAGATCAGTTCTAAAACTATCTGATATCAGAATTGGGCTGTCGGTGTAAACGCAACCAGTGTGGCTCAGCGTAAGACAGTGTAGAACCAGGGGTCTCTAACCCTGTCCTGGAGAGCTACGTTCCTGTAGATTTTCGCTCCAACCCCAGTTGTAACTAATCTGGTTCAGATTATCAACCAGCTATGGAGAGCCCTGATGTAGAAACACCAAATCAAATCAAATGTTAATGGTCACATGCACATGGTTAGCAGATGTTATTGCGAGTGTAGTGAAATTCTTGTGCTTCTAGTTCCGACATTGCAGCAATATCTAACAATTCCACAACAACTACCTAATACACACAAATCTAAGTAAAGGAATGGAATAAGAACATATACATATAAATATATAGATAAGCAATGACCAAGCGGCATAGGCAAGATGCAATATATGGTATAAAATACAGTAGATACATATGAGATGAGTAATGCAAGATATGTAAACATAATTAAAGTGGCATTACTAAAGTGACTAGTGATCCATTTATTAAAGTGGCCAATGATTTCAAGTCTGTATGTAGGCAGCAGCCTCACTGTGTTAGTGATGGCTGTTTAACAGTCTGATGGCCTTGAGATAGAAGCTGATTTGCAGTCTCTCTGTCCCAGCTTTGATGCGCTTGTACTGATCATTTCAGTTTGTCCGTGATGTGTACGCAGAACTTAACTTTCCACCTTCTCCACTACTGTCCCGTCGATGTGGATAGGGGGGGTGCTCCCTCTGCTGTTTCCTGAAGTCCACGACTTTGTGTTGTTGACGTTGAGTAAGAGGTTGTTTTCCTGACACCACACTCCGAGTGCCCTTACCTCCTCCCTATAGGCTGTCTCGTCGTTGTTGGTAATCAAGCCCACTACTGTTGTGTCATCTGCAAACTTGATGATTGAGTTGGAGGTGTGCACGGTCACGCAGTCAAGGGTGAACAGGAAGGTGCTGAGCATGCTCCCTTGTGGGGCCCCAGTGTTGAGGATCAGCAAAGTGGAGATGTTGTTCCCTACCTTCACCACCTGGGTGCGGCCCGTCAGGAAGTCCAAGACCCAATTGCACAGGGCGGGGTTGAGACCCAGGGCCTCAAGCTTAATGATGAGCTTGGAGGGTACTTTGGTGTTGAATGCTGAGCTGTAGTCAATGAACAGCATTCTTACATAGGTATTCATCTTGTCCAGGTGGGATAGGGCAGTGTGCAGTGTGATGGCTATTACATCATCTGTGGACCTATTGGGGCGATACGCAAATTTAAGTGGGTCTAGGGTGACAGGTAAGGTGGAGGAGATATGATCCTTGACTAGTCTCTCAAAGCACTTCATGATGACAGAAGTGAGTGCTACGGGGCGATAGTCATTTAGTTCAGTTACCAGAAACAATGGTGGCCATCCTGAAGCATGTGGGGCCAGCAGACTGGGATAGGGAGAGATTGAATATGTCTGTAAACACACCAGCCAGCTGGTCTGCGCATGCTCTAAGGACGCGGCTAGGGATGCCGCCTGGGCCGCCAGCTTTGCAAGGGTTTAAATGTCTTACTCATGTTGGCCACGGAGAAGAAGAGCCCACAGTCCATGGTAGCCGGCCTCGTCGGTGGCGCTGTATTATCCTCAATGCGGGCAAAGGTGTTTAGTTTGTCTGGAAGCAAGACGTCGGTGTCCGTGACGTGGCTGGTTTTCTTTTTGTAGTCCGTGATTGTCTGTAGACCCTGCCACATACGTCTCGTGTCTGAGCCCTTGAATTATGACTCCACATTGTTTCTATACTGACATTTCGATTGTTTGATTGCCTTGCGGAGGGAATAACTACCCTGTTTGTATTCGGCCATAATCCCAGTCAACCTTCCATGGTTAAATGCGATGGTTCGCGCTTTAAGTTTTGTGCGAATGCTGCCATCTATCCACGGTTTCTGGTTAATAGTCACAGTGGGTACAACATCTCCTATACACTTCCTTATAAACTCACTCACCGAATCAGAGTATAAATCTATATTATTCTCTGAGGCTACCCGGAACATGTCCCAGTCCTCGTGATCAAAACAATCTTGAAGCGTGGATTCCGATTGGTCAGACCAGCATTGAATAGTCCTCGTCATGGGTACATCCTGTTTGAGTTTCTGCCTATAGAAAGGGATTAGCAAAATGGAGTCGTGGTCAGATTTGCCGAAAGGAGGGAGGGAGGGCCTTTGTATGCATCCCGGAGTAGCAGTAATCCAGAGTTTTGCCAGCGCGAGTACTACAATCAATATGCTGATAGAATTTAGGTAGCCTTGCTCTCAAATTGTCTTTGTTAAAATCCCCAGTTACAATAAATGCAGCCTCCTGATATATGGTTTCCAGTTTGCAGTCCAGTGAATTTCCTTGTGGCCGTCGTGGTATCGGCTTGAGGGGGGGATATACACGGCTGTGACAATAACGAACAAACATTTTCTTGGGAGCTAATACGGTTGGCATTTGATTGAGAGGAATTCTAGGTCAGGTGAACAAAAGGACTTGAGTTCCTGTATGTTGTTAAAATTACACCATGAGTTGTTAATCATGAAATATACACCCCCGATCTCCTTCTTCCTGGAGAGATGTTTATTTCTGTCGGGGTGGCGCACAAATAATCCCGGTGGCAGTACCGACTCCGACAGCATATCCCGAGAGAGCCATGTTTCCGTGAAACAGAGTATGTTACAATCCCTGATGTCTCTCTGGAAACCAACCCTTGCCCTAATTTCGTCTACCTTGTTATCTAGAGACTGGACATTAGCGAGTAATATACTTAGAAGCAGTGGGTGGTGTGCACGTCCCTGAAGTCTGACCAGAAGGACGCTCCGTCTACCTCTTCTGCGTCGACAGTGTTTTGGGTCAGCCTTTGGAATCAGTTCAGATGCCCTGGGTGGTTTGGACAAAGGATCCGTTTCAGGAAAGTCATATTCCTGGTCGTAATGCTGGTAAGTTGACGTCACTCTGATATCCAATAGTTCTTCCCGGCTGTATGTAATAACACTTAAGATCTTCTGGGCTAACAATGTAAGAAATAATACATAAAAAACTAAAATACTGCAAAGTTTCCTAAGGACTAGAAGCGAGGCAGCCCTCTCTGTCTGCGCCATCTGATCCATAAAATAAATATGGATATTTTCTATTAATATTTGAAATTTGCCTGCCCTTATGGATTCACAGAAGCTGTACGTGGCTCTGTAGCATCAAACAGATGATAGACATTCAGATATCCAAAGAATGTTTATTTGTCAAATTATAAAATACAGGGGAGTTTACACTATTTACTGCTAACTGGAGAGAACTGGGTATTCAACAACAATGTTATATGGTAAAAACCACTATGAACAGTGTAGTACAGTTTAGTGTGTCCGAGTGCGTCTCGGGTGTAGAGACACAGAAGTGCAGAGAGCTGTAGCTACAAATTGTTGCACCAGATACTGTGATTAACCCAAAGATTTTTGCCGACATCTTGTCTATTTCAAGTCTTCTTTCATTCATCGAGACAGGTGGGTGTTCACCCAAAGTGCTGCATGTGATGATGAGAGAGTCCTGTCTCGATGACTGAGAAGACTTAAAATAGACACGATGGTGCCGCACATATGATTGGATTAAGTTTATTTTAACAACGGTGCATTTTCTCAATTCAAACTTACCCCCTGTAACTGGACACTGACATTTTATGAGACTCTGGTTTCTCTGTGCTACACCGAACAGTACATATCCTGTAACTCCCAGTAATGGACACCAAGAATCTTTGGTTAAATCACATTTTATCTTGTGTAACAATCTGTAGCTAAGAGAACTGGTGATCAGAAGGTGGTGGTCATGATGAAATTGCCATTCAGCTCCTCATGTGTCATCTGCTTGAAATTCAGCATAATGTCTAATCCCTCGAGAGGGATACAGTTCACGGGATGCAGTTTTGCTACAATGACACACGCAGGCAAAGGAATTCTGTTTCTGTATCTAGAACACTCCAGGAAAAAGCCCAGGCACCACACAATATTGTCTTTAAGACAACAACAAAAATTATACTCTATTGTACAGTTTGAACAACAATTGAACCGTGCCAGCATAACATGCATACATGTGCACACGTACAGAGATTAAATGTACAACAATATCTAGCCTAATAGAAAGAAATATGGCATAACCCTCAACCTTTGCACAGTGACCAGACTGTACAAATGAGCCTAGGTAGGTAGGAAGACAGACATGGCTGTAGATAGATACTATCAGGCATGCGTAGGCAAATATTTTTATAGTAAAACCAGTTTCAGTTCAAGAGATTTACAACAGTAAATTGTTGTATTATTGTTTCTCCTCACTGTTTGCTAGTAAACTTAGCTAGCTAGCTTTCTGGATATGCAATACTTGTTATTTACATCTTGTTGGAATCCTATAATGCGTCATGCCTATAATTTTGTGAGATTGAAATGCATTCACAGTCATGATTCACAGTCAATGTCAACCCATGTCAATTATGTTACATAGCTAGCTAGTAAAATTATTTACAGTTGTTGTTACACGTTTGCTAACAGGTTACAAATGTGAGGTGTGGCACATAAGAAGTTAGCAGGTGCCAGACTAACTAGCTAGGCAACTCCAGTCATGTGCTAACTTTTGCTGGTAAACCTAGCTGGTTGTAACATTGTACCTTGCTGTTTAGTAGCTAGCCATATCTACGAATAAAAAGAGAAGAGGTCTTACAATCGAGATACTACCTAGCTAGCTAAGTTAGCACACAGATTTGTTTCCCGATTAACACAGTAACGTTAGTACAGTATGATAACCCATACTGTGTATTGCTGGTTTCAGTAGATAAACTAAAGTTAGCTAGCTAGGTATCTTGCAGGAAAAATAACTTCGCTAGGCACCGTATTTGTCATCTGCCCTCTTGGTGCTGGCATTGGCTATAGCTGAGCTTCTACCATTAGCTAAATCAAACTTTTTGTTTCGAATTCTGTACACTATATTCTGGTTGAAACATGTTTGGTTGAATGTCACCATGTAGCAAACAGATGCTCCATCGTCGAATTTGTGTTGTTGAGAGGAATCACTTGAAGCCATTGCGTCTGGTCAGTTCTTTCAGTTTTGCCCAAAGGATTGTTGTTAGTGTCTGTCTCCTTGGGGAGGGATGGGGGCCAGAGCACGAAGCACCTCCCAACAAGCCTCTTGGCGTTCCCAGGCGAATTTACCTGTCGATTGTAATCATCGATAAGGGAGTGATCCAGAATGTCCCTAGCAGGTACCCGACTTCTCTCCTCCGGGCCGTAACCCTCCCAGTCCACCAGGTACTGGAATCCGCGTCCCCTCCTTCTAGAGTCCAAAATACGATTAACAGAATAAGTGGGTTCCCCATCTACGAGTTGCGGCGGGGTGGGAACCGGGACCGGCGGGTTAATGCGTGCCTGAAACACAGGTTTTATTTTCAGACACATGAAAGGTAGGATGAATTCTCCTATACGCCGGAGGAAGCTTGAGTCGGACTGCCACCGGACTAATGATCCTGGTGACCGTGAACGGGCCGATAAATTTGGGAGCAAGCTTGTTCGAAACGGATCGGAGTGGAATGTTCTTAGTAGAAAGCCACACTCTTTGACCAATGACGTATACAGGAGGCTTCGACCGGTGGCAATCGGCCTTAGCCTTGGTGCGCGCCCCCACCCGGAGAAGAGTCTCACGGGCTCTGCTCCATGCGTGACGGCACCTCTGGATGAAAGCGTGAGCGGAGGGAACAGTAACCTCGGACTCCGTACTGGGAAAAATAGGTGGCTGGTAACCTAAACTACACTCAAACGGAGAGAGACCCGTGGTTGCCACTGGCAACGCATTGTGGCGATGCTCAACCATAGAGAGTTGTTGACTCCAGGAAGAGGGATTCTTAGAAACCAAACATCGCAACACTCTCTCCAAATCTTGGTTGGCCCTCTCTGTTTGACCATTGCTTTGGGGATGAAACCCTGAAGACAGGCTGACACTCGCTCCCAGTAACTTACAAAACTCTTGCCAAAATTTGGACACAAATTGGGGCCCCCTGTCAGAAACTACGTCCATCGGCAGACCATGTAAGCGAAAGACGTGATCAACGACAGTTACCGCTGTCTCCTTGGCAGATGGTAATTTAGGCAAGGGAATAAAATGAGCCGCCTTTGAGAACCGGTCCACCACGGTCAAAACGACCGTCTTGCCCTGGGAGGGCGGGAGGGCGGTAACAAAATCTAGCGCGATGTGGGACCAGGGTTCTCGAAGGGACCGACAGCGGTTGGAGTAACCCATCTGGGGGTCGATTAGAAGTCTTCCCAGTGGCACAAACCGAGCAAGCCAAGACAAAACTGCGAATGTCACGAGCCATAAGTGGCCACCAAAAGCGTTGCTTAACCAAAAAGCTAGTGCGGCTGACTCCTAGATGACACGCTACGTTGGAGCAATGCCCCCACCGAATAACCTCGGACCGATACCCCTCCGGCACAAACAACCGATTAGGTGGGCAACCGGGCCGGGGCGTTACCCCTTCTAAGGCCGTCTTGACCCTCGATTCAACCTCCCATGTGAGTGTGGAGACCACTAGGGTCCCGGGTAGGATGCACTCGGGAGTGGACGGGCGTTCGGAATGGTCAAAAATACGAGATAGAGAATCGGGTTTGACATTCTTGGAACCCGGGCGATACGAGAGAGAGAGAAGTGAAAACATCCGAAAAAGTGTGCCCACCGCGCCTGCCTGGAGTTGAGTCGCTTGGCGGTTCTGATATATTCTAAATTCTTGTGATCGGTCCAAACGATAAAAGGTACCCCCGACCCCTCTAACCAATGGCGCCACTCCTCCAGTGCTAACTTCACTGCCAACAACTCTCTGTTGCCAATGTCATAGTTGCGTTCTGCAGGTGATAACCGATGGGAAAGAAACGCGCAAGGGTGCATCTTGTCGTCTGAAGAGGAACGTTGGGAAAGTACCGCACCTACCCCCACCTCTGACGCATCCACCTCCACCACGAACTGACGTGAAGGATCGGGAGCTATGAGGATGGGAGCCGAAACAAAGCGGCTCTTGAGTTTGGCGAATACAGCCTCGGCTGTATCGGACCACCTGAACGTCATTCTGGGGGAGGTCAAGGCGGTCAGAGGAGCGACTAGCTGGCTAAAGTTGCGAATGAAACGCCGGTAGAAATTGGCGAATCCCAGAAACCTCTGTAGGGCCTTACGGGAATCTGGGCTTGGCCAATCTACCACAGCCTTAACCTTGTCAGGATCCATACGAATACCCTCAGTCGAGACGATGTAACCTAGGAACGGAACGGACTGTGCATGAAAAATGCATTTCTCCGCCTTGACAAAAAGCCCATTCTCCAACAACCTCTGAAGCACTCGTCTGACGTGCTGAACGTGTTCCTGGAGAGAAGACGAAAAAATCAGTATGTCATCCAGGTAAACATATATGAACTGATCAATCATATCTCTCAGCACGTCATTGACGAGTGCCTGGAAAACCGCTGGGGAGTTGGACAGGCCAAAAGGCATGACCAAATATTCGAAGTGCCCTCTGGGGGTGTTAAACGCGGTTTTCCATTCGTCCCCCCTCCTTATGCGAACCAAATGATAGGCATTACGTAAATCCAACTTAGTGAACACGGATGCTCCCTGTAACCTTTCAAAGGCTGAGGACATCAACGGCAAGGGATAGGTATTCTTCACCGTGATGTTGTTCAACCCACGGTAATCAATGCAAGGACGCAGAGATCCGTCCTTCTTCCCCACAAAGAAGAACCCCGGCCCCGCTGGAGAAGAGGAAGGACGAATGAATCCAGATGCTAGAGAATCAGAAATGTATCTCTCCATAGCCTCCCTCTCAGGAACGGAAAGCGAATATAACTTGCCTTTAGGCGGAGACTCACCTGGCAATAACTCTATTGCACAGTCATAGGGACGATGCGGAGGAAGAGAAGCAGCACGGGACTTACTGAACACCTCCTTCAGGTCGAGGTATTCAACGGGCACGTTAGACAAATCCACTGCCTCCTCTAGAAACACAGAATCAGACACAGACGAACAAGCAGACACTAAACAGGACTCAAGACACTTGTTGCTCCACATGGATATGGAATTATGACCCCAGTCAACTCTGGGGTTGTGTTGGGTGAGCCAAGGGTGGCCGAGAACTAATGGTGCAAGAGGTGAGTCCATGAGGAGAAATGATAATGTCTCAGTGTGATTGCCAGAAGTGATGAGTGTGATAGGTTCTGTGGTGTGAGAAATGTTGGGGAGTTCTTGACCATTAAGAGCGTTGACAGATATCTTGTGCGTGAGTGAGGTGATAGGAATCTGGAGTCTGTGAGCGAACTTGAAGTCCATGAAATTACCTTCTGCTCCCGAGTCCAGTAAGGCTTGAGTGTCGTGCGTGTGGGTGGCCCATCTTAGTCTTACCGGGAGGAGGGTAGATGATGAGGTCTTCTCTGTGGAGACACCACCCGATAGTAGCCTCATACTTACTACTGGGCTTGATCTTTTACCGGGCAGGAGTGGATAAAGTGGCCCGCTCTACCACAGTAGAGACAGAGTCCTTGGGATCTCCGCCTCTCCCTCTCTTCCCGGGAAAGTCGAGCTCTTCCCAGCTGCATGGGTTCGTGAGCGAAGGCTGAACTGGCCGTGTTCCCGCCGCTGGCATGCCAGCCCTCCGTGCCGTCATGCGGTCTGTTAGGGCATGCTCGGCGGCCAATCTGACTCAGACGAGCGTCGACCCTCAATGCTAGTTCCACTAGTCCGTTTAAACTCCTGGGAAGATCCAGATAAATCTCCTTCTGGACCCGGTCCTCCAGCCCATGCAGGAACATGTCTCACTGCGCCTCCTCGTTCCACTGACACTCTGCGGCCAGGGTGCGGAATTGGATGGAGTATTCCGACACTGAGCGATCTCTTTGGCGAAGGTCAGAGAGAGAGAGAGGTGGATTCATGAACCGTGACAAGACTTCGAGAAATGCCACAAAGCAGGACTACATTCATTTTTATATCTCCCCCCCCCCCCACCATCAATACACCGAAAGCTGTCATAGGGTGTATGATTCAGTGAGCAAAGCCCTGACCTGCCTTCCTCCTGGGTAATTATTCGTGAAACACATCTCACTGCCTCAGACATGATGAAAACATGCCCAGATTCCCCAAGGGTGAAATTCCCCTTTAAGATCCTACATCTGTAAATCTCCCTGTTGTCTCCAAGATAACAAAGCTGAATCTTAACCCTTGAAAAATAACTGCTGAGCCATACACATGCTGGGTGTTTATTAAGCAAAATATAACCTCCCAATGTTTTGCTGACAACACAGATTGTATTGTAATGTACAGTAGATTTAGAGATAAAGCCAAGGCCTGAGCAACATTTTATCAACATCTCTGAGTTTGTGCGAGTGTGTGTGTGCTTGTACACTGGCATGTGGGGAGCATGTTCTTCACACCTACTGTACCGTTTGTGTGTGTGTTTGAGAATGTATGTCCAGGGGAGTGTGTTGTTGTGCGCGTTGCGTGCTGCTAAAGAGTTTATGTTATATGTTATTCTGTCCCTCCTCCCATCCTCGTTTACTCTCTATTCTGGGAAAGTCCAAATTACAGTCTTTCAGTGTGTGGTTGGCTTGTGTGGTTGAGAATTTGTACTTAACCTACCCCTCCTGCGCAGTCCTTCTCCCTCTGCCTCCCTACTCGTCTCGTTCTATACCTTCCTCGTTCCTTTCTCACTACATCTTATTCTCTTGCTTTTCTTGTCCGTTGTATTCTAAAATATACATTCTTCTGTTCACTTTCATTACATCCATCTCTGCACCTCATTGTCCCCTCTCTCCTCCTTCATTCCCATTTGTCTCTCAGTTGTTCTGTCCCGCAGCCTGTTGCTCTGAGCTGGAGATATCATGAATGAATCCATGTCTCCTTTAAAAACACTCTTCCACCTATACAGTAATTAGCATCATATAACGTATGGATCGTTCGTTACTCTCTACTCGCCATTCACAAACATGACTTCCCTCCACTTCTCTGTGTGTGTGCACGCGTGTGTGCGTATATGTTTACCATTGTGCACCCTCAGCTGAGTCACACAAAACCGGATGCATCTGGTTTTCAGAGCCTGTGATGGGACTTCTGCTTTTGGGTGTTAACAAAGCTGCACTCCATTTTAACTCCTCCTCCACATTTACTGGATTGGTTGAACAGTGTAGAAGAAAACCTCCCCGGATAGTTTATTTTCTCTCATCAGGACCAGAAGGAAGGAAACGCCGCTAAGAGTGTTTGTGTGGGATTATGATAGGGTGTGTTTGTGCATGCATATTATTTTTTGGTATTACGAGTTTGTGAGTAAGTACAAATGCTTCTGTCTATTATGTCTGTATAATCCCTTAGTTCTGTCCTGAATACCCGTTAAATCTATTTTGGTTGACTGAATGACCTTATGCGCAATTACATATACATATGTATGTCTATACTGTTTATGGGGGTTGTCAGTGGGTACCCGTAAACTGGACATCCCAGAGATGGCTCAGAGCGTTCCTAATACACCCCCCAAAAAAGTCAGCAAAGCTTGTCATCACTGAATACTGTAAACTTTGCACAAAGGTCACTTTTCCTTTATAATGCGTCAGCGTTTGAGTTCCACATGAAAAAGGACATTGGTTGCATTTGATAGCTTTTCTTTCAAGAAGGTTAACTACAAAGCCAAACGAGAGTCTTAAAGTCAAGAGACCTGGGCTGCGTACTAAATGGCACCCTATTGGCCCTGGTCAAAAGTTAGAGCTACACTAGGCCTTCATCCAAACAAGCAATTTGCCACACAGGCCTACCATCATTCACTTTGAATTGGACTCTGTGTTTACAGGCAATTGCAACAGCGTGACTTTAGATCATTCGAATGCATTTGCCAAAAGCCACAATATACACCTGAATGGATTTCTGCAAATATGTCAATACCACGGGAGTCCTCTTACATTTGGGAACATTTCAGTCCTATTGATCAAACAACCATGAAATGGTAGGCTCTCTCTCCCTCAGTTATGCACATCAACAAGATCAACAACTGATGCTAACCAGAGAAAGATAAGCTAAAATCTAACGAAGGAACATTAGATAAACCCTCTCAAACTGTTTCAACTAGTCGGCCGTCAAAATTCTACTGATAAACGGTGGGGAATTGTTGCCCACTCGTCCTTCTGCAGCTTGCCTGCACCCAAGCTAACTGGCGCAAGTATGCTGGCTTGCTACCTAGCTTCTTTCAGGCACAAATGAGAGAACTCAGACCCTTTTACTTACCCTAGCAGAGCTGGTTACGCTCTATATAGAGTGTTCGTGATGAACTATTACTTTTTTTGCCTACGTTTACTGACACTGTTCATATTCAGCCGGTGTTTCCCGTATGTAAATGAATCAGTTGTTCTGTACAATCAGACGAGTGTGCTCTGAAATCAAGAGTAGATAGCCATAGTGAATTTGTGAATGTAAGCGATATGCTAACTGGATAACAGTCGTTCAAGTTCTTGCTAGCTAACCAAATGACACCTGCATTTCTAGCTATGTATAGCCACTATGTATACTCCTCCAATGGCATGACATCCTCCTAGCAGCTAGCTAGCTAACGTTAGGCTCCGTGTTTTTAGCTTGCTACATAAATAGATACGCTAGCCTATTAGCCACGTTATGACGGACTTGTGATCATTGCCCTTGTTAGTTTGATTGTATTGACATTGACAGCCTTAGATACATTTGTCAATTTTTGTCCAAAGTATTGAGTCATGGAAACTGAATAGTGCATCCTGAATGGAGGCAGCAAACTATGTACCAGGCCAGCTGTGATTTACACATTTATATCAATATTTGTTGGACTACCAATAAATGTATTGGTGAATTATATGAATCATGCATTGAACTGCATCCATCTATTCTGCCAACAATGCCTTCGTGTACGTCACGGAACGTTGAGTCTAATAGAACCTATTTTTAAAACCTCTTAGAAAGTTGGTTTTGTAGCATAAACTGGGAATTTGATGTTTTACTGATATTATGATTGTCTGTTTGTTTCATATCTGCAAAGTAGTTAAAACGCTGTCAGCTCCACTTTTTTTTGTAAATTGTGTGGGTGGGTGTTTGTGGAAGTGTGTTTCTTTGAAGGATATGATGATGTGGGAAGTTCATTTTCTATCAGACAAATCCTCTTATGAATCCTTTCAGGTCCTATTTCCGCTCTCTCTTTTCCATATAACAGAGGACTGGTGACTCATCAGCCTCTGAATGACCAGCTGACCTCTCTCTTCCCCTGGTCTATGGCGCTAACCTATCCCTTCCTCTGGTAGAGGCCACTGTGTACGTGTCTGTGTCAGGCCGTGGAAACACACAACCATTACGAGTCTGTACAGCTTTGCCTCCTAATCCTGTGGAGAGAGATGGCCTCAAGGCCAAACCATGTAGGAATGACCAAACACTGTGTGACATTCTCAACAGCATTCCCTCAGGGAAGCCCAGTCCTGGCTGTTCTGCCGCCTTAGGCGAGGCCAAAAAATTGCCGCCCTCCTATATCCTGCAAATCTAGAATAGTCCCAGTAAGCAAAATTACATTGAAAAGATGTCTAAAATATACATATTTAGAAGGCGTTGAAGTTAGTTTCATTTTCGGTTCTGAATAAAGTTGAAAATACATATTTTATGGACGTTGAAATCAGGTTCATTTTCGTTTCTGAATGAAAGTTAAAAAGAGGTCATTTATAGTCCGGACCAAATCGAACCAAACATTGACTTCTATGTTTGGGCCAAATTAAGGCCGGTCCGGACCGCACCAAAAACATTTTTTTTCAAAAGACGTTGCAGTGGGTCCATGCTTACTGGGGTGTAGCCTACAGTGTCGGTCTGCAATGGAATTTTATGAATGTGCATCCATATGGTAGATTCACTGTTTCTAAAACATTTTAAAAAAGACGTCCGGACAGGACCAAAAAAAAGACATCGGCCCGTGTTTACTAAGTAACCTACAGTGTCAACCAGCAATAGAATTTTGTGAATGCTCATCCATGTGGTAGGCCTACTGTTTTTAAAACTGGCAGTTGCATTGGCATTATTAGTCCTGATTCCTGTGACTAATCAATTTGGCTATTTAAGTTCTGAATATCAGCTACCCAACTTTATCAGGAGTTATCCTTAGCCTATTTTCAATGTGTTTATACACAGGGAAATGCAGAAATATTTTCTTTTTTGCCATGATCAGCTTGATACGAACGTGAAAGCACTAATCATGAACATTTTGCCCATGGGATGAAACTCCTGGACAGCAGTTGTGAGTAGCCCGATTGTCCATTTTACTTTGACCTGTCCTGTTTTTATGATATGGCATTTGTTAACATGTCAGGAATTGGTCGCCATTTAGCTGCCTTTGTCAAGCTGCCACCATAGATGGCCGGCTAATCCTGCCTAATGGGCGGGCTGGCCAGCCCTCAGGCTCCCAATGGTACTTGCAGGCAAGAAACACCACACTTTCCCCCATTCTCCTTCTTCCTCCTACTCACCTGAAAAACATGTTTGGTTACACACTATAAATAAATAATTTGCCTGATAATATAAGTAGTGTTTGGTTGAGCGAGTGCCAGGAGCATCGCGAGTCAGAGGCTTGATCCCTATGCTCATTAGGGCCCGGCGAAAAGCTCTCCTCAAGTTTAGGAGTTCAAAATCAGTGCTTTTTTTGTCAGGCTTTTATACAGTTTGATTTTCCAAAGAGCATGTTAAAGGTTGCATAAAACACTAAGGTGTACAAATATTCAAGAGCTCCCAAGACAGTATTTTTTACGGGACATGTTGATTGGGTCACGCCTAGTCCCTCTCCAGCGCTCAACGTCGCCCATCATCACGCACACCTGGGACTCATCATCACCTTGATTACCCTCCCTTTATTTAGCCCTCAGTAATCAGGCAGTATTGGTTTTGGTCACGTTCAGTACACTTCTCCTGTTTTGTTTATCTGTCTTCGCTCATCATTATCCTCAACTTCCTGACTCCAAGAGTATACGGACGTGCTCAAATGTGTTGGTACCCCTCCACAAAAAAACGAAGAATGCACAATTTTCTCTGAAATAACTTGAAACTGACAAAAGTAATTGCCATCCACCATTGTTTATTCCATATTTAATAGAAATCAGACTTTGCTTTAGATTTTTTATTCAACATATTGTAAATAAAAAAACAAACGACATGGACAAAAATAATGGGGACCTTAACATAATATTTTGATGCACAACCTTTAGAGGCAATCACTGAAATCAAACGTTTTCTGTAGCTCTCAATGAGACTTCTGCACCTGTTAACAGGTTGTCTGGCCCACTCTTCCTTCGCAAACTGTTCCAGCTGCCTCAGGTTTGATGGGTGCCTTCTCCAGACGGCAGGTTTCAGATGTTTCCATAGATGTTCGATAGGATTCAGATCAGGACTCATAGAAGGCCACGTCAGAATAGTCCAATGTTTTGTTCTTATCCATTCTTGGCTGCTTTTAGCTGTGTGTTTTGGGTCATTATCCTGTTGGAGGACCCATGACCTGCGACTGAGACAGGGCTTTCTGACACTGGGCAGTACGTTTTGCTCCAAAATGCCTTGGTAGTCTTGAGATTTCATTGTGCCCTGCACAGATTCAAGACACCCTGTGCCAGGCGCAGCAAAGCAGCCCCAGAACATAACCGAGCCTCCTCCATGTTTCACTGTAGGTATGATGTTCTTTCTTTGAAAGCTTCATTTTTTCATCTGTGAGCATAGAGCTGATGTTTTGAATCATCTGTCCAAAGGACATTCTCCCACAAGGATTGTGGCTTGTCAATATGCTGACGTACCGTCACCTTGGAGTTCATCTTGTATCTCTTTGGCAGTTATTCTTGGTTATTTTTCTACCATTCGCACTATCCTTCTGTTCAATCTGGGGTCGATGTTTCTCTTGCGGCCATGCCCAAGGAGGTTGGCTATAGTTCCATGGACCTTAAACTTGTTAATAATATTTGCAACTGTTGCCAGAGGAACATCAAGCTGCTTGGAGATGGTCTTGTAGCCTTTAACTTTACCATGCTTGTCTATTATTTTCTTTCAGATCTCCTCAGACAAATCTCTCCTTTGCTTTCTCTGGTCCATGTTCAGTGTGGTGCACACAATGATACCAAACAGCACAGTGACTGCCTTTCTCCATTTAAATAGGCTGAATGACTGATTACATGATTGGAGACATGTGATACTAATTAATGAAACTAATTAGTTTGAAATATCACTATAATCCAATGATTTATTATCTTTTCTAAGGGGTACCAACAAATTTGACAATATCTTTGTAGAATAAGCAATAATTCATATCTTTTCACAGCTCCTTTGCTTTATTCTATGGCATATCAAAGGTGGCAAGTATACATGATAAAATAGCTTTTAATTTCATCCCTTTTCAGGAGGAATTAAGCATTATTTCAATGAGCTGTAAGGGTACCCAACAAATTTGAGCATGTCTGTATGTTTACCACTAGGTTTGTATTTTCTACCGAGGGCTGATCTTGAATCAGTCTCTGATAGACATGTTTGAGTAAGTCAAACTCCCATGAGCACAGTTTTAATGCTAAGTAGCTTTCCCTTTCTCTTGTCATTTCCCTTTATCACAACTTTGGACTACCTTCCATTTATTTCCTCTCTACTTCAATCTTTAACCTTCTTTTTTCATTTCTTTCAATGGCTCCCTTTCTCACATCGCACCACTTATCTCTCTCTCCTTTCATCTTTGCCACTTGCAAAATCATTCCCTTTAACCTTTCTCACTTTTCCATAACATTTTTGGGCTCTCATCCTCTTTGTCTGTAATCATCTCTGCTTCTCTCCATATTTCCCTTTCCCATCTATTTCCCTTTTCAACTCTCCCATCGCTGCCTTTTCTTTCGCAAACTCTGCCTTTCTCCCTCCCTCTCTGGGTTGCTGTGTGAAAGGGGCTTTATCAGTGTGGCTGAATGGTGAAGGTCCAGTGGAGGCTGGGACAATACGTCCATCATCAGAGGAGAGCAGAGCACATGAATGAGGAACAAAGACCCCCAGCCCCAGAGAGGCCCCACGCTCCACCTCACACAACCACACAGCAGCCTCAACTGAACCCTGCTCTGTACACAGTACTGCACACCCTGCTCCATTGTGTGGTTGTAGTGTATGTGTGTGTGTGTGTGTGTGTGTTTGCATGTGTGCATGTGTCTGTGAGCAGGTGTTAAATTGAGATTGAGGAAACTGTTCCCAAAATGTATTGTCTCTCAGTTTCAGCTATCCATTTTTTAAACAGGCACCTTGATATTCACTGATGGCACTATGCACATATTATTGTCTCGATCCATCATTTGACTGCATTACCTCCAGTGTATTCGTACCATTATGCATTATGTACTATTGTTTGTCAGTGTGCATATGCCACCGCACTTTGCCTGATGTCTGTGTGGATATGCGACTGCAAGTGACAGCCGTGATAATACAAGTGACAGCCATGAATATGCATACTATGCTTTGTGACTTTGTGGCTGCCTAGCAGCGAGAAAGAAAGTGAGCACTTCAAAACAAATGTGTTTGTGCATAGAAAGCAGCATGTGTGGAATTTGGAATTTGACATGTACTACAGTGTGTGTGTGTAGCAATGGTACTCAAAATTGTTAAAAGGTTTTAAAAATAACAAATAAATGCAATAGTTGGACAATATATGAAGATGCTCCAAACGTTTTGAATTCGTATAATCCATCAGATATTGATGGAATTATAGCACATAAAACATTTTACTGGCACGGACAGTTCAGGGATTTGTGGGAATTCAGGTATTTGATTTATTTTCAAAATGTCACTTTTCTTATTTAGAATGTTCTCATAAATAAATACTTTCTTATTGTATCAGGTATTTTGTTGGTGTGTGTGTGTGTGTGTTAAAATAAAATTAAATGTGCTTCATAAATACACTGGGTGCATTTGCATATATGGATACATTAACATAAATGGGAGAAACAGGGCTGCAACCCCAAAACACTTGCTCCATCTACCCTACATGCTCTCACCTGCACTGTCTAGACTGCCTAATTAATTACTTTTGTTGTCACGTTCTCTTGCATAATTCAACAAGTGTCATAAATCAATACACCTATCTAAACCATTGTGAACAGTGACATTTAAGATGAGGAAGGACAATGTATATTTTTTTATGAGCATGGACTTTTATTACAGCATATTGGATGACTATCATTCATATTCCATTCACCCAGCTCAATGTAAAATCGCTAGGTTTAGGCTACTTACTACATGATACTCAAATGTTCCCTATACCCATCATGAGGTTGCTACCATCTAGCCTAGAAATTAAAGTTTACAACGTAGGTGCACAGGTCAAGACACATTTTTTAATAATCAAGGTGACATACTTTGACACATTCAATACCGCATTTGCAAACGAGAGTTTCTATCAGACAAATTCAGGTAGGTTCCTCCCGGCTTCGTTCGCTCACTTTTAAGAAAAGTTTTTCAACAGAATCGGAAGAATGGATACACCCCTGATCACACGCAAACACAGTTAACTTTCAGAGCAGGCATATACAAAAAGCATGATCATTTTGCTCATTGTATAATTCCTCCTCTCGATTTTTCCCTTTGCTTGTGGATTTCAGTGCACAACTCATCAGCTGTCTGTGACCAAGCAAAACAAATACTTTTCAAGCCAAGCCTTCATAACTGCTAACCGCCACACACAGCCTACATCGTTGTCACCATATTAGCTAATGTCATAGTCAACATAGCTACTAGAACTAACGCGTTAGTAAACCCGCTACAGTCATGCAGTACAGTGTACAGTCAGCAAGCAGTTTAGCAGTTAGTAAAAGTGAATAAAATACAACAAAATATAGCTAGTTCTCTCGCTCTCTTGCTTCTCCTTCATTTTTAAAGAAAATATTTGTTCAAAACTGTTCAACTATTGTCTTTCTCAACTATTCACCACCTTTTATGCCCAGCAGTGCTAGCTAGCTGTGGCTTATGCTTTCAGTACTAGATTCATTCTCTGATCCTTTGATTGGGTGGACAACATGCTTTTTATGAAAATCACTGAGGAGGAGGGTCCTCCCCTTCTTCCTCCAAAGAGCCTCCACTGATCTAAACATACTTTCCATTGTTTGCGAGATCAGAAATAATATCAATATAATCCAAGTGTTTTTAAAGTTGTTTTCATTTCAGCTATTCTAATTTGTAAACATTTAATTTGTATTGAAATGAACTCCCATCAATATAAAGTTATCTTTCTTCTCTTTTTGTGATGTATGTGTCGAGACGGTGCATTAAATCCCAGTCGAAGCTTCTTATAGATACAACGGAAAGCCAATGTATCCCATTGAGCCCATTTCAGCCATTATCGGGGTGTGTTTGACAGGTCATTAGAATCATTTCTGCGGTCTTAACGTTAATGGAAAAAAAACACAGGCACAAGAAAGAGTATGAGAGTCCCAGGAGTAAAATGAAAGCAATCAATCCAGCGAGATTTAAGTGACAAGTGGGTTTCGTACCTCTCAAACACAGATGGCTGAAAAAGATAGAACCTCAGGTGGGTGGGGCATGGCGCGTTGCTAGTGTGTGTGTGTGTCTGGGCTCTTATTAGAGAAAGACTGTTGCTGTAAGAAACAAAAGGACCCATCTGTTCATAAATGTGTCATCATCATTTACTGTCCACGTCTCCCCAGACATCAAAAGCACAGCGATCAAACCGAAAGGGACTTAACATATGACAAAAACTAAGAATACACATAATGCGCTTAATAGCAAAAGAACATCTAATGCTAAGCCTGTATTCCAAAAATGTATGTTGCGCAATACTGTAGCTGTTATATATCCGAGGTGAAGCCAGTTCATATTAACCTGACCTTAAAGAATCAACTGTAGTTATAAGTTGATGAAACAAAATATCTGCTCATTAAATCCCATTACACTTGCAGTAGCCTCTGCTGAGTCCCCAACAACCGGATGTTCCGGTTTTTAGGGGAAATGGAAAGAGAGCCTGTGATGGATGTTAACAAGGCGACACTGCATCTAAACTTTTCCTCCACATTTATTGGATTGGTTGAACAGTGCAGAAGAGAACCTCCCCTGCCAGGAGTGCATTGGGATTGTGTTACTGAGTTGTCAGGTAACCCATGTTGAGACTTGATTACATGCACTGCAGTTGGATAACATACCGCGCCCTGAGCATGACACGCATACACACATGCACAAACACAAACATGCATGCACGCACTTATGCACGAACCCTACATACTCAAGACCAGTACAGTGAGGGGAAAAAAGTATTTGATCCCCTGCTGATTTTGTACGTTTGCCCACTGACAAAGAAATGATCAGTCTATAATTTTAATGGTAGGTTTATTTTAACAGTGAGAGACAGAATAACAACAAAAGAATCCAGAAAAACACGTGAAAAAGTTTATAAATTGATTTGCATTTTAATGAGGGAAATAAGTATTTGACCCCTCTGCAAAACATGACTTAGTACTTGGTGGCAAAACCCTTGTTGGCAATCACAGAGGTCAGACGTTTCTTGTAGTTGGCCAGCAGGTTTGCACACATCTCAGGAGGGATTTTGTCCCACTCCTCTTTGCAGATCTTCTCCAAGTCATTAAGGTTTCGAGGCTGACGTTTGGCAACTAAAACCTTCAGCTCCCGCCACAGATTTTCTATGGGATTAAGGTCTGGAGACTGGCTAGGCCACTCCAGGACCTTAATGTGCTTCTTCTTGAGCCAATCCTTTGTTGCCTTGGCCGTGTGTTTTGGGTCATTGTCATGCTGGAACACCCATCCACGACCCATTTTCAATGCCCTGGTTGAGGGAAGGAGGTTCTCACCCAAGATTTGACGGTACATGGCCCCGTCCATCGTCCCTTTGATGCGGTGAAGTTGTCCTGTCCCCTTAGCAGAAAAACATCCCCAAAGCATAATGTTTCCACCTCCATGTTTGACGATGGGGATGGTGTTCTTGGGGTCATAGGCAGCATTCCTCCTCCTCCAAACACGGCGAGTTGAGTTGATGCCAGAAAGCTCCATTTTGGTCTCATCTGACCACAACACTTTCACCCAGTTGTCCTCTGAATCATTCAGATGTTCATTGGCAAACTTCAGACGGGCATGTATATGTGCTTTCTTGAGCAGGGGGACCTTGCGGGCGCCTCAGGATTTCAGTCCTTCACGGCGTAGTGTGTTACCAATTGTTTTCTTGGTGACTATGGTCCCAGCTGCCTTGAGATCATTGACAAGATCCTCCCGTGTAGTTCTGGGCTGATTCCTCACCGTTCTCATGATCATTGCAACTCCACGAGGTGAGATCATGTATGGAGCCCCAGGCCGAGGGAGATTGACAGTTCTTTTGTGTTTCTTCCATTTGCGAATAATCGCACCAACTGTTGTCACCTTCTCACCAAGCTGCTTGGCGATGGTCTTGTAGCCCATTCCAGACTTGTGTAGGTCTACAATCTTGTCCCTGACATCCTTGGAGAGCTCTTTGGTCTTGGCCATAGTGGAGAGTTTGGAATCTGATTGATTGATTGCTTCTGTGGACAGGTGTCTTTTATACAGGTAACAATCTGAGATTAGGAGCACTCCCTTTAAGAGTGTGCTCCTAATCTCAGCTCGTTACCTGTATAAAAGACACCTGGGAGCCAGAAATCTTTCTGATTGAGAGGGGGTCAAATACTTATTTCCCTCATTAAAATGCAAATCAATTTAACATTTTTCACATGCGTTTTTCTGGAATGTTGTTGTTATTCTGTCTCTCACTGTTCAAATAAACCTACCATTAAAATTATAGACTGATCATTTCTTTGTCAGTGGGCAAGCGTACAAAATCAGCAGGGGATCAAATACTTTTTTCCCCTCACTGTATGTAGCGGATCTAGTTTCAGGTGTTTCTTTTATGCCTGCTTTGTTAGGTTACACTTGCAGAGACCTGGGATGACCTAGTGTGAATATACGTTCTATGAAGCACTTACGGTGGCTCAGTTGGAAGAGAATGGCGCTTTGAACGCCAAGGTCGTGGGTTCGATTTCCATGGGGACAAGTATGAAAATGGATGCTCTCACTACTGTAAATCGCTCGGGGTTAAATGTAAAAATGGGTGTGTGGTGGTTGTGCTGTTTAAGATTAGGGAGGACCATTTTTTTTGTTATGAGCATGGCTTATTTCTATTACAGCATATTGGATGTCATTCATATTCCATTCACTAAGCTCAATGTAACATCAATAGTTTTAAGCTACTACATGATACAAAAATGTTCTCTTACCCATCATGAATTGCTACAACCTGGCCTAGGAATGAAAGTTTATAATGTAGGTGCACAGGTCACAGAGACAAATTGTGGTAATCCAGGTGACAGACAGTGACACATTCAATTCCGGCCTTCACCCTTGTGGCTGCATCTAGCTGATCTAGGGTTTAATCATTAGTCCAACAGTTGCAAACAAGTGTTTCTATTGGACAAATTCAGGTAGGATTCTCCCCGTTTCGTTCACTCACATTTAAGAAACATTTTTCAACAGAATCGGCAGAATGAATCCACCCCTGATCACCCGCACACACAGTTCACTTTCATAGCAGCCACATACAAATGGCATCATCACTTCGCTCATTGTATAATTCCTTCTTCCATCTATGTGCACGCCTCCTCTCACCTTTCCCTTAGCTTGTGGACTTCAGCGCACAACACAACAGCTTTCTGTGACCAGGCAAAAAAAAAAAAAACTTTCCAAGCCAAACCTTCACACCATACGCTAGCCACTACACACAGCCTACATCGTTGTCACCATATTAGCTAACATCAGAGACAACATAGGTACTATAACTAATGTGTTAGTAAACCCACTCCAATCACACAGTACAGTAAGCAGTTTATCACCGGCAGGCCCCGATGGCAATAAAACATTAAAATAGCTTACCTTGACTTGATAGACTTTAGCCAGCTCACTAACATAAATACCGTTCCTCTCTGTTTGAGCCGGGAGGATGAGTAGGCTAAATTAGCTAGCTGCATTAGCTAGATGCATTTGGTGACGTGAAAATATTTGGTATAGTTTTATCTAAAAAGGATATTTTTTTTTTTAATGTTTCACTATTTTTATGAAATTCACTGAGTGGATGGTCCTCTTCTGAGGAGCCTCCACTGGTGCTCGCATACATGGACATACGTAAGCATGTTTGCATATATGCCCTCTCCATTTGTCCTGTGTGACAGTGTACATTTAGAGGCCAACACACACAGACAGACTAGAAGGGAATTCACATTAGCCGGAAAGGGGAGCATATTATGCAGCTCACAGGACACGGCACCTCTGACCTCTCTTCCATTAGAAATCATTATCTCTGCGCTTAAGAGCACAGGCAGGACTAATCCTACACTGTAAAAAATATAGTCCTAGTTCTACCTCATCGTTTTGATTAGTTCATGTCAGTGAACTTGTTGTTTAAGCTTCTTAATACTAATATAGAAATGTCTTTCTTCAAACAATGTGTAAAAGTATCATGAAGTCAGAACATTTTAAATTACCACAATCCCCCCCCCCAAAAAACAGAGCCACATGGCAAGTTGTTGCAAGAACATAACAGTTCTTAAGTTGATAGACAAAATTATGAAAATTGAGTAAATTAAACTTCCCTTTGTATTGTTGTTTCTACTCACAAATAATCATTCAGATTTTGCCGTATATTAAACAGAATTTGCATTTGAACGTCATGCTTTTTGAACACATCAAAATTCAGTAAGGTAAGAGTCTGTCTGTCTGCCTGCGTGTGTCTGAGTCTTTCACCAATTTACCCATTGCAGCTTTATCTCCAACTTTTTTTGCCTAGAATGCAATGCATTGACTTATGCACCAATGCCCTTGATGCATATCTATGAGTCAATATCCTGTCTGTGGAGGTGGGAGAGAGGATGGAGAGAGAGATGAGACAAGGGGGAAGAAGGGAAAGAAAGAGGGAGAGCGAATGGAGGGAGGAGGAGGGAGACAGAGAGAATCGGGAGTGTGAGGAAGGGGGAGAAATGGGAGAGCGGGGAGAGAGGAGGGAGGGGAGCGAGAGATAGAGAGTCAACAGAGAATCTATGCGTCAATATCCTGTCTGTGGAGGTGGGAGAGAGGAGAGAGGAGGAGGAGGTGGGAGAGAGAGGTGAGAGGAGGGATGGATGGATGGAAAGAAGGAGAGAGAGAGAGATGAGAGAGCAGGGAGAGAGATGGGGAGAGGGTGGAAGAGTGAAAAAAAGGGAGAGGGAGAAAGAGATGAGGGATGGATGGAATGTAGGAGAGAGAGAAGGGGGAGAGAGAGAGCAGGGAGAGAGATGGGGAGAGGGGGAAAGAAGGGAGAGGAAGAGGATGGGGATATAGAGGCGAGTGAGAGAGACAGAGGGAGGCAAAGAGAGGGAGGGAGAGAAGAGAGGGGGAGAGGGGGGATTAGAGGAGAGAGAGAGACATGTCTGTCTGCCTGAATCTTTCACCAGGGCCAAAACAAAATGTGTAACCCTTTTTGTCCCCAGCTTTGAATAGCGCCCATGCACAACACCTGTACTAATAATAGATTAGTGTGTGCGTCCCAAATGACACTGGTCTCTGGTCACCAAGGTTCTGGTCAAAAGGGAATAGGATGCCATTTGGGACATTTTCCGGTTGTTTGATCACTCTGACCCTTTTTTTCATTGTGTGTGTGAGTATTGTCTGTGTTTTGGAGTGTATTGGGATTGTGTAACTGGGTTGTCAGGAGACCCATGTTGAGACTTGTTTACAAGCACTGCAGCTGAATAACATACCGCGCCCTGAGCATTACACACATACATGTACGCATGCACCAACACACATGCACACTCACTCATGTATGCAACAACACACACTCCAATATATCATTTCCTGTCCGGCTTTTGTCTGCGTCTGTCCGTCTCTCTCTCTCTGTCGGTCTGTGAGAGGATGTCTGTCTATTTGTCGGTCATCTCTTTTTTCAATATCCATTTATGAGACAATCTATCTATAGCACAGATGAGCACTTTTGTATTTATCCCACTCCCAATATACAGTACAATCCTATTTCATAATGTGTTGGTCTACTACAGTAAGTGGATTTAGGCTAGTCTGGACAAGGGCCAGTATTGGTGTCCTCACAAATGGCACCCTATTACCTACATAGTGCACTGTTTGACCAGAGCTCTATGGGCCCTGGTCAAAAGCAGAGCACTCTAAAGGGAAGAGGTTTCTATTTGGGACATTTGGGGAAAAAAAGCCAGCCAAGGTCTCGTAATGGTACTGATTACATCCAGGCTTTCATTTATAAAGTCAGGAGGTTTTGGCCTTGTTATGTGAGGGCATGTGAGGATAGCTAGCTGCCATCACAGAATGAGGACGTGCCCACTGTTCAATACCAGAACAATGGCACTTTACCGCATTACACAGGTGTGATATCCTTTTTGGGGCCCTAGGGTATGAATGATGCAATGGAGAGAGTCTAAGAACACACAAGCACACACATAATGTGATTTAATTTGTATGCATTGCGATTGCTGCAAAATTAATTGGCTCATTGAGGACATAAATCTGAATCGCACGCACACACTCCGAGGCCCTCCCTCCTGTCAATAGGGCTGCATAGGGACAGACAGCCGTCAATATCTAGGCTTGTTAAATCTCCTATTATGACCATGGAATTAATGGACCACTAACATGGAACACTGAGAGTGTGTGAGGGAGGGAGAATAAACTTAACGGAGAGATTATTTGAGATCATTTGAATGGGTACATATATGGATAACACCAATAGAGGGCAACGCCTCTGTCCTACCATCGCCACGTTTACTAATGGATGCAAAGCCAATCCAGGGCACAGACAAAAGGCTCTCTGTATTCAATCCGTAGCGTGGAAGTCAAGCTTTACAACGGGATTGAAATTTAAAGGCAATGTTCCTGAGACTGCATTCGCAGTGAACCCTGTATATGTTGGCTCAATCGGAAATGACCTTTACGTTGCTATTGCGCAATCTGTAACGCTTCAGCAATCCAGAGTGAATAGAGCCCAGGTACTCATTTTGGGTCCCAAATAGCACACGATTCCTTATGTAGTCCACTACTGATGACCGAAGCTCTATTAGCCCTGGTCAAAAGTAGTGCAATATATAGGGACTAGGGTGCCACTTGGGATGTCACAGTCAGACACTCCGATATGGTTTTGCCCATGTGGGTCTAATCCTGAATTTTCAATCTACTTCTCCATCTGCATTAGCAACTCATCTGTAACCAGTCTTGACCATTAATACCACGATCTGTGCTATAGGCTTGGTTTTATATAAAACTCTCAATACGTGCTATATGTTGCTTACATCCCTAATGACACCCTATTTCCTATATGGTGCACTACTTTTGACCAGAGTCCTATGGGCACACACTACAGATGAGGGATCTTAATTTTTCCAGTTTCAATTTGATTATATAAAAAAAGTTACCATTTCTAATGAGAAAATAGTTTTGATAGGCTACGGTAGGCTATAGTTTAGGTGTGAGATCTAGCGAGAGAACGAACTGTGGTTTTTCAGCGAATTTATGTTTTTTATTTTTATTTGGCTTTGGGGGTGGCCAGTGAGATATACCTGCTGGAGCGAGTGCTATGGGTGGGTGCTGCTATGGTTACCAGCGAGCTGAGATAAGGCGGGGCTTTACCTAGCAGGGACTTGTAGATGACCTGGAGCCAGTGGGTCTGGCGACGAGTGTGTAGCGAGGGCCAGCCGACTAGAGCATACAGGTCGGAGTGGTGGGTAGTATATGGGGCTTTGGTGACAAAGCGGATGGCACTGTGATAGACTGCATCCAGTTTGCTGAGTAGAGTGTTGGAGGCTATTTTGTAGATGACATCTCCAAAGTCGAGGATCGGCAGGATAGTCAGTTTTACTAGTGCAAGTTTGGCAGCATGAGTGAAGGAGACTTTGTTGCGAAATAGAAAGCCGATTCTAGATCTAATTTTGGATTGGAGATGTTTAATGTGAGTCTGGAAAGAGAGTTTACAGTCTAGCCAGACACCTAGGTATTTGTAGTTGTCCACGTATTCTAGGTCAGAGCCGTCCAGGGTAGTGATGCTAGTCGGGCGGGCGGATGCAGGCAGTGAACGGTTGAAAAGCATGCATTTGGTTTTACTAGCGTTTAAGAGCAGTTGGAGGTCACGGAAGGAGTGCTGAATGGCATTGAAGCTCATTTGGAGGTTAGTTAACACAGTGTCCAAAGAAGGGCCAGAAGTATACAGAATGGTGTCGTCTGCATAGAGGTGGATCAGAGAATCACCAGCAGCAAGAGCAACATCATTGATGTATACAGAGAAGAGGGTCAGCGCAAGAATTTAACCCTGTGGCACCCCCATAGAGGCTGCCAGAGGCCCGGACAACAGGCCCTCCGATTTAACACACTGAACTCTGTCGACAAAGTAGTTGGTGAACCAGGCGAGGCAATCATTAGAGAAACCAAGGCTGTTGAGTCTGCCGATAAGGATGTGGTGATTGACAGAGTCGAAAGCCTTGGCCAGGTCAATGAATACGGCTGCACAGTAATGTCTCTTATCGATGGCGGTTATGATATCGTTTAGTACCTTGAGCGTGGCTGAGGTACATCCGTGACCAGCTCGGAAACCGGATTGCACAGCGGAGAAGGTACGGTGGGATTCAAAGTGGTCAATGATCTGTTTATTAACTAGGCTTTCAAAGACTTTAGAGAGGCAGGGCAGGATTGATATAGGTCTATAGCAATTTGGGTCTAGGGTGTCACCCCCTTTGAAGAGAGGGATGACCGCAGCAGCTTTCTAATCTTTTGGGATCTCGGACGACACCAAAGAGAGTTTGAGCAGACTGGTAATAGGAGTTGCAACAATGGCAGCAGATAGTTTTAAAAAGAGAGGGTCCAGATTATCTAGTCCATCTGATTTGTATGCGGTCCAGATTTTGCAGCTCTTTCAGAACATCTGCTATCTGGATTTTGGTGAAGGAAAAGCTGGGAAGGCTTGGACAAGTAGATGCATGGGGGGGGCGGAGCTATTGGCTGGGGTTGGGGTAGCCAGGAGGAAAGCATGGCCAGCCGTAGAGAAATGCTTGTTGAAATTTTCGATTATCATGGATTTGTCGGTGGTGACCGTGTTTTGGAGTTAGAGCTACAGGATGCAAATTTCTGTTTGAAAAAGCTAGCCTTTGCTTTCCTGACTGATTGCGTGTATTGGTTCCTGACTTCCCTGAACAGTTGCATATCGCGGGGACTATTCGATGCAATAGCAGTCCGCCACAGGATGTTCTTGTGCTGGTCAAGGGCAGTCAGGTCTGGAGTGAACCAAGGGCTGTATCTGTTCTTAGTCCTACATCTTTTGAAAGGGGCATGCTTATTTAAGATGGTGAGGAAGTTGCTTTTAAAGAACGATCAGGCATCCTCGACTGACGGAATGAGGTCAATATCCTGCCAGGATACCCAGGCCAGGTCGATTAGAAAGGCCACCTCGCAGAAGTGTTTTAGGGAGCGTTTGACAGTGATAACAGCAGAGGTGTATTTGGAGGGCAAGTTGGTCAGGATAATGTCTATGAGGGTGCCCATGTTTACAGATTTAGGATTGTAACTGGTGGATTCCTTGATGATTTGTGTGAGATTGAGGGCATCTAGCTTAGATTGTAGGACTGCCGGGGTGTTAAGCATATCCCAGTTTAGGTCACCTAACAGAACGAACTCTGAAGATAGATGGGGGGCAATCAATTCACATATGGAGTCCAGGGCACAGCTGGGAGCTGAGTGGGGTCTATAGCAGACGGCAACAGTGAGAGACTTATTTCTGGAGAGATACATTTTTAGAATTAGAAGTTCGAACTGTTTGGGCATAGATCTGGAAAGTATGACAGAACTATGCAGGCTATCTCTGCAATAGATTGCAACTCCTCCCCCTTTGGCAATTCTATCTTGGCGGAAAATGTTGTAGTTGGGTATGGAAATCTCCGAATTTTTGGTGGCCTTCCTAAGCCAGGATTCAGACACGGCCAGGACATCAGGGTTGGCGGAGTGTGCTAAAGCAGTGAGTAAAACAAACTTAGGGAGGAGGCTTCTGATGTTAACATGCATGAAACCGAGGCTTTTACGGTTACAGAAATCAACAAAAGAGAGTGCCTGGGGCCTGGGAATAGGTGTGGTGCTGGGGGCTACAGGGCCTGGGTTTACCTCCACATCACCCGAGGAACAGAGGAAGAGCAGGATGAGGGTACGGCTAAAGGCTATATCACAAGGCTCATTTAAATTTCCTGCAGCGCAGGGAAATTCTATGTGACAACAGAGTGATCAAATTAAGATACCATATCTGTACATAGGCTTCGACTATAGGATTATATAGGCATTACGGATCATTACAGTGGAATTTCTAATGAGAGTGCATGTGATGATAGTGAAAGTCTGCTGACTATTTATAGTTTGTTTAACTTGTGTGGCTCATGACTTTTTTAATGTGCTTTTGTTTCCGGCTGATGTGTGTTTATGGCTGATGTGTATATTATGGCATACGTGTAGGTTCTCATAGTTTTCAATTATTTATCATTCTATTCAATGTGCTACAAAGTGGAAAGTTCTTACTTTAGGTCCACTGTCTGTAACTTTTATTTTGTGTGCTACAAAGCTTTTGTGTTTGTCTGTTAGAGGCATTGACAGACTGGAACCTCTTCTTTGCTCAGAATGTTGACAAGTAGCAATACGCCACCTCCAATGGAGATTGCAGTTCAATTAATGCTTTAATAGCCACTTTCACTATCAGTCACGGACATTAAGTTAAGGATTACCGCCAAAATGAATCATTTAATCAATCAGCAAATCTTTTCCCATCACTGATTAACAGGGGATTAGTTACCTGATGACATCCAAAGGTCAGGTGAGGTGCTGTTTGTTGGCTTAACTGGATTTGACACAGGAAAACTGAGTCACACAATAAAGCAAAGCAATAAGCAGCAACACAAGTTATTGTTCATTGGAGCCTGGGAGATTTGGGGTAGATTTGGGGTAGGTCATTGTCAATCAATGACTCACAGTTGTCTAAAGTGAGGGCTATTTATACTTTATAAATACTTAATACATGTTTTGAGTGTGTTATTTCTCACAAAAATATATTTAAAAAAAAAAATCACAAAAACTGTGGTAAAACTGCTGCATGGACGTGAGGAAGAGTTGTAATGTGCATGTTTTGCTAATGTTGTCAACCTAATTATAACAAGAACTAATCAGTACTAATCCTAAAACAGGGAGATCTAGCCTACACACAACAGCTGGCCGGATCGGCAATTTATTCTTTAGTGGATTTTTATTCCTTCCTTACTACTCATATGTGATTGAGGTAGGAATTATTTGCAGGTAGAAATCAACATTAGATTAAACAGCGCCACTGGTCACCACAGGCGCATTTGTTATTACTTTTGTTATGTTTATGAAAATAGGAGAGGAGCATCCAGAATCTTGGTAAAACTAATTTGTACTACATACTCTGCTGTTCTATTGTGCATTCAATGATGTGCAAAAATTGTCAGAAGGGAAAAAAACAATGTTCATTGTTTGAAGTAACGTCTTTGTTGTTGTAATATCGCAAAGCAAATAACACGGCAGTTTCAACACTATGGACTCCAGCTTCCAGTGCTTCAGTTGTCACGTCCAGGCCAGAGTTTAGGCTGGCGTGTTTTTGTTTCATTTTGGTGTAGGGTTATTTTGGTTCTAGTTTGTCTATTTCTATGTTGGGGTAATGGTTCCCAATTAGAGGCAGCTGTGTGTCGTTGTCTCTAATTGGGAACCATATATATGTTTGTAGTTTTCATTTAGGTTTTGTGGGTTATTGTTGATGCATAGCTTTGTTTGTATTGTCAGTCTATGTCTAAGTTACGATCTTCATTCATTTTGTTATTTTGCCCAGTTTCGTTTCGTTTTAATAAACATGTATACTGGATGCCTCGCTGCGCCTTATTCTGTCACTTATGAGGATCGTGACAGAATAACCCACCATAAGAAGACCAAGCAGCGAGAGACCCGGGAGTACTGGACCTGGGAGGAGGAATTATTTAGGGACGGACCCTGGGCCCAACCTGGAGGGTATCGTCGGCCAAGAGAGGAGCTGGAAGCAGCGGCGGCGGAGCGGCGCAGGTGTGAGAAGCTATACGGAGCATGGGATCCGGAGAGAGAAGTTAATTGGAACTCGGTTCTGCGTGCAGTATCTCCGGTGCGTGTCCAGAGCCCGGTGCGTGAGATTCCAGCGGCACTCTTCTGTCAGGGGAGGGTGAGTGTGCTACCTGGGAGAGTGGTGCCGGCTCTGTGTGCTAGGTCTCCAGTACACCTTCTGGGACCGAGATATCCTGCACCGGTTCTGCGTGTGGGGTCTCTGGTTCGCATCCACAGCCCAGTACGTGCTGTTCCGGTTCCGCGCTCCAGGATCCCTGTGCCCGTCGTGGACTCAGCACGTCCTGTCCCTGTGGCCGTCGTGGACCCAGCACGTTCTGTTCCACGTCCCAGGATTCCTGTTCTACGCTCCAGGATCCCTGTGCCGGTCGTGGACTCAGCACGTCCTGTCCCTGCTCCACGCTCCAGGATCCCTGTGCCCGTCGTGAACCCAGCACGTCCGGTTCGGAGAGTGTGCGTTATGAGCCCAGTACGGCCGGTTCCTGCTCCCCGCACCAGAGTGCGCTATTTGAGCCCAGTACGGCCGGTTCCTGCTCCCCGCACCAGTGTGCGCGTTATGAGCCCAGTACGGCCGGTTCCTGCTCCCCGCACCAGAGGGCCAGTGTGCTTCCCCTGTCCAGGTCCGCCAGTGTGCGTCCCCTGTCCAGGTCCGCCAGTGAGGGTCCCCAGTCCGGGGCCGCCAGTGAGGGTCCCCAGTCCGGGGCCGCCAGTGTGCGTCCCCTGTCCAGGTCCGCCAGTGAGGGTCCCCAGTCCGGGGCCGCCAGTGAGGGTCCCCAGTCCGGGGCCGCCAGTGAGGGTCCCCAGTCCGGGGCCGCCAGTGAGGGTCCCCTGTCCAGCAAATGGCCCAGGGCCTCTGGTGCGTGACTTCGGACCAGCACCGGAGCCGCCACCTGGGATTAAAAGACCCACCCGAAGACCCCCCCATGGACTTTTGGGTGGCGCGGTCGGAGTCCGCGCCTTTGGGTGGGGGGTACTGTCACGTCCAGAGTTTAGGCTGGCGTGTTTGTTTCATTTTGGTGTAGGGTTATTTTGGTTCTAGTTTGTCTATTTCTATGTTGGGGTAATGGTTCCCAATTAGAGGCAGCTGTGTGTCGTTGTCTCTAATTGGGAACCATATATGTTTGTGGTTTTCATTTAGGTTTTGTGGGTTGTTGAGGCATAGCTTTGTTTGTATTGTCAGTCTATGTCTAAGTTACGATCTTCATTCATTTTGTTATTTTGCCCAGTTTCGTTTCGTTTTAATAAACATGTATACTGGATGCCTCGCTGCGCCTTGGTCTGTCCCGCATGAAGATCGTGACATCAGTCTTTCAACTGCAGACTATTTTCACACTTTGCTTGGTTGGCAACACTTTTAAAAGGGTCATTAAAGGTAGTATCTCTTTCAAATATAATGGGATAGTTCAGCAAAATTATGTATTCAGATATTTGTTTTCTTACCTCGTAAGCAGACTACTCTAAGGAGTGACTGCAATCCACACTTTGGTTTTGGTAGAAAAATCACTGCCAAGAAACGCTTTAAATCCGTATATAGTGTGTTACACATCACTGTCACGATCGTCTACAGAATTGGACCAAGGCGCAGCGTGATTGTAGTTCCACATCTTCTAATAAACAGTGAAACGTATAAAACAAGAAAATAACTTACTGACTGATCGTAACGAGTGCGGCGCACAAACACTAAACAAAACATTCAATAACCCACAAAACAGGTGGGGAGAAAACAAACTAAATAGGATTCCCAATTAGAGGAAATGACTAACAGCTGCCTCTAATTGGGAACCAAATCAAAACCAACATAAAGAATGCTAAACACCCCTGGTCCAAAACCCCATAGAGAACCCAGAGGGCTCTCTATGGCCAGGATGTGACAATCACACTATTACAACAGTGTGGCTGTTTTGGATTAAAATGGTCAATATATTTTCTTAAACATCCTCTGTATTGTGTGCTTATTGTTTTAACCATTGATTATGTTCTAGGGGCTATTTTGAGACCTTAAAGGGATAGTTTGGGTCTTTGGCAATGAAGCCCTTTATCTACTTTCCTAGAGTCAGATGAACTCGTGGATACCATTTTTATGACTCTGCGTTCAGTTTGAAGGAAGTTGCCAACTAGCGTTAGCGCAATTGCTGTAGACTTCCAGTCATTGCGCTAATGCTAGTTAGCAATGGCTCACAAAACTACCTCTAACTTCCTTCATACTGGACACAGAGACATAACAAGTGCATCTGACTCTGGGGAAGTAGACAAGGAGCATCTATAAATGGCATGTCCATCTTTTTGTGAGAAAAAGCATTGGTCACTCACAATATTTATAAAGTATTTATAAATTATAAATAGGCCTCACTTTAGGCCATGCAAAAAGACTGAACTAATGATTAGTAAATGGTTTATAGGACCTAAATTAAACATTATGATTGATCTTATGAACTATTAAATACTTTAGAAGTTGTTTATAAATGTGTGAATAATTAGCTCACTAACATTTACACATGTGGGCTGTTTGTGGGCTGTTTGTGTAAATATATCCCCAGCTGTTGAGTGTTTTGCAGATGCAGTACCCAGAAAAACTAAATATAGAGTGAGGGAGAGAGAGACCAAGAGAGGGATGGGGAGTAAGTGAGATGAGTGGTGGACAGTGCATACTGAAAAGCAGGGGGAAAACTGGCTGGAAGTAAATAGGCAACGGTTAAAGGGGACAGACTGTGTAAAACCAATGTGATTAAGGAGAGATTCTAAATAAGTTAGAGTAAACAAAACAGTCTGACAGGAAGAGATACAGTATAGAGAAAATGTGTGTGAGTGATAGAGAACAAGACAGAGAGAGAGACAGAGACAGACTTCTAATAATTGATTTACAGCTGGAGTGAGAAGAATACAAATAGATATACTGTAGTCTGAGTAAAAAAAGAAAGGAATGATACAAAAAAAATATTTTTTATTTTGCACTGGCTGTTACGCAAACAATGTTTTTATTACATTTTTTAGGTATGCTTGCAAAGCAAAGCACTATATATTTCTTACGTACTCACATCATTATTTGATTTCTTTAGGCCGATCTATAGCTTAAACGATTTAAGGTACTAACACGAAACCAACTTCCCAATGTGCAGACTGCCCCAACTTACTTTTTTTGAACTATAACAATATTTAAATGAGCTACCAATGCATTTTAATGGCAAAAAAATACCCCATAGACTTAAAATAAATAACTCTAGACATATCTACTCCTATACCGTTAAAGCTACAGTTGAAGTCGGAAGTTTACATACACTTACAGTGAGGGAAAAAAGTATTTGATCCCCTGCTGATTTTGTACGTTTGCCCACTGACAAAGAAATGATCAGTCTATAATTTTAATGGTAGGTTTATTTGAACAGTAAGAGACAGAATAACAACAAAAAAATCCAGAAAAACGCATTTTATAAATTGATTTGCATTTTAATGAGGGAAATAAGTATTTGACCCATCTGCAAAACATGACTTAGTCCTTGGTGGCAAAACCCTTGTTGGCAATCACAGAGGTCAGACGTTTCTTGCAGTTGGCCACCAGGTTTGCACACATCTCAGGAGGGATTTTGTCCCACTCGTCTTTGCAGATCTTCTCCAAGTCATTAAGGTTTCGAGGCTGACGTTTAGCAATTCCTCCTCCTCCAAACACAGCGAGTTGAGTTGATGCCAGAGAGCTTCATTTTGGCCTCATCTGACCACAACACTTTCACCCAGATGTCCTCTGAATCATTCAGATGTTCATTGGCAAACTTCAGACGGGCATGTATATGTGCTTTCTTGAGCAGGGGGACCTTGCGGGTGCTGCAGGATTTCAGTCTTTCACGGCGTAGTGTGTTACCAATTGTTTTCTTGGTGACTATGGTCCCAGCTGCCTTGAGATCATTGACAAGATCCTCCCGTGTAGTTCTGGGCTGATTCCTCACCATTCGCATGATCATTGCAACTCCACGAGGTGAGATCTTGCATGGAGCCCCAGGCCGAGGGAGATTGACAGTTCTTTTGTGTTTCTTCCATTTGCGAATAATCGCACCAACTGTTGTCACCTTCTCACCAAGCTGCTTGGCGATGGTCTTGTAGCCCATTCCAGCCTTGTGTAGGTCTACAATCTTGTCCTTGACATCCTTGGAGAGCTCTTTGGTCTTTGCCATAGTGGAGAGTTTGGAATCTGATTGATTGATTGCTTCTGTGGACAGGTGTCTTTTATACAGGTAACAAACTGAGATTAGGAGCACTCCCTTTAAGAGTGTGCTCCTAATCTCAGCTCGTTACCTGTATAAAAGACACCTGGGAGCCAGAAATCTTTCTGATTGAAAGGCGGTCAAATACTTATTTCCCTCATTAAAATGCAAATCAATTTCTAACATTTTTCACATGCGTTTTTCTGGATTTTTTTGTTGTTATTCTGTCTCTCACTGTTCAAATAAACCTACCATTAAATTATAGACTCATCATTTCTTTGTTAGTGGGCAAAAGTACAAAATCAGCAGGGGATCAAATACTTTTTTCCCTCACTGTAGGTTGGAGTCATTAAAACTCATTTTTCAACCACTCCACAAATTTCTTGTTAACAAACTATAGTTTTGGCAAGTCGGTTAGGACATCTACTTTGTGCATGACACAAGTCATTTTTCCAACAATTGTTTACAGACAGATTATTTCACTTATAATTCACTGTGTCACAATTCCAGTGGGTCAGAAGTGTACATACACTAAGTTGACTGTACCTCTAAGTTGACTGTGCCATCTGATAGGCTAATTGACATAATTTGAGTCAATTGGAGGTGTACCTGTGGATGTATCTCAAGGCCTACCTTCAAACTCAGTGCCTCTGATTGGCATCATGGGAAAATTAAAAATAAATCAGCCAAGACCTCAGAAAAACAACTGTAGACCACCACAAGTCTGGTTCATCCTTGGGAGCAATTTCCGAACACCTTAAGGTACCACCTACATCTCTACAAACAATAGTACGCAAGTATAAACACCATGGGACCACGCAGCCGTCATTCCGCTCAGGAAGGAGACACGTTCTGTCTCCTAGAGATGAACGTACATTGGTGCGAAAAGTGAAAATCAATCCCAGAACAATAGCAAAGGACCTTGTGAAGATGCTGGAGGAAACAGGTACAATAGTATCTATATCCACAGTAAAACGAGTCCTATATTGACATAACCTGAAAGGCCGCTCAGCAAGGAAGAAGCCACTGCTCCAAAACCGCCATAAAAAAGCCAGACTACGGTTTACAACTGCACATGGAGACAACGATCGTACTTGTGAATAATTATAATTGTGAAGACATTGGTATTTTGGTACATTGGTATTTAGTTTTTTTATTAGGATCCCCATTAGCTGTTGCAAAATCAGCAGCTACTCTTCCTGGGGTCCACACAAACCATGACATAATATAGAACATCATTAGACAAGAACAGCTCAAGGACAGAACTTCATGCATTTTTAAAAAGGCACACGTAGCCTAAATATAAAAGCATACACTATCTAGGTCAAATAGGGGAGAGGAGTTGTGCCATGAGGTGTTGATTAATCTGTTTTTTGAAACCAGGTTTGCTGTTTATTTGAGCAATATGAGATGGAACTGAGTTCCATGCAATGATGGCTCTATATAATACTGTACGCTTTCTTGAATTTGTTCTGGATTTGGGAACTATGAAAATACCCATGGTGGCATGTCTGGTGGGGTAAGTGTGTGTGTCAGAGCTGTGTGTAAATTGACTATGCAAACAATTAGGGATTTTCAACACATTAATGTTTCTTATAAAAAGAAGAAGTGATTGTGACGTGGTAAGGTTGGACCCAGGTGCAGAGAAGAGACCAGACGAGGAATCACAGGTTAAGGATAAACATAATACCCTCCTGAGAAATGGTAGCTGCAGGATCACAGTACACTTGCAAAACAACACAAACTCACTAAGAAAACAACACAAACTCACTCAGGAAACAACCACACACGGTAAACAATTCAACCATCTGCAAAGGACAACATAAAACGCCATCCCAACACAGCTCCAGGCTCTGTAAGCGCTATTTTACCAAGGAGAGTGATGGAATGCTGCACCAGATGACCTGGCCTCCACAATCACCCGACCTCAAACCAATTGAGATGGTTTGGGATGAGTTGGACTGCAGAGTGAAAGGAAAAGAAGCCAACAAGTGCTCAGCATATGTGGGAACTCCTTCAAGACTGTTGGAAAAGCATTCCAGGTGAAGCTGGTTGAGAGAATGCCAAGAGTGTACAAAGCTGTCATCAAGGCAAAGGGTGGCTACTTTGAAGAATCTAAAATAGATTTTGATTTGTTTAACACTTTTTGGTTACTACATGATTCCATATGCATTATTTCCTAGTTTTGATGTCTTTACTATTATTCTACAATGTAGAAAATAGTAAAAATAAAGAAAAACATTTGAATGAGTAGGTGTGTCCAAACCTTTGACTGGTACTGTACATTTGCACACATTTGCATAAAATAACTCACCAACAGTAACTCTTGAACTGTTCAAACTAGAGAACCAAACCAACTTCATCATGTTCAGGTTATCCTAACTTCAAATTCTTAAAAACGCTTATCAACTATACCTATAAAAAAGTTGCATATATTAGCATAAATTCAACACATTGGGCTCAACTGATCCAGAGAGGATTGTCAGGGACCCAAATAAATGCGCACAAAAGCCCTCGAGGAATTGAGCTCACCGCCTTTTCTAATTAAGATACACATTGATATTTCCCCGCTCCGAGCTTCCAGACTGTAGGCACTTTACAGCAGCATTTCCTTTAAGAACCTAGCTCTACAAATAAAGCCCTGCGTTTAGCAACAGCTGTTCAGATGCCATGCCTACCTGGCTGCTTCCGCCATGTCAGCTGTTCTTGTAGTCCACTGCCTCCATCACCCACTCAGAGGATTGGTATCTGTCCAAAGGGTCAGGTACCTCAGTCTGTGACCACGTGTGAACTAGCTAACAACAAGGAGACAAGTATGAGACAAAGCATGAAAAACAGGATCATCCAAACATGATAACCCCCCCATTCCTACACATGTATTGTGTGAAAAGACTCAAGAATTAGCAAGTGTCCTTTTTCTGTTTTGAAAGTGCTTTTGAAATGGAATGTATAGCCTATAGCCTACTGGTATGGTTTAAGATTGAGGCTCGAGGTTGAACAGCCAAAACATTATAAGGTCTACCTCAAAGCGTATGTCATGTAGACTGATGTTTGCATTGATAAGCGGCTCATGCTTCCTGCCGGACTATGGGCGGGAAGCGCGAGCCGTGTAGCCTAGGCCAACATGTAAAATGGAAAAGAAATACGAGTGATGATGGAGGCTGATTTTTGACAGTTAAGGTTCTAAATTCTGTCCAGTTGACAATATATTATCACAACAGTGATACAGTAGCCTAAGGCTATTTGGTTAACCACCTATGAATAATTAGCAAATTCTTCCTGTTATAAAAAAGAAATACTTTTGAGCAGTTGCCAAATAAACAGGTCTACCTACAGCTGGAACCAGCCTTCCATCCGACATCCCCATTTTGAAGCATGCTGACGAGATTCTTCATTGATGTCATACGCTCTTACAAGTTCTCAGTGGAACTAGAGTCGGCATCTGTTTCATTGTCGGGACCAGACGGTGCAGGTTGTCTGGGGAATTCTACCCGGCGTCCGCCATGCACCCAGTAGGCTAGGTTACAGATGGTTTATCTCACAATAAATGACTCAGAAAACAATGAATGTTTCCAAATCACCTAAAGGTTATCTCCCTTTACTAATGGTGTGTCACATAAAATTGTGAAATACCCTTTTTTTTTAAGGAGGAGAATTTAAGAGGATGTCAATGGATTAGGCTATAGCACACTTTTTGGGTCCCCAGGACCTGGATTGGGAAACACTGATGTCAAACATGAAAAAGAAATCTAACTTGCCCTCTTTTCTCTCTGATGTGGACATTACTACAACTGATATATGTGTCAGTCCCTTTTGTAGACTTCTCTGGTTAGCTTATCAAGATTAGAGAGAAAGTGACAGGGGCACAGGGAGCGAGGGAGGGAGGGATGGAGGGGCGGGGAGAAAGACTGAGGGAGATGTGTGGAGACATGAATGGCTTGCAGGTGTTTTGTGGAGAGCAGAGCGAGCTAATGGGGGGATGGGGAGCGAGATCGAGAGACGGAGCAGTAGGTTGTTTTCCCCACGCTGTCATTATGTTTTATGGGTGCTGCGTTTGTGCTCTCAAGTGGAGATAGATTACTGTAAGCACAGGCCATGTGATGAAGGTGTTAGTGTGGATGAGTGGGTTGTGCGTGTCAGTATGTAGATGGAAATAGTTCAAATGAGTATATGAGATTGAGGGAATGGGGGAGCAAGATCTTAACAGGAAGAGACAAGGACCAAACCGAAAGGGAAGATAAACACACAAACAAACTGTAAGAGAAAGAGAAAGTTCAGGGCAAGGTAAGGTGGAGGTGAGATAGAAGATCAAAAAAGAAACAGAAATGGAGACTGAAAGGTCGTGCTAAATCCAACAAGCTCTCACAGTCTCATGTCAGAATTAGACGTTCATCCAGGTTTCTCAAACGTCAAGTGTTTGGTAACTTCTCCGTATCATTCCAAGGTTAAGTTCAGGCATTAACTCATAATTCTTAAAGTTAGGCATTAACTCCAAATGGTTAAGGTTAGGGATAGGATTAAAACAAAAATATAAAAACAACTTTCTATCGCTGGATTCGAACATGCAACATTTGGAACCGCCCTAGCAAAACCAAAGCCTTGAAGGTAACAATGCTCACTGCTGCTCCTAGTGGCCGGTTTCCACATCATCTCCCGACGTCCTCAGGCATGGATGGACATCGAATACTTACTTGTATCACGGGTGACGTGCCTGGCTAAATCATTCTTATAAAGAACGTTCCTGACAAAACAACTTAGCAACTAAATAATTTAACTTAGGATATACATGTATAAAGACTTTTGCTAAAAGTATGATTTTTATTGTCATCATTTTAATCATTGTCATTCTTAGTTCAATTTACATGTTTTTAAATTGATTCTTGTCAAAGGTAAACACAATTCTTGTTGTTGTCTCCAACATTAGTAAATGCTTTTTTTAATCCCCCCGGCTCCTAACATAAACGAACATTACTGAAGCACATACTCTCTATCTCTCATATATTCCTGCCTATTCAGATCCTACAAACAAGTCCCTCAACGAATACGAAAAGTCTAAAATGCACACATACTCGAAAGCGTGGACAAGCACACTCCTAATACATACATACGCAAAATAATGTGCACGCATATGCCTTTTCTCTCTCACGCTCTCTGACACACACACACACACACACACACACACACACACACACACACACACACACACACGTTAATTCAGCCCCTACCAGCATGTTTATAAAGTTATATATCAATGCACTATCCTCATTTCTCCTGTCAAGAATTTTAAGTGCAGCACTGGAGGAGTGATGTTTGTTATCCGGTATCACCTCACCTCTTATTTCCCCCGTGCTGCTGTCATAAATGCTATGGTTAAATGTAATGCTTTATAACATGTGAGAAGAATAGTTACACCTCTCCTCAAAAGTCATCCATGTACTGTACTTAACGGAAGCAAATGCTTTAGCAAAAATAAAAAAGTAAAAAAAATTTGGTACAATAGCTTAATGAAAAAATACTTGGAAATGTACATGAATAAACAAGCACATCAATAAATAATGTAAACAAATGTGTAAATAAACGTTAATAAACCATACAGCATTGTCATCGAAAATGCAATCCTAATATTGTCAGACTTTATAGTATAAAACAGTAAATCAGTGGACTGCTGTCTGTTTGCACATTCACGCATGTTTACAAAATGGCGGCTAAAGTAATCTCCTCAGGCACCTGCCGCACTGTGACTACTGTATTGGGTAGTTACCACGGTGACTGAGAAAAATTAAATAATAATCAGGTCTGGATTTGTAGGGTATTTGTTGTTATGAAATATTTTATATTGTAATTTGTGGCAATAGAAACCATTCTGTTGACTATTGATACAAGATTGCTACCTGGAACCCAGACAAAGTGTTATGGGTAGATGCATCAGGCAATAACACAGATCTGTGCTTCTGGAAATGCCCTCAAAGCACAAGTGCAGAGTCTCTATTATTCCAGTTAATAAGGGTTGAAGGCAGATATGAAAACAGATCTAGGACCAGTTCTTGTAGGGCACCGTCTATTTTCTCTTTGACATGTGGGCTTTGGACCTTTCTATGCACCACAAAGCCACAGTTAGAGAACATCTAGAGGAGATGGATAAGGGCTCTCGATAGCCTTATAGAGATTCTCTTAAAATATTTCTGTCTTCCGACCAACACCATCAACACATGGGCCTCGGTGTGACCAACTCATATCTATGACTGTAAAAGATGGGTTAACGTCCAGTAGAATGGCAGCAGTGTAGAGAAATGGCTGCAAGTATATGGCACAGCATAGTGAATCTTGGCAGAGTCCAGCATGGTCCACAGTACTGCAGCACCGCCAAGTCCAGTTGAGTCCCGTCCATCAAAGCCCATTGGACAGTCCATTGGTCAGGCTCAGTGGAGCCCAGTCTAGTTATGTCCATCCTACTCCACAGAGCTCAAAGGTCCTCCATATTGGGACTAGCTGAAGACAATGTCTCTGCGAGTTCCTTCGCAGATAGACAGGCAGCCATACTCCCATTACAAATCCCTCTGCACATGTCCTACTTTAACTGTGTGTGTGTAGCCAGAGGCAGCCTAGGCATGATGGCAGTATCAAGTCTGAATGCCATTTTCTGCTTTTGGTCCGTGTGGAGGCACACTAAATGCATGAAATGCAGTGGCACATAAGACATCATGTCGCACAAACTGTGTATCAACAGTGACTACAGGTGAGTTAAGATAGAATTGAGTGAGTACGATTTGAGAGTAAGTCCTGTTTTTTATGGTTGTGTCAAATTGATTGTAATTCTGGCTTTTGATTGGTTGAATTGTGTGAATTGTTTTCTTTGTTCCCTCTCACTTTCTAATTGAACCCAGGGTCAATGGATACAGAGCCCTTCAGTTTAAGCGGACAAGGTATCCATGTGATGTCACTCGGGGACACAGTCGCTAGGAATCCAGGAGAGCGGAGATGAGCAGTGTTGCCACGGTGAGCAGAAGGCGATCGCGTGATCGGCTGCTGCCGCTGACGCTCTTCTCCAGTTTGGGAATTTCAGGGTTAAATTCATCTGTGGAGAGAGAGAAAAGAGAGAGAGAGAGAGAGAGAGAGAGAGAGAGAGAGAGAGAGAGAGAGAGAGAGAGAGAGAGAGAGAGAGAGAGAGCGAGAGAGACAGACAGACAGAGACAGACCGAAAGAGTGCGAGAGAGAGAGAGAAACCATCAAATGACACATTAACTCAATCAATCTACAGCCGATGTTGTGCAATGCATACAAACAATGCACATCCACATGTAGAGAACAGACAAAGAAATGTAACAAAAATCGCCAATTATCACTAGTGCTGCTACATATGATGCCGTATTCCCTCTTGAGAGGAGGAATAAACACACTTTGTTGTTCATCTTTTAAAATGTATGCATATTTTTATTCTAATGATTCGGCTTCATCTAGCAGGACTTGCAATTAAATGAAATGAACATAGAACAAAGCCATTGATTAGGCACACTCCTGCATTAGCTGGAGAGAAAGAGAAAGAGAGAACAGGGAAAAAATTCATCTCATTCTCAAAGTAAGCTTGGGATATGAATCCTGAGCCTCCCTATGTGATAGATTGTGGCGGCAGGTACCCTAGAGGTTAGAGCGTTGGGCCAGTAACCGAAAGGTTGCTGGATCAAATCCCGAGCTGACAAGGTAAAAATCTGTTGTTCTGCCCCTGAACAAGGCAGTTAACCCACTGTTCCCCGGTAGGCCGTCATTATCAATAAGAATTTGTTCTTAACTGACTTAACTGACTAGTTAAATAAAGGTGAAAAAAAAAAGAATAGGCCCTATGGGGACAGACACTGAAGAGTTAACGAACTAAGAGAGACACACACACAAGATGTGACACTTGGTGGCAGATTTTTTTCCCCCCGTTGCCTCAAGAGATGGAACAACATCCTACTCGACCGGTTTGTCTGTGCAACTGCCACGTCAAAACCATTCTTAGAAATATTAGGAAACCTGTCTGTCGGCTACGACGATGACACAACCCTGACTTCTGGTCAAATAAAGTCATATGGTAAAGTGATAGGGCCGAGTCCAGTTGAGTACATGTGGTAAAGTGAGACTGTTCCAGCTGACAGCCCATAGAGTTAGATAGAAGACTACAGGTGGACATAACCAATTTTAGCATGCCATTGATGGCTTCTACCATTTTAAAGCAGTCAACTGGGTGGGGATTCCTATGGGTTTTGAGCGAACAGCCAATGATCAGATCATGGTCTTCTTCAAATTGGATGGCCTATGGTCAGTTAATGGCTTTAAGCTAAAATCACCGCCATCTAGTCTCAACAATAAACACACAAGATTTGATTCAGGACTCCAGCACTGCAGGTGGCGGTAAATCACCAATATTAGCTTTACTCTTCTTTCAAACACAAAAGAAAATAACATTGACTACTTGGAGATTGCCTCAATGGCAATGCCCATGTTGTCACAGATGCCATAATTGCACAAATACAAAGATGAGTCCTTTATTTAACTCTTTGAGATTAGCTGACAAGGTATTCATCAGTATGTTATCTCAGACAGGGAGGGGCGTTGAGTGAGTTCGCTCCATAGAAACTGTAAGTGAGTGTTAACCTGAACAGGAAGTTAGTATGCTGCAAAGTTAGAGAATATTGACACTGTATTAGGTGGAATAGTGTCCCTGATTGTGCAAAGTAGTGTTGTTGTTGTTGTTTTTTTTACAGGGTAGATCAGCTTTAATATTGAAGATAGATTGTGGCTTCTATCAATGTAATTCTCTGCATCATTTCAAATACCCCACATATTATTTTGTAAATATATACGGAACAAAAAAATTTACGCAACACGCAACAATTTCAAAGATTTTAGTTCATATAAGGAAATCAGTCAAATGAAATAAATTCATTAGGCCCTAATCTATGGATTTCACATGCCTAGGAATACAGATATGCATCTGTTGGTCACAGATAACTTTAAAAAAAAGTTGTGGCGTGATCAGAAAACCAGTCAGTATCTGTTGTGACCACCAAGTCCAGCTGCCTAGCACATCTCCTTCTCATAGAGTTGATCAGGTAGTTGATTGTGGCCTGAGGAATGTTGTCCCACTCCTCTTCAATGGAAATGGGCCACTGAGTATGCAGGCCATTGAAGTACTGGGACATTTTGAGCTTCCAGGAAATGTGTACAGATCCTTGCGACATGGGGCCGTGCATTATCATGCTGAAACATGAGGTGATGGCGGCGAATGAATGGCACAACAATGGGCCTCAGGATCTCGTCACGTTATCTCTATTGACATCGATAAAATGCAATTGTGTTCGTTGTCCGTTGCTTATGCCTGCCCATACCATAACCGCCACCAAGGGGCACTCTGTTCACAACGTTGACGTCAGCAAACTGCTCGCCCACACGATGCGGTTGTGCGGCCGGTTCTCCAAAACGACGTTGGAGGTGGCTTATGGTAGAGAAATTAACATTAAATTATCTGGCAACAGCTCTGGTGGTCATTTGCATGCTCCCTCAAAACTTGAGACATCTGTGGCATTGTGTTGTGTGACAAAACTGCACATTTTAGAGTGGCCTTTAATTGTCCTCAGCACATTACCTGTGTAATGATTATGCTGTTGAATCAGCTACTTGATTTGCCACACCATTCAGGTGGATGGATTATGTTGAAAAAGGAAAAAATCTCACTAACAGGGATGTAAACAAATTGATGCACAACATTTCAGAGAAATTAGCTTTTTGTGCTAATGTAATTTTCTGGGAATGTTTATTTCAGCTCATGAAACATGGGACCAACACTTTACACAGTGCGTTTATATTTTTGTTCAGTGTATATATGTATATATTCAAATAGATATATATATACAGTGAGGGAAAAAAGTATTTGATGCCCTGCTGATTTTGTACGTTTGCCCACTGACAAAGAAATGATCAGTCTATAATTTTAATGGTAGGTTTATTTGAACAGTGAGAAACAGAATAACAACAAAAAAATCCAGAAAAACGCATGTGAAAAATGTTATAAATTGATTTGCATTTTAATGAGGGAAATAAGTATTTGACCCTCTCAATCAGAAAGATTTCTGGCTCCCAGGTGTCTTTTATACAGGTAACGAGCTGAGATTAGGAGCACACTCTTAAAGGGAGTGCTCCTAATCTCAGTTTGCTTCTGTGGACAGGTGTCTTTTATACAGGTAACAATCAATCAATCAGATTCCAAACTCTCCACCATGGCCAAGACCAAAGAGCTCTCCAAGGATGTCAGGGACAAGATTGTAGACCTACACAAGGCTGGAATGGGCTACAAGACCATCGCCAAACAGCTTGGTGAGAAGGTGACAACAGTTGGTACGATTATTCGCAAATGGAAGAAACACAAAAGAACTGTCAATCTCCCTCGGCCTGGGGCTCCATGCAAGATCTCACCTCGTGGAGTTGCAATGATCATGAGAACGGTGAGGAATCAGCCCAGAACTACACGGGAGGATCTTGTCAATGATCTCAAGGCAGCTGGGGCCATAGTAACCAAGAAAACAATTGGTAACACACTACGCCGTGAAGGACTGAAATCCTGCAGAACCCGCAAGGTCCCCCTGCTCAAGAAAGCACATATACATGCCCGTCTGAAGTTTGCCAATGAACATCTGAATGATTCAGAGGACAACTGGGTGAAAGTGTTCTGGTCAGATGAGATCAAAATGGAGCTCTTTGGCATCAACTCAACTCGCCGTGTTTGGAGGAGGAGGAATGCTGCCTATGACCCCAAGAACACCATCCCCACCGTCAAACATGGAGGTGGAAACATTATGCTTTGGAGGTATTTTTCTGCTAAGGGGACAGGACAACTTCACCGCATCAAAGGGACAATGGACGGGGCCATGTACTGTCAAATCTTGGGTGAGAACCTCCTTCCCTCAGCCAGGGCATTGAAAATGGGTCGTGGATGGGTATTCCAGCATGACAATGACACAAAACACATGGCCAAGGCAACAAAGTTGCCAAACGTCAGCCTCGAAACCTTAATGACTTGGAGAAGATCTGCAAAGAGGAGTGGGACAGAATCCCTCCTGAGATGTGTGCAAACCTGGTGGCCAACTACAAGAAACGTCTGACCTCTGTGATTGCCAACAAGGGTTTTGCCACCAAGTACTAAATCATGTTTTGCAGAGGGGTCAAATACTTATTTCCCTCATTAAAATGCAAATCAAATCATACAATTTTTCACATGCGTTTTTCTGGAATTTTTTGTTGTTATTCTATCTCTCACTGTTCAAATAAACCTACCATTAAAATTATAGACTGATCATTTCTTTGTCAGTGGGCAAACATACAAAATCAGCAGGGGATCAAATACTTTTTTCCCTCACTGTATATATATATATTTCCCCTTATTATTTTTCGCAACCCCCAGCACTCCCCTAATTGGAGTAAACTAATACTTAGTCTTCTACTTCCAGCTTATTTATTTTTTAGTTTTTTATGTCCTATTTTTTTTTAAATGTTGAAAAAAAATAACGCTTTTTGCAATCAATTTGTTAGTTCTGGTGGCTTAAACTGAAATTGCAACCAGATTTCTATAGCTTCAACATGGCCAGCGAGGCCATCAGGGTTACACAAGTGTTTATGGGTTAGGACTTCTATTGTGTCCTCTTTCTGTTGATGCCACTAATGCATAAAGTACAGAAATATGCATCAGTAGGCCCCAAGGCATTCTGGGTTGTTTGGACTATGTGCGTTTACTTTATTTATTTATTTTCCTCCATAAACTCGGTCATGAGCCATCCGGCCACCAATCAACAACTGTGTGTGTGTGTGTGGTTGTATGTGTTTGCGACAGAAAGAAAGAAAGAAAGGGAAATATAATGTGTGTGAGTGTGCGCCTAGCAAGGTGGTATTCAGAACCCATATAAATAATATTATGCCATTACTGAGAGAGAAAAAGAGAGAGAGAGAGGGGCAGCAACAGCGGGAAAGCGTCAGAGAGAGCACATCAGGATAGAATTGAGAGCACTCACCAATGTTGTGTATTTTGATATTGGGCCTGACTGTGTAGTCAGGTGGAGTCTGACTGGAATCATCACCATGGGAGACTTAGAGAGAGAGGAACACAAATATGCAAAGTTATTAAAATGCCCACACTACTTATTTTACACACTAACAGGGCAGAAACTTCCCTAAAAAGTGCACTACTTTTGACCAGAGAGCGGGTTCCGTCTCAAATGGCATCCTATTCCCTATATAGTGCACTACTTACAGTGCCTAGAGAAAGTATTCACACCCCTTTACTTTTTCCACATTTTATTGTGTTACAAAGTGGGATTAAAATGGATTTAATTGTCATTTTTTGGTAAAAAAAAACTTACACAAAACTCTGTAATGTTAAAGTGGAAGAAAAATTCACACATTTGTAAAAAATGTATGAAAAATAAACACTAATATATCTTGATTAGATAAGTATTCAAGTCAATACATGTTAGATTCACCTTTGGCAGTGATTACAGTTGTGAGTCTTTCTGGGTAAGTCTCTAAGAGCTTTCCACACCTGGATTGTGCAACATTTTCCCATTATTCTACTCAACAGTCTTCAAGCTCTATCACATTGGTTGTTGATCATTGATAAACAACTATTTTGAGGTATTGCCAACTCTAGTGTAGATGTGGCTTTGTGTTTTAGGTTATTGTCCTGCTGAAAGGTGAATTCATCTCTCAGTGTCTGGTGGAAAGCAGACTGAACCAGGTTTTCCTCTAGGATTTTGCTTGTGCTTAGCTCCATTTAATTAATTTTTTTATCCTGAAAAACTCCCCAGTCCTTAACGATTATAAGCACACCCATAATATGATGCAGGCATTACTATGATTGAGAATATGGAGAGTGGTAAGCAGTAATGTGTTATATTGGATTTGCCCCAAACACAACACTTTGTATTCAGGACCAAAAGTTAATTGCTTTGCCAAATGTTTTGCAGTATTACTTTAGTACCTTGTTGCAACATTTTTATTCTGTACAAGCTTCCTTCTTTTTATTCTGTCAATTAGGTTAGTACAGTGGAGTAACGACAATGTTGTTGATCCATCCTCAGTTTTCTCCTATTACAGCCATTAAACTTTGTAACTATTTTAAAGTCCCCATTGGCCTCATGGTGAAATCCCTGAGCATTTTTTTTTTTGTTAACTAGGCAAGTCAGTTAAGAACAAATTCTTATTTACAATGACGGCCTACCATGGCCAAACCCGAACGACGCTGGGCCAATTGTGCGCCACCCTATGGGACTTCCAATCACGGCCAGATGTGATACAGCCTGGATTCGAACCAGGTACTGCAGTGACGCCTCTTGCACTGAGATCTTAGACCACTGTGCCACTCGGGAGCCCCCGTCATTATTTATTTAGGCTTGCCATAACAAAGGGTTTGAATGCTTATCAACATTTTACATTACGTTTTACAAATGTCAAAAATATAATTCCGCTTTGACATTTTGGGCTATTGTGTGTAGGCCAGGGACATTTTAAATTCAGGTTGTTACACAACAAATGTGGAAAAGGTCAAGGGGTTTGAATACTTTCTGAAGACACTGTACAGTGCATTCAGAAAGTATTCAGACCCCTTGACTTATTCCACATTTTGTTTTGTTACAGCCTTATTCTAAAATTGATTACAATAATTTTTTCCCTCATCAATCTACTCCATAAACACTCCATAATGACAAAGCAAAAACAGGTTTTTAGACATTTTTGCTAATTTATAAAAAAAACGGAAATATCACATTTACATGAGTATTCAGACCCTTTACTCAGTCATTTGTTGAAGCACCTTGTTGAAGCAACATCTCAAGGATGATCAATGGAAACAGGATGTACCTGAGATCAATTTTGAGTCTCATAGCAAAGGGTCTGAATACTTATGAAAATAAGATATGTTTTATAAAATATAAAAACCCGTTTTTGCTTTGTCATTATGGGGTATTGTGTGTAGATTGATGAGGAAAATGTTTTATTTAATCCATTTTAGAATAAGGCTGTAACATTAGAAAAATGTGGAAAAAGGGAAGGGTTCTGAATTCTCTCCGAATGCACTTTATATAGTGCTACAGTTTATAGTACACCGTATGGGCCTAGGTCAGAAGTAGTGCACTATAAAGGGAATACGGTGCCATTTGGGACGCACCTTGTGTGAATGCCAGGATACTCCAGTCCAGTACATAAAGATATACTATGAGGTGAAGCTATCGAGCAGAAGATGAAGGCATATTCACTGAGAGGGAAAGTATTACACACACTGATAGTCTAGACTTGGCATTACATTAACATCAGCTCAGTGAGATTTTAAATGAGAATGCACATTGCTTATCCATATTCTATTGCACTGCAAAGAGGGATGTAGCATATGGCACAATATATGAGGCATATGGTAAGTATGTGTATTTGTAGAGACAAATGGTCTCAAAACAAAAGGGATAGGGCAGAGATGAAGTGGAATGAGAATAGCACATAGCAATTGGGTTCAGATGATAGCTAGGCTATTAAGCAGACCTTGCAGAGTAACGGTTGTCGTTTGTAAAGTAAACACTATCACACACATTGGAAAACACACGGACACACTTTATATCGACTTTATACACCAAAACACACACACACACACACACACACACACAAACACCCCCCTCCCCACACACAACCCAAATGGACACTTCAATAGATTAGCCCTGACACTCAGAGAGGAGGTTAAGGTGATGTGTACACAGAAGCTGACACTGGCCTGAGTGTGGGATGTATTAATGCTGACAAGGTTAGAGAAGTAGGGAGCGCTTTCAGCACAGGGCTTTGATCAAAGGCCTGCAGGGGAGAGAGGCTACTGGAGTAAAAATAACACAGAACGTCACTATCAGAGAGAGAATCAACTATCAGAGAGATGGGGAGAGGAGAGAGGGGGGCAAGAGAGGAGAGAGCGAGAAACTGAGAGGGGAGTGGGGAGAGAGAGAGAGAGAGAGAGAGAGAGAGAGAGAGAGAGAGAGAGAGAGAGAGAGAAAGTTGAAGAGCGAGGCAGAGAGAGGGGAGAGAGCAGATAGAGAGAGGGAGAGAGCGAGAGAGAGGAGAGTGGCTGAGAAAGGGGGAAAGCAGAGGGAGAGAGCACATCAGTATAGAAGAAAGATTTCCTATCAAACACTATTAGAGCACTGAGACCCAGAATAACACTGTACATTACTACCAATGCCCTGGAACATAGAATAACAGAACATCATACAACCCTGGAACACAGTGAGATAAAAATAACCTCACTATAAGAACACTGGGAAAACCTGTAGCCTCAGTGTCAACTGTGTGTGTGACTGAGTGTGACTGAGTGACTGGGTGTGTGTATACCTGAGAGAGAAATAGAGGGAGAGAGAGAAAGAAAGAAAGGCAGAGCATCAGAGAGAGAGAGAGAGAGAGAGAGAGAGACCCACCCGTGGAGCAGCAGACGTAGACTCTCAGTCTCAGGCAGCTGTGGCCGTGGTGATGGGTGGGCGTGGCTTCAACAGAACACAGATACAGGTCAGCCATGTGCCATCTAGAGGCCAGTCTATGAACTAACATGGCTTTGGCTTTTTTGGCACAATATGGTTTTGTCCCATATGGCACAATGTTCCCTACATACTGCAATACTTTTGACATATATGCCCTGGACAAAAGAAGTGCAGTACATAGGGAATAGGGTGCCATATGGGATGCAACCAAAGTGAAATGGTCATTATAATTTATTACAGCAGTTTAACACAGTTACTGTATAGTGGTACGTTTATTCACAAAGAACAAAGTATATTTAGGAGTGTGGTGTAAGAGTTATATGACCTAAAGTAGTTTAATGACTCACAAATTGAATGCTGTAATGGTCCAACTCTAACTTACTAAGGTATGTGGGTGAGTGCAACACATTGCTAATGGCCGAATCAAATTCCCACTTACGACGTAAAGTACCTGCACTTGGGAAAGCGCTATTTAGATAGCCCATGCAACCTATTGTCATTACTCGACTATAACACTATTTAGAGAACGAGCTTTACCACTTACAGATGTAGTAGTACAATCATCATTACATCATTATTATACACTACCGGCCAAAGGTTTTAGAACACCTACTAATTCAAGGATCTTTCTTTCTTTTTACTATTTTCTACATTGTAGAATAATAGTGAAGACATCAAAACTATGAAATAACACATATGGAATCGTGTAGTAACCAAAGAAGTGTTAAACAAATCAAAATAGATTTTAGATTCTTCAAAGTAGCCACCATTTGCATTGATGACAGCTTTGCACACTCTTGGCATTCTCTCAACCAGCTTCACATGGAATGCTTTTCAAACAGTCTTGAAGGAGTTTCCACATATGCTGAGCACTTGTTGGCTGCTTTTCCTTCACTTTGCGGTCCGACTCATCCCAAACCATCTCAATTTGGTTGAGGTTGGGGGATTGTGGAGGCCAGGTCATCTGATGCGGTCTAGGACACTGCATATCAGTGCAAGAGGCGTCAATACAGTCCCTGGTTCGTATCCAGGCTGTATCATATCTGGCCGTGATTGGTCCCATAGGGCGGCACACAATTGCTGACTTGCCTAGTAAAATAAAGGTCTTTTTTTTTAAAATGCAGCACTCCATCACTCTCCTTGGTAAAATAGCCCTTCCACAGCCTGGAGGTGTGTTGGGTCATTGTCCTGTTGTAAAACAAATGATAGTCCCGCTAAGCCCAAACCAGATGGGATGGCGTATCGCTGCAGAATGCTGTGGTAGCCATGCTGGTTAAGTGTGCCATGAATTCTAAATAAATAACAGATAGTGTCACCAGCAAAGCACCCCCACACCATAACACCTCCTCCTCCATGCTTTACGTGGGAAATACACATGCGGAGATCATCCGTTCACCCACACCGCATCTCACAAAGACACGGCGGTTGGAACCAAGAATCTAAAATTTGGACTCCAGACCAAAGGACACATTTCCACCGGTCTAATGTCCATTGTTCGTGTTTCTTGGCCCAAGCAAGTCTCTTCTTATTATTGGTGTCCTTTAGTAGGGGTTTCTTTGCAGCAATTCAACCATGAAGGCCTGATTCACACAGTCTCCTCTGAACAGTTGATGTTGAGATGTGTCTGTTACTTGAACTCTGTGAAGTATTTATTTGTGCTGCAATTTCTGAGGCTGGTAACTGTAATGAACTTATCCTCTGCAGTAGAGGTAACTCTGGGTCTTCCATTCCTGTGGCGGTCCTCATGAGAGCCAGTTTCATCATAGCACTTGATGGTTTTTGCGACTGCACTTGAAGAAACTTTCAAAGTTCTAGAAATGTTCCGTATTGACTGACCTTCATGTCTTAAAGTAAGATTCAGAGGGGTTGGGTTAAATGCGGAAGACACATTTCGGTTGAAGGCATTCGGTTGTACAACTGACTAATAATGGTGACTTTGACTTTTTTTTTGACTTTGACTTTTACCAAATAGGGCTATCTTGTGTATACCTTCTCACAACACAACTGATTAGCTCAAATGCATTAAGGAAAGGAATTCCACAAATTAACTTTTAAGAAGGCACAGCTGTTAACTGAAAAGCATTCCAGGTGAGCAGGTTGAGAGAATGCCAAGCGTGTGAAAAGATGTCATCAAGGCATAGGGTGGCTATTTGAAAAATCTCAAATATATTTAGATTTGTTTAACACTTTTTTTGGTTACTACATGATTCCATATGTGTTACTTCATAGTTTGTCTTCACTATTATTCTACAATGTAAAAATAAAGAAAAACCCTTGAATGAGTAGGCGTTCTAAATCTTTTGACCGGTAGTGGATTTCTATACAGACTTAGAATATAAATATTCCACTCACATATGTAGTAGTACTCGTGACCCACGTTGAACTCGTAGCCCAGGGAGAAGGCACTGTAGCGCTGGAACTTTTCAGAGAATTTGATGGGTGCGTGGGGTGCGTGCGGCCGGTTGCACTCCCAGCGCTTGAAGCCCATCTGGGGGTCGCAGGTGCGGTAGCCGCGGTAGCTGACCATGTAGAGGACGTACTGCTCGGCCACAGTGCGCTCCAGTGTCCCCCGCTGGCTGGCGGCGGTAGTGTTGTAGTGTGGGCAGTAGATATCCAGGTAGTCGTTCACCGCCACCTGCACCGTGTAGCCCTCCCTCCGTAGACTGGCGAGAGAGAGACAGGGGAGAGGAGACAGGGGGGTGGAGGGAAGGAAGGAGAGAGAGGCAGGGAGGGAGAGAGTGGGGGAGGGAGGGGGAGAGGAAGGAGAGAAAGGTGGAGGGAGATGGTGGAAGAAGAAATAAAGAAAGACAAAAAGAAAGAGAAAGAGAGAGAAAATTCGTCGATGAGTAACAGCATACTATAAAACTCTTATCAGGGAGGGACTACTTTACCTGTGCATACAAATAGTAATGCTCTCACTCTAATTCCCAGTCCCAAAACCAACCAGGTTTGCTGCAGAAAATAATACCCAATCCTTAAAGCCTACTGTCATTCCCATGAGCATGACATAGTCTGGGTCAGTGAGGCGGAAGGAGATCATGCCATTGGAGACGTGTAGCTCTTCTACCACAGGGAGGAGGGACACACTGACATGTGAAGGGTCCCATGCGTTCACGGCGACCGGACACAGTGTACCAGTGTGTTAGCAGGTACCGAAGGTCAGTCTAGGGTTGGGACGTGACGTGTGTGTGTATACAGTCAACGCTTTAGCCTAAGGTGAGGAAATGAGGTGACATGATTTAACATCCTACCCAATAACATGGCTATTCATCATACAATGTATACTCATTATCATAATTGTACAAAGTATTACTATACAAACTTATTATGCTTAACTTGAAGGGATGGAAAGGACAATTGATGAGATGTGAGGTATCCTTAGCTGTGTCAGGATAAAAGTCAGGGGAAATCTGCAACAACTGGACCGGTATTTACTACTATGTAACATTAGGCGGCAGTATTGCGTTGCATTCAGCCCTAGGGTTTCCTCTCTCACTCTTCTTTCTCTCACTCTCTCTCTCAATTACAATCTCTCTCTCACACACACACACACACACACACAGAGAAAATGAGCAAACGCACACATGAGTGAACGGTCACACACATGCACGCACGCACACACACGCAAATACTAGGTCAGGTCTCAAGGGAGATTATTATTCAATTACAAAATGAGGATCACCTCTCTCTCCCTCCCTCTCATTTATAGTGTAGTAACATTGCTCCTTTTCTGGGTATTTTTCTCTACCATCGATACCTCTGTCTTTCCCCTTCTCTTTGTTTGCATTACACACATGCAGAGACAGATGAATATCATATCCCTTAACCACTGTTCTTTCCCTGGCTTCAATCTTATCCCATCGCTCGTACCCCACTCCTCTCTCAGATGTTGGATGACAGATTTTTGTCTCGCAGTGTTGTAAAAAGAAACACAGCCATGCTTCAAAGGGACTATATTTAGAGAGAGTGGGAGAGACGGGAGGGAAGACAACGAGAGAGGGGAAAGAGAGAAAGAGGGAACGAGATGGAGAGAGAGAGAGAGAGAGAGAGAGAGGGGGGAGGAGAGAGAGGTGAATAGAGTAAGAGATAGTAAAAGAGGGAAAGGAAGAGGAATGATGGAGAATGTGATGACGGGGAAGCTTGGATGCAAATGGGGTATAAATACATAGGGAAAGGAGCTTCTGTCGTTGAGAGAGTAGGCGGAAAGGAATGAGTGAGAGTGTGCATTTACAAGTGGCTGTGTATATTATGTGTGCATGTGGGTGTGCGTGAGTGAGTGTTGAACTCTGAGGCTTTAGTAGCACACTCTACGCATAACACGAGGACAGAACGTTAGATCACAGTTCCGTCATAAAGGCACAGAAAGAGTCAGAGGAGGACGAAGAGGATGCTCCGTAGGTGTGTGGAATCAGACTTACATACAAAACAAAAATATGAACGCAACAATTGTATTGATTTTACTGAGTTCATATGAGGATATCAGTCACTTGAAACAAATTAATTAGGCCCTAATCTATGGATTTCACATGACTGGGAATACAGATATGCATCTGTTGGTCACAGATACCATTAAAAGAAAATGGGCCTCAAGATCTCATCACGGTATTTTTGTTCATTCAAATTTCAATCGATAAAATGCAATTGTGTTTGTTGTCTGTAGTTTATGCCTGCCCATACCATAACCCCACCGCTCACCCACACAACGCCATACACGTGGTCTGCGGTTGTAAGGCCGGTTGAACGTACTGACAAATTCTCTAAAACATTCAGTTATCTGGCAACAGCTCTGGTGGACATCCCTGCAGTCAGCATGCCAATTAGACTCCCTCAAAACTTGAGACATCTGTGGCATTGTGTTGTGTGACAAAACTGCACATTTTAGAGTGGTGCACAAGGTGCACCTGTGTAATGATCATGCTGTTTAATCAGCTTCTTGGATTATCTTGGCAATGCTCACTAACAGGAATATAAACAAATTTGTGCACATTTGAGATAAATAATCTCTATGTGCATATGGAACATTTCTGGGATCTTTCATTTCAGCTCATGAAACATGGGACCTACATATTTTATATTTTTGCTCAGTGTATAAGCAGTCCACTTAGTGACCCATGACACATGAGGTGGTGGGGCAAGGACGGGTGGGGAGAAGGGAGGAAGATTTAACAACAGAGAGAGGGAGAAAAGGAGGAAGAGGAGGAGGGCTAGTGGGTGAATCTAAGCTGGACAAATAGGGGGACAAACAAGGGAATAAAATGGAGAGTAAGTGAGGCAGAGGGAGAGACAGAGATGTAGTGCACCCCAGGGAAACACATATATGTAGTGGTGCAGGGGGGAAAAAAGAGTGATGGTGCTTCTCTTTCTCATCCTGTCTCGCTCTCTCTCTCTCCCCGCTGTGCGTTGTCTCTGTGTCGTTTCTGCTGTATCATCATCATTTTCCTATGAGTGGGAAAGCACCGCTCGTTAGTACAGCCGGCAGAAGCTGGTGAAGACAGCCTCGCAAGGGGGGAGCGAGGGAGAGAGGGGAGTGACAAAGACAAAGATAGCACCGCTGTACCTTGCACCACTGTCTCCACTAAAACAAGTATTTTGAGAATACAGCCGCTATCAATAAATAACAACGATACTGTAAAAGAGACAGACCACAGTGGACAGAAACTAGCGGTCTGTTCTGCAGTGGGAGATCTAAACAAAATCCAATTTCCAACCAAACCAACCAATGTCCATTACCGTTACATCCCAGACAATAATACTGTTCGAGTAACAGCGTTGACTGTTAGTAATATTAGATCTACATGCTGTTCACATGCAGGCTGCTGTCTGACCATCATATCCAACCAAATCAACCTCCATTGTGAATGAGCATAAACAAAATGTCCATTACCGTTACATCCCAGACAATAATACTGTTCGAGTAACAGCGTTGACTGTTAGTAATATTAGATCTACATGCTGTTCACATGCAGGCTGCTGTCTGACCATCATATCCAACCAAACCAACCTCCATTGTGAATGAGCATAAACAAAATGTCCATTACCGTTACATCCCAGACAATAATACTGTTCGAGTAACAGCGTTGACTGTTAGTAATATTAGATCTACATGCTGTTCACATGCAGGCTGCTGTCTGACCATCATATCCAACCAAACCAACCTCCATTGTGAATGAGCATAAACAAAATGTCCATTACCGTTACATCCCAGACAATAATACTGTTCGAGTAACAGCGTTGACTGTTAGTAATATTAGATCTACATGCTGTTCACATGCAGGCTGCTGTCTGACCATCATATCCAACCAAACCAACCTCCATTGTGAATGAGCATAAACAAAATGTCCATTACCGTTACATCCCAGACAATAATACTGTTCGAGTAACAGCGTTGACTGTTAGTAATATTAGATCTACATGCTGTTCACATGCAGGCTGCTGTCTGACCATCATATCCAACCAAATCAACCTCCATTGTGAATGAGCATAAACAAAATGTCCATTACCGTTACATCCCAGACAATAATACTGTTCGAGTAACAGCGTTGACTGTTAGTAATATTAGATCTACATGCTGTTCACATGCAGGCTGCTGTCTGACCATCATATCCAACCAAACCAACCTCCATTGTGAATGAGCATAAACAAAATGTCCATTACCGTTACATCCCAGACAATAATACTGTTCGAGTAACAGCGTTGACTGTTAGTAATATTAGATCTACATGCTGTTCACATGCAGGCTGCTGTCTGACCATCATATCCAACCAAATCAACCTCCATTGTGAATGAGCATAAACAAAATGTCCATTACCGTTACATCCCAGACAATAATACTGTTCGAGTAACAGCGTTGACTGTTAGTAATATTAGATCTACATGCTGTTCACATGCAGGCTGCTGTCTGACCATCATATCCAACCAAACCAACCTCCATTGTGAATGAGCATAAACAAAATGTCCATTACCGTTACATCCCAGACAATAACACTGTTCGAGTAACAGCGTTGACTGTTAGTAATATTAGATCTACATGCTGTTCACATGCAGGCTGCTGTCTGACCATCATATCCAACCAAACCTCTCCATTGTGGATGTATAAACAATATGGCCATTACCTTTGCATCACAGTCAATACCATCACAGTTAAAGCATTGACTGTTAGTAATAGTAGATCACTAGATCTACATGCTGTTCACATGCACACTGCTGTCTGACCTAGCCTGACGACTCACACTAAATGATTCCGCTGCTCTATCATTCACTTCATACTTTAGTCTGAGATCGCACACATAAAATGGTCAATACCGTTACATGATTCATTTTGTTACATGGTTCATTATAGTTACATTCATGTCCCTGCTGTTACAGTAACAGCATTGACTGTTAGTATTAGTAGTGTTAGTGTATCTACACTGAACAAAAATATAAAGCCAACATGTAAAGTGTTGATCCCATGTTTCATGAGCTGAAATAAAAGATCCAAGAAATGAAATAAATGCCCCACAAAAAGTTTATTTCTCTTACATTTGTTTACATCCCTGTTAGTGAGCTTTTCTCCTTTGCCAAGATAATCCATCCACCTGACAGGTGTGGCATATCAAGAAGCTGTTTAAACAGCATGACCATTACACAGGTGCACCTTGTGCTGGGGCCAATAAAAGGCCACTTTAAAATGTTTTGTTTTGTCACACAACACACTACCATACATGTCTCAAGTTGAGGGAGCGTGCAGTTGACATGCTGACTGCAGGAATGCCCACCAGAGATGTTGCCAGAGAATTTTATGTTAATTTCTCTACCATAAGCCGCAGCCAACGTCATTTTAGAGAATTTGGCAGTACGTCCATACCATTCATGCCAAAATATAATCAAAGAACAGAACAGGACCATGTTTTGGTGTGGTTTGCATTCAGCAGTGAGCAAATGTTGCAAGGTATTGAAGAAAATGAAGATAATATGATAATAAGTCCAAACGACCTCACAACCGCTGACCACGTCTAACCGTGCAAGCGCAGGACCTCCACATCCGGCTTCTTCACCTGCAGGATCGTCTGAGACCAGTCACCGGGACAGCTGATGAAGCTGGGGAGTATTTCTGTCTGTAATAAGTGCCTCTTGTGGGGAAAACCTCATTCTGATTGGCTGGGCCTATGCCCTCGTAGGCCCACCCATGGCTGCACCCCTTCCCAGTCTTGTGATATCCATAGATTAGAGCCTAATGAATATATATTTCAATTGACTGATTTTACTATATGCACTGTAACTCAGTAAAATCGTTGAAATTGGTGCATTTTGCATTTATATTTTTGTTCGGTATACATGCCGCTCACATTCAGGTTGGTTTTTTAGTCTGACCATCAAACAACCTTCATTCAATCCCATTAAAAGCATCATGACATCTTCAATCATCTCCATCAAGGTCACCATTAAGGACTTACAGCTGAAACGCAGGTGCAATCATGTAATAAAATGTACCAGTAACATAGTGACGCAGAATCAATTTCTTCCTGTGATTTCTCCAATCGTCTAACTAATAGAAGACCGACAGGCTCCTCTAGCTGCGGGACGAGACAGGGACAGGCTCTGCTGCTTTTCCCCGTACCTCAGCACCAAAAGTCATTACATCGTCTCCAAGTAAAAGTACACACAGTCTCCAGCAAATCCTCCCTCCGCTGATTGGGTTAGCCTCGTAATTAGCGCACGGTTTACTGTGTTTCGATCCAAAATGGAGGCTGAAAATAAATGCTGAGGCGTCGGGGGGGGGGGCTAGATGCTTTCAGGCCTGGGATTACCCCTGGATCTGACTGGAGTATACTGTAGTGATGATTCAGAGATGACTGGTGGTGGGTGCTGCTCTACACTTTACACACACAGCACCAGTCTGTGTAATTCAGTCTGACTGCACACACTAGGGAAACAGGTCCCTGGCTGCAGATTGGAGCTACTAAATGAATACCGTCCAATGACTGTAGTGATTCCAGCATGTGAATCACTACAGTCTCTATCTCAGGCAAAACAGCCAATAGAGGGAGCAGGTGGAAACAAAGGCCGCTCTCTGATTGGTGGAGAGTTGATAGTGAAAGACCACCAGGTGATGTCACACAACAACAAATAAATACCAGACTTTGAAGTACATTCTTTACAGTGTACTTTAGAATTATGCTCTATCAACAGAGGTATGAAAGGAGAGTGTGCTAGCATCCCAAATGGCACCCTATTCACTATATTGTGCACTACTTTTGACCAGGGCCCGGTTTCCAAAAAGCATCTTAAGACTAAGTTTATCACTATTGGATCCTATGTTCTAACAATGAACTTAGCCTTAAGATGCCTTTGGGAAACCGGGCTCTGGTCAAAAGTAGTGCACTGTAAGGAATGGGGATCCATTTGGGACACAGCCTCATCTCTGAGGGTGAGTCTCTAATTGTGAGTGGATATTAAAAGGCCTCTGGCTCACCTTTATTCATTCTCAAAGTGCCTCCTGATGAAAAGCAGATCTCATTCTCCCTCTCTCTTTCTTCATCTAATACCTCGTTCTCTCAGAAGAGCTGTATTGATACCAATTACAAAAAGCTGTGGTGTGGACGAGCCTCACTCTGCTCGCTCTCTGAGGGTGCACTCTAAATGGGTTCTGTCAGAGAATGGAGGCTCTCATCACAGTGAATTCTCCACAGTGCCCATCTCAGTGGGAATGTCAGGCACATTTGTTGCGGCGAAGGCATATGAGAACACAGTGCTTATCTTGTAGACATGTCTTCTCTCAGGCTACAGGCCACATTGATGAGACAACGGTGTAGAAGAGCCAAGGGGTAAGAAGACTCCCGGAGGAGGTATGTGGACACGCATGCGTGCACACAATTGGACACACAGACGCACTCTAGCAGCACTCACGCATGCAAACACACACACAAATATGAAATACTTTATTTTGAATCCACAAATCACATTACACTCGAGAAGGACATGGATATTTGGACACTTATGGATACAGATAGCACCTCCTCCTCCACAGAGCTAGGCTGCCCATGACTGCTGACACGGAGCAGTACCCCGTTAGCTGCTTTTCCTCGGTCTTATGCAGGACTGCAATCTGAAGACCATGTACTGTCAGCCTATGTAGATGGCAGAGACTCCCGAATATCATTACCACACGCTTGCACTGATAACCGAGGCTGTTCAGGCGTGACACGAGGGGCTGGTATTTCAGTAACTTGTCAGAAAAGGCCTGCTCCATGTAAGAGTGAAAAGAGCAAGCCACTTCCAAAATGAGCACCTCCCTCTGGCGTCCCCCCTCAACGACAATATCTGCCATAGTTGGTATACAAGAAAACACATCATCGTCAACATCGAACCAGCCTCCAATGACAAGAGAATGTTTGTGAATGTGTGCTGTTGGTGAGGCTACCGGTTTCACCTCAGTAGCTATCAAGTCGACAAGGCAGTCATGTAGCTATGTACAGGTCTTGTACCAACGGCAACCATTAACAACATGTGCAACAGACTCCATTACATTTGACTTGTGTAAGAGACACACACACACAGACAGACAGACAGACAGACAGACAGACAAACACATAAATCGAAGAACAAAGATTGCCAGCGAACAGCCTGAGGAATAAAAAAGTAAACCCAGGAAGAAACACACTGAAGCCATGAGACAACAGAACCATACCTACTTCTAAGGTTTCAAAGAGCAATGTCTGAGCTTTGAAGTGTGGGTTGTAAGAGCCTCAGCAGCTCTCATAGGAAGTCTGCTACAGTGGGGTGTTAGCTTTCACAAACCTAACTCTTTAAGCCTCTCCTTTGGGTTCGCACAGAGAGAGAGAGAGAGCGAGAGAGAGGAGGGAGAGGGAGAATGATGAGAGAGAGTATGAGAGAGCAAGAGAAAAGGAGAGAGGAAGAGAGAGAGCGTGAGAGAGAGGGATAGAACGGAAGAGAGGAAATTGGAGAGAAGTAGAAAGGGAGAGAGGAGAAAAAGAGTGCTACCCATATTGTCTGGGCCTTCAACAGTGCCAACCTCAGGAAGCCCAATAGAGTAAGTTGGACTTTTACAGTGGGGAAAAAAAGTATTTAGTCAGCCACCAATTATGCAAGTTCTCTCACTTAAAAAGATGAGAGAGGCCTGTAATTTTCATCATAGGTACACTTCAACTATGACAGACAAAATGAGGAAAAAAAATCCAGAAAATCACATTGTAGGATTTTTTATGAATTTATTTGCAAATTATGGTGGAAAATAAGTATTTGGTCACATACAAACAAGCAAGATTTCTGGCTCTCACAGACCTGTAACTTCTTCTTTAAGAGGCTCCTCTGTCCTCCACTCATTACCTGTATTAATGGCACCTGTTTGAACTTGTTATCAGTATAAAAGACACCTGTCCACAACCTCAAACAGTCACACTCCAAACTCCACTATGGCCAAGACCAAAGAGCTGTCAAAGGACACCAGAAACAAAATTGTAGACCTGCACCAGGTTGGGAAGACTGAATCTGCAATAGGTAAGCAGTTTGGTTTGAAGAAATCAACTGTGGGAGCAATTATTAGGAAATGGAAGACATACAAGACCACTGATAATCTTCCTCGATCTGGGGCTCCACGCAAGATCTCACCCGTGGGGTCAAAATGATCACAAGAACGGTGAGCAAAAATCCCAGAACCACACGGGGACCTAGTGAATGACCTGCAGAGAGCTGGGACCAAAGTAACAAAGCCTACCATCAGTAACACACTACGCCGCCAGGGACTCAAATCCTGCAGTGCCAGACGTGTCCCCCTGCTTAAGCCAGTACATGTTCAGGCCCGTCTAAAGTTTGCTAGAGAGCATTTGGATGATCCAGATGAGGATTGGGAGAATGTCAGATGAAACCAAAATAGAACTTTTTGGTAAAAACTCAACTCAACTCAACTTTGGAGGACAAAGAATGCTGAGATGCATCCAAAGAACACCATACCTACTGTGAAGCATGGGGGTGGAAACATCATGCTTTGGGGCTGTTTTTCTGCAAAGGGACCAGGACGACTGATCCGTGTAAAGGAAAGAATGAATGGGGCCATGTATCGTGAGATTTTGAGTGAAAACCTCCTTCCATCAGCAAGGGCATTGAAGATGAAACGTGGCTGGGTCTTTCAGCATGACAATGATCCCAAACACACCGCCTGGGCAACGAAGGAGTGGCTTCGTAAGAAGCATTTCAAGGTCCTGGAGTGGCCTAGCCAGTCTCCAGATCTCAACCCCATAGAAAATCTTTGAAAGTCCGTGTTGCCCAGCGACAGCCCCAAAACATCACTGCTCTAGAGGAGATCTGCATGGAGGAATGGGCCAAAATACCAGCAACAGTGTGTGAAAACCTTGTGAAGACTTACAGAAAACGTTTGACCTCTGTCATTGCCAACAAAGGGTATATAACAAAGTATTGAGATAAACTTTTGTTATTGACCAAATACTTATTTTCCACCATAATTTGCAAATAAATTCATAAAAAATCCTACAATGTGATTTTCTGGATTTATTTTCCTCATTTTGTCTGTCATAGTTGAAGTGTACCTATGATGAAAATTACAGGCCTCTCTCATCTTTTTAAGTGAGAGAACTTGCACAATTGGTGGCTGACTAAATACTTTTTTTCCCCACTGTATGTCTGAGCCAGAGAAACTGCAGCGATTTATGCAAACGTACACACACACAGACGCACACACATCCAAAGTCCTTAATTTAGCTCCATTTTGTTAATTTTTTATCCTGAAACTCCCCAGTCCTTAATTACATGCATACCCATAACATGATGCAGCCCCCCTATGCTTGAAAATATAGAGAGTGGTACTCAGGAATGTGTTGTATTGGATTTGACCCAAACATAACACTTTGTATTCAGGAAATAAAGTTAATTTCTTTGCAACATTTTTGCAATATTACTTTAGTGCCTTGTTACAAACAGGATGAATGTTTTGGAATATTTGTATTCTGTACAGGCTTCCTTCTTTTCACTCTGTCAATTAGGTTAGTATTGTGGAGTAACTACAATGTTGTTGATCCATCCTCAGATTTCTCCGATCACAGACATTAAACTCTGTAACTGTTTAAATGGTGAAATCCTGAGTTAGGAAGGGCGTCTGTATCTTTGTAGTGACTGGGTGTACTGATACACCAACCAAATGTAATTAATAACTTCACCATGCTCACAGGGATATTCAATGTCTTATTTTGACCCATCTACCAACAGATGCCCTTCTTTGCGAGGCATTGGAAAAACTCATTGGTCTTTGTGGTTGAATCTGTGTTTGAAATTGACTGCTGGACTGAGGGCCCTTACAGATAATTGTACATGTGGGGTATAAAGATGAGGTAGTCATTCAAAAATTGTTAAACACTACAACACCCTTTGCCATAACAAAGGGGTTGAATACTTATTGACTGAACACATTTCAGCTTTTCATTTTCTATTAACTTGTAAAAAAAAATTGAAAACATAATTCCACTTTGACAGTATGGGGTATTGTGTGTAGGCTAGGGGTGTGAATACTTTCTGAAGGCACTGTATATCCCATATAGCAAACCGTGTGAAAAGAATTACAACATACACATACAGAAACAGCAGAAAAGAAAAACACTATGTATGCTCCAGAGAAGGCCTCTTTCTGCCTGTCCGTACTGTGAGACGCCTAAGACAGCACTACAGGGAGACAGGACGGACAGCTGATCGTCCTCGCAGTGGCAGACCACGTGTAACAACACCTGCACAGGATTGGTACATCCAAACATCACACCTTCCGGACAGGTACAGGATGGCAACAACAACTGCCCGAGTTACACCAGGAACGCACAATCCCTTCATCAGTGCTCAGACTGTCCGCAATTGGCTGAGAGAGGCTGGACTGAGGGCTTGTATGCCTGTTGTAAGGCAGGTCCTCACCAGACATCACCGGCAACAACGTCGCCTATGGGCACAAACCCACCGTCGCTGGACCAGACAGGACTGGCAAAAGTGCTCTTCACTGACGAGTCACGGTTTTGTCTCACCAGGGGTGATGGTCGGATTCGCGTTTTATCGTCGAAGGAATGAGCGTTACACCGAGGCCTGTACTCTGGAGCAGGATCGATTTGGAGGTGGAGGGTCCGTCATGGTCTGGGGCGGTGTGTCACAGCATCATCGGACTGAGATTGCTGTCATTACAGGCAATCTCAACGCTGTGCGCTACAGGGAAGACATCCTCCTCCCTCATGTGGTACCCTTCCTGTAGGCTCATCCTGACAGGACCCTCCAGCATGACAATGCCACCAGCCATACTGCTCGTTCTGTGCGTGATTTCCTGCAAGACAGGAATGTCAGTGTTCTGCCATGGCCAGCGAAGAGCCCGGATCTCAATCCCATTGAGTACGTCTGGGACCTGTTGGATCGGAGGGTGAGGGCTAGGGCCATTCAGCCCCAGAAATGTCCAGGAACTTGCAGGTGCCTTGGTTGAAGAGTGGGGTAACATCTCTCGCAAATCTGGTGCAGTCCATGAGGAGGAGATGCACTGCAGTACTTAATGCAGCTGTTGGCCACACCAGATACTGACTGTTACTTTTGATTTTGACCCCCCCTTTGTTCAGGGACACATTATTCAATTTCTGTTAGTCACATGTCTGTGGAACTTGTTCAGTTTATGTCTGTTGTTGAATCTTGATATGTTCATACAAATGTTTACACATGTTAGGTTTGCTGAAAATAAATAGTTGACAGTGAGAGGACGTTTCTTTTTTTTGCTGAGTTTGTGCTCAACCAAGTGCAGCATAATAATAAACAATCTTCTACTTTCCAAACTCACAGAACCCACCATCATTGAAATCCCACTCCAGGACTGGTTGTTACGTTCCCCACCTAGACAACCAAATAATGTCACTCAAACAGAATGGGGAACTAACAAAGAGTCACTGACAACAACCAAAACAGGTAGGTTCCAAACTTAACGACAGGAAGCAAACCAAAAAGCCTAGCAAAACAAAAACAGGGAAAAATCCGATAAATTGATGTTTTTCTACAAATCAAATAGCGAGAGCCAACTAAAGGAGTGGACCATCCGCATCTCTCATGACAACAGGACCACTGGGCCAGACACTCTTAAATATCACCTGGGCCAGCACAGGTGAAACACTTTCCCACTAACGAGATGGCAACCAACACAGGTGTAGCACATACTGACTAACAAGGTGCGCCCTTCGTGCTAATGAGCTATACGTGCTAAAGTCCAACCTCAAAACATACATAGAAAAACCAAAGCCTGTAACACTGGTCATAGAGCACAATGTATAATATTGTACTATCCTAAAATCGAATGTATTAAGTCCATGTTGTAGTGTGTATCATGTGCCTATGGTGATCATATTAATGAATGTGTATGCTTTGCCATCTCATCATGGAAATGCCCGGCCCCCAAACTACAGCGCAGTGGCTGTGTCCGAAATGCTACCCTATCCCCTATATAGTGCACCACTTTTTACCAGAGCCCTATGGAGCTCTATTCACTATAAAGGGAATAGGGTGCCATTTCAGACATACCTAGTGACATCAGCTGAGAAGCAGCAGATTACAGAGAAGATACAAAATGATAGACCACGACAAGAGCCCAGCAGAAATAGGATACCTCTCTCTCGCCTCTATCTCTCCTCTCTAGACGTTGGAAAGTGGCACTTGGAATGGTCGTGGGCAGCAGATTCCTGCCTGGCGCGCTGCCACACCTCGGTATCGAGGAGTGTTTGAAGACGATTGCAACAAAGCCTTGGCTGTGTCGTCTGCCTTTGCTGTGGGGCCCAACCTGTGCTGGCCTGGCCTGGGCTGTAGTACTGTGGCCCAGACAACATAAACACTTTAGATAGGATAGCCATATATGTCTGGCTATACTTGGGATGATACAGCTCTGAGCTCTCTCTCTCTTCCCTCTCCTCCCTCCTCAGAGTGGTAGGTACTGCAGCTCAGCAATGTGCTGGTGCCTTTTCATAATTAATATAGTTTTTCTTAGATTCGGGTCTGAATCTGTGCAGCTGAAAGAGTCCCAACCAAAAACACCCCATGCAGTCAGGGGCTTGGGATGCGGTCAATGGGCAGAATAAACACTTTAATGTAGCCTAATATGGGACCATACGTATTTCGAATGACAAAATAGCATAGTAGAAAAAGATGGTGGAGTTTTTTTTTACAGATTGCAGATTGATATTGCACTTCTGGGTTAAACACTGGGGTTGTGTTCATCTGTGAAGGTGGTGTTTATGGAAACAAGACCAGGTGAGAATGAGACAAATGGGAAAACACACATGCACACAGAAGTGAGTGAGCACACACACACAGGCACACACACACCCACCCACGTGCGCACACAAGAACAAACACATACACACAGACACTCAACCATCTGACCTGCCAAGATCCCACAGCTGTGCCTCTCCCTACTCTGACACCCTGGCCAGATGATTGACACTTTCACAGTCTAATTCACACCCAGTCTCACATGCAAACATTCCCACCCTGTGTTTCACACACACACACACACACACACACACACACACACACACACACACACACACACACACACACACACACACACACACACACACACACACACACACACACACACACACACAAACAGTTGTGTCTTACTACTGTATACTTGTGAGAACTTTTTGGGAACCAACTATTGATTCCCATTCAAAATCCTATTTTCCCTAACCCCTAACCCTTACCCTTACCCTAACCCTAACCTTAGCCCCTAACCCCAACTCATAACCCTAACTACTAACCCCTAACCCTAATTTTGCAAAATGTTCTAAATTCTCTGAATTTTTGCTGGTTTACTATTCTTGTGATGACTTTTGGTACTAGTAAAGCGTCTACACACCGACACACACACACTGAATGAGAGAGCCTTTAATGAGTGTTAATCACTGCCGACTCTCATCTCACTGTCTGACAGACCATATAACAAAGAGAGAGAGAGAGAGAGAGAGAGAGGGAGAGAGAGGGGGGGGAGGAAGAGCGAGGAAGGTGGAGAAAAAGAGGCACAGAAACAGCTTGTAAAAATGTGGACTGGAATCTAAAAATATACAGTGCCGACAGAGCCGCGAGTCCATGGCAGTTTTGATGTACTTTATCGTATACTTCAAGGTCTATTTCTTAGGCCCATATGGCCAGGCCTTGGCGGGAGAGGTGGACAGGCCAAGCCATCATGGTCAGGTTTTAATTTCAGTCAGGGCCAGGGGACAGCACGGAGGGCGGGGAGCGAGGGACCACGGAATGCAGAGTGAGCCAGGCGGAGAGATAGAGAAGAGGGGAGGTAAAGAAGGAGAGATGAAGGGATATAGGGGAAGAGATAAGGGAGAGGGGGAGGCAGCGGGGGTTGAGAAAGGAACGACAGCACAGAAATGGAGACAGAAGAGAGGTGTTGTGCTTTACACAGTGGAGAAGAAAGAGAGGGGGAAAATTGAAAGATAAGAGGGAGAGATTATTAAGAAAAGACGGGTAATGTATAAATAAACTTGGAGCGAAACGGAGACTGGCAGCCAAAGAAGGAGAGGTGGAGGGAGAAAGAAATGGCTTTGGCCTTCACGGTTTAACCAAAACTTTGTAGAAAGCTTAGCTGCCTGCATAGCAGGAATAGTCATCATAATAGTAATGCCTGTGTTCGGTGATTAGAATTTCAGATAGCCTGAGCAGCCGAAGTTCAGGGAGAGACTATGTTGCGAGGCCCTAATGCAGCCCGTTTGTTTAGTGGAGCATGCAGGAACTCTGAACGTGACCTCATGTGCGTAAAGATAGAAACACAGTTAACGTTGTATGCTATTTCAACGAGCATGTGTGCGTACGAATGGCAGGTGTGCAGCTGGAGCATGATGGAGAGGAGGGCGTCAACCTAATCGTGTGTAACATAGGCTACCCTACAGAACACACTGGAGTGTGTGTGGCTCGAGACTTGCCAAACAGCACTAGTGAGGGTTATGTGTTTCAGATTTGTGTGATCTGCTAGCCAACATGCTTTGTGCTCTGGTGGGCTAGTGTTTATACAGTACAGGGCACTTATGTGAGGTAGTGCCTGGTGGATACACACACACACACACACACACACACACGGACAGCCAAACACACACACACATACACACACAGGTCAAAACAACTCCCTGCTGCTGCTACCTTGGCAGTGTGTGTGTGCCCGCGTGTGTGTGATTGACATCTGTCAAACGACAGAGCACCAGGAGGAGGAAAATAAGAGAAGGAGAGAGGGAGAGGTGTCAGGGTGTAAGTAAAAGCCAGATGGAAGGACAAAGATAAGGGAAGAAGAAACACAGAGGGGAAAGATAGGGATGAGGGAGGGGGGATGGATGGATGGAGGGAAGAAGAAACAGAGGGGAAAGATAGGGATGAGGGAGGGGATGGATGGATGGAGGGAAGAAGAAACACAGAGGGGAAAGATAGGGATGAGGGAGGGGGGATGGATGGATGGAGGGAAGAAGAAACAGAGGGGAAAGATAGGGATGAGGGAGGGGGGATGGATGGATGGAGGGAAGAAGAAACAGAGGGGAAAGATAGGGATGAGGGAGGGGGGATGGATGGATGGAGGGAAGAAGAAACAGAGGGAAAGATAGGGATGAGGGAGGGGGATGGATGGATGGAGGGAAGAAGAAACAGAGGGAAAGATAGGGATGAGGGAGGGGATGGATGGATGGAGGGAAGAAGAAACAGAGGGGAAAGATAGGGATGAGGGAGGGGATGGATGGATGAAGGATGGATGGAGGGAAGAAGAAACACAGAGGGGAAAGATAGGGATGAGGGAGGGGGGATGGATGGATGAGGGATGGATGGAGGGAAGAAGAAACACAGAGGGGAAAGATAGGGACGAGGGATGGATGGATGAGGGATGGATGGAGGGAAGAAGAAACACAGAGGGAAAGATAGTGATGAGGGAGGGGATGGATGGATGGAGGGAAGAAGAAACAGAGGGAAAGATAGGGATGAGGGAGGGGGATGGATGGATGGAGGGAAGAAGAAACAGAGGGAAAGATAGGGATGAGGGAGGGGGATGGATGGATGGAGGGAAGAAGAAACAGAGGGGAAAGATAGGGATGAGGGAGGGGGGATGGATGGATGGAGGGAAGAAGAAACAGAGGGGAAAGATAGGGATGAGGGAGGGGATGGATGGATGGATGGAGGGAAGAAGAAACAGAGGGAAAGATAGGGATGAGGGAGGGGATGGATGGATGGAGGGAAGAAGAAACAGAGGGAAAGATAGTGATGAGGGAGGGGGATGGATGGATGGATGGAGGGAAGAAGAAACAGAGGGAAAGATAGGGATGAGGGAGGGGATGGATGGATGGAGGGAAGAAGAAACAGAGGGGAAAGATAGGGATGAGGGAGGGGGATGGATGGATGGATGGAGGGAAGAAGAAAACAGAGGGAAAGATAGGGATGAGGGAGGGATGGATGGATGGATGGATGGAGGGAAGAAGAAACACAGAGGGAAAGATAGGGATGAGGAGGGGGATGGATGGATGAGGGATGGATGGAGGGAAGAAGAAACACAGAGGGGAAAGATAGGGACGAGGGATGGATGGATGAGGGATGGATGGAGGGAAGAAGAAACACAGAGGGGAAAGATAGTGATGAGGGAGGGGGGATGGATGGATGGAGGGAAGAAGAAACAGAGGGGAAAGATAGGGATGAGGGAGGGGGGATGGATGGATGGAGGGAAGAAGAAACAGAGGGAAAGATAGGGATGAGGAGGGGGATGGATGGATGGAGGGAAGAAGAAACAGAGGGAAAGATAGGGATGAGGGAGGGGGGATGGATGGATGGAGGGAAGAAGAAACAGAGGGGAAAGATAGGGATGAGGGAGGGGGGATGGATGGATGAAGGATGGATGGAGGGAAGAAGAAACACAGAGGGAAAGATAGGGATGAGGGAGGGATGGATGGATGAGGGATGGATGGAGGGAAGAAGAAACACAGAGGGGAAAGATAGGGAGGAGGGAGGGGGATGGATGGATGGAGGGAAGAAGAAACACAGAGGGAAAGATAGGGATGAGGGAGGGGATGGATGGATGGAGGGAAGAAGAAACAGAGGGAAAGATAGGGATGAGGGAGGGGGATGGATGGATGGAGGGAAGAAGAAACAGAGGGGAAAGATAGGGATGAGGGAGGGGGATGGATGGATGAAGGATGGATGGAGGGAAGAAGAAACACAGAGGGAAAGATAGGGACGAGGGATGGATGGATGAGGGATGGATGGAGGGAAGAAGAAACACAGAGGGGAAAGATAGGGACGAGGGATGGATGGATGAGGGATGGATGGAGGGAAGAAGAAACACAGAGGGGAAAGATAGGGATGAGGGAGGGGGGATGGATGGATGGAGGGAAGAAGAAACAGAGAGGGAAAGATAGGGATGAGGGAGGGGATGGATGGATGGAGGGAAGAAGAAACAGAGGGAAAGATAGGGATGAGGGAGGGGATGGATGGATGAAGGATGGATGGAGGGAAGAAGAAACACAGAGGGAAAGATAGGGATGAGGGAGGGGATGGATGGATGAGGGATGGATGGAGGGAAGAAGAAACACAGAGGGGAAAGATAGGGACGAGGGATGGATGGATGAGGGATGGATGGAGGGAAGAAGAAACACAGAGGGGAAAGATAGTGATGAGGGAGGGGGGATGGATGGATGGAGGGAAGAAGAAACAGAGGGGAAAGATAGGGATGAGGGAGGGGGGATGGATGGATGGAGGGAAGAAGAAACAGAGGGGAAAGATAGGGATGAGGGAGGGGATGGATGGATGGAGGGAAGAAGAAACAGAGGGAAAGATAGGGATGAGGGAGGGGATGGATGGATGGAGGGAAGAAGAAACAGAGGGAAAGATAGGGATGAGGGAGGGGGATGGATGGATGGAGGGAAGAAGAAACAGAGGGAAAGATAGGGATGAGGGAGGGGGGATGGATGGATGGAGGGAAGAAGAAACAGAGGGGAAAGATAGTGATGAGGGAGGGGGGATGGATGGATGGAGGGAAGAAGAAACAGAGGGGAAAGATAGGGATGAGGGAGGGGGGATGGATGGATGGAGGGAAGAAGAAACAGAGGGGAAAGATAGGGATGAGGGAGGGGGGATGGATGGATGAAGGATGGATGGAGGGAAGAAGAAACACAGAGGGGAAAGATAGGGATGAGGGAGGGGGGATGGATGGATGAGGGATGGATGGAGGGAAGAAGAAACACAGAGGGGAAAGATAGGGACGAGGGATGGATGGATGAGGGATGGATGGAGGGAAGAAGAAACACAGAGGGAAAGATAGTGATGAGGGAGGGGATGGATGGATGGAGGGAAGAAGAAACAGAGGGAAAGATAGGGATGAGGGAGGGATGGATGGATGGAGGGAAGAAGAAACAGAGGGAAAGATAGGGATGAGGGAGGGGGATGGATGGATGGAGGGAAGAAGAAACAGAGGGAAAGATAGGGATGAGGGAGGGGATGGATGGATGAAGGATGGATGGAGGGAAGAAGAAACACAGAGGGAAAGATAGGGATGAGGGAGGGGGATGGATGGATGAGGGATGGATGGAGGGAAGAAGAAACACAGAGGGAAAGATAGGGACGAGGGATGGATGGATGAGGGATGGATGGAGGGAAGAAGAAACACAGAGGGAAAGATAGGGACGAGGGATGGATGGATGAGGGATGGATGGAGGGAAGAAGAAACACAGAGGGAAAGATAGGGATGAGGGAGGGGGATGGATGGATGGAGGGAAGAAGAAACAGAGGGAAAGATAGTGATGAGGGAGGGGGATGGATGGATGGAGGGAAGAAGAAACAGAGGGAAAGATAGGGATGAGGGAGGGGATGGATGGATGGAGGGAAGAAGAAACAGAGGGGAAAGATAGGGATGAGGGAGGGGGATGGATGGATGGAGGGAAGAAGAAACAGAGGGAAAGATAGGGATGAGGGAGGGGATGGATGGATGGAGGGAAGAAGAAACAGAGGGGAAAGATAGTGATGAGGGAGGGGATGGATGGATGGAGGGAAGAAGAAACAGAGGGAAAGATAGGGATGAGGGAGGGGGGATGGATGGATGGAGGGAAGAAGAAACAGAGGGGAAAGATAGGGATGAGGGAGGGGGGATGGATGGATGAAGGATGGATGGAGGGAAGAAGAAACACAGAGGGGAAAGATAGGGATGAGGGAGGGGGGATGGATGGATGAGGGATGGATGGAGGGAAGAAGAAACACAGAGGGGAAAGATAGGGACGAGGGATGGATGGATGAGGGATGGATGGAGGGAAGAAGAAACACAGAGGGGAAAGATAGTGATGAGGGAGGGGGGATGGATGGATGGAGGGAAGAAGAAACAGAGGGGAAAGATAGGGATGAGGGAGGGGGGATGGATGGATGGAGGGAAGAAGAAACAGAGGGAAAGATAGGGATGAGGGAGGGGATGGATGGATGGAGGGAAGAAGAAACAGAGGGAAAGATAGGGATGAGGGAGGGGATGGATGGATGGAGGGAAGAAGAAACAGAGGGGAAAGATAGGGATGAGGGAGGGGGGATGGATGGATGAAGGATGGATGGAGGGAAGAAGAAACACAGAGGGGAAAGATAGGGATGAGGGAGGGGGGATGGATGGATGAGGGATGGATGGAGGGAAGAAGAAACACAGAGGGGAAAGATAGGGACGAGGGATGGATGGATGAGGGATGGATGGAGGGAAGAAGAAACACAGAGGGAAAGATAGGGACGAGGGATGGATGGATGAGGGATGGATGGAGGGAAGAAGAAACACAGAGGGGAAAGATAGGGATGAGGGAGGGGGGATGGATGGATGGATGGAGGGAAGAAGAAACACAGAGGGGAAAGATAGGGATGAGGGAGGAGGGGATGGATGGATGGAGGGAAGAAGAAACAGAGGGAAAGATAGGGATGAGGGAGGGGGATGGATGGATGGATGGATGGAGGGAAGAAGAAACACAGAGGGAAAGATAGGGATGAGGGAGGGGGGATGGATGGATGAGGGATGGATGGAGGGAAGAAGAAACACAGAGGGGAAAGATAGGGACGAGGGATGGATGGATGAGGGATGGATGGAGGGAAGAAGAAACACAGAGGGGAAAGATAGTGATGAGGGAGGGGGGATGGATGGATGGAGGGAAGAAGAAACAGAGGGAAAGATAGGGATGAGGGAGGGGGATGGATGGATGGAGGGAAGAAGAAACAGAGGGAAAGATAGGGATGAGGGAGGGGATGGATGGATGGAGGGAAGAAGAAACAGAGGGGAAAGATAGGGATGAGGGAGGGGGGATGGATGGATGGAGGGAAGAAGAAACAGAGGGGAAAGATAGGGATGAGGGAGGGGGGATGGATGGATGAAGGATGGATGGAGGGAAGAAGAAACACAGAGGGGAAAGATAGGGATGAGGGAGGGGGGATGGATGGATGAGGGATGGATGGAGGGAAGAAGAAACACAGAGGGGAAAGATAGGGACGAGGGATGGATGGATGAGGGATGGATGGAGGGAAGAAGAAACACAGAGGGGAAAGATAGGGACGAGGGATGGATGGATGAGGGATGGATGGAGGGAAGAAGAAACACAGAGGGGAAAGATAGGGATGAGGGAGGGGGGATGGATGGATGGATGGAGGGAAGAAGAAACACAGAGGGAAAGATAGGGATGAGGGAGGGGGATGGATGGATGGATGGATGGAGGGAAGAAGAAACACAGAGGGGAAAGATAGGGATGAGGGAGGGGATGGATGGATGGATGGAGGGAAGAAGAAACAGAGGGGAAAGATAGGGATGAGGGAGGGGGGATGGATGGATGAGGGATGGATGGAGGGAAGAAGAAACACAGAGGGGAAAGATAGGGATGAGGGAGGGAGGATGGATGGATGAAGGATGGATGGAGGGAAGAAGAAACACAGAGGGGAAAGATAGGGACGAGGGAGGGGGGATGGATGGATGGATGGATGGATGGAGGGAAGAAGAAACACAGAGGGGAAAGATAGGGATGAGGGAGGGGATGGATGGATGGATGGATGGAGGGAAGAAGAAACAGAGGGGAAAGATAGGGATGAGGGAGGGGGGATGGATGGATGAAGGATGGATGGAGGGAAGAAGAAACACAGAGGGGAAAGATAGGGATGAGGGAGGGGGGATGGATGGATGAGGGATGGATGGATGGAGGGAAGAAGAAACACAGAGGGGAAAGATAGGGATGAGGGAGGGAGGGAGGATGGATGGATGAAGGATGGATGGAGGGAAGAAGAAACACAGAGGGGAAAGATAGGGACGAGGGATGGATGGATGAGGGATGGATGGAGGGAAGAAGAAACACAGAGGGGAAAGATAGGGACGAGGGAGGGGGATGGATGGATGAGGGATGACCCTTCCCTCTGTCAGTGATCATCTATTCCTACTGTTCTGTATATCAGTGACTTAGGAACCCTCAGCACAAGACCCAAATTGAGATGATGAATTGAGACGCAGACAGTAGAAAGGACAGAGGAAACAGACAGATGATGAAAAATGACAAACAGAGAGAGGGGCTTGGAGAGGAGGAGAGAGAAAAGTGGAAGAGAACGGGCAAGGTGACATTGAGAGAAGTGTAGAGGAGACTGCTCCTGGCTTTTAGCTGGAGGACGGACACAGGATGACATTAGCGTAACACACTTTGGCTACACCTGCTGTGAGAGAGGCCCACACACACATGCACAGACAGAGACGCACACACACACAGGTAAAAATAAGCATTTTAGGAATATTCCATACTTAACCTGTGGGGATCTTGCCTCCCAATCACCCTGTATTCTAGTTTAACTACCTTGATAAACTTCCCATGTGCAGTACAATATATGGTTCCCAAAAACAGTGATGGTAGTTTCTGAAAGGAGTAACCTGGTGAAATAAACTAAACTAAACTAAACTAAACTAAAATATCATTACTCTTTGGGGTGCTTTTCCATACACAGATTAAGCATAATCCTGGATTTAAAAGGATTTTCAATTGAACTTGCTTTTTAGTCCAGGACTATGCTTAATCTGAGTCCGGAAAACCGTCCCCTTATGTGGTTATAGCCGATACATGGACATTCTTATCTGCCATTTTAGCTTCACGTCGGTCACATTTTAGTGGATGTGTTGTTTAAACAGTTTAAAACACAAAAAACAGCCGTATCAGATAATGTAATCTTCTACTGTTTACCTTCACAGGCTCAATAAACCTGGGGTTGATAATAAATGGCAGTGAAGACGCTGGTGGCCATCCAAAACACGTAAATGGAACGACCAGTGGTCTACCGATGAGGCTGAAAATGGAATTTAGAACGTCCTCTATAAAACACAACACTGTCAAAACAACGTTTTCTGAGGGGTACCCTGTAATGGCGACCATGCTTGGTGAAGTGAAAACCAAAAGCCTGCCGTAAGTCACACGCCAGAGTTTACATGGAGCAGAAATAGAGAGGGAGTAGAAAGACGGGAGGGAGGCGGAAAAACGAGATGGAGAGGACAAAGGGAAAATGAGGAAGCGGGTGGAAAAAAGATGCATTCAATGATGAAAAGAGCATTATTGTCCCCCCCTCTCCCCACACAAACACAGTGGCCTTTACCTCTCCCTCAGAGCAAGACATAAAGGAGTGGAATGACAGACAGAGAGAGCCAACGGGCCCCCTCCCCAGAGGGTAAACGCACTCATCCATACTGATCTTAAAACAACAGCCTCACTCCCTCTCTCTCGCTCTTCCTCCCTCCCTCGCCCCTCTCTCTCCCCTGACTCACAACCTCCCACCCACTCTCTCTCTCTCTGTCTCAAACACCCTTTCATTCATCCTTCTCTTCTCCCTTTGTCTCTTTCGTTGATCTATTTAACCACTTTTTTGCATTTGCAATGCTTTGTCATCATGCTTCCATGATGTCTCTCTACTGCTGTGCTTTACCCCAAAATCAGTCCGAATTATCGTCTTCCTCCCTCATTTCTATCTTTACATATAGCCATTTTCTGATTCTCTTTCTCCACATTCTCATCGATCGATCATTCTGCGATACACTTTTCAGTCTCATAAGAGTTTGACCCTGTGTCATCAGTCTCTTTCACCACAAGCTTCTCAAGCCTCCTTTATCGTTCTCTTGTGTTTTCCTCTTCCACTTCAGAATCAATTTGTTACATGAGCTCTCCAATGGTGAACATAGTTTTCATTGTAAAGCCCGCATTTAAAACGGAGCACAGTCAATCTCCTCAACCCTGATTCACATCTATACTCAGACTAAATAAGAAAGCATTACTCGACTCTGACGCCGGTGAAATGCTGCTGATGCATTTCAGCGGTAGACAAATGAGGCGACAAATTGACTTCTCTGAAGCATTCGGAAACAATAAAACACCCAAAGCAAATCTCACTTAAATAAACACTGGAAGAAATCACACAATAGGACAGGGGGCTTATCACAAATTATTTATTTCTCTCGCTTCCTGTCCTTCCTCCTAATCCCCCTATTCCCCTCTTTCTCTCTTTCCCCTCTCTCTCTCCCCCTCCCTGTTTCCAGTGTTTTGTGCCCCAGACGCACATTGACCCCAGCGCTGTGGACCCAGTAGGGGGCCTTGTTCCTCTGCGTCGCTCCACTGCACATGACTGACGTACTTTGTAAGGGAGGGAGAAATGGAGGGAGGGAAGGAGGGTGGGAGGAAGATTGAGGGAAGAAAGCATAGCAGAGTGCTAGCTGCGCTGAGAGAGGAGAGGGAGCTGAATGTGATTTATGATCAATGGTGCTTCTCCAATTACATTCCAATTAAAGTAGCGTCTCGAGCATGGCTCTAGTACACGGTGTCGGCAGAAGGGCTTTTGACAGTCTTTGTACGGGCATGCTACTATGCCCATAATAATGGTCTACTGCACACAGTCATACATACACACAAATGTACTCACGCACGCATGTATACACACAAACACACACATCCCCAGAATATGTCTCTCTCCAACAGTGTTGGTTTGTGTGCGTGTGCATTTGTGTGCATGCCTGCGAGAGAATGCAGCCCCCCTTATGAGTTTATTTAAAATCAGATTATTACATTGATGCTGGTTTAACACCCCACTCTACAGTCAATAAAGAACCAGGGAGAAGGAGGGGAGAGGGCAGCCGACCAGATCAAGGCTGGCTGGAGACTGGAAGTTAGACTGGTGAAAATAAATGGATGTTGAGGACTGTAGCATAGCACCAACTCTCTCTGATTTCGACATGCTACTCACTAAATGTTGCAGTGCATTTTGATTTTGATTGACATGTTGAATGCATGCGTATCCAGTGGAAATAATCACTCCAAGTTTACCGTGGTACAACCAACCAACGAAGCGTTAGGGACTGCACAATTACATGGTAGAAACCAGTAATTATTTGTGACCACGGGTTAGTCATCACAAACGTTCTCTCGGCAATTTGCACACTAGCATATTGGCGTTAGTAACACATAATCATCGGCATTAATTACAACAACCAACCTGTAATAATGTTCCAAGATGGCACCGACAGAGGGCTGCCTCGCTTCTAGTCCTTAGGAAACTTTGCAGTATTTAGTTTTTTTTATGTATTATTTCTTACATTGTTAGCCCAGAAGATCTTAAGTGTTATTACATACAGCCGGGAAGAACTATTGGATATAAGAGCGATGTCAACTTACCAGCACTATGACCAGGAATAGGACTTTCCCAAAGCGGATCCTTTGACCGAACTACCCAGGGCATTTGAACTGATTCCAGAGGCTGACACAAAACAACGCCGCCGGAGAAGTCAGACTTCGGAGGAGCGCACACCACCCACCGCTTCCGAGTATATTACTCGCTAATGTTCAGTCTCTAGATAACAAGGTTCGACGAAATCAGGGAAAAGGTTGCTTTCCAGAGAGACATCAGGGATTGTAACATACTCTGTTTCACGGAAACATGGCTCACTCGGGATATGCTGTCGGAGTCGGTACAGTCACCTGGATTCTTTGTGCGTCGCGCCACAGAAGAAGGGCGGGGGTGTATGTTTCATGATTAACGACTCATGGTGTAATTGTAACAACATACAGGAACTCAAGTCCTTTTATTCACCTAACCTAGACTTCCTGACTGAAAAACAGCTTCTATATCAAGGCCATCAGACTGTTAAACAGCCATCACAGAGGCTGCTGCCTACATACAGACTTGAAATCATTGGCCACTTTAATAAATGGATCACTTTAATAATGTTTACATATCTTGCATTACTCATCTCATATGTATCTACTGTATTTTATTCCATATATTGCATCTTGCCTATGCCTCTCTGTCATTGCTCATCCATATATTTATATATTCTTATTCCATTCCTTTACTTAGATTTGTGTGTATTAGGTAGCTGTTGTGGAATTGTTAGATTACGTGTTAGATATTGCTGCACTGCCGGAACTAGAAGAACAAGCATTTCGCTATACACAATAACATCTGCTAACCATGTGTATGTGACCAATACAATTTGATTTGATTTGTTTTGTTTTAATGCAATATTAATGTGTTTAATGATCACAAACAACATGAGTCATCCATCAGCAATGTTGCAAAAGGCACCCTTTTCCCTACATAATGCACTACTTTTGACCAGAGCCCTATGGGCCCTGGTCAAAAGTAGTACACTATATAGAGATTAGGCGCAATTTGGGACGCAGACAAATCAGACCTGACCAGGCCAGGGAGTTTGTCGGTCTGAATGCGTAGGTTCCATCCCAAATGGCACCCTATTCCCTATATATGGATATCCATTAGATATACCTTAGTAACAACTACTGCTTCCTATCCTAGACTATGGTGACAACATCTATTAAAACACCTTACTTTGCGAAATAGATGTAATTTATAAAAAATTTGCAGATTCAATTCTTGGAAGGTATTATAAGTGCACAATATATGGATCCCTAAATTGGCTGTCACGCCCAAACAGAAGACAACTGTGTCTGTCTTTATTGATTTGTCGAAGGCTTTTGACACAGTGGACAATGCTGTGTTAGTGCAAAGGTTAAAATGTTGTGGAATTACTGGTCATGCTCTAGATAGGTAATTTATAAACCAATCAAATCGTACACAATGTGTAATGGCAGATGGTTGTAAATCTGAGTCCATAGAGGTGTGCTCAGGTGTTCCGCAAGGTTCTATTTTGGGCCCACTGTTGTTCATTTTGTATATCAACAACATTGGGGATCTTATTGAAACAGCAGATGTTCATTTTTATGCAGATGATACTGTTCTTTATTCAAGTGGTAGTAGTTTATCTTTAGCTTTTGAAAATGCCCAAAGAGCATTTAACATCATACAACAGAATCTGTATGATTTAAAGCTGGTTCTAAATTCGGGTAAAACAAAATGCATGGTATTTTCAAATGCCAGGCATGTTACTAATCAAGTCATTGCTACATTGGCTGGACATACTATAGAGCAAGTTAAAGTGTACAAATATTTGGGTGTGTGGGTTGATAAGCTGAGCTTCACTGTGCATGTAGAGAACTTGATGAGGAAGCTCAAGCTGAGAATAGTTTTTTATTACCGGCATAAGGCTTGTTTTTCTTTTGAGGTCAGGAAGGAGCTGGTACTATGTACATTACTGGCGGCTTTAGATTTTAGTGATGTTATATATATGCAGGCCTCAACCTCTACCCTGAGAGCACTTGATTCAGTGTATCATGCAGCCCTCAGGTTCATTACAAATCAGAAACGTCTAACACATCATTGTGATCTCTACAGCGCTGTTGGCTGGTCGTCATTGACCTTGCGTAGGCTTAAACACTGGTATACACTGATTTATAAGGCCATATTGGGTAAAATGCCATTTTATCTCTGTTATTTTTTAGTCAGGTCGGTAAATAAATATCAATTTCGCTCCCATTTGCTTCTAACAGTACCAAAAATTAGAACAGTTCATGGTAGAAATAGTTTTAGTTACTTAGCTCCGTGGTCCTGGAATTCTCTCCTGAACATTTTAAGATTTGATGATCTAGTTTCGTTGGTGGAGTTTAAACACTTGATCGTTGTATATATCATAGAAGAGTGTAATTGTCTTTAGAACAGCTGTTTTTAGTCAAGACTTTAGTGTTTTTTACGTAAATTGTTTTTGTTGTACTGTATGTGTGTTTATAGTTTTGTTTAATGTTGTGTTAGTGTATGTAAGTTGTTTTATCTGAAACGTTGTTCCCCCTGCTGCTATTGCACCAGGTCTCTCTTGGAAAAAGATATGTTATCTCACTGAGGAAAAACCTGTATAAATAAAGGTAAAATAAAAAAATAAAAACTGCATTGGTACCAATTAATTTTTTTACTTAAATGTTCCTGTATATACAGTACTAAGGAGCACCTAACTTTACAAAAATCACACTACTACTTTCAACAACAGCAACAATTACAAATTCCAAGGGTACATCATGAGGTTGGAGTAAGATTTTTCAAATACAAAGGCCCAAATGACTGGAATCATTTACCTATATAAATTAGGGCATTAAAATCACACAATGAATTCAAGAAAGCCCTTTTTCAAATGTTAAGAACAAAATGTTTGTAGAAACATCACCATGTGAAGACATTTGTCAATATGTATGTATGTACAGTACCAGTCAAAAGTTTGGACACCTACTCATTCAAGGGTTTTTCTATATTATTACATTTTCTACATTGTAGAATAATAGTGAAGACATCAAAACTGTGAAATAACACATTTGGAATCATGTAGTAACCAAAAAAAGTGTTAAACAAATCAAAATATATTTTAGATTTTAGATTCTTCAAAGTAGCCACCCTTAATGACAGCTTTGCACACTCTTGGCATTCTCTAAACCAGCTTCACCTGGGATGCTTTTCCAGCAGTCTTGAAGGAGTTCCCACATATGCTGAGCACTTGTTGGCTGCTTTTCCTTCACAGTACAACTCATCCCAAACCATCTCAATTGGGTTGATGTCGGGTGATTGTGGAGGCCAGGTCATATAATGCAGCACTTCATCACTCTCCTTTATGGTCAAATAGCCCTTACACAGCCTGGAGGTGGTTTGGGTCATTGTCCTGTTGAAAAACAAATGAAAGTCCCACTAAGCACAAACCAGAAGGGATGGCGTATCACTGCAGAATGCTGTGGTAGCCATGCTGGTTTAGTGTGCCTTGAATTCTAAATAAATCACAGACAGTGTCACCAGCAAAGCACCCCCACACCTCCTCCTCCATGCTTCACGGTGGGAACCACACATGCAGAGATCATCCGTTCACCTACTCTGCATCTCACAAAGACACGGCGGTTGGAAACAAAAATCTCAAATTTGGACTCATCAGACCAAAGGACAGATTTCCACCGGTCTAATGTCCATTGCTTGTGTTTCTTGGCCCAAGCAAGTCTCTTCTTATTAATGGTGTCCTTTAGTAGTGATTTATTTGCAACAATTCGACCATGAATGCCTGATTCACACAGTCTCCTCTGAACAGTTGATGTTGAGATGTGTCTGTTACTTGAACCCTGTGAAGCATTTATTTATGCTGCAATTTCTGAGGCTGGTAACTGTAATGAACTTATCCTCTGCAGCAGAGGCAACTCTGGGTCTGGGTCTTCCTTTCCTGTGGCGGTCCGCAACCAGCATTCAGAATGACTGCCAGGGTAGGGAAGATTGAATACTGAGACAACTTCAACCTCAAGACAACCTATAGGGAGGAGGTCAGAGACCTGACCGTGTGGTGCCTGGACAACAACCTCTCCCTCAACGTGATCAAGACAAAAGAGATAATTGTGGACTAGAGGAAAAAAAGGACCGAGCACGTCCCCATTCTCCTCGACTGGGCTGTAGTGGAGCAGGTTGAGAGCTTCAAGTTCCTTGATGTCCACATCACCAACAAACAAACATGGTCCAAGCACACCATGATAGTCATGAAGAGGGCACAACAAAACCTATTCCCCCTCAGGAGACTGAAACGATTTGGCATAGGTCCTGAGATCCTCAAAAGGTTCTACAGCAGCACCATCGAGAGCATCCTGACTGGTTGCATCACTGCCTGGTATGGCAACTGCTCAGCCTCCGACCGCAAGGCACTACAGAGGATAGTGCGTACGGCCCAGTGCATCACTGGGGCCAAGCTTCCGGCCATCCAGGACCTCTATACCAGGTGGTGTCAGAGGAAGGCCCTAAAAATGGTCAAAGACTCCAGCAACACTAGTCATAGACTGTTCTCTCTGCTACCGCACGGCAAGAGGTACCGTAGCGCCAAGTCTAGGTCCAAGAGGCTTCTAAACAGCTTCTACCCCCAAGCCATAAGACTCCTGAACATCTAATCAAATGGCTACCCAGACTATTTGCATCCCCCTTTGTACGCCGCTGCTACTCTTATTATCTATGCATAGTCACTTTAATAACTCTACCTACATGTACGTATTACCTCAATTACCTCGACTAACCGGTGCCCCCGCACATTGACTCTGTACTGGTACCCCCTGTATATAGTCTCTACTCTTTAATTATTCCGTTTTTTTTTAACTGCATTGTTGGTTAGGGGCTTGTAAGTAAGCATTTCACTGTAAGGTTGTATTCGGCGCACGTGACTAATAAAATGTGATTTGACCTAAACTGGAACAACCATCTCAGTAACTGGTGCAATAAATCCAATTACTAACAGATTGGAATAGTTTATAAAACTGTATGTGTAGCATAACATGTATCAATCAATTAATGTACAACCAATCAATGTAAAAACACAGATTACATTCAAACAAATAATTTTAGAAAATCTCCCTTCAAAAGAGCATGCTGGGAAATATATTATATATACAAAAAAGTATATATTCCTGCCACCAATCACTTTCAGCCTTGTTTACATGTATTTTGTACTTTTTATGTATAAACCCACATCAACCACTCCAGTATACTATTCTGTATATAGTTCTTGAGTTTTATTTTATTATATTTTATTCTACTTTCTATTATTATCTATATTATTATCACTGCATTGTTGGGAAAGAACTCTCAAGGTAAGAATTCCACTGTACTGTTTTACACCTGTTGTGCACATGGCGAATAAACTTGAAACTTGAATAGGGAATAGAGTGTAATTTGGGAAACAGATTAAAATCAGGCCTGGCTGGTCCAGAGATGGATTGTGTAGAGGCTGAATTTATTGGTCGCTCGGAGTACTGTAGTGTTTCCTGGCCAGTCATTACTGATGACCAAGGTGAACAGGGCTCATATTCAAGGGGAAATTGCAGCCAGTTCGAGCCGGTTGGTCACAGTAGAGTAACAGTAGGGCAACAGTAGAGTAGCTACTATATAGCCTGGGGGCTATAAATGGGGGCCACGAATCTCTGGACCGAATAGGATTTGGACATGCTCTGTTAGATATATTATGTACATGATAAAGATGTAGCAAATACTGTAGTAGTGAAATTTAATATTTAATGACTGGTAGATAGGTCATTTTTTTGACTACTTGGTAAGTGATATCACAATATTGTGTTGACTAGTGATATAGGCCATTGTCATGGTGGATTACGGGGACCAATTAATTCCACGCCTGCCAATTAAATCAATCAATCCCCGTTGAGTTTACCTCTTTGCATTAGCAAGTGTTTGTGTGGAGACACAGCAATGTATGTGTTCCCTCAATCTCTGATTATCGAGAGTTGGATAAAACATTTACACATAATCCAAGGCTAAGGCAACTGTAACAAATCTCAGATCCTATCTAGGATTATTGGATCCCGGACCACATGAATCTCTTTATAATGATATGGAGGTGACCTAGGGCTCTGAAGATAATCTATTTACTCACTGGTGCGAAGGAGAATATTAATTCTGTATTCATACAGACCGTCACCATTCACCACCACCAACAGAGAGTACACATCTCTAGCTTGGACTCCTACAAACAGACTGATACATTATATAATTAAGATTGATATTGTTTAGAGATTATAATATATCTATTATTTTTGGTTAATAATCCAAGATTTTCTTTGCAGGTTTTGTCTGTCAGTTGAAACCAACGGACCTTTCAAACGGAGAGAGAATGATTCAAACTTTCAAAACCCTCCCATTCAATTTCCTATGTCCGCAGGTGCCTCTTTCATGCTCGCTGCCTTTCTACTTCTTGGCCTCCTGATTTCTATTCCTCTGCTCTCCTTGAATTCAATTAAATGCAATTGCATTGAACACAAATTGCTTCATTGGCATGACAAAGGAACATTTTGTGTTGCCAAAGCGTGAACAGAAACAAACAAATTGAGCTCAAACAATAAGTGAGAACAATAAGTGGTAATTATGAGGCACAATTAAAGCTGTAATTCATTGAATGAGGTATATGACAATTACAGTGGAAAAAAGGTCCCGACGGGTCGGCTGTTTTTGCGGTACCTGCTGTTTTTTCAGGTTGTGACAGGTGGCTGCGTGCTATGCTGCCATTCCAGCACACCTCTATACCCCCCCTCCAGAAGCTTGGGAATTAATGATACATTCATATTACAGTTATTTGCAGTTTGAGCACAGCCACTGTTCTCGGCGAGGGGCACCTCATCCTCCTTGTGCGGCTGACAGATAGGGACAAATAAATAACGCCTACACTACAGCCACAATATGTAAACACAATGGCACGCCATTCCCACACAACTCATCTAAACACAGGCGCGCGCACACACGCACGTGCACGCACACACACACACTCAGTCTCTGTGGCTATTGTGATTACGGGGGAAATAAGGAAACTGGAATTGTCACATGAAGGGAAGATGCTTTAAGCATAATGCTGAAACAAGCAAGAAACACAGACACAAAGAGCACAACAGAAAGGCATTTTGAGGAATATGAAATATTGCAAGCTGTTTCACATTGTTGGCTAGTCACTCGCTGCTAACAAGGCATAGATCTTTCTATAGGCTTAGGAAAGGAAAAAAGCAAACAGGCAAAAAGAAGTACGGCTGTAGCCAATTGCTTTGGCATTTGTCAGGGAGAGTTTGGATGTGGTGTTTCATTAAAGGAATTGCTTTGGTCAATTGATTTTTGTGCACGTGGTGCCGCACTGTGTGTCTGCAGTTCAGCCATGTGTGGATTAAGTGAGGCACTCCTTTATGGTAGTACTCCACTGATCCCCCTCTTACCAACCCATTCCCCTTTTCCCCGAATGAGCGTGCATCTAGATAGTCAGATATTCAGCCCCCCAATGATTTCAATAGCATCCCTTTGATCAGTCGAGTGGCACTCAATCGAATATATTTCACTTTCTCTCTTTCTCATGTCTTTGAGTAATGTTTTGGTTTGGTCGGGCCTACTCCCGTGAGGATTCTGAGATACTACGAGCATGAAGAATTAGTCGGTTATCACGACAATTTATAATAATTTGGAGCCTCTTTGTTCAATCCTACAGGGCACACAGTACGTAGGCTACCGATTTCTGTTGTGCTCCTTGGAGTTGATTGTGCTCCTTGGAGTTGATTGATCAATTTAAAGTCAATGATTTGACTAAATTGACTCACTGGGACTAGAAGGCTGAACCAGTTCTGCCTTTTGAGGAAAAAGCTGTGGGAGCTGGATGACTACGTACATTCAAGGACCAGGCAGAGACGGGAATGGGCAGGCACCCCAGGTTTACAGTAATAACCTACCATGCTGAATCTGCATTCATTAAGGTTTCCAGCTAAACATTTGTTGCAGAACTTCACGGGACGTCTGGAACACTTTTGTGTTCGTTTTACTTTCTGAGGCACAGAATTCTGAGAAGGGGAGAGAAATGCAATTACTTGTAAATAGAGACTCGCTGCTAATGCGAATTTGCCCTGGGCCCCGAAATGACCTCCAACACCTCTTAGAGGTGTGAATCATTGTGACCAGGGCCATTAAGGCCTTATCAGCCTCCAGTGTGCTACTGCAGCCCACTCTTCTCTCACCCTCCTGTGTGCTTTTGAACAGTGGCAGAGTGCCCGCCCGCTCTCTCGCTTTCTCCCGTTTGACCCACGCTGCGTCACTGGTCACTCCAGCTCGCCTCACAGAATGGGCTTTATTTGAATGGCAGCAGTGTCCTGGGGAGCTTTCAAGATACGTCAGACCGGCCTAATTTAATTCTGTTCTATTCACTGCTAATAAAGCGGGGGGCAGTGGGGCGGCGGAGCAGAGGGGACTAGGGCGAGGGGGGGTTAAGGGACGTGATAATGGCCTTGGCTCAAACTGTTGCAAATTTCTCTTGCCACCTGCTTTAACCTTTCATCCTCTTTCCCTCCTCTCTCCGTCCTCTGGCCTCCCACGCACCGCCTTTCCCCACAGACTTCCTTAACAGTCACAATTGGCCCTCGTCACCCAGACGGGGAGAGGAGATTTTAGGAACCTCTGCCAATTCTGCCGTGCCAACACATAATTTAAAACACCTGTGCTATCAGACAGGTTTCATTAAGTAATGATGTGGTTATGTCGGAGTCAGTCAACTGAATAAGCGCAACAGCAGTCTAGGGATGGTTCAATACACAGCTTGAGTCCAATTTGAATGTGGAATCTTCAAGCACTAGTCTCTCTTAGAACATTTGAAAGAAAGTTACCCCTCTCTCGCTCTGCAGTTGAAGTCAGCCAATTTTCTTTCCTCAGCTCTGTTCCTGTGTGTGACCCAATTTAGTCTTTGACTCTGGACCTCAAGATTTTACATGCTGAGTCTCTGATACGCCTAACTCTACAGCAGACGTTTTAAAAGCCGGTAGTTCAAACTAATAATTTTTTTTAAAACCATTTTGTCTGGACCACACAATATTCAAACAAGGAATCTCAATCCCTATAATGAAACTATGACAGGGGTCTTCAACTAGTATGATGAACCCAATAATATGTTTCTTCCCTCTGCTCTTTCCAACCTGTTCTTGCCTCTTCCTCCTTCCACCATACTCTTTGGATAACACCTTTATGTCTTCCTTCCCTTCACTTTCCTATTCTTCAACATCTCTCCCCATCTCACCTCTCCTCCCTCACTCTCATCCCCCCTAAGCCTCCCTAAATCCATCACTCATTCACTTCATCCCCTTCCACCCAAACAGTCCTCCTTTCAGATCTCTCTATCCTCCTCGGTTGTGATGGACTACAGCACCGTCACATGTGAGTGATATCAGTGATTACTCTCTTGAAGGCCTCGCTGCAGCCCGGTGCCATGCTTCATATTTCACTGTGATGATCGCCTCCGTTATTAGAGAGAGAGACTGGTCTCGGGGACAGTGAGGTACAGTGACAGCGGCGGTATCAGCCCTCCATATTGGGTCTGCGTCCCAAATGGCACCCGATTCCCTACGTAGTGCAATACTTTTGACCAGGGCCCTATGGGCTCTGGTTAAAAGTAGTGCACACTGTAGGAAATAGGGTGCCATTTGTGACCCACCCTCTGATAGCAGCTTAATGTGATTTCCAATAGGCATCCATTATGGTGTCCCTGTTTCAGTGCCCCATCATCACTGGATGCTGCAGGATTATAGGGAAGATGGTTACAGCCTCGATTCCTCAGACATAAAGCACTTTTTCTCCATCTTGACATCTGTGCAGCTTGGAAGGATGGCAGGACTGTAATTTAGCTGAAAATATCTATTGATCGGGCCGTTTCGCTCGTTAATTAATCTTTTCTCTCGTTCTCTTGTTTTATGTCTTTTTCCACATGCTGGATTCCTTCCAGGCTGGTTGGTTTGTAGCATGAGATATTCTTAGGTTAGTATTAGGGCTTATCATTGATAAATGCACTAGAAATCTACTAAATCCATTATGAATTTCACACTTTCTGTGCATGCGGGCAGTAGACTTTATGCTGAAACAATAGAAACGATCCCAAAACATCCTCTTTCTATCTCTCGATTCACCATAATGGACAACACAAGTCACGTATGCATTTTTTGATTGTCAGTATCAGCCTACAGTATACATGCCAGCCATCATAGAGGGGTCTTGTATTTTTGAGAGAGGCTGATGAGGTGGTGCTGCATCTGCACAGAGGACAGCCTTCACCACTCCCTCTCATTTACCATTTTCCTCACGATCTGTCAGTCAACAACTCCAAGGCCTTTTCCTGTTTGTCTCCAATAGTATACCGGAATGTCAATCAGCCCAAATCTTTGCATATTTTTTGCGTGATAATTAAGAGAAGATTGCGACGTGACGCAGACGATCAATCTGCAAATCAACAGACCAGAATAAATCCAAATTCCAACTCTGTTCGCAGATGGCAAACTAAACAGCCTAAACTGACAGGGCTGCATTCGGGTGGCAAGAAGGACCCCCCCTGCCAGGAAGAGAGGCCCATGTCAGTGCCTGTGTGTAATTTGGAATTAATGGGACGATAAAACTTTTAATTCAAAATCCCAGCCTTGGGGACAAACACATTTGCATACAAATGAACACAATTTCCTGTTTGTTCGGTATGCAAATGAAAAACAGAAGAAACTTACAGGGGGCTGCCAGCCGATGCAGCAGCTCTTGTCGAGTGCAGAATGCAGGCGCCCAACCGAGCACTTCAAACACAGCCCTGTTTGAGATATCAGGCTGGGGCAGAGGGTGAGCAGTGCTCCTCCTAGAGGACCACAGCGTCCTGTGGGGTTCGGAGAAACCTTTCTCTCTTCAACTAATTTACACCTGGAAATAACAGGTGAGGTGACTTCCTCTAAACATGGAATCCAATTATATGACTACCAATTAGAGGTGGAAAACAACTCTTTTAAAAAGGCGTTACTTTTCACAGTAATTATCGAATTACACTATGTTGCCTTTTTTTGTTTTGATACCCTATACGACGCTCTACTCGAAATACACTGAGCGTACAAAACATTAAGGACACCACTTTCCATGACATAGGGTGACCATATGAATCCAGGTGAAAGCTATGATCCATTATTAATGCCACGTTAATTCGTGTAGATGAAGGGGAGGAGACAGGTTCAAGAAGGACTTTTAAGCATAGAGACCAATGAGACACAGATTGATTGTGTATGTGTGCCGTTCAGTGGGTGAATGGGCAAGACAAAATATTTAAGTGCCTTTGAACGGGGCATGGTAGTACAGTAGGTGCCAGGCGCACCGGTTTGTGCCAAGAACTGCAACGCGCACTCAACATTTTCCCGTGTGTATCAAGAATGGTCCACCACCCAAAAGACATCAAGCCAACTTGACACAACTGTGGGAAGCATTGGAGTCTGCATCCCTGTGGAACACTTTCAGCACTTTGTCGTCAATGCCCTGATGAATTGAGGCCGTTCTAGGGGCAAAGGGAAGGTGTTCTTAATGTTTTGTACACTCTGTCGCTATTTATTCAGCCACGCTGAATAATGACCATACCACATCAAATGTTACTAGTTTCTGAATCTTTTATTCAAAGGCTCAGCTATGCTCGGAATCAAAATAGTCAAATAGGGAGAAAAGTTACAAGGGCACGATTTGATAGCAAAACAGAATTCATCACAGCCAACATGAAAGAGACTGTTGAGGCAAAAAGTGTTTACATTAAGATGCTGTAAGTGACTGTGTTGAATGGGACACAAACCAACAGCTTATTGAAAAATTACAGGGAGAGGGCTGCCAGCTTGGAATTGGTTTAGAGACTAAACTGTGCACTTAATGCTGCCGAGTGTTTACATTGTGTGAGATGTGGGTAATCAAGGTGATATTTACAGTACATGAGAAAGTGCCATAATTCCATTTTCACAGCAATCACACATACACATAAACATAGCCCACCAAGATATATAAAATTGCAACATTGGTAATCAATGCTTTCCTCGTAATTTAAACAACCCCACGTATCAGGATAAGTTGAAATACAGCGTCTCCAACAACCACTTATTAATAGGCCTAGCAGCATCTAGCAATTCTCCCCAGAAACTCTGAAGGTGACACAGCACTTTCAGAGGACTTTGATGGGCCACTGGGGAGCTGTATTTCAGATCACATAAGTGCTTGTCCACGGTGGAGGATGCTTTCACAATCAGCCACAACCATTACAGACGGGTCTCTCTCTGGCACAGAAAGGGTGTTTTCTGTCTCTTCTACGTCCTAAACCGGAGAGGCTTGTGTTGCCTGCCAGTAAATTAAAGATGAAACTCTTCCAGGTCGTTTCAGCCCTGCTGCACATATAATCCAATCACTAAATCATTCATTAATCAAGTGTTTACATCAACAGTAAATCACACCGCTCTCCCAAAGGAATGTCCTTGTGTCTCAAGCCTCCTCAGCAACTTAACACACTAAATCAGCGGGTTAGGGGATGTTTTAAGGGGCTTTACTGTCTTCACACAGAAAGGGAGAAGAAAATAAGAAATTAGAAAATGATTGAGAAGGGTAATAGCTCATTAAAAAGCTAACTGTCCAGGAATATTTGTATGGACTCAATTTACAAGTCAGAATCAGGGCCTCCCTCTGTCTCGCCCACAAGGCCAATCCTCTGTTACCGGGATGGAAACCCACGGCAACCCGGCCCACGCCGATGAGCCTTCAGTTAACAGACGGATCGCATTCCGTATTCACATCCCGACTGCCGGCCTGATTAAATCTGTATTTAATTGGATAAAATGTAGTCGTGATGGAGCACTCCCCCCAGTGTTTAACCCACAGTCCTCTGTCAAGCAAAATTAAGAGCGAGAAATGAATACCAATGATAGCAGTTGCTAATAGTAAGCTGTTCTGGAGGTGAGGACCACACCTGCAGGTTGGTGCTGGGAATCAGAGAACCTGGATTCTTGGAATCAGAGGTAACTGCATCAAAATGATACCCTTTTGCATTTATAGTGCACTACATGGAATCAGAGGTAGCTGGCATCTTGGAGTGTGGTCTGGAGTCTTGGGGTAAACAGCTGGATATTTATTGGCGCGAGTCCCACTAAATTGCTCCAGTGATTGCGCCTGGATGCTGTGTGGAAAGACGGACAGGACTAAAAAGTGTGAAGGGACTGATGTGGTTACTAAAGAGGTGCTGGGTCTGGATGGAGATCAGGGGTAGCCTAGTTCCTCCCACAATGACTGACAAATCTAATTCAAGATTTCAGCAAAAGGAATCAGAACAGAAGTCAAATTGTGATGTTACATGCTATCTACTTATTGCTTTATTTAGTGTTTCTACATATAAGCCCAAGTCTGTTGTGTTCGGTTTCTCGAAATCCAGTGGTTGACTGAAGTAAACCTAGACATACTGGAAAAAGAATCCTAACAGTAGCATTAGCTACAATACAGCGGTTAGCTAACGTGGGCCTCGGTCACTCCACCTGGGTCCATGCATGAGCCCAGAGTTGAGTGATTAAAGGTATGACTCAATGAGGTCACATTGGTGGTCAATGGAACCCTGGGCAAGGCTGAGGTATCGAGTGCCTGTGAATGAACACAAGGTTGATTGAAAAATGTACATTTGTATTCAAGGCTATTGACTGGCTGACAGCGAACTAACCGGCTCTGTGCAGTAGTGGGATTGAGGCCTTTATTATGAAGTAAAAAAGCATAATTTGCTTAGGCTCCAAGCACTTCTACACAATAGGCTGACACTAAGGCTCAAATATACTGAAAACTAAATAAGGAACCTGCAGTGTGTTTAAAATGAATGTGGTTCTGCTAATAAATAATACATGTGCTGATAGATTGCTGATGAGCTGTCTAATGAGGTGGGTGTGGGGGCTTGTTGCTGAAGAACTGCAATTACATTTGTTTTGGGGGTTAAAAACTGGAACCTTGAATGCAAAGCACGGAGCAAGAATGCTAATGGTGTTGGCATTTTATAATGAGACTGGAATCTTCCCGTGTCATGTATCAGATATGTAATTTATTCTACTGAGAACTATCTGCACTGCACATACTGTATATGGCTTCTAGGGATGCACATTTCGGTACATTTTGCTGCCGATTAACCGGTCAACAAACTGCAAAAAGATTTCCAAACCATAAAATGACGTGACTAACATAAAATACTATGCATGCATACAAGGAATGGACATTTTTTCATTAAGAGTTTAATGTATGCAACAATAGCAAGCCTATTGTCTTACAGTCAAAAGGCTATAGCCTATTATTAAACATGCAACTGCTGTAATGAAGCAACTCATTTAAAAAAACATAACTTTCAAACAGTTGCCAAAATGCAACCGTTTTGTGGGAAAACACCATTCTAAACATCGCACCTAATGTGACACAGATGACAATCTGTTAGAAACATAGAAAGAGGGGAATCTAAAGATACAACAACTAGGATGGGTTGTTAATATGACTAGAACTGAGACTTTGGCTTCTGGACAACAACAAAAAGTTGATAAGAGAGAAATGTTTTTTAATGGCATGAGGAAGTCTTTATAAAATAATTGCTTCCATATTTTTATGGTTGGATTTTGGCAACGCTACTTTGAAGCAAGGTAAGATATTCCTCATTATTTGAAGTAAAGTAAATTGTTTAGGCTTCAAACAAGCCAATGAATTTGAATGGCGAATGGGAAGCCAATGACGTTGAATGGCGAATGGGAAGCCAATGAACTTGAATGGCGAATGGGAAGCCAATGAACTTGAATGGCGAATGGGAAGCGGGTTTTAATTACAAGTTGAGATTGAGAATTAAAATAGAAGCTCTTTTTAATCAAGGCCATCAAAACAGTTTTTAACATGTGATTGCATTTAGAATGGTTATTTGTTGCGCAATGACTGGGCTTATAAAAGCATGTTTCACTCCAGTACCAGCTTTTTGAAGAGCTGCTCTCACGCTATCTGACAGGTGATACGTCAATCCGCTCTTCAACCAAGCTTTGTATGCTGTGAGCGTGTGATAAATAAGATACATGACAACTAACGGAAATACAAACGCAACCAATTTAATTCCACAAAATTATGCAAATGAACCTTTAGACCAATAAGCATGAATGGTCAAATGTATTTTCGGCAGCTAACTGATTAACGGTTAACCGTTAAGATCCCTAATGGCATCACATGATATATCACGTGCATAGAAACGACTGCTAAAATTACAGAACAGTTAGAATTATGGAACTAGTACAGACCTAATTAATGTTGATTGAAAATGAGTTTGTTTAATTAGATAAAAACTAAACAAAATACACAACATCAAAAGTAGAGAAAAATAGCAAATGTAAACAGTATTTAAGCATCATATGGCACATCATACGCACAGAAACAACTATTGGAATTCAACCGTAATGTAACTACTGATTGTAATTAATGTTGACTGGAAAATAATCTGTTTTAGTGGGATAAACACCACAAAAAGACACAACATGTGTAAAATAATGAGAAATAGCAACTGTAAACAGTATTTCAGCATTTTTATGATACCCTGCATCAGGAGTGTTCTATACTGTTATATACATCTTCAAGAATGATTTATAGATATTGGCAGCAATTTACAATGTTGCCAGGAGTTTTTACAAATCCAGCAACATTTTGATAGAGACTTGACTGTGAAGTGGGGCTTGTGTTCCAATCTACAAAATGTAACATCAAACAAAGACAATCATGTAAACTTAGCAAAAAAATAAACGTCCCTTTTTCAGGACCCTGTCTTTCAAAGATAATTTGTAAAAATCCAAATAACTTCACAGACCTTCATTGTAAAGGGTTTAAACACTGTTTCCCATGCTTGTTCAATGAACTATAAACAATTAATGAACATGTGGAATGGTCGTTAAGCTGTGGAACGGTCGTTAAGATACTAACAGCTTACAGACGGTAGGCAATTAAGGTCACAGTTATGAAAACTTAGGACACTAAAGAGGCCTTTCTACTGACTCTGAAAAACACCAAAGGAAAGATGCCCAGGGTCTCTGCTCATCTGCATGAACGTGCCTTAGGCATGATGCAAGGAGGCATGAGGATTGCAGATGTGGCCAGGGCAATAAATTGCAATGTCCGTACTGTGAGACACCTAAGACAGCGCTACAGGGAGACAGGACGGACAGGTGATCGTCCTCGCAGTGGCAGACCCCGTGTAACAACACCTGCACAGGATTGGTACATCCGAACATCACACCTGCGGGACAGGTACAGGATGGCAACAACAACCTGTTGGATCGGGGGGGAGAGGGCTAGGGCCATTCCCCCCAGAAATATCCGGGAACTTGCAGGTGCCTTGGTGGAAGAGTGGGGTAACATCTCACAGCAAGAACTGGGACATCTGGTGCAGTCCATGAGGAGGAGATACACTGCAGTACTTAATGCAGCTGGTGGCCACACCAGATTCTGACTGTTACTTTTGATTTTGACCCCCCCTGTTCAGGGACACATTATTCAATTTCTGTTAGTCACATGTCTGTGGAACTTGTTCAGTTGTTGAATCTTGTTATGTTCATACAAATATTTACACATGTTAAGTTTGCTGAAAATAAACGCAGTTGACAGTGAGAGGATGTTTAGTTTGGGGATTTTTCCTCTTTTTTGCTCAGCCACAGACCTCTTTGTTGCTAATACTAGCCTACTCAGTGCTTCTGGGTACAAAGGGCTTGGTGGTATATATCAGGCTTGACCAATTTTCACAAGGAAAACCTCATTGCTTTAATATGCTACAGTTGCTTTTCCATCATGAACAACCACCCAAACCACCATATGTTATTGTTTCCCTGCATCATTTAACAGAATATATTCCACACTTCTTCTACCCTTCGACAGTATACATACTCTCTCCCACCATATTAATTCTGGTTTCACCTTCTCTCTTTCCCTTTCTAGACAGCAGTGTGCTTGCGCCTGTCTATTTGGCTGTCACCTGTGAATGAGAGGGTGTCTCTCCCTCACAAACCCGCCCCTGCTCACATCCTAAATGAGCGTGTGTGTGTGTGTGTGTGTGTATATATATCCAGACAGTGACAGGTGCTGGCAGGGATTTCCAAGTCCTGATACAGCAGTAACTGGTGTGTGTGGGAGTGAGTCAATGTTTGTGGTCTCAAAGTCGGCCAACTGAGCAGGTGTTCAAGGCCAAAGCTGAAGCACAGGTAGAAGATGGGGAATTAAGGAACGGGTCACCGCTCAATTAGATAAGAATACATCATGAGTTGAATTATTAGGTGTTTGCATGCTAGTTTTGTCTGGTGTAGTGAGTCATTTTGGAAGGACTACAGTATATGAACATTTCTCTCTCTAAGCTTTGTGTTAGAACATTTTGCTACCTGTGGACGATCATTGTGTATCTGGAAGCATTCCCAATGTGAATTGTAAGTGTCTGATTAATTAGTCTGATCCAAGTAACTGAGTACACAAGTATTGTGCTTATGCGATGCGTTTATGTTGTTTGTGTGTACAACGATACCATAAGTGTGTGTGTGTGTGTGTTTGAGTGTTTGAGTGAGTGAGTGAGAGGGGTGCTGGTCTGTGAAGAAACAACCCCTCCCTGACACAGGGACATTAATATTCTCTATGCCAACTCTCCCTCCCCCTCCATCTCCTATCTTCTTTTACATCTCTGCCTTGGCTTATAGCTAACTCCTCTACCTCTCTTCCTGCCATTCTCCCAATCTTCCTATCTTTCTTTAGCTGGTTATTTCTGCCTTACCTTGTTCTACCTCTTTCTGTTGCTCTCCCTCTCTAGGGAAATGGCACAGAATCCTTTATCTGCTGTAAAAGCAAATATATTTATCATAACCATGTATCTCTTATATTTACTAACAGAAATGCACAAGAAACACACACACACTGCCTGCAGCTAGCACAAATAGATTTTAGCCAACACACACGCATGCACACACACACACACACACACACACACACACTACCGTAGCATGGTAAATGAACGGGGATTAATGTGCGGCCATGTCCGCTCTCCTCCAACGCACGGCAATGCGGTTTAGTGTGGTCTTCTGGGACTTCCCATTGTCTCCACACAAGGTGAGAACAGAACAGCAACAGAAGGCTGGGCAGAACCACTTCAAATACACCACGGAGAGCGAAGACAGAAGAGAAGGCCTACTCTCCATGCAGGAACATCCCCAAATAGCAGCAGCCATTGTCTGCCGTGTACTCAGTCAGAGAGAAAAACACACATCAGGTAGGAGAAAGAGCAAGACATTGAAAACAGGCTGAATCAGTATTCTGCACTCCCAGACAATCACTCCCAGACAATCACAAAGATAGGCTAGATATTCACACACACACACACACACACACACACACACACACACACACACACACACACACACACACACACACACACACACACACACACACACACACACACACACACACACACACACACACACACAGCCACCCAATCATAGACATACACTGTCCCTTCCATGCAAAGTCTTACTCACCAAGACTCAATACACACGTATGCACACACTCACACGTTAATACATTGAGAGAGAAAGAGAGAGCGCAGCAGGACATTGATATTCAGCACACCCACACACAACGCGGTGAGGATCTGGAATCTAGGATCTGGGCTCATCTCTCTGTGTGTCTCCCAGTTTACATACTGAACTGTTCTGTTCTGCACAATCACTTGACGCACACTAACACACACACGTACACATGCACACACACACAGCAACACAAATACACACAACACTACACACTGTCGTCTACACAAACGCCCACAACTATACATTAAGCGCAAAATCTGAAAAAGACACTATAGTAACAATTACAGTAGCCATTACACAGACATAAGGACATAGGTCGCACAGAAAAATAATAACATACACATACTGCACTATCCTTGAAATAGAACAGCAAACAAAGCCACCCACACACACCGGACATAACAGATACCTTTACACACATCCTCACTGCATCGCTTGAGACATACCCACACTCGTTTTTTGAATACACAAACATTAAAACACACACACACTACTAGTGAACCAGAGAGAGCACGTCCGTTGATGGAGGATACTATGAGTGAGTTGAGTCACATGTATTCCTGTATACATCAATGACAATAACACAGAGACTACAACATGTGCATGTGTGTGAAGAGAAAGGCATGATTATGCATGTGCCGTAGCTCATGTTATAACCATAACCAAATGTATTTTATTTGTAGTTATTTTTTTTATTTTATTTAAACTAGGCAAGTCAGTTCAGAACACCTTCTTATTTCCAATGACGGCCTACCCCGGGCAAACCCAGACGACGCTGGGCCAATTGTGCGCCGCCCTACGGGACACCCACTCATGGCCAGATGTGATACAGCCTGGATTTGAACCAGGGACAGTAGTGACGCCTCTTGCAATGAGATGCAGTGCCTCAGACCGCTGCACCACTCGGGAGCCCAGATGGGAGGGGAATTAGGTCAGCAGTTTGGGAGTTGCAATCTATGCAAAACTTCTCGTCTTGTATGTCAAATAATACTATTAGCTTGTCTATAAAATGGTCTGCCTTTAGGTTAGTCTTTTGGCTTGGCTAAGGTGAGACTTCTTCCATCAAGGCTCCCCAGCCCTATATGGCTTCCTAACAAGAATTCTTCTTCCATCTGTGCCTTGAGGTAGTGGCTTCCTGTCCATTCCACTTATTTTACTTTCAAGCTCTACAAACTTCCCCTATCATATTTGTAATAGAACTGTTTCGCTTGAAGTTGTCCCCCCTCAACATAACCGGACACATTAAACTTCTGGAGGCAGCAGTGGCTGCCTGCTGCCGTTGAAGGAGGTCAAATTACATTTAGTCATTTAGAATGTGCAAAGCACTGGAGAGAGATTTCAATTTTCTTTAGATGTTCTCATTACAGAGACAACGGCTGCCAAAGGGTCTCAGACCTTCCTATAATTACAGCTTCAATAGGCAAATTCTCAATTATAACAGAATACCTAATTATTACATCCATATTCAGAATTGGCCCCCTTGATAGATAGACTAAAAAGCACTCCCATCCAATGAAATCAAGGAGAGCTTCCGTTCCGCTGCCTGTTCATGTGACTGCATTGCTGTAAAATACTCAGCAGTATTACAGCAAAGACATGGCTTAAGGCCTGTAGGGGGATGTTAAGACAACAAGATATGTGACCCGATTCAGGAAACTAGGCGCAAGTCACGACTTCACAGGACAGCCGTTTGCACGGAAAAAATAAAATAAAGAATTGGGCAGAAATGCCATCTCGAACATGTGAAATTTCATGTGCCTTAATAACAAACATGTATGCTATCTGCAAATACGAATAAAACGGTTAAATTACGAGCCTTGAAAAAAAAGTCAGCAAAGTCACTAGACATGATTGGCTGAGATAATGAGTGGGCTGGACATGCCGAGAGAGGTGTTCGGATTGGATATAGAAGGCTTCTGTCTATTTGAGCTGGTTAGTCTGTGCTGGTAATCCAGCACAGACTAACCAGCTGCTTTAAAAAAAAGTTGATAATGTAGTGGACCTGCATAGCTAAGTGTTGCTCTCCACTCTCTGGAGGATCAAGTTTTGAAATCAGTGGAATTAAGAGTATGATAGCTAAAGAGATGGCGAAAACACCTATCTCCGGATTACATCCTCAAACTAAGGGCAACTGTGGCATGGCATCCATGACAGGGAGACACGTCCATCATGCATGATGAAGTATACAGGTAAGATAGCTAGCTACATTTTCAGATATTAAACTCTTCTAATTTTGAAAAAGTGGATTAATTTCAAGCTAAAGTGTACTGTTAGCTATTTAGCTAACGTCAGCTGGCTGGCTTCTTAGCTGACGTTATTATTCATACCCCAGAGCTGTTTGCTTTGCTAGTTAGAGCCTAATGTTAGCTGGTTGGTTAGCTCCCAGCATATTCATGCAGTGTAGTAATGACATGATTTGGCACTGTGTTCATTGTTGTTTAACTAGCTAAAGTTAGCTGGCTGGCTCGTTAGCTAATGTTACATGACATGTGATTTTACACATTGTTTACCTAGCTAGGTTCATTGTTTACCTAACATTATCTGGCTGGCTCCCTAGCTGACGTTGTAATTCGTATCTCACACCTGTTTGCTTTGCTAGTTAGAGCCTAATGTTACCAAGCTAACATTGAACCTGGATGGGTAGCTCCCAGCATATTCATGCAGTGTAGTAACGACATGATTTGGCACTGTTCATTGTTGTTTAACTAGCTAACGTTTGCCACATTGGTAAGGCTGGCTTCCGAATTAAGTGAGCAGTGTGTTGAGAAGCAGTGCGGCTTGGCTGGGTTGTGTTTCGGGGGACGCATGACTCTCGACCTTCGCCTCTCCCAAGTCCGTACGGGAGTTGCAGCGATGGGACAAGACTGTAACTACCAATTGTATACCATGAAAAAAAGAAAAAAGGGTAAAAAATTATAATAAACTAGCTAACGTTCATTGTTGTTTAACTAGCTAAAGTTAGCTGGCTGGCTCATTAGCTAACGTTATGTGACGTGTGTGATTTTACATGTTGTTTACCTAGCTAGGTTCATTGTTTACCTAGCTAGCTACATGTCTTAAGCTAAAGTGTACATCACATGTTGAATATGGCCGGTGTCAGTAAATGTCTGCAAAGAAGCGTAATGAAATTGTTGCCAGCAGAGCTGGTTAGGCTGTTTTCATGTTATCCAGAGGTAAACAAATCATCGGCCAGAGCGTCAAGTGTGCGCTCTGAACGCTCCGAGGGCGAAACAAGTTGTGTGGGGCTAAAGCTTTCAGAGGGTGTGTGAACGATGCTGAATGAGTGTAGACATAGAAGAGCTCTTCACTAGATACCAAAACATTCAAAGGTCAAAGGTCAAGTGAGCTAACAAGTTTGTCAATTTTCAAAGCAGAATTACTTTCCCATTGTTCCTCAACAATGCACTATGATATACCATTTTGTAGCTCTGAGTCTCAACTTTTATCCAATGTAAAAAACACAATTTCAAATTGTGCTACATAAGACCGAATCCAAGTGGTGAGTGACATATGACAAAGCACTGCCTTGTGACACAGTGCTTTTTCCAACCAAAAATGTTCAAATACGGAGTATAGTTATCTATTGAAGAGGTACTGGTTAACAAACACTACAGACTCAATCTTCACAGCAGAGAGGTTTTCTTATCGACAAACAAAAACTTATTTTCCAGGCCATGTAGCAAGGTCCATGACAAGATACTATGGCCAGTGACCATCCATTTATCAAAGACTTTGATATGTTTCTACAAGGGGAACAATTTGCGTCACAAGAGCAATGCAATTTCCTGGCAGCAACCTCACAACACTGGTAGCATAACGCACTCCAGAGTCGGACTGGCTATATGGCAGTACTGGCAAATGCCAGAAGGGCTGGTCCATCTTAAGCTTATGTGGGCCTGTCAAAATTGTGGGTTTTGTGCAGAATTATCATTATTTGGCTATTAATGGGGGGCCTTGAGGGGGGAAAAAATGGGCAGATATGGAGGCCTAAAGGAAAATAATGGGCCAGTGTGGGAGCCTCAAGGAAAATAATTAGCCGGTGTGTTAGAAATGCCCGCGCCAATTACTAGTACATCCCTGCTCATACCACTACTAGCATACTGTACTATACACTGTGATAGAACTTAGAGGAGACGGCTCAGGCTGAGAGTTGGAAGGCCTCCTCTGTAGGAGCATTTGCATGCAAATCATTGAGTCTGAAATTGTGAAATTGGTTCTACCTGTCTGGATCAGGGCTATCTCCTGTGGGTTTACAGAGCCAGCTAAGTGCAGCCTCTATAACCTTGGAGCGCCTGGAATACTAATGGCTTTTGATGGCACGTGAAGGGGCCTTGTGTGTTCTCTCTGTGTTCATCTGAAGAAGGCATGCCCTAACTTTCAGATTAGTCCCATGACACCTCCCCAGAATGGGCTCTTGATATGAACAGAGAGAAAATACACAGTGGTTGCGTCCCAAATGGCATCATGTTACTCAAGAGCTCTCTCCCTCATTATTGAGTGGAATTGTCATGGTGGGCATTGGGTGTGTTTCAAATGGCACCCTATATAGTGCATTAAAATATATAGGGAATAGGGTGCCATTTGAAACACAGCCAATGCCCACCATGACAATTCCAGTCAATAATGACTGCCTTAACTTATGAACCTCACAGAGAGAAAGAGCTTTCCATACAAGAGATACGCCTCTTCTCTATAGTCTACGACGTGACCAGTCTTCTCATCAATCTATAACTGGATCATGTCTCAATAAGTCCCATTATTGTATAATACAGTAACTGGAAATATACTACATGATCAAATGTATGTAGACACCTGCTCGTCGAACATCTCATTCCAAAATCATGGGCATTAATATGGAGTTGGTCCCCCCTTTGCTGCTATAACAGCCACCACTCTTCTGGAAAGGCTTTCCACTAGATGTTGGAACATTGCTGCAGGAACTTGCTTCCATTCAGCCACAAGAGCATTAGTGAAGTCAGGCACTAATGTTGGGTGACTAGACCTGGCTCGCAGTCAGTGTTCCAATTCACCCCAAAGGTGTTTGATGGGGTTGAGGTCAGGGCTCTGTGCAGGCCAGTCAAGTTCTTCCACACTGATCTCACAAACCCTTTCTGTATGGACATCAAGGCAAAGGGTGGCTACTTTGAAGAAAGTCAAAAATAAAATATGTTCTGACTTGTTTAACAGTTTTTGGTTACTACATGATTCCATATGTGTTATTTCATAGTTTTGATGTCTTCACTATTATTCTACAATGTAGAAAATAGTAAAAATAAATAAAAACCCTGGAATGAGTAGGTTTGTCTTAACTTTTGACTGGTACTGTACATATCTACCTCAATTACCTCGTACCCCTCCACATAGACTCGGTACTGGTACCCCGTGTATATAGCCAAGTAATCGTTACTCATTATGTATTTATTCCTTGTGTTATTTTAGAACTGTTTTATTATATTATTTCTCCTTTTTTTTCTCACCGTTGGTTACTGTGTTGGTTACAGTGTCATTTGGGGAAGAGAGAGATCGTAGAGGAGACATTTTGCGGTGCACCTGCTGCAGGGCCTTTTGCTGAGGACTTCTGGGGCTTTGCTGGTGGACCAGGAAGGGATGGTAGCGCATCACATCAACACACGCACTACACAGTCAACTTTTCATCTTAAGACAAGAAACTTGTGTGTAGCCTACAGTTATTTACAGTTTGAGCACAGCCACTGTTCTAGGCGAGGGGCCTCTTTGTGCGGCTGACAGATAGGGACAAATAAATAACGCCTACACTACAGCCACAATATGTAAACACAATGGCACGCCATTCCCACACAACTCATCTAAACACAGAAACACAGGCGCACGCACGCATGCACGCACGCACACGCACACACACATTAAATGAATGTGTTGTTGTATTACTTTCTGTTGCAATGTACAGTATTAGATGATCAACATACAGTGAGGGAAAAAAGTATTTGATCCCCTGCTGATTTTGTACCACTGACAAAGAAATGATCAGTCTATAATTTTTATGGTAGGTTTATTTGAACAGTGAGACACAGAATAATAACAAAAAAATCCAGAAAAAATGCATGTGATTTAAAAAAAAAATTGATTTGCATTTTAATGAGGGAAATAAGTATTTGACCCCTCTGCAAAACATGACTTAGTACTTGGTGGCAAAACCCTTGTTGGCAATCAGAGGTCAGACGTTTCTTGTAGTTGGCCACCAGGTTTGCACACATCTCAGGAGGGATTTTGTCCCACTCCTCTTTGCAGATCTTCTCCAAGTCATTAAGGTTTCGAGGCTGACGTTTGGCAACTCGAACCTTCAGATCCCTCCACAGATTTTCTATGGGATTAAGGTCTGGAGACTGGCTAGGCCACTCCAGGACCTTAATGTGCTTCTTCTTGAGCCACTCCTTTGTTGCCTTGGCCGTGTGTTTTGAGTCATTGTCATGCCCATCCACGACCCATTTTCAATGCCCTGGCTGAGGGAAGGAGGTTCTCACCCAAGATTTGACGGTACATGGCCCCGCCCATCGTCACTTTGATGAGGTGAAGTTGTCCGGTCCCCTTAGCAGAAAAACACCCCCAAAGCATAATGTTTCCACCTCCATGTTGGACGGTGGGGATGGTGTTCTTGGGGTCATAGGCAGCATTCCTCCTCCTCCAAACACGGCGAGTTGAGTTGATGCCAAAGAGCTCCATTTTGGAGCACTTTCAGCCAGATGTCCTCTGAATCATTCAGATGTTCAATGGCAAACTTCAGACGGGCATGTATATGTGCTTTCTTGAGCAGGGGGACCTTGCGGGCGCTGCAGGATTTCAGTCCTTCAGTCCGTGTGTTACCAATTGTTTTCTTGGTGACTATGGTCCCAGCTGCCTTGAGATCATTGACAAGATCCTCCCGTGTAGTTCTGGGCTGATTCCTTATTCACGATTCATTCAGAACTATCCGTAATCATGGTAGCATCCACATTAATGTAGAAGTGTTGAGAAACGTATTATACTCTTCTTTACAATAAAAGTGACTCCAAAATGGCACAATATATTATTTAGCATTCGTTTCTCTTGGGCACAAAATAATCTGAAACACAACCAAAACAAACAGAAAATGCATCCAACAAGTTTGTAGAGTCACAAGCTTGATGTAATCATTGCGTGCTAGGAATATGGGACCAAATACTAAACCTTTGAATACTTATATACACATACTGTATAAGTGTAATTGTCCCCATTATTTTGGTCCCCTAAAATGGGGGGACTATGTGCAAAAAGTGCTGTAATTTCTAAATGGATGAAAATAATCACAAATTAAAACTGACAGTCTGCAATTTAACTTCCTAGTCATTGTATCGTTGCATCACAAAGTGCTGGAGAACAGAGCCAAAATAATAAAAAATGCTTCACTGTAATTACGGCGGGCACTGTATATTGTTGCATAAAAATTTTCATTGATAGGGATGTTTCATTTGACGTTTCCTTTGATTGATATGGATGTTTCCTTTGTAAAGCAGGGAGTACTGTGGGACTGTAATTGGATGACAATATTGTGATACCGGATGCTATTGCTCTGGGTATAAAGAGCAGAAGGTGCTTGCTGGGACAGCTCTTCAGTCTAGAGTTTGGTGCCAAGGTGCCAGCTTTCTTTATTTTATTTGTCCCCTGACGTTGTGTGGTTGTTCTAATTAAACCTTGGCGTCTCCCGGCTGTATTTTCGACTGGCATTAAGCCAGCGCAATTGTCAAAAGACTACGTTGGCAATTCCGACCGCCCCTCTACTATTTTCAAACACTTGCACAAGGATTGGTAATTTACCTGTTTTATATGAGCTTGCTTGTGACAAAGTGCCGATTTCAGGCAGCAAGATGTGCTTTTTGTGCCCCTAAACCTCGTATTTAGAAACATAAAAAAAATATGTTTATTTCCCCATTTCGTTTAATTTGATTAAAAAACCAAGCATAGCCTACCATCCTCTCAATGAAGGCTGTTTTTTTGTCTTACCCAATGCATTTGCCAATTAGTCAAGAGTACCGATAAAGGGTTTGGCTCGTGATACCGATTTGAAATAAATCTTAAATCACCAAAGTTGTATTAAAAGATCAAGTTTGATAGAGGCAAAAATGTGAGCGGACACCCCCCTTTTTATCTGTTCATTTATCTGTACATGCTTTTGCATTATTCATAATTCACATAGGCCTACCTGCAGTGCAAACTCCATTTGGCTTGTATCTATCCCCATTTCCAAAGAGCGCCTCTTGTCCGGTTACCAAAGACTTTCTCCACCAAACATATTCTAATTATTCAGTCCTATGACGCCATATCAACGGTAGGCCTAGGCTATATCTTGCTTATTGAGAACGTGCCTCACACAAACAATACAATTTAAGGGAGCCTAGTATTTCTTATTTGAGGAGAAGTGTGATATACTCATTGAAGCCAATTTCTAAAATGTTGACTGTCAACACTCCAAACATATTGAGAAAACACTGGGTGTTTTTTTTACTGTTGCTATTACTCGTTACTATAGCATGTGCTATTTAATAAACTGTAATATCAATCCACAATGGACAAGGATGAGAATGTTCCACGCCCCCAGCCGAATTGAAATTGATGACAACGCAAAGACGGTCAATAACCTACAGAATGAGACAACGGCATGCAGTATTAAGCCATGAAACGCGTTTGGCCATTGAAGTCCTTGACGTCACACGTCCAATTTATTTATTCATCAAAACCCAGCCCTTTCGCGCCAACGCCAGCCACTGCGCCCATAATTCTGTTTGGGAAAATAGCTCAAATATTTCTGACACCCTCCCGAACATTTAGTGCTACTGCCACTGCTAAAATGTACTATTGCATTAGGTTTGTTAAAATAGAGCCCTCTATCTGAAGTCGCAGTGTACATGGATAATCATTCTTTACCCCAGACTTACACTTCCATATGGCTTCATTCAGTATTGAAGGTCATTCAAATCAAATCAAATTATATTTGTCCAACGCTTCATAAACAACAGGTGTGGACTAACAGTCAAATGCTTACTTACAGGCCCCTTCTGAACAGTGCAAAGAGAAAAAAAGAGAAATAATATAAAAATAATTACACAAGGAATAAATACACAATGAGTAATGATAACTTGGCTATACGGAGTGCCAGTACCGAGTCAATGTTTAATTTAGTTTATCAGGATCCCCAGTAGCTACTGCACATGGGCAGCTACTCTTCCTGGGGCCCACATAAAACGTACAAATACATGACAAGGACATAAGATATTACATTAAAATAAGAGTTACAGTTGAAGTCGGAGGTTTACATACACCTTAGCAAAATATACTTAAAATCAGTTTGTTGTCCTTAAGCCATTTTGCCACAACTTTGGAAGTATGCTTGGGGTCATTGTCCATTTGGAAGACCCATTTGCAACCAAGCTTTAACTTCCTGACTGATGTCTTGAGATGTTGCTTCAATATATCCACATAATTGTCCTTCCTCATACTGACATCTATTTTGTAAAGTGCACCAGTCCCTCCTGAAGCAAAGCACCCCCACAACATGATGCTGCCACCCCCGTGCCTCATGGTTTGGATGGTGTTCTTCGGCTTGCAAGCCTCCCCCTTTTTCACCCAAACATAATGATGGTCATTATGGCCAAACAGTTCTATTTTTGTTTCATCAGACCAGAGACCAAAAAGTACGATATTTTTCCCCATGTGCAGTTGCAAACTGTAGTTTGGTTTTTCATTGAGCAGTGGCTTCTTCCTTGCTGAGCGGCCTTTCAGGTTATGTCGATATAGGACTCGTTTTACTGTGGATAGAGATACTTTTGTACCTGTTTTCGCACCAAAGTACGTTCATCTCTAGGAGACAGAACACGTCTCCTTCCTGAGCGGTATGACGGCTGCGTGGTCCCATGGTGTTTATACTTGCGTACTATTGTTTGTACAGACACAGTCAACTTTGTGTATGTAAACTTCTGCTTTTACACCTGCATTGCTTGCTGTTTGGGGTTTTAGGCTGGGTTTCTGTACAGCACTCTGTGACATCAGCTGATGTAAGAAGGGCTTTATAAATAAATTTGATTTGATTTTGATTTGATTTGATTTTTGATTTGTGGAGTGGTTGAAAGAGGTTTTAATGACTCCAACCTAAGTGTATGTAAACCTCCGACTTCAACTGTATAGACACCAAGAGCCAACAAAAATACTATTTACACACTATTCATATATACATTCATATTCAGTTCAATTTGATTTTTAGAAAGATGAGAGGTGCAATGATACAAGATGTTTTTTTAAAGCTGAACTTGCTTTTTTGCCTGAGTAACCTCTGGTGGTAGAGCATTCCACGATGACATGGCTCTATACATAACTGAGCGCCGCATTAAATCTGTTTTTGGTTTGTGTACCGTGAAGAAACCCATAGTGGCGTGTCTGCTGGGTTATGTATGTCTGTTTGAAGTGTATGCAAATATACAAGTGGTTAGGCATTTTCAACACACAAATGTTTCTTGAAAATACTAGAAGAGAAGTAGTACATTTCTCCTAAACCCTCAACCATGAAAGATTATCATGCATGTGGTTGATGTTAGTTCTGTGTGTGCAGTTAAGGGCAAGGCATGCTGCTTTGTGCGATGTGCAGGGGTACGAGGTGACTAGGCAACAGGATAGACAATAAACAGTAACAGCAGCGCATGTGATGTCTTTCGTCTCTGACTCATTGAAGTAGAAGTCCTCATCCAAATTGAGGTTAGTTATAGCTGTTCTGATGTCCAGAAGCTCTTTTCGGTCATAGGAAACAATAGCAGAAACAATATGTTAAAAAAAGTTACAATGAACACAAAAAAACACAAAACAGCAATTGGTCAGGAGCCCGTAAAACAGCTGCTATTCTCTCCAACATCATTCTCTTTTTCATTCACTTTGGAATCAGTGTTGCTCACAGATTCCCATTCAGCACTATAGCCATAAACTACAAGGCAGGAAAGAAAGAAATATATAATGCAGTTTGAGACGGTTGTGTGGCACGGTGGCATGACGAATGTGGAAAAGAACAAATTGAATGCCAGTGAGTAAGATGCATTTGTATGCAAAATTGGCGAGACTGTTCAGTGAGCAAGCCAGACAGCCTTGCATGTAATCAGCTAGCAAATCCACTTGTCTCACACGTTGCGCTGCATAGTATTGCATAGGGCCAGGCCTCTGCTATTGTCTCCGAGCACTGGTCCACATGAATAACCCTGCGTGTCCACATTAGCACGGGTCCCTTCCCATAAGTATAATCTCTCCAGAAACGGCAGCCGCAGCACATTCGCCAAATAACTTCCACAAAAGCTCACTGCCTCGCTCTCCCTCCCTGTCTTTGGGCTCTCTTAATCATTCTCAAAATATCCTCTCCCTCACTCTACCTTCTTGGCACACTTTCCATTATTCTACCAGCACTCCATATTCTCCATCACTACTCCCCACCCCTTTCTCTCAATACCGTTCTACACATTTTTCCTCTTCTCCATCTCTATTTGTCTCCCTCTGTGTGTTTATATATCTATCATCTTCCTATCATCATCTCAGAGAGAAGATCAGAAACCTCTCTACCCAAGGTGTGTTGGGGCTCCCCTCACCTCCGCCACCACACAGTGCCACCACCTCTGAGTTGCTGGTGCTCCACCCACACATCTTCAGTGGGGTGGTTGAGTAAGACAGCAACTCCGCTCCACATTGATCATGAGGAGCCCCCACGCCTCTTACTCTCAGGGAAGCTATTTGTCAAGGTGATCATTTATTTTGTAACACCAGATATGGTGAGCCATCCAGGCAGGGAGGGATGCATGCAGGCAGTGTTTTCTTTCTTTATTTGGTTTGGAGGCCTTACAGACTCAATTTCAGGTCTCAAATCGGGTTCACAATACGTTGTATTATGAACGCACATAGCGCAATAACACACTAAGGTTCCACCTTTCATCTTGTTTAGGAGGCAATGGTAGGCCAATTTTACAGTAAGGTGGGCAACATTTTCACACCATGGGTTCCTTGCTATTCCCTCCCACACCTGTACAAAGGACCTGCATGCCCTGATCTCCTGCTAAGTTATGATCCTTAGGATCGACATTGAGAGTGATTGAAAGCCACATTACTGTTTTGATCATGTTGACACAGAACATCCAATTAAGACGCTACGGTTTGTGGTTGTGTCCCAAATGGCACCCTCTCCCCTACATAGTGCACTACTTTTGTGTACTATATAGGGAATGGGGTGCCATTTGGGACTCAGCTTGTGTCACTGGCAAGGCCAACACCACTCACATGCGCTCCTCAAGATGTTCCACATCTCCCCTCTCTAATTGGCAGATGGCCTCAGATGCGAGATGATTTAATGGCCTGCGTGTGTGTTTTTTCCTGCTTCAGTCAGTCATTAGCAGGGACATTTTTAACGAGTTGGCTTAGGCATGCCGCTGTGAGCGGAAGCTGGGAGCAACTCTTTTTAAAGGAGATGGAGGTAGACAACTGTGCTGTAACTCCGATGGCTGCAATCAGGGCACTTCTTGTATCTCCAACTTTTGTTACGGTATCCTAGTCTTTCCTTTTCAAACTAGTCTTCCCTTTTAAAGCGGTGCTGGAGTGGCCTAAAGCCTACGGCCTATAAGGCTTGATGGCCTATCAGTATTCCTGCCATAGCCTCTGTGGATTTGTCTGCTACCTGCAAACTGGGTCAATTTTTGCATTATTCTACAGATACTTATCTCAGTGTAGAGGGGAAGATATTACAAACAAACACACACATGCATGCACACACACACACACATTCCACACAGAGACACTCACTGGAGTATATTAAAATAAAAATATATTCATATAAATGTTATATTAAGGTGCCGATGTGCCAACACTTGATGAATGATTACACCATACAATGCCTAGGCTTACTCCTCACGCTGTGCAAGTCATTCTGGATAGAACACACGCCAAATTAATGATGAACAATGATAGATAATACTAATACAGAATGTGACGCTCACAAACATGCAAAATCCTCACAGCACTTTGAACATGCACTAGCAATGCTAATGAGTCTCCTCTAATATACCTCTTCTCTATTCAGATTCACACTGACATACTTAATTGCTATCGCAACCAGAGCTGGTTAGAATTTTTACGAGGCATTCATTTGCTTTGATTTGATTTGTTTGTTGTGTGATTGAGATACCTTGATTATAAAAAACGGAATCCTTAATTGATTATCCTTCAGATGCATTCAAACAACTTTATCCTATGTAATTATCTTTGTGTACCTTTCAGTCTGGGTATGTGTCCCAAATGAGACCCTATTCCCTATATATCAGAGCCCTATGGGTCCTGGTCAAAAGTAGTGCACTATAAAAGGGAATAGGGTGCCATTTGGGGCACAACCTGGGTTTTGGAGGTGAATGATGAAACAGGAGCAGATGGAGGGTGGCAATGAGATGCACACAAAAAAAGGAATTGAGGGGGACAGGCTGGCCATCAGAGACAGTAGAAAAATAAGAGGGAGGAAAATAACCAAGTATGAGATCGAGAGAGGCCATACAGGGGAGAGGCCAGTGTCTGAGGTGAATATAAATTGGCGAAAGGAGGAGGGAAACAAATAGAGAGAAAAAGAAAGAAAGAGAGATAGCAAAAGAGAGAGAGCAAGAGGTGGGGTGAGGGGAGAAGATAAAAGAATGTGAGAATGATGGATTCAATGTAAAATAATGAGTGTACAAAGGCACCAGATACCCAATCGATCTCTGCTGCAGAGGTATTGAGTTAGAGGTATGGAGACGCTTACCTACAGTATTGTAAACTACCGTAGTAAGATTGGGGGGGGGACAAAGATGGCAGACAATATCAGAATGGATTGCAATTCAAATGCGGAGGATTGTGTGTAAAATGGGGAGGGAGAGAGAGAGAGAGAGAGAGAGAGAGAGAGAGAGAGAACGAGATGGGGGTTCATTGATGACAGATATGAGTCATTGTGGAGGAAGAGATGGACAGTGAGAACTGAGTTGGCCATAATAAATACTCATATAGAACACCAGGGTACCCGCTAACATGGTGGAAAGGAACATCACAATAACACAGCTGACTGTTATTGGCTATTAAACTGTGTGTGTGTGTGTGTGTGTGTGTGTGTGTGTGTGTGTGTGTGTGTGTGTTATTGGCAATAGGCAAAATCTGTAATGCACTGTGGAAATAGCCTACAATTTGTGGACGAGGAAAATAAAGTTATGGCATAAACATAAAGGCTACTTTGTATGCTTATTTTAAAAGGCACAGTGGGCACACAATTGACAGAATGATTTATACATAATCCTATCAATTCACATATGAATCCTGTAAAATAGTCAGACTTTATGACTTCAACTGGATTATTTTTGTTTCACGTTTTTAGAAATTAGGGATGATCAATTCCTAATACTGACATCGGTCGTCAGGTTAGGTCCACAGCAACAAATAAACCAAAGATGATAGCCTGTCCTACTGTATTCCGCCCATATCTGTTGGCTAGTTTACTTACTGTAAATTTGAGCTGTTCCAATAGACGGCATGTCGGTCGTTGGCTCGCGTCAGGCGCAAATGTGAAAAGGCGAGCGCTATTAGACAGAGAGAAACGGTTGCGAGAGCCATAACCCCACTGTTCCTCGTTCTCTCTAGCCTACCTTCTTCGCTCTCAGTCCCTCCGTCCCAAACAGCAGGTTGCTGTCAACATCCCAGCGGTAACACAACCTAGTTGAAGTTTCCAGCGACGTTTGGAACGGACGAATACTTCTTCAGCACTAATTCCATTGCGACTACGAGCCCCATTTCGGTATCCTCCCCAACCCTATGTTCACTTACTTTGCCTGCTGCGCACTTTGAAGTCACTGTGCTTTGAGTATTCCTTTTATGTTCCCTAATCCTCTCCACAGACTGAAAACAATAGTATTCAGAAGGAGAAGTGATAAGGCAAATTAGACTGCAATATTTGACAATGACAAGTGAAGTCCCGTGTTGATGAAACGTTGCAAATCACCTCGATGTAGCCTCGCATCAAGACAACCTTTCGTCTTGGACAAGCAGAGCGGGCGTTGAAATTGTATCATCAAAGTTTGTCAAAATGTGTTTACATTATCCTCCTGTTGGTAGGTTTCCTTAGTCTTTTTCGACTGTAAATGTTAGTTGTCTACGTTGTCATTTGAAATGAGTCTCAGCTCAGTCAGTGTCCGTTGAGACTTTTAGGTTTCTACCTGCCGCCGCTTCCAAACTAGCCACACGCTGCGTCGACTCTACAGTCCCGCCCTCTGACAGACAAGATGCGCTCGCACTGTCCATCCAGCAGCCTCGCGTGTGCGCGTGTTTTAATATCCGAAAGAGATTTTAATTAACCTGTACAGTTTTCATCAATGGTGGATTTTAAACCATGCTTTTGGCCAGTGAAGTAATTACTATTAATTTAACTATTTTAGTCATTACTGTGTTTGATTAAATATGCACATTCTGTAGGCCTATTATAACAGATTGTATCATATCTTTGGTGTAACTTTCATAAAAGTGGTTTTGGTGATGTGAGGCTTGATTTAGTCCCCTTAATGTGGGTGTCTATAAACTGTACCTTGAGTATAGCCTACTAAATAATTTGTATCTTGCGATTAGTTCTCACTGAAGTTCAAGTTTATAGTACTTCATTGCAGAAAATTCTAAATTCCAAAAGCACAGTAGGTCTACAGCCCTACTCTCTCCTACTCACACCCCTTATCTCATGTCCACACACACAAACACACACACACACACGCACACACACACACACTGTCTATTTTGCTTTTGTTTCCCTTCACTCACTCTCCCCCTCTCTGTTGTTTTTGTCAGTGATGACGCCTCTCTTGAGTGCCCTCCAGGCATGTTGCCGTGGTGACTGGGAAAGGGGGATGAAAGAGAAAGATAGAGTAGGCTACTAACACTTTTCCCTAACTCTCCCTCTTCTCTGCCGTTGCCTCTGTCTGTTCTTACTATGCCAGATCACTTGCTACTACCATCCCTTCACCCCTCACTGCATCTCCTTGGCAAATCCCTCCATCTCTTCACCAACATTCTCTTTTGTATATTCTACAACTCATATTGTATATACTGTCAATGACCATCCGAAAATATTTAAATGTATATATTTAATATTCACATATTCCTATTTGAGAAACATGAACCCTGTAGTAGCCCCTATACATGGAAAAGGTAGGCCTATGTATGCGTGTGAGACTGTGAGCTTCTCAATGTAGACTTTGTACGTACATAGTATGGGAGAGGGAGGCATGGTCTCTAGTGGATTTATTCATGTCATCAATAATCAAATGTGTTTAAATGTGATGTGTTGGGACGTGTTGCGGATGTGCAAATAGCATGTTCTTTCAACGATGCTAGGCACTGTAACACAGACATTTGTAGCCTTACACTAGAGTAGGTTGTTACCTTGTTTACTCTATATGCATAATGATTAATTCATGAATGGTACCGGTATGGACACATAGATTGATGATAATATATTATCTAAATAATCAATCTCTTCCTGTTCATTTATCCTCATTGGCGTATTATTCATTTACTAACAGAATTAATATACAGAGAAATCTTTTTTTTTATGTTGTGCTCTGTTTCTCATCCATTTTGTCCTATCTCTATTTACCACCACTCTTCTTTTCTCTCTTTGTTTCTTTCATTTCTTATCTCACTAAATAATATTCATATTTCAAATTCAAACACCAAAGACCCATTTTGAATGAAGTGTTCACAGAATTCTGGGTATGAGAGAGATCCCAAATAAACACATTTATTGAGTGTAACCAACCATTATTCACCAGACAAACAACAATATTTGGTCAACAAGAAACATTTAACAATTATTTGTACAGTTACAAATCTTTCCGTCTATGTCCCTGTCCCTCTCCCCATGTTCAGCGTTGTCTTAGTAAACCGCGCTGACACGATGCTAGGCATGATTATTGACAATAAGGAGGATGGCAGGTCTGAACTCCAGGTGGGCCTTACTGCTCAAATCATATCAAATTTGTCAAATGCGCCAAATACAACCTTACTGTCAAATTCTTACTTACAAGCCCTTAACCAATAATGCAGTTTTAAGAAAATAAGAGTTAAGAAAATATTTACTAAATAAACTAAAGTTTAAAAAGTAACACAATAAAATAACAATAAAGAGGCTATATACAGGGGGTGCCGGTGCTGAGTAAAATGTGCGGGGGTACAGGTTAGTCGAGGTAATATGTAGGTAGGTAGGTGTGGTGCTTAACCTGATTTGCTCCAGCAAGTACCCAGCTGTACAAATGGCTGATGTGATTGTGAAGATATCGGCCAGGGATAATGGCATCTGCCAAGCCATCAAGAACAATGTTCTGTATTGTCAGGACATGGTGAAAAGAGAGAGAAAGTGAAAGAGTGGATGAAGGGTGAACCTTTGGGGAATGAGCTGGGGATTGGTAAATGATCATGGCGAATGAAAAAGAGGGGAGAAGGGGAATGGGGGCATGCTGTGTGTCCTAGCAATATTGATGAGAGATTTCTTAACAGAGGCGCGAGACACATGCACAATAAGTGATTGACTTTTGTGTGTGTGTGTGTGCATGTGTGCATGCGTGTGTGCGCATTCAAAATGGGGGTAGCGTGTTTGCAAAATTGAGGCAGCGACAATGATGGAACAATGGCATACAAACATGAGGAAAAAATGAAATAAATGAGGGCAATCATTGCAGCGAGGGTCATCATCACCAAAACATGATGATCCCAACAGAGATGATTGAGAAGCAAGGGGGGTGAACGAGACAAGGAGAGGGATGTCTAATGACAGCAAATCATGTTTTAACAGTCAGGAGGTGGCAGGGCATGGGGAAAACGCCAGAACTGATGCACTTTCAATGGCATGAAATAGTGAAGAGAGGAGAGGAACAAACAAGAGATCGGAGAGCAGCATGTGACTGATGAAAATGCAAAAAGTATAGTGTGGTTATTAGCATGAGTGACGCATGGAGTATTACAGTAGAAAGAACGAGGGAAGAGAAAGGAGGGAGATAAGAGGGGCGATGTTCGAAGGTATTGGGTAAAGTCTTGACTAAAAATCGATAGAAATAATACCACATCTCATTGCTAGCTGGATGAATAACGGAGTGGCAGGTAGACTAGTGGTTAGAGCGTTGGGCCAGTAACCGAAAGGTTGCTCGATCGAATCCCCGAGCTGACAAGGTACAAATCTGTCGTTCTGCTCCTGAACAAGGCAGTTAACCCACTGTTCCTTGGCCGTCATTGTAAATAAGAATTTGTTCTTAACTGACTAGCCTAGTTAAATAAAGGTTAAGCAGTACCTTGAAAATGTGATGATGCTTACATAAGCTATATACAGCAACACTTGACAGGTACAGGAACAAATATTGACAGGCGGTAGCCTGGAAGCCATAACTTCTACTTGAGAAAACTGTAGGGTAAGCAAAACAACTTAAGAGATGATAGTTGACTGTACCGTACCTCAAGTATTTGGTAGGGCCAAGCGTGCATTTCTTTTTATGGTGCTTCTCTCTTATTAAGCCTCTGAGAATTGGTTATGTACAAAGGAAATACACAATCAACGACAGGGTCAATATCCAGCTCCTCCCAAATCTGCAGTCTCAACTGACCAAGGTTGCGTACCAAATGGCATCCTATTCCCTTTATAGTGCACTACTGAGCCCTATGGGCCCTGGTCAAAAGTAGTGCACTATAAAGCATAAGGGTGCCATTTGGGACGTCACCCAAGCCACGGGAGGACAATCGATCACGGAAGCAATTAAGTAAGGTGCTCAATGAATCCATAGATGTTTCTCTTTCCTTTTCACCTCCTTCCATTGCTCTCTTTATTTCTCTTTCTCTCTATTTCAAATTCTCTCTTTACATCAATCAATAACTGTGGTGTGTAAATGTACTGTAATAGTTTGATAGTGAGCATCATCATTTCATTTGGCGTGCTTCTCATTGTCTTGAGGTGTTGATGGTACAGTAGAGTACATTTTGGATTGGCTGAGTTGCACTCTCTCTTGTTTCATCACCCAACACTAATGAGAATCTATAAGAAGAAAACTACGCTGGCAGAGTGAATCAGAGTCAAAGGCAATACAGCGTCTTCAGCATCACAGCCTTAGGGCCTGACTGGAACCTGGTTTACTCCCTAGGACACTGAGGTATAGCGATAGGACATCAGCACCAAACAAGAATAGAGACAGAATAAAGTAGTCGCCTAAATGTAGATTGTCTCTTTATAATTTGAGATATTTTTGTTATCCATTCACAACCTGTTAACATCCTATGTCTCAAATCAAATAATGATATTCCTGTAGCATCCATTCAAACAACAACAAGCCGACTGAACTCCAAAGTGTCACGTCGAGGGTTATTTTTTGCCTCCTCTCTCTGTAAATATTAGGTCAAAAGTTCCGTTTGAAATAATGGAGCATGTGACCTTTTTCTCTGTGAGGAGGAGATATTGCTCCTTAGGAATTGGAGCATTTTAAACGTTGACAGGGGTGAGGTGCAGTGAGGACCTCAGGGGGGAGAGGAAATGTCGCAATCACTATCTGACTGGGGGCTTGGCATGGACATCAACCTTTCCCTGTGTGCTTTTGGAAGGAGGACACTCACAGAATTATGGCCTTACATTTGGAAAATAAACAGCTTATTGGGCTTTAGTAAGAGAGATTATAGAAGAATATGACACAGCAGGTTTTGGATCCAACCACTAAATCACAATTTGAGAAGACAAGCCTTGAAGGGCAGCAGTTCACTGTCATCTCCAAATGAAGCACAGTCCAATCTTTCACGTGGCCCATGGTCGTACCACGTCATATGTCTGGGAACATCGCAGGGGGGGCTGGCAGGTCTACAGTACAGTGGAGGGTCAGGAGTTTATTCATGAATTTGGTTAGGTCAACCGTCCCTAGGTGTTGGACCGATTACAGCCAGCGATGTTCAGACACTCCACCGGAGGAGATTCAGTAGGTCAGTCTCGGCCGTCTTGCACATTGTTCATCTTGCGGGGCTGGAGGAGCTGACTGACCTAATTAACTGTCTGAATAATTGCCGATGGGCTGGCGTGGGGGCAGGGGGCGGAGCAGCCAAGGACGGGTGGTCAATGGCCTGACCGATATGAGGAGTTTGCAGCCCTGCCCTCTCAGTCTCGCTCATTGCTCAGCCGACTGGTCAATGAGCGGCCCAGGCAAACGGCCGTGCGTACACTGGTCCGCTGTAATGAGGTCTCGTGCTTTTTTTCTGCCTGGCCTGCATGGTCCCTGTCTGATGGATAGATGGCTCACCCAGCCTCTCCTCTCCGACAGGGATATTGACCCTATTGGCTGTCTGTGGGCCAGCCGGCTGAAAGCCACGGTGCAATATCTACCTCTATTTAAACCCCTTTCATCTACCATCTATTGTGCTGGTCAGGGTGAACGACAGGGGGGATAGCCGAGCCGATGCCCGGAGAGCTATTTTAGGCAGGGAATCGGGATCTCTCAATTGTAAGCACTTGTAAAGGGGCAAGTGCAATGCCTTGGAGGAGCATTATTAGGCAGTAGTCTAGTGGTATATAGCAATGAGGCTATCAGAGGGGTTAAGTGTTCACCAGTGACACAGCTTGTATGCTCTATCAGGCATAGCATTGCCAATGACTTCAGTCATTGGCAATAGGCTGTCCCAAATGGCACCCTTTTCCCTATTTACAGTAGTGACCAGGTCAAAAGTAGTGCATTATAAAGGGAATAGATGCCATTTGGGATGCAGCCATGGACTTAAAATGATGACAACCATCTTGGTTGAGCATGTTCCCTCCTCTAATGAACTAATATCTGCAAGAGCAGCACTTAATACAGTAAAGCCCTTCACACTTCATTGTTCTTTTTCGCTTTATCGTTGTACCAAATTGAGTCGCTAATAATGTGATGAGTTTGCTAATGCTAATTAAGGTTTTGAAAGAGAGCATGGTAAAAGAGTGAGAGAGGATAAAAAAAAAGGTATGAGTAAAGAGGATAAGATGTAGGATAAAAAGAGATATTCGAGGAGATATTTGAGGAGATGCACTTACTTTGCGACTCTCCTGTCAAACTTTTCTGAAAGATAAAGGTTGTCAGGGTTTCTTCTCTGATTGAGGATGTCTCGTTATTAGAGGTGTTGTGAACCGCATCGAAGCAGCTTATTACCATCATCAGCCCTCGATAATTGAGATGGAGGTGATCCACTTCTGAGCCCTGGGCAGAGCGGTTGGGTGCTTTTGATATGGCTGTGAAGAGGTGCTTGTGTTAAAGGCCACATTAAGACAATTACAATTTCTATCACATTTTGCACACCAATGAATACATTTTCTGATAATTAAGTTGCTTTTATGTTGTTGTTGCTTCTGAGACAGCTCCAGAAGTTAAGTAGCTATGTGTAATTACTCAGCCTGAAGAAAAGAAAACTGTATTAACCATAAAGTCTCGGCAAGAGACTTGACTGATTTTGTAACTTGCCCCGACAAATTGCAAAAGTTATATTATAAACTCAGAAACTACTCTGAGTTTCACATGTTGTTTGAATCTATAATGCTTGGAGGCTTTTGAATAGTGGCTCAAATTGTGGCTGCCTTATGGGCCCTGGTCAAAAGTAGTACACTATATAGGGAACGGGGTACCATTTGGGACACACATTAGGACAATGAATACACTTGATTCTCAATCAATTAGAGCCATGAACCCAAACTTCACTCACTGCTTCCTGGAAAGTGGTACTCTAGAACCCTTTTTTGTTGTTGCCAAGGGCCCGTTTTATGGCAAACCATTCAGTATTAGCATTTCCGAAAGGGCAATCGAGTCAGAGCGTCAAAAACAGTGAAAGGTCACCAGGTTTCCTGCCTGTTAGAACCTCCACACTCTATCAATCTCTGCCTGGCTGCCACGCCAGGGCTCCCGCCAAATCGAGAGATGGCTCTGTGTTCTTGCCAGTGACATTAAAAGGGTCGTTTAGCACTTCAACTGGAAAATCCTGATCACGCTGAAAAGGGCCTTTACACTGAAACCTCACGGACTCACACACAGTCTACAGTGGAAAGGAGTTGGAGAAGTTGCGTCCCAAATGGCCTCCTTTTCGCCATATAGTCCATTACTTTTACCCAGGGCCAATAGGGCTCACCAGGGCCCATAGGGCTCTGGTCAAATGTAACGCACTATGTAGGGAATAGGGTGCCATTTGGCACACCAACCAGATGTTGCCATTTGGAATGCAACCATCATACGCCTCCAGACAGCAGCAGGACTTGGCTGTGACCCTGCTGACTGGCACCGAACCTCGAGGGTAGAGAGATGGGTGGGTGGAGGGTGGTAGTGGTGGTGCTGGGGGATTTCTCTCTAAGCGCCTGTCTCCCTTCCAGTGAAATCGGCGGTGCATGCCTCTTCGCTCGTTGTGGCAAAGCCAGCTCGGGGCCCCCATGGAGGCTAGTTCCAGCAGTCGGGAGAGATGTGCTTACACGGATGAGTTAGCTAAGCCTGGAGATCCAGAGGGGACCCAGGTGTTGGTTGGGAGAAAGAGGGAGAGCTCCTGGGACTCGCATGGCACTGGCTGAGGATAAAAGTGATGGCTCAGAGGCCCTGGGTTGACCTTGGCAAGCTCCTGCTGGCTGTCACCCTGTCAACTTGTTATAAAGATGTTATAGATATGGAACAGCCACATTCTCTCATATCTGGTTGCTAGGAAGTGTTCACTGAGCTTTGTAGGGTATGAATTAAATCATGTCTCGATTCAAACTAAGCTCAATACACAAATGTGAATGAGCACAATCTCGGTCGACAGCCATTTCCCCTAACTCTTTGCCTCTATTTCGATCTGTAAATCTGAACATAATGTTTCAATCTGTTACACTCATTGTCAGCACGTTATCATCGCTTAAACACCTCTCTTTCTCTTTCATCGCTCTCTTCTCACCTCATACTCCCAATCACTCTCTCTTCCACTCTCTCTCTCTCTCTCTCTCTCTCTCTCTCTCTCTCTCTCTCTCTCTCTCTCTCTCTCTCTCTCTCTCTCTCTCTCTCTCTCTCTCTCTCTCTCTATCGCCCTCTCCTCACCTTGCTTGCCCAGTCTCTCTCTCCCATCATCACCCTGCCCTCACCTCGCTCGCCCAGTCTCTCGCTCCCTCTATCGCCCTTTCCTCACCTCTACTCGCCCAGTCTCTCTCTCTCGCTCTTTCTCTCTCTCTCTCTCTCTCACTTGTCTTTTGCCTGGGCGTCATATGGTGAGCAGGTAAATAAATCACTAAGCAGCTCCAGCTCAGATAATGAGGCGATGGGGGATACTCCACCACTGCAGATGTGTACAGATGCTTCGCCTCAGGCCAAATGGAGAAGAACCATGACGCCAGAGACATTATACACCACTATACTGAATATTGACTGACTACACCATCAGAAAAACCACCACCAGTATTTTTTATTTTTTATTTATTTCACCTTTATTTAACCAGGTAGGCCAGTTGAGAACAAGTTACAACTGCAACCTGGCGAAGATAAAGCAAAGCAGTGCGACAAAAGCAACAGCACAGAGTTACACATGGAATAAACAAATGTACAGTCAATAATACAATAGAAAGATCTGTATACAGTGTGTGCAAATGTAGTAAGGAGGTAAGGCAATAAATAGGCCAATAGCGGCGAAGTAATTACAATTTAGCAAATTAACACTGAGTGATATGTGCAGATTAGGATGTGCAAGTAGAAATACTGGTGTGCAAAAGAGCAGAAAAACAAAAACAAATATGGGGATGAGGTAGGTAGTTGGTTGGGCTATTTACAGATGGGCTGTGTACAGCTGCAGCGAACGGTAAGCTGCTCTGACAGCTGATGCTTAAAGTTAGTGAGGGAGATATAAAGTCTCCAACTTCAGGGATTTTTGCAATTCATTCCAGTCATTGGCAGCAGAGAACTGGAAGGAAAGGCGGCCAAAGCAGGTGTTAGCTTTGGGGCGCGTGCTATGGGTGGGTGTTGCTATGGTGACCAGTGAGCTAAGATAAGGCGGAGCTTTACCTAGCAAAGACTTATGGATGACCTGGAGCCAGTGGGTTTGGCAACGAATATGTAGCGAGGACCAGCCAACGAGAGCATACAGGTCGCAGTAGTGGGTAGTATATGGGGCTTTGGTGACAAAACGGATGGCACTGTGATAAACTGCATCCAATTTGCTGAGCAGAGTGTTGTAGGCTATTTTGTAAATTACATCGCCGAAGTCAAGGATCGGTAGGATAGTCAGTTTTACGAGGGTATGTTTAGCAGCATGAGTGAAGGATGCTTTGTTGCGAAATAGGAAGCCGATTCTAGATTTAATTTTGGATTGGAGATGCTTAATGTGAGTCTGGAAGAAGAGTTTACAGTCTAGCCAGACACCTAGGTTTTTATAGTTGTCCACATATTCTAAGTCAGAACCGTCCAGAGTAGTGATGCTAGTCGGGCGGGCGGGTGCGGGCAGTGATCAGTTGAAGAGCATGCATTTAGTTTTACTAGCATTTTAAGAGCAGTTGGAGGCCACGGAAGGAGTGTTGTATGGCATTGAAGCTCGTTTGGAGGTTTGTTAACACAGTATCCAAAGAAGGGCCAGCTGTATACATAATGATGTCGTCTGCATAGAGGTTGATAAAAAAATCATCCGCAGCAAGAGCGACATCATTGATATATACAGAGAAAAGAGTCGGCCCAAGAATTGAACCCTGTGGCACCCCCATAGAGACTGCCAGAGGTCCGGACAACAGGCCCTCCAGCAGTTACTTCAGCAGGTACTTGCATGAAATATGAAAAAGACAGCCAGCAGTGCACTCACTGCTTAGCTGTATCATTAGCAGTCACAATAACAACCAGATACAGCAACCAGAGAGATAGAGGGAGAATGGAAGAGAGTGTTGCTTTTGCTCCACCTCTCTTTCACGCTCTCTGAATCCCCCACTCTTCCGAACGGATTCCTCATTTCCCAACTGGGAGAGAGAGGGAGAGAGAAAAAGAGTGAAAAAAAGCAATATCTGCAGTACTTTATACATAAAGAAAATATAAAAGGTATCATTGCAGAAGAGAGGGAAAAACAAAAACTCACAATAGAGTAAGGGGAAGATAAAAAATAAAAAATAAAAATAAAATAACAAATAGAGTGAACATAAGATCTCAGGTCTGGATGGATCCACAGTCGTTTGTAGACAATTGGGTGAGGCAGGAGAACAATAGAAAAAAGGATTGACATTTTTTTTTTTTACGTACAATTAAATCCCCTAACATACAGCCCGATTATTCAGAGCGCCCATTAGAGAAAGATATATTTTTTCCTCATTTCTCATTTGCTATGAGAAGAAGGAGGGAGAGGGGGAATAAAGCAAACCATCAGAGAGATATCCATTTACCAAATGACACTAATGAGCAATGAAGAGAACAGAGGAACACCGAGACAAATAGATTGACCAACAGCCAGTTTGGTGGGTAAAAAAAAGACAAATGAGTGAGGAAATATTATCTGAGCACATTATACACCAGCACATTTTCATGTGATTACATTTTACTGTTATAATTAATGTCATAGTGAATGCTTTGATATATAAAGGATCTAATTATGAAGTGATGCAGTGTGTCTGAATGTGTGGACGTCTGTGACGAGCAGGCAGAAGTTACAGCATGACGTTGAAGACTTTTGTACATGTTGATGAGACAGGTGAAGTAGTAGCAGTTCATTAGGATTTGCTCTGCTAAATGGTTCATTGCATCTACAAAATTATTTATTTATTAACTCTTCTGCCAGCCAGCCATTGGGAGACCAAAAGGAGGCTCAATTAAGGCAAATAAATTAGGATTAAGGCAGAAATGTGGCGCATTTTCATTTTTTTAATTAAATGTGTTTATTATTTATTTTGGGGGGATAAAAATTATAGCAAGGGGAATAAGGGAGAATGAAATGCCCGGCTAGTCTCTAATGCCATGACACACAGACTCTGACTGGAGAAGTTAACCAGATAAGAAGTTTGTATGTCAAAAAGACAAAATGGCTACACAGCACCATAAACGATAAATAGGACATGATACATGGTATGATTGTTTTAAAGCATTGCCACATATCCATCCATATCAAAATATGAGTCTCTGTGATCATAACCATGCTGAACGCAATAACCAAGCCCTGCAATGCGACAAGGGTATCAACACCATGTCTCGAGTCAATGCTTAATACTATTGCTGAGTCTCTGTGATATTCGTCCCGAGAAGGAACGGAGCAAGGTCTGACGCTGCGAGTGAGAGACATGCCGCTAAATGCCAGTAATACAGAGGAGGGGTGACACACATTGTGTCATCGATGTCACGGCAGCCCATCCCTGCTGTCTTGCTCTGTATCATAGCCAGCTTTGGCATCCGCCGAGCCTTTTCTGCCATGCCAATATGGCTGCTTGGTGTATGGTGCCCAAACTCTGTCTCGCTGTACTAGGCAGCAGAGCAGGGGACATTGTGCTAACGAAGTTAGAAAAGAGGCAATCTCTATTGCAAAACCAAATGTGTCAAATGTACTGCAGAATGAGCTTGAGTCATCAAGCTGAAAGCTCACAGTACTTTCTGATTATGATCTGACTCACCTCATGTGGCAATATCGCAACACAAAGATCCATATACATATTTTGTGAAAGGGGAGTAAATCATTACCTCGTTAAGTGTAGCTTTGGAGTTGGTGGCAGGTCTAATACATCGCATAGTTGTTCCCATAACCATTTGCCCTGCATTAGCGCCCTCTCTGAATGCAGTAGGAGTAACATGGTAGGTTTTTAGAAATGTTTGCAAATGTATATAAATAAACAAAACAGAAATACCTTATTTACATAAGTATTCAGACCCTTTGCTATGAGACTCAAAATTGAGCTCAGGTGCATCCTGTTTCCATTGATCAGCCTTAAGATGTTTCTACTACTTGATTGGAGTCCACCTGTGGTAAATTAAATTGATTAGAAATGATTTGGAAAGGCACACACCTGTCTATATAAGGTCCCACAGTTGACAGTGCATGTCAGAGAAAAAATCAAGCCATGAGGTCGAAGGAATTTTCCGTAGAGCTCAGACACAGGATTGTGTCGAAGAACAGACATGGGGAAGGGTACCAAAACATTTCTGCAGCATTGAAGGTCCCCAGGAACACAGTGGCCTCCATTATTCTTAAATGGAAGAAGTTTGGAACCGCCAAGACTCTTCCTAGAGCTGGCCTTCCGGCCAAACTGACCAATCGCAGGAGAAGGGCCAAAAACCCGATGGTCACCCTGACAGAGCTCCAGAGTTCCTCTGTGGAGATGGGAGAACCTTCCAGAAGGACAACCATCTCTGCAGCACTCCACCAATCAGGGCTTTATGGTAGAGTGGCCAGACGGAAGCCAGTCCTCAGTAAAAGGCACGACTTGGAGTTTGCCAAAAGGCACCTAAAGGACTCTCCGAACATGAGAAACAAGATTCTCTGGTCTGATGAAACCAAGATTGAACTCTTTGACATGAATGCTTATATAGACAGGTGTGTCTGGAGGAAACCTGGCACCATACATACGATGAAGCATGGTGGTGGCAGCATCATGCTGTGTGGATGTTTTTCAGCGGCAGGGACTGGGAGACTAGTCAGGATCAAGGGAAAGATGAACGTAGCATAGTACAGAGAGATCCTTGATGAAAACCTGCTCCAGAGTGCTCAGAACCTCATGCTGGGGTGAAGGTTCACCTTCCAACAGAACAATGACCCTAACCATACAACCAAGACAATGCAGGAGTGGCTTGAACCCGATCCAACATATCTGGAGAGACCTGAAAATAGCTGTGCAGCGACATTCCCCATCCAACCTGACAGACCTTGAAAGAACCTGCAGCGAAGACTGGGAGAAACTCCTCAAATACAGGTGTGCCAAGCTTGTAGCGTCATACCCAAGAATACTTGAGGCTGTAATCACTGCCAAAACTGCTTCAACAAAGTACTGAGTAAAGGATCTGAATACTTATGTAAATGTGATATTTCTGTTTTTTTGGCACAGTCTTACATTTGCAAAACAATGATTATGGGGTATTGCTTTGTTATTATGGGGTATTGTGTGTAGATTGATCAGGGGAAAAAACAACTTAATCCATTTTAGAATAAGGCTGTAACGTAACAAAATGTGGAAAAAGTCAAGGGGTCTGAATACTTTCCCGAATGCACTGTATGCCTCATCTTCTCATTTTCTACTTGGGTGCATACAAACATGAATCAGACCTTCATTAGACTTTCATAAGGGTCCAGAAAGACAACCCACTGCTTTTACTGTCTCTACTTTACATTAGATCGCAAATCACAAAGGTATAGGGAAGTGTTTGGCAAACAATGATGTATGACACATACCCACAACCATGCATTATCATAAAGAGCAGGACAATGGTTAGATAATAGGAGAGAAAATCATTTTCCAGACCCTGAGCCAGACAAGCACCTAGATTGGGAAGCAGCTTTTAGAATGTAACTACTAAGTATAGGGTGTAAATTAGCCATTCATTCTCTGGAATGAGACTTGCATAGCAATTCACTGAGTTGATGGAGGCAAAGAAATTAGAGGGATAATGAGAGATTGAAAAGATATGAGAGAAAGAGAATGAACAGCAGACAGGCATCATATCCTAGGAAAAGGAAGTCAGGTAAGAAGAAAGAAAGAAAGAAAGAGAAGAAACAAGTCCATTAGGAAGCTAGGCAGAGAAAACCGAGGGAGGAGAGGCAGTGAGAGAAAGGGCAGATTGGGAATAATAACAACAGGAAAGTGCATTTATAAACACGTCTCTATAGTAACCAGCTGGTAATTTGGCTGGTGGGAGAGAAAGAGGGGGAGATAGCGGGATTTATCACCGCCACCAGAATCAGACTGGTTATTATAGTGAGAGAGGGAGGAAAGAGATAGAGAGAGCGAGAAAAAGCGAGTGAGAGAAGGAGGAGGTAAAGAAAATAAAGAAGCAGAAGCAGAATGAAGAAGTGAACGAAAAACAGATAGAGGGGGATAAAACATGCAGATGTGCAGAAAAACAAGAGATGATTGTCCCCCTTCCCCGGAACAAAATAAAAAAGGAGGTAATCGTCCCTTGGGTTTCATAATTCTGGTGATAGCGCTGTAGTTTGGCCCTGCTGTGGGAGTGGTTCCATCTCACTGTCTGCGTCCGAAAGGGCACCCTATTCCCTCTATAGTGCACTACTTTTGACCATGCGGGCTCTGGTCAAAAGTAATGCACTATGTAGGGAACAGGGTGCCATCTCTGACACACCCCTCTCTTTACAGCACCGTTCTCAGGGTGCTTTACCCTGGCTGTGTAAAATCACAAGCATTTACAGCCAACCTATACTAGGAGGCAATAATGTTGTTAGGGAGAGACCAAAAGGGGTGAGATTGGGCATTTAAGATAGAGGTCATGTGTACTGTATCTCTACGTGCTCAACATACTACACCATTTCCCTCGTGAGGATTTCCCAGGTCCCCACCAGGACAAAGGCTATTTTAAGTTTTAGGGGTTAGGTTTAGGGTTAGATTTAGGATTAGGGCAGTGGTCACCAACCTTTGCTGAGTCTAGATCACTTTCTGGATCAAAATGCAAGCGGAGATCTACCACTCAGAGTTTTTTTAAGCATGACTTAACAAATGGAAGCCTATGCAACATTTACCAATTAAAAACAGTTCTGTAGCAATGAGGTTTGTGCAGTAGGCTATAGGCCCAATACATTATCACTGCATATTGGCTATGCTTCAATTGCCCTGCCAATGTTGTTCTTCTCAGATCATTCCTATGACCAGAGAAAGTGAAATATTCCTTGATATTAAAAGACACAAGCCGCTAATAATAACAATGCAAGCTTATCGGAACACTTTGCTTTACTCATTCATTGCAGCTGCAGTGCTGGACCTTATTAAGCTTATATGGTTTATAAAGGTGTTGAACAAAAGGAAAGGGGGGGTACCTAGTCAGTTGTACAACTGAATGCCTTCAACTGAAATGTGTCTTCCGCATTCAACCCAACCCCTCTGAATCAGAGAGGTGCGATGGGGCTTCCTTAATCGACATCCCGCCATCGGCGCCCGGGGAACCAGAAACCTTTCGGTTACTGGCCCAATGCTTCTACCCGCCAGGCTACCTGCACTGTCACTAAAGTGTTGACGGTGCTGAATAATAATTGTTTCTATATCTGTTGAGTCTCTATGGTTTTAAAAGTTCTGAAATTTCACAGTATCAACTTGGCTGTTCGTTCAAGGCTTCTTTTTGCAGCCTATGGCTCGAGGAAACTGTGCAGACATGATGAGCTATACTACAAGACCACAAGTATGTGGACACCTGCTCATCGAACATCTCATTCCAAAATCATGGGCATTAATATGGAGTTGGTCCCCCCTTTTGCTGCTAAACCAGCCTCCACTCTTCTGGGAAGGCTTTCCACTCGATGTTGGAACATTGCTGCAGGGACTTGCTTCCATTCAGCCACAAGAGCATTAATGAGGGCAGGCACTGATGTTGGGCAATTAGGCCTAGCTCGCAGTCAGTGTTCCAATTCATCCCAAAGGTGCTCAATGGGGTTGTGACGCCCTGGCTCGGTGCAGGCCAGTCAAGTTCTTCCACACCGATCTCCAGAAACGATTTCTATATGGACCTTGCTTTGTGCACGGGGGCATTATCATGCTGAAACAGAAAAGGGGCTTCCCCAAACTGTTGCCACAAAGTTGAAAGCACAGAATCGTCTAGAATGTCATTGTATGCTGTAGCGTTAACTTTACAGTTGGCACTATGCATTGAGGCAGGTAGAGTTCTCCTGGCATCTGCCAAACTAGTCCGTTGGACTGCCAGATGGTGAAGCGTGATTCATCACTCCAGAGAACACGTTTCCACTGAGTCCAATGGTGGTGAGATTTACACCACTCCAGCCGACACTTGGCATTGCGCATGGTGATCTTAGGCTTGTGTGCGACTCCTTGGCCAAGGAAACCCATTTCATGAAGCTCCCAATGAACAGTTATTGTTGCTTCCAGAGGCAGTTTGGAACTCGGTAGGGAGTGTTGCAACCGAGGACAGACGATTTTTACACACTTCAGCACTCGGTGGTCCCATTCTGTGAATGTGTGTGGCCTACCACTTCGCGGCTGAGCCGTTGTTGCTCTTAGACATGTCCACTTCACAATAACAGCACTTACAGTTGACCGGGGAAGATCTAGCAGGGCAGAAATTTGAGGAACTGACTTGTTGGAATGTCTATGGAGATTGCATGGCTGTATGCTCAATTTTATACACCTTTCAGAAACGGGTGTGGCTAAAATAGCCGAATCCACTGATTTGAAGCGGTGTCCACATACTTTTGTATATATAGTGTATCTGATTGGCCAGCGGCAGGCCTATAGGTGCACTTGATTTGCTCTCTGGGCCTGACAGGTAGGCGGAGTTCTACCATTGGACACCTGAAATGGTTCAAAATGGGAACACTTTTCCTTCCCTGGCACTAGGGCTGCTGAATCAAGTGCACCTACCGCCAACAGCGTTGGGTTTTTACAGAAATGTTTGGAGATCGACCACTGGGTTAGGAGTTAGGTTTACAGTTAGGGTTAAGGATAGGGTTAGAGTTAAGGTTAGGGTAAAGATTAGGGTTGGGTTAGGGAAAATAGGATTTTGAATATAAATAAATTGTAGGTCACACAAGGATAGTAATACCAAAAATATGTGTGTGTGTGTGTGTGTGTTGTTCCTGTTGCTATGGCTGTTCTGTCACCTCCAAGTCTCTTTCTGTCAGGGGGTTGCAATGCTTTTTTTATGTGATATGCTGCATGAGAAGCACATGCTCTTTCCATCACACACTCAGAAACACACACACACTCAGACACACAATCACATACACACATATACACTAGGAGACAAAGAGCACATGTTACAGGTCCCAGTTTTGGGACTGGTGCAGCAGATAATAGTTCCTGTAACACTGGATAATTGATGAAAGAGAAGAACATGGCTTCTCTCAATTATTTTATTTAACATTCTCTCAAGTGCAAATCGTCTTTTCATTGTATTTCAACGTTTTCTTTTGTTTTCTTTAAAGTCTATTTAATAATTGTATAAATCCCTGACATATTTTTTCATATAAACGTATAAAAATACATAAAAATGTTAAATTCCAATCCAATTCACATCCTAAAATTCTTTACATTTCTACCTCAAAAACATTTCCTCTTAACTTTAATTCACCTGTTTAGGTTATAATTATGTAGTTGACTGTTGCTCACAATAGCCCCATAGGAGACTCTAAAACATGATAGCCTTTAAAGACTGGTATAACTCATTAGAAATTACTTAATACCCACCCAGCTAGTACAGTGGATCTGGGCCGATTCCGGCTGAGAGTCGGGGCGCTCAGCTGAGAGTCAGACTCGGCCGACGTCATGTGGCCCAAGTCTGGGCCGCCTTCGGAAGTATTACTTATGGCTTATGGATGCAGGGATTGAGGTCGGGCCGATTCCGGTGTGAGTTATCTGGCCCAAATGTATTACTTGGGGCTTGGGTTGATCCCGGTGAGAGTTATGTGACCCAAATGTATATATTACTTGGGGCTCGGGCCCCAGTGAGAGTTATCTGTCCCAAATGTATTACTTGGGGCTCGGGCCGATTGGGACTGCTTTATATAATTAACATTTCATTATATATTTTTCCATATTTTCACATTGTTTCTGTGATCAAAAAATACAATTAACATTTAAATGAAATTCTTTAACCGTCCTGTGTAGTAAATGGGTATAATTTGGATGGGTATAATTTGTATGCATAAAATGTATAATAGTAATATTAAAAATGACTAAATCGGGTAATTTTGTATACATTTATTTAAATTAGCATCGGGCCGCTTCTGGGGGGGGGATTCTGGTAAGATGCCGGCAAAGTTGCCTGAATTCTGGTAGACGGAAACGGCCCAATGTACTTGGGCCGATTCTGGGCCGGGCCGAGTCCGACACCCGTTTCCGGGCCGATTCAATCAGTTCCACTCCCCCGGAAGAGAGGGGGCCGTTTCCTCATTGCTAGCTGGGCATGCTTAAAATACATTCACCCAGTGTAAGAAGGGCTAATAGAAAGACAAGACTATTGCAACTGATATTAATGTTACCAACTGACCGGAGCTAGCAAACAGCTAACCGGAGCTAGCCAAAAGCTAACCGGAGCTAGCCAAAAGCTAACCACTTTTCTAACATTTACAGTACAACAATTACAACGTTCTTAAACATCACAGTTATAACATTACATTTTCTAAACCCTAAGGACATTGTCAGGACTGTCTTTTTCAAAAATACAAATCTTCAGAAGTTAACAATTTGTTTTTTTTCTAGATCAAAGGAATGCACCGCCATCATTTCATTTTACACTCTACATGCGTTTTCTGTCTAGTGCCAAGTTAAACAATTACTATATTGTTTAAAACCATTACATTCACTTCAACAGGCAAGTTGCACAACTATATTGTGGTATTCAGTGTATTTTTGCACTTTACTGACCTGTAACACAGGATAAATGATGAAACAACAGAGCGTGGCTTCTCTTTCAAGGTTCTCTCAATTATGAGAACACACAGTTGCAGGATCGCATAATAGTCCCAGTGCGACGCGAACGCGTCTCACTGCCCCCTACTGGCCAACAGTAGTATAAATGCCTCGCAATGGTGAAACCTTGGAGGACTGACATTTCATTAAAAGCATTCTTTCCCAATACAACTAAACAATACATGAACATACATTTTGTGTGCGTCACACACAGGAAGAGGAAGGGGATGGGAGTAAGAGGACTCAGCACTATAGCTACCTGTTAATGCCAACTAATTTGGTGATATATAGTCAAATCTATATATCTCACTATATAGGACCTATCTCATGGAAATGGTGGAAAAGGTACGGTGAAAACGCTGTCGCTTCATTCTTGGAGAAAACTCTTTAAAACGTTTTTAAGTTTAAAACATAGAGATCGGCCCGCAAGTGGAGGCAGCTAAAGTCTGAATCCCATGAGGGTGAAAGACAGTCAACTGACAGACCTTTTGCAGAATGCTTGGCAAGTTAGCTGGTTAGCGAGCCTAGCTATAAACTTAGCTAGCTAACTTGAATGGCAATAACAGAAACACCTAACCGCTAAAACATGTAGACTCCTGTAGAAACCAACTCAGTGGTGACAAAAGCATGGAGACTAATTTATCAAAGAGAGAAAGTGGAGAAGAAAGTGGCCCTGTTACGGAAGAAACAAAAGCTGCGAGGCCATCATGATTATGACAAAGTCTGCCTTTGATCAGCCAAGGCCCACACCGACCGCTTTATATAATTAAACTTCAAGACGCTTCTGAGAGAAATCCCAGGAGGAAAGGACTACTTTGTCATGGGAAGCGGATGGGTCACGAAACGAGACCAAACAGAGGGACAACACGGACAAGGACATGGGGTGGACAGACCTACTACATACTGATGGGCTTCCAATTCCCAATGGGACTTGGTTTCAATAGCGCATTGGGAATGTTAATGGATGGATCACCTTGAACAATGAGTTACGAAACAACAATAAATTAAACGCATTTGCGTTGGCAAGAAACTATTGACATCGAAGGTTATGCATGGTGTGGACACAACAGAAAAAGTCATGTGAAAGCCCCTAGGAGCTCTGGGGGAGTGGGGATATGTGTAAGGTCTGATATGATGAAAGCATATAAAATCTAAAATATCGATAAAGCCGTAGAAGGAATAATTGGTTTGCGTTTGGAACATAGGGGAGTCAGATTATTGTTTTGTTGCGTTTTCATGCTATTTGCCACCTTAACAGTCCTCATGGGTAGAGATGTATCCTCCTTCTATAGTAATTTGTTAAGCCAAGTATATCTATATACAGAAGCAGATTCATTTACATATGCCGGGATCTTAACAGTCAAATTGGGAGATTAGATGACGATATAAATGATATTGATGGTATTCCATCGTGCGTTGCTTTGGATGACTTTGTTAAAACTTGTTAGGGCTAGGCTCCTTTTTTCTCAATTTCCACCTGACTGACGTGCCCAAAGTAAACTGCCAGTTACTCAGCCAGGATATACCTATAATTGGTACCATTGGAAAGAAAACACTTTGAAGTTTGTAGAAATGTTAAAATAATGTAGGATACTATAACACAATAGATACAGTGAGGGAAAAAAAGTATTTGATCCCCTGCTGATTTTGTACGTTTGCCCACTGACAAAGAAATGATCAGTCTATAATTTTAATGGTAGGTTTATTTGAACAGTGAGAGACAGAATAACAACAAAAAAATCTAGAAAAACGCAATTTTTATAAATTGATGTGCATTTTAATGAGGGAAATAAGTATTTGACCCCCTCTCAATCAGAAAGATTTCTGGCTCCAAGGTGTCTTTTATACAGGTAACGAGCTGAGATTAGGAGCACACTCTTAAAGGGAGTATAAAAGACACCTGTCCACAGAAGCAATCAATCAATCAGATTCCAAACTCTCCACTATGGCCAAGACCAAAGAGCTCTCCAAGGATGTCAGGGACAAGATTGTAGACCTACACAAGGCTGGAATGGGCTACAAGACCATCGCCAAGCAGCTTGGTGAGAAGGTGACAACAATGGAAGAAACACAAAAGCACTTTCAATCTCCCTTGTCCTGGGGCTCCATGCAAAATCTCACCTCGTAAAGTTGCAATGATCATGAGAACGGTGAGGAATCAGCCCAGAACTACACGGGAGGATCTTGTAAATGATCTCAAGACAGCTGGGACCATAGTCACCAAGAAGGACTGAAATCCTGCAGAGCCCGCAAGGTCCCCCTGCTCAAGAAAGCACATATACATGCCCGTCTGAAGTTTGCCAACGAACATCTGAATGAGGACAACTGGGTGAAAGTGTTGTGGTCAGATGAGACCAAAATGGAGCTCTTTGGCATCAACTCAACTCGCCGTGTTTGGAGGAGGAGGAATGCTGCTTATGACCCCAAGAACACCATATCCACCGTCAAACATGGAGGTGGAAACATTAGGCTTTGAGGGTGTTTTTCTGCTAAGGGGACAGGACAACTTCATCGCATCAAAGGCACGATAGACGGGGCCATGTACCGTCAAATCTTGGGTGAGAACCTCCTTCCCTCAGCCAGGGCATTGGAAATGGGTCATGGATGGGTATTCCAGCATGACAATGACACAAAACACACGGCCAAGGCAACAAAGGAGTGGCTCAAGAAAAAGCACATTAAGGTCCTGGAGTGGCCTAGCCAGTCTCCAGACCTTAATCCCATAGAAAATCTGTGGAGGGAGCTGAAGGTTCGAGTTGCCAAACGTTAGCCTCAAAACCTTAATGACTTGGAGAAGATCTGCAAAGAGGAGTGGGACAAAATCCCTCCTGAGATGTGTGCAAACCTGGTGGCCAACTACAAGAAACTTCTGACCTCTGTGATTGCCAACAAGGGTTTTGCCACCAAGTACTAAGTCATGTTTTTCAGAGGGGTCAAATACTTATTTCCATCATTAAAATTCAAATCAATTTATAACATTTTTCACATGCGTTTTTCTTGATTTTTTTGTTGTTATTCTGTCTCTCACTGTTCAAATAAACCTACCATAAAAATTATAGACTGATCATTTCTTTGTCAGTGGGCAAACGTACAAAATTAGCAGGGGATCAAATACTTTTTTCCCTCACTGTATATTACACGTACTTGATGAGTGGGAGAAGGGGTTTGCAAGTTTGTTCTCAGGTAACGAAAATGTGGCATATTTTTAAGAAATCATTTTATAAAGCCACAGGTGATTGACACTGCAAAAAACGGGAAAGTATTTGGCATTGGTGAACTTCCTAATGAAGTCTTAAAATCCCCTAAATCCACTTAAGTTCTACATTTGCTCCGAATTTGATTTGAGTACAGTATAGTGCCATCCACTTGGTATACGTCTATAGTGAATCCAATTCCCAAATCTTAAAAAAAGGACAAAAATAAATTTGTTTTTGTAAATTCAGAGCCTGTATCGATCATATCTCCTCAGTCTGCCCAATAGTCTTTTGGCCAATATTTTGATAAAGACAGGGGTTGATGGGAAATTTTGTCACGCAATCCAGTCTCTCTACAAAGCACCCACTGCCTGTGTGAGTGTTAATGTGTTAATGATTATTGTACAGATTGGTTTCAACACCCTTGGATGTAAAACAAGAAGACGCCTTATCACTGACTATCTTTACTATGTTTATTAATAATTTTGCAAAATATATGAAACAGTTAAATATTGGAGTAAGACACTGTATGATGATGAAATGCTAAGTATCCTCTGACATGCTGATGATATTATTTTACCTGCAGAAAATGTTATGTACAGTCAATTGATGCAAAAGATGGCGACTCATCCTCAATCAGAAAAACACAGATAACGCATTTAGAAAACTAGATACTAAGAGAAGTGTTTTTCAGTTTTGTTTTGGTGAAGAAATTACCAAAATAAATTAATATTTGGGTCTTTATTTTGATTAACATATTACCTTTTTATACGGCACATCTGCCCTGGTTGACTAAGCTCTTGGGGGAGTTAGGGGAAAAAACAAAAACACTAAAAGATATTGGTTATGGCTGTAATGTATACACTACCGTTCAAAGGTTTTTAGAACGCCTACTAATTCAAGGGTTTTTCTTTATTTTTACAGTTGCCTACGTTGTAAAATAATAGGGAAGACATCAAAACTATGAAATAACACACATGGAATCATGTGGTAACCATAATAGTGTTAAACAAATCAAAATATATTTAGCCACCCTTTGCCTTGATGACAGCTTTGCACACTCTTGGTATTCTCTCAACCAGCTTCACCTGGAATGCTTTTCCAACAGCCTTGAAGAAGTTCCCACATGCTGAGCACTTGTTGGCTGCTTTTCCTTCAGTCAGACTCATCCCAAACCATCTCAATTTGGTTGAGGTCAGGGATTGTGGAGGCCAGGTAATCTGATGCAGCACTCCATCACTCTCCTTCTTGGTAAAATAGCCCATAAACAGCCGGGAGATTGGTGTTGGTTCATTGTCCTGTTGAAAAACAAATTATAGTCACACTAAGCCCAAAACAAGTGGGAATGCGTATCGCTGTTAAGTGTACCTTGAATTCTAAATAAATCACGGACAGTGTCACCAGCAAAGCACGCCCACACCATAACACCTCCTCCTCCATGCTTTACGGTGGGAAATACACATGCGGAGATCATCCGTTCACACCCCCTACCTTGTCACAACACAGCCGCAGGACGACATCGGCCCAGAGGACGAGGAATGGGCCATTCCGGTCGGTGAAGGTGGAACTCTCAGATGATGTTGGGATCTAGAATGTCGTCCACTGGAACCCAACACCGCTCCTGTGTACCCCTCCCAGTCCACCAGGTACTGGAACCGACCTCCACAACGTCGGGAGTCCAGGAGGGTTCTGACGGCATAGGCGGGGCTTCCCTCGATGTCCAGGGCAGGCAGAGGGGTGTCGTGGGGGAAGGCATCAGTCAGGGGACCAGGAACCACCGGCTTGAGGAGGGAAAGGTGAAAAGAGGGTGAGGGAGCTCCTGAGTGCTGCAGCAGCCTAAGGCACTTCTTCGCAGTGCTAGAGGCGTCACTACAGACCCAGGTTCAATCCCAGGCTATGTCGCAGCCGTCCGTGACCGGGAAACCCATGAGGCGGCACACAATTTGCCCAGCGTCATCCAGGTTAGGGGAGGAGTGCCGACTCATTCCATCCGCTGGAGGCTACCACAGTGTGAAAGGTGATGGCGTACTTTGCAGCAGTCTGGGCACCCTGCCGGAGCAGGAAAAGTCACTTGCCTCCCTCTCTGGTTGGTTGAAAACCTCCTTGAACAGAGCCTTGAACCTATTATATGAACCCAGCTCCTCCTCTCCTCAATCCCAGACGGCCGTAGCCCACTCCTTCGCCCGTCCGGTCAGCACGAAAACCTTGGACCTCTCGGTGGTGGGGGCTCCCGTCTGATAGATGAAATAGAGGGAGCACTAGAGTAGGAGTACTGTCATATATTTCCTGAAGGGACAGTCGGGCATCGCTGACCTGGGCTGGGGGGCTGGCTCACTGTGACAACCCTTGGTGGGAGGCCCTCTGATAGGGATATGGAGAACCTCTCTGGTGGTGTCGAGGAGGTGGAGAACGCGGAGGACCTCCTCCATGGCTGTACCCAGTTTTGCCAGCTAGTTGTTGTGTTGATGGAGTAGATGACCTTGTTCGTTACCCATCTGGAAGAGGATTGAAGCACCGGATGTGGGGAGCGGGAGTAGACATGACAATGCCACGTAATTCCAAACTGTATCAGACATGCCTGTGTCCTGTTCTGAACTATTCAGCAGGAGTGTGGGGTGCTAAGAGGTATCTAAAAATCGTCCATAACAGAGCAGTACATACTTTTTTAGGTGTCCACAAGTTTGCGCCTATATTGGCAATAACTGGGGACATGGGCTGGGAACCCTGTGAGGTGAGATGGAAGGCGTGCATGGTGAGACTTTGGAATAGACTGTTAGATATGCTAATTACTAGAATGTCTAGCAGTTTTTTTGTAAGATCTCTTTACAGGGGGAGCCTGGGCAACCAACATTTCTGACCTTTTCCAACAGCCTGACTGAACATTTCGTGTGAGAGATATATTATGTACAACCTACCTAAAAGCAAGAGATCGCTATCAATGTTTCCTCTAATATTTTTCGACACTGAGCAAATTTCAGGTCTGCTGAGAGCAAACTTGAACATTGTGAAAATTCTGTATGACTTCCAGCGCGCGTTCACTGTGAACACGGAGGCTGTACCAGCTTTAATTTACTGTTTTTACAGTGGCTAAGTAGGCTACTGGTTGTTTGATCATAATTTAGGCCTACCAGGGTGGCCTACCATAAAAAACTATCCCGAAAATGCTTTACATAACATGGATATAGCGGTTCTATCATTCAGCCTACAGTAGCAGCCAATATGACTGAACATTTTGTGTTGTTTGATGCAAGAAACCACTTTACAAAATAAAATGCATTAGTATTCCCATACCAAATTATGCTACCCTCTGCCTACTTAAAATACGACACTGCCCCTTTAAGACATAAGAAAAAGCTCTTTACCTGACTTGCTTTTCAAAGATGTTCATATTTTGTGCTCTTGTAGGAAGCTCCTACATCACTCCTACATTTCTGATTTCAAATTAGCTATAATTGGGCTAATAACTCACTAACTAGCAAAGAATATGAACAAATGTGAACACGTGGCTACATGCAGCTCTCACTATGATCTCAAAACAAGCACATAATAATCGCAACCGCTCATGCTGTAAAACAGTCCAGTTCAAAGTGAATGGCACTAATCCATATATAGCAATGGTGTCACGATCTGAGGAATAACTGGACCAAAGCGCAGCGCGGGTTGAGTTCCACATCTTTAATACAGTGACACTTCAAACACAAACAAAGCCCAGCCCAGATCGGCCACACGCAGTGCACAACCACATACAGCAACAATAACCCACAAGGCAGATGGGGAAGGGAACAAACTTAAATAGGATTCCCAATTAGAGGCAACGACTAACAGCTGCCTCTAATTGGGAACCAACACAAAACACAACATAAAGACACATAGAAAACCCTAGTCACGTCCTGGCCCAAAACCCCATAGATAACCCAGAGGGCTATCTATGGCCAGGACGTGACAAATGGTCTATTTGCATATAAGCCTACTGCAGCTCTGATTGGTTATGGCGCACCGGTCTGTGTAGAGTATGGGCCTGAGTCATGCCTGTCAGTGTAATGGAATCCTACTCCGATGCATCTCTTGCATAGTTTGTTTTGTTTTGGTATGTTGCATTGAAAGTGGCAAGTATTGCGTTTTCACACAGTAAAGGGAAAGGTGGATAGTTTTAATGGGGAAAACTCTAGAAAGTTGAGTGAAGTTCAATCTCATGCTCAGGCTGATATTTCTTCTGTGCGGCAGTCCCGGGGGAGTGGGAAGATTAGAGGAAACACATGCTCAGTTTAGAGGGAACATTGATCGCTATGTGCACAGGTAAGATCCGGGATATTGCCCCTGCGTATTGAAACAGGTAAGATCAGGGATATTGCCCCTGCGTATTGAAACAGGTAAGATCAGGGATATTGCCCCTGCGTATTGAAACAGGTAAGATCAGGGATATTGCCCCTGCGTATTGAAACAGGTAAGATCAGGGATATTGCCTCTGCGTATTGAAACAGGTCGGTATAATTGTGAAATGGAAGAGGAAAGACTGTTGTGACTTCGAAGAGATAGAACATGTAATTCCTTTTATCCTCTATTGCCCTTTCTACCATGATATGCGTTGGTCCGTATTCCAGAAAGCCCACCAGATATACCCTGGCATCATGTGGCTGAGCGGTAAGGAGATTTTTTTTGTTTCTTTGTCCAATGTGTATTTCCGTTTGCAGAATCTTTAGATAAAGTCTGCAATAAAAGAAAAAGGGTGACCTACAGGCTAATTAAAGTATCCAAAATATTTAGCTCCAGATATATAGCAAAGGTCACTTACTGTATGTAGCCTATATAGATTGTGTGTAGGCCTGTCTCTTCTCTTTGTGCGTGCTGGACTGGATTAAAACGCCTTCCGTTTAATTTTTCTGTATTTATTTATCTGTATTCATTTTATTTATTTTTTTATACTTTTTACTGCTCTAGGGTTGTTATTATTATTGCTTAGATAAACGTATCTATTGTTATGTATTCATTTATTTTTCAATATTTTTGCAGTGTGCACTGCACAGAACACCGGAAGAATGATCACTGAATTATCACTGTTAATTGTTATTTATGTGTCAATTAATTCCGTAAAGGATGGAAATCGAAAATAGAATGTCATTCGTCATTCATATATCAAATAGTCTACTAAGAATCTCTGAATCTCTTAAAGGAAAGAAATCCTATTCTATTACAATGATTTCCATCACCAAAGAGTCCACCGTCATTTTTGCTAAGAAAGAGATTGGGCTTAAGACACAGACACATCTATATACGCAAGCAATTCACTCATCTCCCTCTGAAAGCTGGAGAGGGAATGTCCTGTTAATCTCTCTCCTCTCTTTCCTACTCTCTCCCTTGATAAGAATCCACAATAAGACACCGGTAAACAACGAGAGGCCCAGACTCACCAGTTTACACTGTCACCAGAGACCAGGGTATCCCTCACAGGGACTAACAAAGGCAGCGATAAATAACAGTGCACAGTTGACTCCTAAGACACAACCGACACAACACAAGACTTGAGAATTAATCATAAAACGCTGTGCAGCTGGGTCCCATTGCCAGAGCCTATCCTGTATGCAGTGGTGACTACAGTAGTATTAGTCAGAGGGTACTTCCCAAATGGCACCCTATTATGCAGCCTCAGCATATGGTTGTCTGTGTGAGTGATGGTGGTACAGAGTCTCAGGTGAGGTATCTCACTGCTTTATAAACTCCACACGGACGTCACGTGACACCAACTAAAAGCGTGTGACCCATTCCATCCGCAGCTCTGTGCCGTGATACATGGGAAACGTATTCCACATGGACCCTACGGTTACATGCACACACACACAAGGATTTATAGTTTATGTGTGTACGGTACATACCAATACACACAGGATAAATTAAGACAGTGGCACAAATCATAGAAACACATAGATGCCAACAACCGTAATTATATGCAAGAAGAGAAATATAGAATAAATATCCATATGCCAGTGAATTTTGTTCATTCCTTGGCACCTTAAACTAATGTGATCCATAAACAAGTACTCTGAGTGTACAAAACATTAGGAACACCTTCCTAATATTGAGTTGCACCCCCTTTTGCTCTCAGAACAGCCTCAATTTGTCAGGTATAGACTCTACAAGGTGTCAAAAGCGTTCCACAGGGATTGTGGCCCATGTTAACTCAAGTTGGCTGGACCATTCTTGATACACACTCAAACCGGTGCGCCTGGCATCTACTACCATACCCCGTTCAAAGGAACTTAAATGTTTTGTCTTGCCCATTCACCCTCTGAATGGTACACATACACAATCCATATCTCAATTGTCTCAACGATTAAACGTTCTTCTTTAACCTGTCTCCTCCCCTTCATCTACACTGATTGAAGTGGATCAATAAGGGATCATAGCTTTCACCTGGATTCACCTGGTCAGTCTATGTCAAGGAAAGAGCAGGTGTTCCTAATGTTCTGTACACTCAGTGTATATATGGATGGTAGCTATATTATTATTTGATGGTTTATTATTGTTTTGGATTTGGGCAGCCTGCTGTATTATTTATCTTTGATTGGAGAATATATTAATTGAGAGAAAAACAATGTCGTCTTCTCTCCAATATCTAGGGCACTGTTTGAGAATCAGATTACGCTATGCAAATTCAGGATATTTTATCAGTGAGACAAAGCTCCGAAGCTTAGGTGCAGAGAAAGAAAATCACTCAGGGAGGAGAGCATGTTGCAAAAACCATCCATTTTGCATGTAATAAACAAAAGAAGGAAGAATCCAGGCCGCTAGAAGGTGCTTCAGTCTCAGTCCCCTCTTTGAGCCATAGTGTGCATCCTAAATGGCACCCTATTCCCTACATAGTGCACTACTTTTGACCATAGCCCAATGGGTCCTAAATAGGTATTATATTGTAATTTGGGAGTCAGCCCTAGCCCTAAACTCTGTATTACAGAAACAGTGCTGGTTCCTGTTCATTTGGCCTCCTTACAGTGGCCCTTACAGGCTTCCAGGGCTGCCAGTGTTTGCCTATCTGTCCAGGAGGATAGAGTCCTATCACTGGAGCGTTTGGGCTAATCCCGCAAATCCCAGCTCTCCCCGTGGGCGCCTCGTGGCTCTTGGCTCCCCTCCTTTGATCCAAGGCTGTAGTAAAAAGCGCCCGTATTGTCCACAACTACAGGGCTCTTCCCACTTCTGCCGGTTATTCTCAACACACGGGTCCGAAGGGAAAAGAAGAGCTTGGCAGTAGCCACCTTTCTCTCTCCTCCAAAAATATCCTCCTCTCTAATCCTCCTGGAGCAGATAGGAAGAGAATAAGGGAATGGTACAGGTTGTCTTCCAAGGTAGAATATTGGATTCTACTCAATGCCCATTTCAATCCCTTAGAGCCTTGGTGTGATGAGTAATCAAGTCTAAACTGAGTGGAATTTTACTGAGGACAGCCTTCTTGACTGATGAAATTCCGTACAATCAATGATAAACAACATCAGTTGAATTAGGGTCACAGAAGCTTAAAGCTTTTATTTGGAAAGACTGCTGTTCCTAAAGACAAATCTGTTTTTCTTCCATTTAAAGACTGACATGAGGACCACACCGCTAACATTGCGTGCGCGGCGTTGCAAAATAAATGTACACATACATTATTCAATCATTGCACACACACTGCTCACACGTGTCAACAAGCGTCTGCGTAGACAGGCGCCAAAACAATAACTTGGTTCTATTTGTGATGCTTGACGCACTGCAAGTCCCACCTCTCCCATCTCCTCAATGGTTTTTAGGCGCATATACCACGTGGGTGATTGAAAGATGAACTGAGGTCCACACTGCAGTCCAGTTGATGGTGGTAATGCACCTTAAAGTTGGTTGCCAACCGCCATATAAAGTCCAAAGAAGAAGAAGCCTGAAGGAGGAGAGATTACTAGAAACTAACTCGCTTTTATCTGTGGAGTAATTGTCAGAGTATAGGACCTATTTCAGGTAAAATAACAACCCAATGTTTATATCCCAGGACAAATTAGCTAGCAACAGCAAGCTAGCAACAGCAAGCTAGCTAGCTAAATTGTAATAAATGTTTAATGCTTTTTGACCTGTCCCCAAATTAATTAAGTTGGTTCAGAGTTCGTTTTGATATTTCAATCTGCGTGTCCTGATCGTGTCTGGTGTGGGTGGACAAAATCAACATGCGCCCAATGCAGCACATGCGCGAGCGGTCTGGTCAGCTTATAGGACAGTCCTTAAAGACTGAATACTGGACTTACTGTATGTTATGCCATTGTTAATATTTTGAAGACCCAGATGCAGACAGTTTCAAATAACAAAAGTTTATTACAAAACCAGGGGGGCAGGCAAACGATAGGTCAAGGGCAGGCAGATGTCAGTCATCCAGAGCAGAGTCCGAAAAGTACAGAACGGCAGGCAGACTCAGGGTCAGGGCAGGCAGATGTCAGTAATCCAGGGTGGTGTGACAAGGTACAGAACGGCAGTCATGTTCAGGGCAGGCAGAATGGTCAAAACCGGGAAAACTAGAAAACAGAAGCTAGAGTAAGACAGGATCACTGGAAAAACACTGATAGGCTTGACGAAACAAAACGAACTGGGAACAGACAAACAGAGAACACAGGTATAAATACACTGGGGATAATGGGGAAGATGGGCGACACCTGGAGGGGGTGGAGACAAGCACAAAGACAAGTGAAACAGTTCAGGGTGTGACATGCATCTACACATTTTGTAAATAAACTAAAACCACTGAAATTTCATGTCAAAATGCAGTAATTGGCTAGTGATGTAAAACAGATATTGAGCGTATTTGTTGTTCAGGCTCCTGACATGGATCAAGTTTAGCAGTTTCAGCTCATTTTGACAACAGGATTTAACAGGGATTATTTATCATCATTCCTATCAAAGGGCAAAATCTAATTATGGTTAACCTTTCACACTGTTAATGCGATCATTGCACATTTATGCTAATGGTATTGTTTTTTGCTTTTTTTATGTTTGTGTGAAATTGTATGTGTTGGCTTATTTGTATATTGTGTGTGTGTGTGTGTGTGTGTGTGTGTGTGTGTGTGTGTGTGTGTAGATGTCATTCAAGGAACGGACTGTGAATGCTGTGAGGCTGCAATAAGCGTAAAGATCTGATTTCACTTCTTAGTATGCCACCTGCTTTAGAATTTTTTTCATAATTAATACAAAATCTTGTAAACATTACATGCTGGTGCTTAGGTTCTTCTTTTTGCACTGTACCTCGCTGTCAAACTTCAAGGAAATGACCTGGAAGTGGTTTGACCTTTCCTTGTCTAGTTCTCCTCAGCAAGCTGTCAATAACAATGATGACAGTAATGTAATTTCCGAAGAATATTCATAAAAACAACAGAGATTAGATATTGGCTACAATATATGCAAATTAATAATAAAAATAATCTGTTTTGGTTTTCTATCATATTAACCTGTTAGTATTCCAGTATCTCCTACCACAGAGCACCCATATACCGGTACAAAAACAGAAAATATCACTAATAAGCACTTGAACTGTCATTCCTACATTTTTTCTGATTCCACCATAATCCCCAAACATTACATGCTGTTGTTTCTCATTTCCTGTTCACTCTGAATGATCTAAACGTGTTTCTTTTTCCTCTGTACCAGGCTGTCAAACTTCAAGGAAATGACCTGGAAGGGTTTGGGTTTGAATTTCTTTGTCTAGTTCTTCCCAGCAAGCTGTCAATAACAATGATGACAGTAATGTAATCTACGAAGAATATTCATAAAAACAACAGAGATTAGATATTGGCTACAATATGTGCAAATTAATAATAAAAAATAATCTGTTTTGTTTTCTATAATATTAACCTCTTATTATTCCAGTATCTCCTACCACAGAGCACCCATATATCGGTACAACAACAAAAAATTCCCATATTTTCTCTGATTCCACCATAATCCCCAGTGTTCCCTTTCAATTGACACCATGATTATAAGTGTCTCCTATTTGCAAACTTAAAAGCCTTTAAATGTCCATATATATATTATTACTTATTCCCTTTATGTGACATTCATTAATTATGCTTTCATATTTCTCCAAAAACCCTTACACCTTTAGATGAAGAGGTACTCCCAGTTTCACACTGCATGAAGCCATGCCCCTGTGAGGCAGAGGAGTGTACAGTATAATCAGTGGTAGAAAAAGTACCCAATTGTCATACTTGAGTAATACTTTAATAGAAAATGACTCAAGTAAAAGTGAAAGTCACCCAGTAAACTACTACCTGAGTAAATTCACAAGCATTTGTGTTCAGGTAGTAGGGATGACCAAGAATGTTCTCTTCATAAGTACGTAAATTGGACCATTTTCCTGTCCTGCTAAGCATTTAAAACTTTTGGGTGTCAGGGGAAAAAGTACTTTATTTTCTTTAGAAATGTGGGGAAGTAAAAGTAATAATTGTCAAAAATAAAAATACTAAAGTAAATTACAGATACCCCAAAAAACAACTTAAGTAGTACTTGAAAATAAGTACTTTTCAAGTACTTTACACAACTGAGTATAATGTGCTACCAGCTGCCTGCTGTGAATAGGCCCTCTCAGAGCTTCCTGTCCCCTTGGGTGCCGGTGCTCAGTGAATCGCCATGGGCCCTTCTCTCCCTCTCCCTTCTCTCTCTTCTCTTCATACAGTGGGGAAAAAAAGTATTTAGTCAGCCACCAATTGTGCAAGTTCTCTCACTTAAAAAGATGAGAGAGGCCTGTAATTTTCATCATAGGTACACTTCAACTATGACAGACAAAATGAGGAAAGAAAACCCAGAAAATCACATTGTAGGATTTTTTATGAATTTATTTGCAAATTATGGTGGAAAATAAGTATTTGGTCACATACAAACAAGCAAGATTTCTGGCTCTCACAGACCTGTAACTTCTTCTTTAAGAGGCTCCTCTGTCCTCCACTCATTACCTGTATTAATGGCACCTGTTTGAACTTGTTATCAGTATAAAAGACACCTGTCCACAACCTCAAACAGTCACACTCCAAACTCCACTATGGCTAAGACCAAAGAGCTGTCAAAGGACACCAGAAACAAAATTGTAGACCTGCACCAGGTTGGGAAGACTGAATCTGCAATAGGTAAGCAGCTTGGTTTGAAGAAATCAACTGTGGGAGCAATTATTAGGAAATGGAAGACATACAAGACCACTGATAATCTTCCTTGATCTGGGGCTCCACGCAAGATCTCACCCGTGGGGTCAAAATGATCACAAGAACGGTGAGCAAAAATCCCAGAACCACACGGTGGGACCTAGTGAATGACCTGCAGAGAGCTGGGACCAAAGTAACAAAGCCTACCATCAGTAACACACTCGCCGCCAGGGACTCAAATCCTGCAGTGCCAGACGTGTCCCCCTGCTTAAGCCAGTACATGTTCAGGCAAGTCTAAAGTTTGCTAGAGAGCATTTGGATGATCCAGATGAGGATTGGGAGAATGTCAGATGAAACCAAAATATAACTTTTTGGTAAAAACTCAACTTGTCGTGTTTGGAGGACAAAGAATGCTGAGTTGCATCCAAAGAACACCATACCTACTGTGAAGCATGGGGTGGAAACATCATGCTTTGGGGCTGTTTTTCTGCAAAGGGACCAGGACGACTGATCCGTGTAAAGGAAAGAATGAATGGGGCCATGTATCGTGAGATTTTGAGTGAAAACCTCCTTCCATCAGCAAGGGCATTGAAGATGAAACGTGGCTGGGTCTTTCAGCATGACAATGATCCCAAACACACCGCCCGGCAACGAAGGAGTGGCTTCAGAAGAAGCATTTCAAGGTCCTGGAGTGGCCTAGCCAGTCTCCAGATCTCAACCCCATAGAAAATCTTTGGAGGGAGTTGAAAGTCCGTGTTGCCCAGCGACAGCCCCAAAACATCACTGCTCTAGAGGAGATCTGCATGGAGGAATGGGCCAAAATACCAGCAACAGTGTGTGAAAACCTTGTGAAGACGTACAGAAAACGTTTGACCTCTGTCATTGCCAACAAAGGGTATATAACAAAGTATTGAGATAAACTTTTGTTATTGACCAAATACTTATTTTCCACCATAATTTGCAAATAAATTCATAAAAAATCCTACAATGTGATTTTCTGGATTTTTTTTCCTCATTTTGTCTGTCATAGTTGAAGTGTACCTATGATGAAAATTACAGGCCTCTCTCATATTTTTAAGTGAGAGAACATGCACAATTGGTGGCTGACTAAATACTTTTTTCCCCCACTGTATTCTCCTTCATTTCCCCCTTCTAATTTTCTTCCCTCTCCTTTTTTGTCCTCTTCTTTCTCCTCTCCTCTGTTCCTTCCTCTCTCTCAGACTGTAGCCTCGCGGCCCCTATCAGTGTCACCCTCTCCAGCTGCTGTGTTTGCTCAGGGCTTTCTGTGGGTAAGCAAAGCACAACTCCTGCTTTTCACCCCGGATCATGGTGCCCCGTGTGAGGAGTGTCTTTATCAGGATTAGGCCCTTGATAATGACGAGCGTGGGGAGTGGATCTGTGCTAGAACAGCGCTGGGATGGATTAACGCAGCACATAAGTGATTGGTTGGGCCGCAATACTGTGTTTAAGAATCGGAAGCATAAGACAAAAATTATAATAATATGTAGACGTTCTGAAGGGGTCTGTATATGGTATTACTATAGGGAAGAGCTTGGTAGGACTTGCTCTATTCCAAACAAGCTTCTTAAACCGAACATAAACTAGGCCTACATCTAGTCATCAAAAATTATGGAGGCATCAGATATAAATCAAAAACAAAAATGTAGACGTTCGGAGGAGTTATGTGTTTGGAATCCAAGCAGTGTTACTCAACAGTAATTATATATGGTATACGCTCACTAGTGTTGCAAAGTATACTGAAATGTATGTAGGCTTCGATACTAGAACATAAAAAACAGTTCGGTACTAGAATTTTTGTTACTTTCGGTACTTCTGTCAAATGTGTCTCATGGATCAAGTCTGTCATTCAGCGCCGCCAATGTCACCCTTATAGCGTGAGCGCACTGTGCCTCCTCCACTTAGCCTGCACTGGGAGTCTGGGCTGCATCATGTTAACTTCTGTGCATCATGCTGCACAGAAGTTAACCAACTTTAATAATGCAACACAGCATATACAAATGTTGAAACTGTTAATGACTGTTCGGAATACAATGTCCATACAGGCTAGAACACTTTACAATGCAAGAAGATACCGGTTGCTTCCGGCTTTAAAGTTTCCTTGCTATTTTACAGCTAAAGCTATAACATAATTTCAAAGGTGATTGCTACCAAAACTTTATTAACTCACTTAAGTCTTTATCACATTTTTCTCAAAGATTATCTATTGCCTGGGACAACGCACACTTTTATAAAATAAGCTACTTCTATGAAAATGTTGTTGATCAGTGCAATAAAATAAGTCCCAAATGTAAGGGATTTTTTGTCATCTGTAGCCGCATGTAATCAGCCAACAAACTCAATAATTGAATGCATGCACACACTCCTACAGTAAGGGAAAAAAGTATTTGATCCCCTGCTGATTTTGTACGTTTGCCCACTGACAAAGAAATGATCAGTCTATAATTTTAATGGTAGGTTTATTTGAACAGTGAGAGACAGAATAACAACAAAAAAATCCAGAAAAACGCATGTGAAAAATGTTATAAATGGAATTTCATTTTAATGAGGGAAATAAGTATTTGACCCCTCTCAATCAGAAAGATTTCTGGCTCCCAGGTGTCTTTTATACAGGTAACGAGCTGAGATTAGGAGCACACTCTTAAAGGGAGTGCTCCTAATCTCAGTTTGTTACCTGTATAAAAGACACCTGTCCACAGAAGCAATCAATCAATCAGATTCCAAACTCTCCACCATGGCCAAGACCAAAGAGCTCTCCAAGGATGTCAGGGACAAGATTGTAGACCTACACAAGGCTGGAATGGGCTACAAGACCATCGCCAAGCAGCTTGGTGAGAAGGTGACAACTGTTGGTGCGATTATTCACAAATGGAAGAAACACAAAAGAACTGTCAATCTCCCTCGGCCTGGGGCTCCATGCAAGATCTCACCTCGTGGAGTTGCAATGATCATGAGAACGGTGAGGAATCAGCCCAGAACTACATGGGAGGATCTTCTCAATGATCTCAAGGCAGCTGGGACCATAGTCACCAAGAAAACAATTGGTAACACACTACGCCGGACTGAAATCCTGACTGAAATCCTGCAGCGCCCGCAAGGTCCCCCTGCTCAAGAAAGCACATATACATGCCCGTCTGAAGTTTGCCAATGAACATCTGAATGATTCAGAGGACATCTGGGTGAAAGTGTTGTGATCAGATGAGACCAAAATGGAGCTCTTTGGCATCAACTCAACTCGCCGTGTTTGGAGGAGGAGGAATGCTGCCTATGACCCCAAGAACACCATCCCCACCGTCAAACATGGAGGTGGAAACATTATGCTTTGGGGGTGTTTTTCTGCTAAGGGGACAGGACAACTTCACCGCATCAAAGGCACGATGGACGGAGCCATGTATCGTCAAATCTTGGGTGAGAACCTCCTTCCCTCAGCCAGGGCATTGAAAATGGGTCGTGGATGGGTATTCCAGCATGACAATGACCCAAAACACACAGCCAAGGCAACAAAGGAGTGGCTCAAGAAGAAGCACATTAAGGTCCTGGAGTGGCCTAGCCAGTCTCCAGACCTTAATCCCATAGAAAATCTGTGGAGGGAGCTGAAGGTTCGAGTTGCCAAACGTCAGCCTCGAAACCTTAATGACTTGGAGAAGATCTGCAAAGAGGAGTGGGACAAAATCCCTCCTGAGATGTGTACTAACCTGGTGGCCAACTACAAGAAACATCTGACCTCTGTGATTGCCAACAAGGGTTTTGCCACCAAGTACTAAGTCATGTTTTGCAGAGGGGTCAAATACTTATTTCCCTCATTAAAATGCAATTCCATTTATAACATTTTTCACATGCGTTTTTCTGGATTTTTTTGTTGTTATTCTGTCTCTCACTGTTCAAATAAACCTACCATTAAAATTATAGACTGATCATTTCTTTGTCAGTGGGCAAACGTACAAAATCAGCAAGGGATCAAATACTTTTTTCCCTCACTGTATAGACTGCATTCACCTGTATTGTGAATAGGTCTAGGCTACATCTTGATTTACCTAGTTTATCAATTGAAATGTACCCTTCAAATAAATTATTACCATTAGGTTGTTATGTAGTGAAATGGGTAAAAACAAAGTCAAATTGATTGTATGATTGTATAATTGATTTATTAATGCATGCACTGTCACGGATCCCCCCGGTACTGCTGCTCATTCTGTTCACCAGTTCCGGAGGTCTACGTCACCGGCTTTCTAGGCTTCACTGAACGGGATTCATTATCATCAACCCCGAACTGTCTTGTCTGATTACACACACCTGGTTCCCATTTCCCCTGATTAGTATGTTATATATGTGCCCTCTGTTTACGCTGTCTTTGTCGGTTATTGTTCCCATGTCCGTTATGCTGCGTACTGTATATATTGTGTATTACGGGTATCGTCCCGTGGCGTTCAACAAGGTTTACCCTCGCTCTTTTGTTTGGGTACAGCCCAGTGTTTTTGTATATGTGCTTGTTTTGGGTGTATTAAAACCCCTATTGTGTATTCCTGCGCCTGTCTCCAAAATTATTTATACCAGCGTGGCACGCACATGGCTGTCTCTTAATGCATACACATGTAAAAGGTTTCAAATGTAATGTTATTGAACTCAAAAGATACCCAACAATTGAACAGAGCAGTAGCTGAGTCTGGATAAAGTCCCATTCATATGCCGTCTTTTTTTTAGCGTGGTATCGTTTTGATATTGTTTTGGTATTGTTTTGGTATCGAGTATCGTGATGATATCAAGTATCGTGACAACACAAATGCTCACATTAATGCTACACACATTAGTAGTGATTACATTGTAGCAGACATTATGGGACTTAGTAATGTGAGTTAACTCCACCCAGAGCTCTGTGATAGATACCTGGGACAGAAAGAAAAGATTGTGTGGCAGAAAGAGTCACCTGGGACCCAAGAAGTTGCTGCAACCCTAATAAATATTGTGTTGTACGGCAACAGAATAACTGTCCACTTTAATTTCACATTTTCCTACAGTATTTGCCTGCATAATTAAGACTCTAAGGAGCCTCTGAAACCATCTGTGCATTGGACAGAGATAATGAAGGGATGAGAAAGAAAAAGATGCACTCATGAGTTTAGCCATAGACAGTGTTCGTTGTGGAAGAATTACATAGTTTGCCAGACTACCGACATGTCCCCTGGATACCGAAAGCCTCACGCAGTCTCAGCCCAACAGTTTTTGGAGCCTAGAAAAGTTTTTGAAAAGTTTTTCAACAGCTTCTCTCTCTCTGAATGTGTGTGTGTCTTACGTTTATTAATTCAATTTATAAGAACAGAGGCACAGCAGACAGCAAGAGGGCACCCAGAGAGAGAGAGGCAGAAAACATAAGGAGAGAAAAATATCTGTTTTTATGTCTCTCCCTGACTCCCATTATTCAATGAGACTCTATTCTTTACATAACTCTCTCTGATACTGTTAATTGGGTTTAGGAGAATATACATTACTCCCATAATAAAGTGAGGAAGATGGGACCAACAGGTGAGAAAAAACATTAAAAAAGAAAGACCAGTCATCAGACCTTGGCCGTGTCCCAAATGGCACACCCTATTCCCTATATAGTGTATTTCTTTTGACTGGTCAAAAGTAGTGCACTATATAGGAAATAGGGTGCCATTTTGCACAAAGATCTCAACTCCCACAACAACAAGCTGGACCCTGAGGTAAAAGAGAGATGAGAGGAGCCATACTGTCATTCCAGAACACAGATTCGGAGACTCAAAGGAAGTGCTAAGAAAATGTAGCAAGAGAGTACGGAAGCAAAAGAATGTGGCATATTCTGAAACATTTGTGTAGTGCTGTAACTGTCAATGGTATTGTAGCAAGACTGATATTGGGAGTTGTAGTGTAAAACTGCTATTGAGATCACATACGTCTACAATATATGTAACCGAAGCTATGGCACAGTATGTTAGACATACAGGAACCACTCAGAACATGTCAAGGCTAACACAGGGGAAAAGGTTGGATGTAATGTAATGAACAGTGAATGAATGTAGTAAAACAACAATGTAGTACAACACAACATCCTGTAGCCTTCAGGCGATATCACTCATACCATGTTTTCAAACTGACTGAGCAATGAAAATCATATTTTAATAAATTAATCAATTTGTATTGTTTAATAAACATATTATGCGGAGGTGAGAAAAGAAATGCATGATTATTTGTCATATATGATGTCATTTATGATGATAGATCAGATTTTCATTATAAATTATTGGTTCAATATGCATGGTAAAACAAGTCCCAGAACACATATCGTTAACATAGTGGATATTATGCTTAGGATGAACCAGATTACTGTCCACTGTCACTTTTTAAATTAGTCATATCATGGACCTCTCAAGGCTTTTAAATAGACCATAATGTGATATAGCTTTCAAGGCATCATCTTTTTGATAATTGCATTCTGCCTAGGAAGGTCCTCCTTTCATTTAACAATTATGTGTCTCTGAGACTCTAAGTGGCATATTTTTTGGCTGCTTCCCAAATGGCACCCTATTCCCTATGGGCCATGGTCAAAAGTAGTGCAATATGTAGGGAATAGTGGGCTATTTGGGATGAAGCCTTGAGAGTGAGTTATATTTGGTACAGTTTTTTCTTCTTCTTTCCTCAGATCTAAAAAGGCTCTGACGAGAAGGATAGGAGGCCTGCGAAGTCTTTGAAGCAACTGTGAATTTTAGAATTTTCAAAGGAGCGTGGGGAGAAGGAGAAAAGGGAAGAAGTGAGTACGTAACAAGAGGAATGGATAGAGAAATAGCTTGAGAGAGACAGTGTGTTTAGGAGAATAAGGGGAGGGGGAAGAGGGAGTGAAGGAGAGAGGGGGGAGGCAGAGAGAGAGAGTACAGTTCCGCCCTGTGAGAGTAGAGTGCAGTGACCGTGAAAGTTCTTAAATAAACACTGCAAGAGAGTAGGAGAGGGAGGGAGAGAGAGAGGGCCACTCAGAGAATGAGAGAGAGCAGGTCATCCCTACGGGCAGGGGAGAAGGCTAGGGAGAGTGTCCACTCAGAAGGAGGGAGAGAGTGAAAGCCAAAGAGAGAGGGAGAGAGAGGGCGAGAGAGAGAGAGAGAGAGAGAGAGAGAGAGAGAGAGAGAGAGAGATGGAGGAGGGAAGAAGGGAGGGAGAGAGGGAGAGCCCTCGCCCCTTGGCCCAACATCAAATTTTATTAAAATTTTATTTGTCACAATGCTTACTTACAAGCCCTTAACCAATAATGCAGCAAGAAAATACAACAAAAAAAAGTAAGAGATAAGAATAATAAATAATTAAAGAGCAGCAGTAAATAACAATAGCGGGGCTATATACAGGGGGTACCGGTACAGAGTCAATGTGCGGGGGCACCGGTGACGCGGTAATTGAGGTAATACGTACACTGGGGCAAAAAAGTATTTAGTCAGCCACCAATTGTGCAAGTTCTCTCACTTAAAAAGATGAGGGAGGCCTGTAATTTTCATCATAGGTACACTTCAACTATGACAGACAAAATGAGGGAAAAAAATCCAGAAAATCACATTGTAGGATTTTTAATGAATTTATTTGCAAATTATGGTGGAAAATAAGTATTTGGTCACATACAAACAAGCAAGATTTCTGGCTCTCACAGACCTGTAACTTCTTCTTTAAGAGGCTCCTCTGTCCTCCACTCGTTACCTGTATTAATGGCACCTGTTTGAACTTGTTATCAGTATAAAAGACACCTGTCCACAACCTCAAACAGTCACACTCCAAACTCCACTATGGCCAAGACCAAAGAGCTGTCAAAGGACACCAGAAACACAATTGTAGACCTGCACCAGGTTGGGAAGACTGAATCTGCAATAGGTAAGCAGCTTGGTTTGAAGAAATCAACTGTGGGAGCAATTATTAGGAAATGGAAGACATACAAGACCACTGATAATCTTCCTCGATCTGGGGCTCCACGAAGATCTCACCCGTGGGGTCAAAATGATCACAAGAACGGTGAGCAAAAATCCCAGAACCACACGGGGGACCTAGTGAATGACCTGCAGAGAGCTGGGACCAAAGTAACAAAGCCTACCATCAGTAACACACTACGCCGCCAGGGACTCAAATCCTGCAGTGCCAGACGTGTCCCCCTGCTTAAGCCAGTACATGTTCAGGCCCGTCTGAAGTTTGCTAGAGAGCATTTGGATGATCCAGATGAGGATTGGGAGAATGTCATATGGTCAGATGAAACCAAAATAGAACTTTTTGGTAAAAACTCAACTCGTCGTGTTTGGAGTACAAAGAATGCTGAGTTGCATCCAAAGAACACCATACCTACTGTGAAGCATGGGGGTGGAAACATCATGCTTTGGGGGCTGTTTTTCTGCAAAGGACCAGGACGACTGATCCGTAAAGGAAAGAATGAATGGGGCCATGTATCGTGAGATTTTGAGTGAAAACCTCCTTCCATCAGCAAGGGCATTGAAGATGAAACGTGGCTGGGTCTGATCCCAAACACACCGCCCGGGCAACGAAGGAGTGGCTTCGTAAGAAGCATTTCAAGGTCCTGGAGTGGCCTAGCCAGTCTCCAGATCTCAACCCCATAGAAAATCTTTGGAGGGAGTTGAAAGTCCGTGTTGCCCAGCGACAGCCCCAAAACATCATTGCTCTAGAGGAGATCTGCATGGAGGAATGGGCCAAAATACCAGCAACAGTGTGTGAAAACCTTGTGAAGACTTACAGAAAACGTTTGACCTCTGTCATTGCCAACAAAGGGTATATAACAAAGTATTGAGATAAACTTTTGTTATTGACCAAATACTTATTTTCCACCATAATTTTCAAATAAATAAATTAAAAATCCTACAATGTGATTTTCTGGATTTCTTTTTCTCATTTCGTCTGTCATAGTTGAAGTGTACCTATGATGAAAATTACAGGCCTCTCTCATCTTTTTAAGTTGGAGAACTTGCACAATTGGTGGCTGACTAAATACTTTTTTGCCCCACTGTACATGTAGGTAGAGTTACTAAAGTGACTATGCATAGATAATAACAGTAGCAGAAGCGTAGAAGAGGGTGGGGTGGGGGGGCAATGCAAATAGTCTGGCTAGCCATTTGATTAGCTGTTCAGGAGTCTTATGGCTTGGGCTAGAAGCTGTTTAGAAGCCTCTTGGACATAGACTTGGTGCTCCGGTACCGCTTGCCGTGTTTGAAGTATTTAAACATTTTTAGGGTCTTCCTCTGACACCGCCTGGTATAGAGGTCCTGGATGGCAGGAAGCTTGGCCCCAGTGATGTACTGGGCCGTACGCACTACCCTCTGTAGTGCATTGCGGTTGGAGGCCGAGCAGTTGCCATACCAGGCAGTGATACAATCCGTTAGGATGCTCTCGATGGTGCAGCTGTAAAACCTTTTGAGGATCTGAGGACACATGCCAAATCTTTTCAGTCTCCTGGGGGGGAATAGGTTTTGTCGTGCCCTCTTCACGACTGTCTTGGTGTGCTTGGACCATGTTAGTTTGTTGGTGATGTGGACGCCAAGGAACGTGAAGCTCTCAACCTGCTCCACTACAGCCCCATCGGAGAGAATGGGTGTGTGCACGGTCCTCCTTTTCCTGTAGTCCACAATCAACTCCTTTGACTTGATCACGTTGAGGGAGAGGTTGTTGTCCTGGCACCACACGGTCAGGTCTCTGACCTCCGTATAGGCTGTCTCATCGTTGTCGGTGATCAGGCCTACCACTGTTGTGTCATCAGCAAACTTAATGATGGTGTTGGAGTCGTGCCTGGCCGTGCCATCATGAGTGAACAGGGAGTACAGGAGGGGACCAACCACACACCCCTGAGGGGCCCCCGGGTTGAGGGTCAGCATGGCAGATGTGTTGTCGTCTACCCTTACCCCCTTGGGGCCGCCCGTCAGGAAGTCCAGGATCCAGTTGCAGAGGGAGGTGTTTAGTTCCAGGGTCCATAGCTTAATGATGAGCTTTGTGGGCACTATGGTGTTGAACGCTGAGCTGTAGTCAATAGACAGCATCACCACATAGGTGTTCCTTTTGTCCAGGTGGGAAAGGGCCGTGTGAAGTGCGATTGAGATTGCGTCATGTGTTGGGGCGGTATGCACATTTTAGTGGGTCTAGGGTTTCCGGGATGATGGTGTTGATGTGAGCCATGACCAGCCTTTCAAAGCACTTCATGGCTACCGACGTGAGTGCTACGGGGCGGTAGTCATTTAGGCAGGTTAGTTTCGCTTGGGTACCGGGACTATGGTGGTCTGCTTGAAACATGTAGGTATTACAGACTCAGTCAGGGGAGGTTGAAAATGTCAGTGAAAACACTTGCCAGTTGGTCTGTGCATGCTCTGAGTACACATCCTGGTAATCCGTCTGGCCCCGCGGCCTTGTGAATTTTGACCTGTTTTGACCTTGCTTACATCAGCTATGGAGAGCATGATCACACAGTCATCCTGAACAGCTGGTGCTCTCATGAATGCTTCAGTGTTGCTTGCCTCGAAGCGAGCATAAAAGTTATTTAGCTCGTCTGGTAGGCTCACGTCACTGGGCAGCTTGCGGCTAGGGTTTGTCTTTGTAGTCCATAATAGTTTGCAAGCTCTGCCACATCTGACGAGCGTCAGAGCCGGTGTAGTAGGATTAAATCTTAGTCCTGTATTGACGCTTTGCCTGTTTGATGGTTCGTCTGAGGGCATTTCTTATAAGCGTCCAGATTAGTGTCCCACTCCTTGAAAGCATTAGCTCTAGCCTTTAGCTCGGTGCGGATGGTGTCTGTAAACCATGGCTTCTGGTTGGGATATTTACGTACAGTCACTGTGGGGATGACGTCTTCGATGCACTTATTGATGAAGCCAGTGACTGAGGTGGTATACTCCTCAATGCCATTGGATGAATCCAGGAACATATTCCAGTCTGTGCTAGCTAAACAGTCCTGTAGCGTAGCATCTGCGTCATCTGACCACTTCCGTATTGAGCGAGTCACTGGTACTTGCTGCTTTAGTTTTTGTTTGTGAGCAGGAATCAGGCGGATAGAATTATGGTCAGATTTAACAAATGGAGGGCGGGGGAGAGCTTTGTATGCGTCTCTGTGTGTGGAGTAAAGGTGGTCTAGAGATTTTTTCCCCTCTGGTTGCACGTGACATGCCGGTAGAAATTAGGTAAAACGGATTTAAGTTTGCCTGCATTAAAGTCTTCGGCCGCTAGGAGCGCCGCTTCTGGAAGGTAATTTTATTGTTGCTTATGGGCTTATACAGCTCGTTGAGTGTGGTCTTAGTACCAGCATCGGTTTGTGGTGGTAAACAGACAGCTACGAAAAATATAGATGAAAACTCTCTTGGTAGATAGTGTCGTCTACAGTTTATCATGAGGTACTCTACCTCAGGCGAGCAATACCTTGAGACTTCCTTAACATTAGTCATCGCGCACCAGCTGTTATTGACAAATAGATACACACCCCTACCCCTCGTCTTACTAGACGTAGCTATTCTGTCCTGCCGATGCACGGAAAACCCAGCCAAATGTATATTATCCATGTTGTCGTTCAGCCACCACTCTGTGAAACATAAGATATTACTGTCCCGTTGGTAGGATAGTGATTTCACGTTGGTCAACAGAATGGACGGTAGAGGCAGGTTAACCACTCGCCAACGAATGCACCCCGATGTCCGTCCCCTGTATTTCCGTATTCAGAGGACATCTGGGTGAAAGTGTCGTGGTCAGATGAGACCAAAATGGAGCTCTTTGGCATCAACTCAACTCGCCGTGTTTGGAGGAGGAGGAATGCTGCTTTCCGTTTCTTCACGCGAATGATCGGGATTTGGGCCTGGTCTCAGAGAAGCAGTATATCCTTCGCGTGTCGGACTCATTAAAGAAAAAATCTTTGTCCAGTTCGAGGTGAGTAATTTCTGTTCTGATATCCAGAAGCTCTATTCGGTCATAAGAGACGGTAGCAGCAACATTGTGTACAAAATAAGTTGCAAACAATGCGGAAAAACACAAAATAGCACAGTTGGTTAGGAGCCCGTAAAACGGCAGCCATCCCCTCCAGTGCCATTGTCTACACGAGCCACTGAGTGTATATGTAATTCTATAGTTTATGTATATGACACTTTGCTTTGAGAAAGCACCAGCTGTTATCTCTCACTTAGTACAGGAGGTTAGTGTGCATCGTCTGGGTCTGGGATCAAAGGTCCGATATTCAACTGTCACTTCTTGTCATGAAGTCTGCACTGTGTTACAATTACATCTGTGTGTGTGTGTGTGGTTCAAGCCCAGCTGACGCTGTATGACCTTCCCATGTGAGAAGCATGTGGGCTGAGAAGAGAGTGACAGGGTTGGATGAAGGATGGCAGATGACAGACAGAAAGGTCACGCAGCCATGGGGCTATGGAGAGCATCACCAGGACGGAATAAACATGGGAAGGGTGGTGAAGGATAACTGGTAGAGGGAGGGAATGTTCCTCTGCCCTGGTCTAGCAATCATGTCTCTGCCTCTCTCTTTCTCCATCTCTCTCTCTCTCTGTCTCTGGCTCTCTGTCATTTTCTCTGTCTCTTTATACCTCTTACCCTGCCTCTACCTCTCTCTATCTCTCTCCCTCCCTCGCTCTATTGCTCCGATGGCTCTAGGCGATGCTGTCCGTTCCCCTCTTTCACTCTGTGATGGAGGGATGGCCTGTGGAGTGAGAGGGCAATGAAGCGATGGAGGCCCTCATGGACAAAACGGATGGAAGGATGGAGAGATGCAAGTAATCGTCCTTTCCCTCTGCCACCTGCCTCCTCCTTTACATCTTCTCTTTCTCCGTCACCCTTTCTTAAACCCAATCCCTCCATCCTTCCATATTCTCTTGGTCTACTACAGTAAGACAGAAATTGCTCATTATCAATGACAAATTACTTACAGGCAATAAGTAAGTACCTATTCAAATATTTAAATTAGTATATAACAACTAGCTTATCCCTAATTAAAACACACTGGAGAAGGTCACCATTGTGCTGCACACCATTCAACTAGGCTGCATCTCAAAATGGCACCCTATTCCCTATATAGTGCACTCCTTTTGGCCAGGGCCCATAGTGCACTAAATAGGGAATAGGGTGGCATTTGGGACGCTGACCATTTCTACAGGTTTCCAACATGCTTCATTATATCCTCTCCCACCTTAATGAGACGTTTCTGCGTACTTGACCAATCAGTCTGGGTTATCTAGTCAATTTAGCCATTCGCCTTTTCCTCAGGGTTTCACTGCTGTCAACGCGTGTTAGCAGCTCCCCATCCAGAGGTTTGGGGTGCTAGGCACTAGATATCATAATGGTGCATTACTTCTCCAATGCATTTACAGTCTCCACAAACCGTCAACACCTGAGGTAAGGAGATGTATCACTTAGCCGTGATAGAAGTGGCTCTGTTGTGGAGCCACGGACCTCCTCTCCCAGCTCCTCTCCTTGGCATTATCATTTAATTGCAGGTGTAGCAGGTAAGGGTGAGCAGGGTGATATCCCTGATGTGGAGTTATGTGCAGCTATAACTCTGTATGATTGTTACTGTCCACACCATTAGGAAAGCCACATATAATGGTATTGATCCCCGCACCCCATTTACATTGAACACACTGTCTAATCATTCTGGCTTAATTGCAATTTTAGAATCTTTCGCTGTCTCCTGTGACCCCTGCATTGTGATTTAAGCGCTTGACCCTCACTGTGCCTCATTATGTGGTGACATCTCTGCATGCACAATCAGAATAACTCCAATCTAGTACAACTAGCGTCTACCTTTAATTAAGTGACTTCTCATTGTATGCCCGGTGGGGGCTTTCTGTTGGATTGTGTGTACGATTCGCGTTTTGGAAGGCAACCTCAAGTCATCACCCCACCTCTGCCTCTCTCTGAGAACTAACTTTGTTTCTGCTTCTCAGTAAGCTGTGCACATACTGTTGCACCAGAGTTGATTTGCCAACAACAACTGTGGGTTTGGACGGACACAGAGGATAGTGAGTGAGAGCTTTATGTAGACAACACATTCAGCAGCTATTTCTGCAACAAAGATTTTCAAATGTGTTCAAGTTCAAATGTATTTCTTATACATACAACAAAATACAACACTGCATGGTCGTGTCGGTAATATAAAATGGCTAGCCTCGCACTGTGCAACATCCCATCCAATTGGGTCACAGTTAACATTGGTATGTGTCCTCGTTGCTGTAGGGACACCATCATGCACTTTGGCATCCCTCTGATGTGCATAAATGAGTTTCTTTATAAATGAGTTCGCCAGCACAATGAGGAGTTAATGGAGATACAGTGCCTTTGTCTCAGACTGAATGCAATAACATTGCATAGACTGAATTGCCTTGTATATGTCACATTTGACTGAGCATGATCAATTCTGTCCTGGCACTTTGATTGATCACCAATATACGGGCACATGTATTGACCAGGCCGATGGTTAGAATAATGCTGTTGTTCTTCGAACTGTAGAAGAGGAGACAGCCAAAGTTGCTGAGCTGTTTTGATTTCCCTGGACTTTACACACACACACACACACACACACACGCACACACATGCACACAACACACATACAGTATAGTGTACACACATACTTTTCTGTCTTTCTTTGCTTATTATTATTATTTTATTTTCCTTGTAATTTTTCCTAAGCCTCTCCCACACTGTAAATAAATCCAGTTATTTTACGGTAACTTACTGACAGCCAGTAAGTTGTGTGTGTGGGGGGGGTTTGTACGTTTGCCCACTGACAAAGAAATAATCAGTCTATAATTTTAATGGTAGGTTTATTTGAACAGTGAGAGACAGAATAACAACAAAGAAAATCAGAAAAACGCATGTGAAAAATAAGTATTTGACCCCTCTGCAAAACATGACTTAGTACTTGGTGGCAAAATCCTTGTTGGCAATCACAGAGGTCAGACGTTTCTTGTAGTTGGCCACCAGGTTTGCACACATCTCAGGAGGGATTTTGTCCCACTCCTCTTTGCAGATCTTCTCCAAGTCATTAAGGTTTCGAGGCTGACGTTTGGCAACTCGAACCTTCAGCTCCCTCCACAGATTTTCTATGGGATTAAGGTCTGGAGACTGGCTAGGCCACTCCAGGACCTTAATGTGCTTCTTCTTGAGCCACTCCTTTGTTGCCTTGGCCGTGTGTTTGGGGTCATTGTCATGCTGGAATACCCATCCACGACCCATTTTCAATGCCCTGGCTGAGGGAAGAAGGTTCTCACCCAAGATTTGACGGTACATGGCCCCGTCCATCGTCCCTTTGATGCGGTGAAGTTGTCCTGTCCCCTTAGCAGAAAAATACCCCCAAAGCATAATGTTTCCACCTCCATGTTTGACGGTGGATATGGTGTTCTTGGGGTCATAAGCAGCATTCCTCCTCCTCCAAACACGGCGAGTTGAGTTGATGCCAAAGAGCTCCATTTTGGTCTCATCTGACCACGACACTTTCACCCAGATGTCCTCTGAATCATTCAGATGTTCATTGGCAAACTTCAGATGGGCATGTATATGTGCTTTCTTGAGCAGGGGGACCTTGCGGGCGCTGCAGGATTTCAGTCAGGATTTCAGTCCGGCGTAGTGTGTTACCAATTGTTTTCTTGGTGACTATGGTCCCAGCTGCCTTGAGATCATTGAGAAGATCCTCCCATGTAGTTCTGGGCTGATTCCTCACCGTTCTCATGATCATTGCAACTCCACGAGGTGAGATCTTGCATGGAGCCCCAGGCCGAGGGAGATTGACAGTTCTTTTGTGTTTCTTCCATTTGTGAATAATCGCACCAACAGTTGTCACCTTCTCACCAAGCTGCTTGGCGATGGTCTTGTAGCCCATTCCAGCCTTGTGTAGGTCTACAATCTTGTCCCTGACATCCTTGGAGAGCTCTTTGGTCTTGGCCATGGTGGAGAGTTTGGAATCTGATTGATTGATTGCTTCTGTGGACAGGTGTCTTTTATACAGGTAACAAACTGAGATTAGGAGCACTCCCTTTAAGAGTGTGCTCCTAATCTCAGCTCGTTACCTGTATAAAAGACACCTGGGAGCCAGAAATCTTTTTGATTGAGAGGGGGTCAAATACTTATTTCCCTCATTGAAATGCACATCAATTTATAAAAATGTTCACATGCGTTTTTCTGGATTTTTGTTGTTGTTATTCTGTCTCTCACTGTTCAAATAAACCTACCATTAAAATTATAGACTGATCATTCTTTTGTCAGTGGGCAAACGTACAAAATCAGCAGGGGTTCAAATACTTTTTTCCCCCAAAGTTTCTTTGGAATTTACGTTAACATACTGCACGATTTATTTCAGTATGTTAACGCAAATTCCAAACAAACCCCCCTCCCCCCACATACACACACAATTTACAGGTAACTGGCTGTCTGTAAGTTACTGTAAAAACAACAGGATTTATTTTATAGTGAAGCTCTCCTCTGTGCATATGTGAATTATTTCTGTCTCTCTATAGCCACAGTTTTATCTCCATCCATCTCTGTCTCTCGCCTCCCTCTACCCTCTCCCTCATCCATCTCTCCCATTTGCCTATTCATATCCTTAGAGCTTTCTCTCCACTCCATACTGTGTCATGGCAACTGTCTCTCTCCCCTTCACTCTATCTTTGCAGCCAATACCCCCCTCTGCCCCTCTCCCTCTTTCTCCCTCTCCTCAGAGCGGGGCCAATTAAAGAACATCCCAGTTTCATCCCTGGCTCTACCAAGGACCTCTCCAGGGCCGCTAATTAAACACAAGCCCTCTTCCTCTCGGTCTCTCTCTGCACTCACTCCCTCCCTCCGTCATTTCCTCTCTTCATCTGTCTCCCTCGCTCCATCTCTCCTTATTCTCCCGCTTTCCCTGTTCTGCCTCCACTCTTCTTTACCCCTCATCTCCCTCATGTACTATGTACTCCCACTCCCTCTGTTTTCCTCTCTCTCTCTCTCTTCCCACCCGCTCCCCTGCACTTGTCGGGTGAGCAGCTGGAATGAGCAGCTGGTCTTTACAGTGAGTTTGTAGTCTCTGTACAAAGTGCAGGGCTTGTTCCTCCTATGGACAGTGTTAACTATGCAGTGTGACCTCAACCGTGTTCACTTTAGCTGGATGTCCAGTTCTGACAGTTCTGGCTTCTCTCTTACAATACTCCTATTGCTGCAGCTGAGACCGGGCTATGAGACTGCCATCTAGCTCATTGCTAATGGGGTAGTATCCACAGAAACCCTCTGTGTGAACTCGCTAAGGGCACAGCTGGAGAAAAAAAAGACAGAAACGTATTCACGGCTAAAATAGGCACATTTATACCCAACACACTTCCTAGTCAAATGAAGACATTTGCCATAACTTCAGGCAACAGAGGTAATGGAGTGTGTTGCCCTTTTAATAATGGAGCATGGTGCCATCTGCCATGCCATAACTTCACCAAAATGTCTGGACAGCGCATAATTCACCAGAATTTGGGCTGCTTATACCTGACCTACGTCAATCTGTCACACCCTGATCTGTCTCACCTGTCTTTGTGCTTGTCTCCACCCCCCTCCAGGTGTCGCCCATCTTCCCCATGATCCCCTATGTATTTATACCTGTGTTCTCTGTTTGTCTGTTTGCCAGTTCGTTTTGTTTGTGAAACCTACCAGCGTTTGTTCCCCTGCTCCTGTCTGTTTCTTGCTCCTGTTTCCTAGTCCTTCCTGGTTTTGACCCTTCTGCCTGCCCTGACCCTGAGCCTGGCTGCCATTATATACCTTGTCCTACCTCACTGGATTACTGACCCCTGCCTGCCTTTGACCTGTCGTACCTGAAATGTGATACAATTATTGTTCCCTCAGGGTAAAATAAGCCACTGAAAATATGTTTCAGTGTGGTACAACTACTGACATCCTGCCATATCACTGATGTAATTCTTAAGAGTCTTTGTACCATTGTATCAACATTTACTCTAGTAATGCCACTTTCTCCAGCCAGGAAGATAGTACCTACACAAAGAGCAGTTGTGTGGCAGGAAAGCAGATGCCGCTAGTCTTTCTGGAGACAGCAACAGGTTTTTGTTTTTATGATCCAACCAAGATCACCCAACTCTTGCTCCATCTTTCAATTCCGCGTCCCTGTAGCAAAACGAATCCTAACTAAACTCCTAGGATTCCTTCCCTCTCCCATCCCACTCCTCTTTCTCTCTCATGTTCTGTCGTTCCTGAAGTGGCACTAATCCTCCCCCCCTCTCCGTTTCATCTCTTCTTTCCTCCCTCTCTTGTTTTTATGATCTGTCGTTACCAGAGCAAAACTAATCTCCCCCCTTTCCATGGCAGCTCTGTCTCATTCCCGTCCCCCCTCTCTCCTGTTCCCCCCTCCTGTCCCTCGTTGTTTTCTCTCTATCTCTTTCTCCCTCCCTCTTGTGCTCTGACACCTAACATTTATTCACCTCTGCCTGTGATGGTATTTACCTCCCTCTATCCTCCCCAGTACTTCTCTTCTGTCCCCTCTCCCCCCTCTTTGGGTGAAGCTACATGGACAGGGATCACTGTGGAACTGTTTAAAGTAAGAAGTAAACCATTGGAAGTATGGGCTGTCAAAACGTACCCTCCTCATATGTTCTGAAGAAAGATGTGAAACAAATAGAATTATGTGACATTTAAACAGCATATCCAGAGGTTAAATTGGGAGAGGAACGAAGTAGAACAGAGTTCTGATGCCTCAGGATGGAGGCAACATGCATTGGGAATTGAAATGATTTCCGTTAGATTCAGAGTTTGTATAGGTTTGGTCTCGGCTGACAGTTCATTCATATAGTAGCAGCGTTCTCTCACACACATACAGTATGATTTTTATACACTTTCTTTGTCCCAAATACTTACATCATTAAAACAAACTTTATGTAATTTTAACAGACTAGAAACTTAAAACAAAACACCCCGTCCCGTCCCCCCGTCCCCCGTCCACCGCACATAGAACCCCCCTGACCCCCACACCCCTAAAAAGACTTCCAGATGGTTCACCAGCCCCTTATATACATGCTCCAGTTTTAGCCGAGCCCACACCAGTCCCAGCAACACAGCTCTGGGGTCCCTACATCCCGCCCCCAGCATCACATTCTTCGTCTTCAATATTGACATTTTTGCCTGTCCCACCAGGTAGTTTACCAGGCAATCCTTACGCCTATTTGCTACAGTATACAGAGGCCCTCCAACACATAGGTTCACCGTCAACCCCAACCCTAGGCCTGTGCACCACCACCCCAGGAAAGATACACCCCCTACCAACCTGGCACAAGAAGGAAAAAAAATCTGCTCTGTCTTTCTCCCCACAGAAAATACACCCCCTCCCCACTGATGCGACTAGGGCTGCTGAAGTGACCGTATTACAGTATTACCGCCACACTGGCAGTCATGAGTCATAAAATTTCATGTGACCGTTCAGTCACGGTAATCTCCTTTTATGCACTCTGGACATGCGTTGGTAGTACCCAACTCGCTAATGACCATCAGGTCGCTAATGGCCTGGTACTCATGGCTCCATTGTCCCTCTAATCACTCTGACATCAATGCAAATGCAATCAAAAATCACATCAAAACAATATCATGCTTTTAAAACTTGCCTCACTTTGATCCGTTTGAAGAAAGAAGTGGAAAACTGAGTGGAAAACAGGGTCATTGTGGATATTGTTTCAAAGCCTAACACAACTAAATGCACTTTCTATGGTGATGATTAATTCAAAACACCCATACACATTAGAGCTTATGCATACCCATAGGCATATATACGAGCCCAAGACCAAAAAAATAAACTGAATAAAAAAAAGATTGTGCAGCTCTGTGCAGCTTGTAAACGGAAAGCTGTCACTTTGGACCTAATGTCCACCAGCCCTTGGCCACTCTCATGCAACAGGAGGTGTAACACTGATGGCGCCGACAGAGATGGTCACCTCGCTTCAGGTCCTTAGGAAACTATGCAGTAATTATGTTTTTTTATGTATTTCTTTCATTGTTAGCCCAGATAATCTAAAGTGTTATTACATACAGCCGGGAAGAACAATTGAGTAAAAAAGCGACGTCAATTTATCAACATTACGACCCTTTGTTCGGACCTCCACCCTGGACATGGGATCTAATCCCTGAGGCCGACCCAAAACAACGCGGTCGCCGAAGGAGAGGCCGACGGAGCGGCCTACTGGTCAGACTTAGAAGGTGAGCACACATCCACCGATTCCGAGCATGTTACTCACCAATGTCCAATCTCTAGACAACAAGGTGGACGAAATTAGGGCACGAGTTGCATGGAAACATGGATCACTCGGGATATGTTGTCAGAGTCGGTACAGCCACCCGGTTTCTTCATGCAACGCGCCGACAGAAACAAACATCTCTCTGGTAAGAAGAAGGGCGGGGGTGTATGCTTTATGATTAACGACTCATGGTGGCTTAAATTATGGATTAAATGGTGCCTCTAGAGACAAAATCTCTCTCATCGTCACTCAATGCCTAGGCTTACCTCCACTGTACTCACATCCTACCATACCCTTGTCTGTGCATTATGCCTTGAATCTATTCTTCCGCACCCAGAAACCTGCTCCTTTTACTCTCTGTTCCGAACGCACTAGACGACCAGTTCTTTTAGCCTTTAGCCGTACTCTTATCCTACTCCTCCTCTGTTCCTCTCGTGATGAAGAGGTTAACCCAGGCCCTCCAGCCCCCAGGATCACTCCTATTCCCCAGGCGCTCTCATTTGTTGACTTCTGCAAGCATAAAAGCATTGGTTTCATGCATGTTAACATTAGAAGCCACTTCCCTAAGTTTGTTTTATTCACTGCTTTAGCACACTCTGCCAACCCGATGTCCTAGCCGTGTCTGAATCCTGGCTTAGGAAGGCCACCAAAAATCCTGAAATTTCCATCCCTAACTCTAAAATTTTCCAACAAGATAGAACTGCCAAAGGGGCGGAGTTGAAATCTACTGCAGAGATAGCCTGCTGAGTTCTGTCATACTATCCAGTTCTGTGCCCAAACAATTCAAGCTTCTACTTTTAAAAATCCACCATTCCAGAAACAAGTCTCTCACTGTTGCCATTTGTTATAGACCCCCTTCAGCCCCCAGCTGTGTCCTGGACATCATATGTGAATTGATCGCCCCACATCTTCTTCAAAGTTCATACTGTTAGGTGACCTAAACTGGGACATGCTTAACACCCCGGCCATCCTACAATCTAAGCTAGATGCCCTCAATCTCACACAAATGATCAAGGACCCTACCAGGTACAACCCTAAATCCGTAACCATGGGCAACCTCTTAGATATCATCTTGACCAACTTTCCCTCTAAATACACCTCTGCTGTCTTCAACCAGGATATCAGCGATCATTGCCTGCGTGCGTAATGGGTCTGCGGTCAAACGACTACCCCTCATCACTGTCAAACGCTCCCTAAAACATTTCAGCGAGCAGGCCTTTCTAATCGACCTGGCCCGGGTATCCTGGAAGGATATTGACCTCATCCCGTCAGTAGAGGATGCCTAGTTGCTCTTCAAAAGTGCTTTCCTCTCCATCTTAAATAAGCATGCCCCATTCAGAAAATGTTGAACTAAGAACAGATATAGCCGGACTTGACTGCCCTTGACCAGCACAAAAACATCCTGTGAAGTTCTGCATTAGCATCTAAAATTATCAGCCGAAATTGTTGCAACCCCTATTACTAGCCTATTCAACCTCTCATTCGTATCGTCTGAGATCCCCAAAGATTGGAAATCTGCCGCGGTCATCCCTCTCTTCAAAGGGGGAGACACTGTAGACCCAAACTGTTAGAGACCTATATCCATCCTGCCCTGCCTTTCTAAAATCTTCGAAAGCCAAGTTAATAAACAGATCACCGACCATTTCGAATCCCACCGTACTCAGAGCATCCATTTCCGTCAGGGTAGCCATCCGTGCTATAATAAGCACATGCATTACCTGATCCTGTAAAGAAGACCCCAGCTACTTCCACCAGGCCTTAAATCACTCTCTGACCCTAAATCCTGCTGCCCAATAAGGCAATCCATAATGCCTCTAATATCCTGCTCCAAACTTAGTAGACCTTGTTCTAGTTGTTCCATGGGCAGAATACTGCTGGCAAAACAACCTTACTTGTGTTTTCCCCACCTCCCACCATTGTCTTAGGTTCTCAAACTGTCCATTACAATACAGCTATCCCTGTCATACTGCAGTAGGTCAATCCTAAGCTTCTCAAAAAGATGCACCGGTCAACCCCCTACTGGGAGCATAGACATTAACAAACAGAAACCACTAATACCCGCACCTTCTCCACCTCTGAGGTAGATATTACTTTAAGATCTAGGCCTGTTGAGAACAGAACTGCAACTCCTGCACTTTAGACCCATGACTAAGGAAATACTCCCCCTCCCTCTCCATGCCCCACACTACCTTATTACCACTATCACTGTGGGAATCCTGTAAGAACACCCCATTGAAAACTAAACTCATACACTACAGCACTCCTATTCCTGTCTCTTCAACCATATATGTTTAAAACCTCCATAAAAATGTATGAAAAGGAAAGCAAGAAAAGCAACAGAGGTAACAGACAATAAATCACCCTGTACTGCATAGTGATACCCATCATATTTTGTTCACTTTTATTTTCTACCACTTTCTTTCCTTTTGCTGGACCTTTTCCTTTCCTTATTCCCCCTCTGACATAGCCGCGGGAAGTAGTTTGGGGGTGCGGCTGCTTCGATTTCTTTTGTCGACTGGGGGGTTGGTGCAGAAGAAAAAACATTGTCCGCGCTGAAGACGTCTATCATCTGCTAATACAGGACTACTTTTGTGAAAATGTTTTAACAACATCGATTTGAGTGTTTACCAGCATTTGTAACTTGAGTCTGATAATTATCTCTACAAAACAGTTATTCTGATAATACTTGTGGAATATAAAAATACTTACTTATTTTGCAAATGCAACTTGTGAAAATTGAAATGTTCTAATCATTCCTTATCCATTTTTGTAGACGCTCATATCCAGACCAACTTACAGTAGTGAGTTGTTACATTTGTATACTTTTTCGGACTGGTCCCCCGTGGGAATCAAACCCACAACCCTAGCATTGCAAGCGCCATGCTCTACCAGCTGAGTCACATAATCACAAACCACTTGATGTCTTAATGAACTCAGTTACTGTATTGTGCATTGTTTTTCTTCATGGTAATGGAAAGTCTACAGGTACAAACCTAGATGACCAGCCTATGTACAATACTGTAGTTTATAAGGATGGTAAATTAATACTGTATAAAAAGTGGTTGTTTTCCATGTTATTTGATCAAGAAAAATATTTCATTGGATGTGGATGTTTTGTGTCTTTGCCCATAACTTTACACCTTTTGATGTAAAGGTTTTAGGACAGGGTTTTGTTCTTTCTGGATTCCACTAGAATGACAATTGCAGAGAAATGGACAAGGCAACAACTCTTACAATACCAACTATTGAATCCTGCAAGATAGTGTTGTTAATTATACTACAGTACTACTAACCTAAAACAGTCTAGTCGTTTTCTCCAGGTCAAAATTATAATTTTTGACCATATTATTCGAGGGTGGGATGGTCCTTACATCCTGAGAAAATGTAAGCTAGATTTCCCAAATAAGGCTCGCAGCAGGCCGCATTACCTGCATGGACAGTAACGTTAGCAGCAGCAAGAGGTGCCTCCTGGATGATGTGTAGCTTTCAATTCTAAGTATTGTCAGGTAGCTAGCTAGCTACATATAAATAGGATCGACAGCCATCCAATATTCATATTTTTTTTATGACACAAACGTTAGCTTGATCTTCTGAAAACAACAAGTTTGAAGTTTGGTATTATATTAGGATCCCCATTAGCTGTTGTAAAAGCAGCAGCTGCTCTTCCTGGGGTCCACAAAAAAACATGAAACATAATACAGAATGACATAAAACAGAACATCATTAGACAAGAATCGCTCAAGGACAGAACTACATACATTTTTTAAAAGGCACACGTAGCCTACATATCAATGCATACACACAAACTATCTAGGTCAAATAGGGGAGAAGCATTATGCCGCGAGGTGTTGCTTTATCTGTTTTTTGAAACCAGGTTTGCTGTTTATTTTAGCAATATGAGATGGAAGGAAGTTCCATGCAATAAGGGCTCTATATAATACTGTACGTTTTCTTGAATTTGTTCTGGATTTGGGGACTATGAAAAGACCCCTGGTGGCATGTCTGGTGGGATAAGTGTGTGTGTCAGAGCTGTGTGTAAATTGACTAAGCAAACAATTTGGGATTTTCAACACATTCATATTTCTTATAAAAAGAAGAAGGGATGCAGTCAGTCTCTCCTCAACTCTTAGCCAAGAGAGACTGGCATGCATAGTATTTATATCAGGCCTCTGATTACAATTAAGAGCAAAACGTGCCGGGCCAGTTGCAGCTTAACTAGGTCTTTCCTTGCCGCACTGAACCACACGACTGGACAATAATCAAGATTAGACAAAACTAGAGCCTGCAGAACTTGCTTTTTGGAGTGTGGTGTCAAAAAAGCAGAGCATCTCTTTATTACAGCTAGACCTCTCCCCATCTTTGCAACCATTGAATCTATATGTTTTGACCATGACAGTTTACAAATCTAAGGTAACGCCAAGTAATTTAGTCTCCTGAACTTGTTGTTCAACAGCCACACCATTCATTACCAGATTCAGCTGAGGTCTAGCACTTAAGGAATGATTTGTACCAAATACAATGCTCTTAGTTTTAGAGATGTTCAGGACCAGTTTATTACTGGCCACCCATTCCAAAACAGACTGCAACTCTTTGTTAAGGGTTTCAGTGACTTCATTAGTTGTGGTTGCTGATGCGTATATGGTTGAATCATCAGCATACACGGACACATGCTTTGTTTAATGCCAGTGGCAGGTCATTGGTAAAAATAGAAAAGAGTAAAGGGCCTAGAGAGCTGCCCTGCGGTACACCACACTTTACATGTTTGACATTAGAGACGCTTCCATTAAAGAAAACCCTTTGAGTTCTGTTAGATAGATAGCTCTGAATCCACGATATGGCAGAGGTTGAAAAGCCATAGCACTTAAGTTTATTCAACAACAGGTTATGGTCAATGATATCAAAGGCTGCACTGAAATCTAACAGTACAGCTCCCACAATCTTCTTACTTTCAATTTCAACCAATCATCAGTCATTTGTGTCAGTGGAGTACATGTTGAGTGCCCTTCTCTATAAGCATGCTGAAAGTCTGTTGTTAATTTGTTTAAAGAGAAATAGCATTGTATTTGGTCAAACACAATTTTTTCCAACAGTTTGCTAAGAGCTGGCAGCAAGCTTTACCATTCTTGGGTAGCGGAATAACTTTGGCTTTCCTCCAGGCTTGAGGACAAAGACTTTCCTCTAGGCTCAGATAAAGGAGTGATAGGATAGGAGTGGCTATAGAGTCAGCTACCATCCTCAGTAGCTTTCCATCTAAGTTGTCAATGCCAGGAGGTTTGTCATTATTGATCGTTAAAAACATTTTTCCACTTCTCCCACACTAACTTTACAAAATTATATCTTGCACCGCTTTCCTTTCATTATTTGTTTTTTTATGCATGAATATAATTGGTCACTGTTTGCCGTGGGCATTTCCTGCCTAAGTTGGCCCACTTTGCCAATGAAATAACCTTTAAAATATTTGCCAACATCAAATGGTTTTGTGATGAATAAGCCATCTGATTCGATGAAAGATGGAGTTGAATTTGTCTTTCTGCTCATAATTTAATTTAAAGTACTCCAAAGTTTTTTTCCATTATTCTTTATATCAATGTTCTTGGCTTCATAATACAGTTTCTTCTTCTTTTTGTTCAATTTGCAGTAAGTAAGCCAGTCAGATGTGCAGCCAGACTTATTAGCCACTCCTTTTGCCCCATCTCTTTCAACCATTCCGTTTTTCAATTCCTCATCAATCTATGGAGCCTTAACAGTTCTAACAGTCAGTTTCTTAACAGGTGCATGTTTATCAATAATTGGAAGAAGCAATTTTATAAATTCATCAAGTGCAGCATCTGGATGCTCCAACAAATATAAATATTTTTTACATCATCCACATCCACATAAGAGTCTCAGCAAAATCGTTCACATAATCTCTTAAATAATAGAAAATTGGATGTAACAAATGTATCACTAGCCACTTTAAACAATTTTGTATATAATGTTTACATATCCGACATTACTCATATCGAATGTATACACTGTTCTCTGTACCATCTACTGAATCTTGCCTATGCCGTTTGGCCATCGACTCAAATCTCTAGCCACTTTAATAATTAAAAAGTGGATGTAATAAATGTATCACTAGCCACTTTAAACAATGCCATTTATATAATGTTTACATATCCTACATTACTCATCTCATATGTATATACTGTACTCTATACCATCTACTGCATCTTGCCTATGCCGGTCGGCCATCGCTCTGCCATATATGTATATGTACATACTCGTATACATTCCTTTACACTTGTGTGTATAAGGTAGTTGTTGGGAAATTGTTAGATTACTTGTTAGATACTACTGCATGGTCGGAACTAGAAGCACAAGCATTTTGCTACACTCGCATTAACATTTGCTAACCATGTGTATGTGACAAATGAAATTTGATTTGATTTGATTTATACACTATTTTACACCCAGCTGTTGGAGCGTTGGCTTTCCTGGATATAGCCACTGTACTGTGATCACTGCATCCAATGGGTACGGATACAGCTTTAGAACAAAGTTCTACAGCATTAGTAAAAATGTGATCGATACATGTGGATGATCTTGTTCCTGTAGTGTTTGTAAACACCCTGGTGTTTAATGGCAAAGCAAAACCAGGTTTTTAGAATTTTATAAAATGTAAAAACTAAAATCATTTATATAAGTATTCAGACCCTTTACTCGGTACTTGGTTGAAACACCATTGGCAGCAATTACAGCCTTGAGTTTTCTTAGGTATGACTACTTGGCACACCTGTATTTGGGGAGTTTCTCCCATTCTTATCTGCAGATCCTCTAAAGCTCTGTCAGGTTGGCTGGGGAGTGTCGCTGCACAGCTATTTTCAGGTCTCTCCAAAGATGTTCGATTGGGTTCAAGTCCAGGCTCTGGCTGGGCCAAGACATTTAGAGACTTTAGAGACCACTTTTGCGTTGTCTTGGCTGTGTGCTTAGGGTCGTTGTCCTGTTGGAAGGTGAACCTTTGCCCCAGTCTAAAGTCCTGAGCGCTCTGAAACAGGTTTTCTTCAAGAATCTCTCTGTACTTTGCTCCTTTCTTCTTTCCCTCGATCCTGACTTGTCTCCCAGTCCCTGCTGCTGATAAACATCACCACAGCATGATGCTGCCACCACCATGCTTCACCGTAGGGATGGTGCCATGTTTCCTCCAAATGTGATGCTTGGCATTCAGGCAAAATAGTTCAATCTATGTTTCATCAGACCAGAGAATCTTGTTTCTCATGGTTTAAGAGTCCTATAGGTGCCTTTTGGCAAACTCCAAGCGGGCTGTCATGTACCTTTTACTGAGGAGTGGCTTCCGTCTGGCCACTGTACCATAAAGGCCTGATTGGTGGAGTGCTGCAGAGATGGTTGTCCTTCTGGAAGGTTCTCCCATCTCCAAAGAGGAACTCTGGAGCTCTGTCAGAGTGACCATTGGGTTCAAGGTCTCCTCCCTGATCAAGGCCCTTCTCCCCAGATTTCTCAGTTTGCCCGGGAGGCCAGCTCTAGAAAGAGTCTTGGTGGTTCCAAACTTCTTCCATTTAAGAATGATGGAGGCCACTGTGTTCCTGAGGACCTTAAATGCTGCAGAAATGTTTTGGTACCCTTCCCCAGATTTGTGCCTTGACACAATCCTTTTTAGAATAAGGCTGTAATGTAACAAAATTTGTAAAAAGTCAAAATGTGGAAAAAGTCAAGTACTTTCCAAATGCACTGTATATGCTACTGGTTTACTGTTAGAATTGGTTGTAGTACTACAATAAATAATGTTAAAAGTAACAATGCATAGTCCTAGAACATGCATGGCAAACCTTGCACATAGAGATCTAGCTAATGGTTGTGCAGGTTTATGTTCCAGCCCTGACATTCTGCTTATTATTTGTATTAGACACTATTCATTTAACTATTCAATCATCTCTTGTTTTGGCGTAAGATTTAATGTTTAAACCCCCTGACCATTTATATAGGCATTCTTTGTATTATATGAAATAAAGTTTTGATTCTTTGAGTTGAGTATAGTGTATTTGTTGGTCATTGAACATTCCCTGTTTGTCTGTTTTATTTGGTTGTCATTCACTCTCATTTTGTCTGATGATATTGCACAGTTTTAAAGTTGCAGTTGACGTCCTTGATCATTGGTGTTGGTGTAACAATCCCTGTAAGCCTGACCTAGGATGCAACCCGTGGCACAACAGCACTTCATACCACAGAGTAGCATGCATTATCATTCCAAAACCATGACCTTGGTTGGGCAAGGATAACAGTACTTTAGGTCTCAGGGCAGGTGATATCACCACATGATGGCTACTAGGGCTTTCTCACTTTGTCTTTCCTTGATTACTCACATCCTGTCTCCTCACCTGTATTGTACTGCAACTGTATTGGAGGAGAAGGTAAAAGGTCCTTCCCCTCTGACCTTTTCCAATGGGTTTTTAGAAGGAGACGAGGAGAGTAATTGAGAAAGGATGAATTGAGAAAGAGATAAGCACTCACCTGTCAACTAGCTCACACGTGCCACACACTCACCTCTCTGTTACACTCACTGACCTTCTCATCAACCTCAGCACACTCACCCCTCTGCTACACTCACTGACCATCTTCCTTCTCCTCATCAACCTCAGCAGCCAGCAGAGAAGACTGTGTGGACTGAGTCAATCTAGCACCCATAGAATTAATTTTGTGGTTATTGAATTCTGCTACATTGACTCAGATCACAGTTGGTGGCTGAGTTATACTGTCGGTGGCATAGGAGGAGGTGAAAGGGGTGTGACTGTAGCAGAGGTGAGCTGCAGATGAGTTCTAGTAGCCACTGTGATGTGATGTCATGCCCCCTGAGACTTAAAGTGATGTCTCCTCCTGTTTATCATGAATGTATCTATATTTTAATACTGTAAGCATCTTGGCTGCTGGAGGAGATCCTGCAATTTTGCACCGATTTGCTTATGTTGCTACACTCACTGTCCTCCGTCTCCAGTGGTGGCATTCTAGCTACAAGTGTAATTTGATTACGGTTTGCGTCCTGGCCCGGCCAGCCATACAGGTATGTAACTCATACATTACATTGCTACATTGCAGCCCAGGGTATTTTTCTCCTCCACTAGCAAGCTTGCAGTCATCATCATAAATCAAGTCGACAATCTACTGTGGAATCCTTTTCAATCCTTGTCACATGAAGAGAAATTATGAAGAGAAATTATAGATAAAACGCATTGGTGCTCATTGGCAATTGTACATAAACATTACACAACAAGTTGGAAATTGCAAATTCAACAATGAGTGCTTTGGAAGGAATCAGTGGCTAACTACAAACATTGCAAAGCAATCAAAGTAAATGACATTTCATTTGTCACCTGCGCTGAAAAAAGCAGGATATTCAGCCTTGTTTGGTATCTGGTACTGACCTCGACTCAAGTAGGCCAGTAGGTGGGGTTACAAATGGCCGTACTCAATTATTGGTCTTACGCAATGATGTCATATCAACATCCATAGAAGGCCAATGTTTGACATTAGCCGGAGTATCCGACTTTATTATACAAGCAAACATACTTTTCAGAGGACATTCCTGAACCTATGGACTCAGAAGAAGTTGCATGCTCAAATAGTGAAGCCTGTAGGTTCAACTGTAGGTCCTAGATGGCAGGAAGCTTGGCACCAGTGATGTACTGGGCCGTACGCACTACCCTCTGTAGCGCCTTATGTTCGGATGCCGAGCAGTTACCATACCAGGTGGTGATGCAACCGGTCAGGATCCTCTCAATGAGGATCTGGGGACCCACGCCAAATCTTTAATCTCCTGAGGGGGACAAGGTGTTGTTGTGCCCTCTTCACGACTGTCTTGGTGTGTTCGGACCCACTCCACTACAGCCCCTTCAATGTTAATTGGGGCCTGTTGGGCCCTCCTTTTCCCTGTAGTCCACGATCAACTCCTTTGTCTTGCTCACATTGAGGGAGAAGTTGTTGTCCTGGCACCACACTGCCAGGTGTCTGACCTCCTCCCTATAGGCTGTTTCATCGTTGTCGGTGATCAGGCCTACCACTGTTGTGTCGTCAGCCCAGTGTTGAGGATCAGCGTGACAGATCTGTTGTTGCCTACCCTTACCACCTGGGGGCGGCCCACCAAGAAGTCCAGGATCCAGTTGCAGAGGGAGGTGTTAAGTCCTTAGCTTAGTGATGAGCTTTGTGGGCACTATGGTGTTGAACGCTGAGCTGTAGTCAATGAACAGCCTTCTCACATAGGTGTTCATTTTGTATAGGTGGGAAAGGGCAGTGTGGAGTGCAATAGAGATTGCATCATCTGTGTACCTGTTGGGGCGGGATGTGAATTTGAGTGGGTCTAGGGTTTCCGGGATGATGGTGTTGATGTGAGTCATGATCAGCTTTTCAAAGCACTTCACGCCTACTGACGTGAGTGCTACGGGGTGGTAGTCATTTAGGCAGGTTACCTTCGCTTTCTTGGGCACAGGGACTGTGGTGGTCTGCTTGAAATATGTAGGCATTACAGACTCGGTCAGGGAGAGGTTGAAAATGTCAGTGAAGACACTTGCCAGTTGGTCCGCGCATGCTCTGAGGACAGGTCCTGGTTATCCGTCTGGCCCCGCAGCCTTGTGAATGTTGACCTGTTTAAAGGACTTGCTCACATCGGCTACGGAGAGCGTGATCACACAGTCGTCCGGAACAGCTGGTGCTCTCATGCATGCTTCAGTGTTGCTTGCCTCGAAGCAAGCATAAAAGGCATTTAGCTCGTCTGGTAGGCTCGCGTCACTGGGAAGCTCGCAGCTGGGCTTCCCTTTGTAGCCCGTAATAGTTTGCAAGCTCTGCCACATCTGACGAGCGTTAGAGCCGGTGTAGTAGGATTCAATCTTAGTCCTGTATTGACGCTTTACTGTTTGAAGGTTCATCTGAGGGCATAGCGGGATTTCTTATAAGCATCCGGATTAGTGTCCCGCTCCTTGAAAGCCATTAGCTTGGTGCGGGTGTTGTTTGTAATCTCTCGCTTCTGGTTGGGATATGTACAAACGGTCACTGTGGGGACGACGTCTTCGATGCACTTATTGATGAAGCCGGTGACTGAGGTGGTATACTCCTCAATGCCATTGGATGAATCCTGGAACATATTTCAGTCTGTGCTAGCAAAACAGACCTGTACCGTAGCATCGCTGTCATCTGACCACTTCTGTTTTGAGCGAGTCACTGGTACTTCCTGCTTAAGTTTTTGCTTAGAAGCAAGAATCAGGAGGATAGAATTATGGTCAGATTTGCCAAATGGAGGACGGGGGAGAGTTTTGTATGCATCTCTGTGTGTGGAGTAAAGGTGGTCTACAGTTTTTTTTCCTCTGGTTGCACATGTGACATGCTGGTAGAAATGAGGTAAAACGGATTTAAGTTTACCACCAGGAGCGCCGCTTCTGGATGAGCATTTGTTGTTTTGCTTATGGCCTTATACAGCTTGTTGAGAGCGGTCTTAGCGCCAGCATCGGTTTGTGGCGGTAAATAGACGGCTACCAATAATATAGATGAAAACTCTCTTGGTAGATAGTGTGGTCTACAGCTTATCATGAGGTGCTCTACCTCAGTCAAGCAATACCTCGAGACTTCTTTAATATTAGACATTGCACACCAGCTGTTTTTGACAAATAGACCCACACACCACCCCTCGTCTTACCAGACATAGCTGTTCTGTCCCGCCGATGCATGGAAATCCCTGCCAGCTCTATATTATCCGTGTCGTTGTTCAGCCACGACTCAGTTTTTAATGTACCTTTGGCAGGATCATCTAGAACGGAAATAATTCCGTTTATTTTTCAGTGATTGCACGTTGGCCAATAGAACGGAGAGTAGAGGCGGATTACCCACTCGCCGCCAAATTCTCACAAGGCACCCCGATCTCTGCTCTCTGTATTTCTGTCTTTTCTTCACGCGAATGACGGGCATTTGGGCTTGGTCTTGGGGAATCAGTATATCCTTCGTGTCAGACTCATTAAAGAAAAAATATTTGTCTCATTAAAGAGACGGTAGCAGCATTAATATTATGTACAAAATAAGTTACAAACAATGCAAACAAAATAAAATAGGACAGTTGGTTAGGAGCCCGTAAAACGGCAGCCATCCCCTCCGGCGCCATTATCCACATGAGGATATCACTAGCCTGCCATTCAGTGGAGTGAGTGTGTGGTCCAAGTCTGGGTTTAAGGGTCTCTTTCCCAAGCTTAAAAGGATAAATATTAAACAATGGCCATTTTGTCAATCCAGCATGACTTCTGCCACCTTCGAAACAACTGGAAACTCGGAACTGGGAAATCTCAGACTTCAGTGAATTCAAGATAACTGGGAACTCTGAAAAAAATGAGCTCCGACTGGGAAAATACGTTTTGAACGGTCATCCAACTCAGAATTCCAAGTCAGGAACTCGGGCCTCTTTCTTGATCTCCGATCTGAAGACCACTGACGTCATGATTCAACCTTTTTTTCTGAGTTGTCTTGAAAGCACCATCAATCCAGAGAATGCCAGACTTTGTTGACCACCGCGCCACCTTCCTGTTCAAGTGAGCATAGCACAATAAGTTGAGTCCAAAAATGTCTTGTCTGCTGCTGCATAAATTATGTGCCAGGGAGATATGTATACTGTAACTAAGAAAGTAATAAGAAAGTAATACTAAATGTATGTTGTGTAGTAAGATGTTAGTAGCCCATGTGCCTCACCCTAATAATTTGCTCCCTTTTCCACTCATAATTTAGCCTACTATTCTGACTTGGGGGTGTACATTTAGCCTATAGCCTGTTTTAGAGAAATGTCCTCATCGAATATTGTAAGAGCTTTCATTGTCTGCTTATATGCCCCCTTTATTTATCCTACGGTTCTGACTTGGTGAACAGGGAGAATACTGTAAGAACGGCCCATGTTCTGAATTCTGTTGCTGTACATTTCAAAAGTGCTGAACAAATAGTTATATTGACTACGTCCGTCGTAGCTCGCTCATTAATGTCTTAATCCAAATTACGTATTGTCTCTTATCCACTCGTCATCCCTTAATGCTATAGTTTGAACATCTCAATTGTCAGTAGAAACACATTTGTTTAAGCAAGTCAGCCATATCAGCTATGCTTATTTAAAAGGGAGTAAGTGAGGCTGAATGAACTTTTGACGCCAGACAAGGCTCCGCTGATAGCCAGGTGTAGCAGTGGTAAGGTGTTGGGACTCTGCTGTTGGGAGAGATTTATGTAGGCCCTAACAGTTTGTGGGCACCGTTGGTCACCGTTATAGTGCAATTCATTTATTGTTTAGTGTTGGAGAGTTTGCCCCACCAAGATTTAAATGTTGTCTGATGATTTTGTTTAGTGGATCTGATAGCAACAAGTCAATGTGTGTATATAATTAGTTTGTAAATTTTTGGGATCAAGAAATACTTTTGCATTTCAAGGTCCTGGAGTGGCCTAGCCAGTCTCCAGATCTCAACCCCATAGAAAATCTTTGGAGGGAGTTGAAAGTCAGTGTTGCCCAGCGACAGCCCCAAAACATCACTGCTCTAGAGGAGATCTGCATGGAGGAATGGGCCAAAATACCAGCAACAGTGAAAACCTTGTGAAGACTTACAGAAAACATTTGACCTCTGTCATTGCCAACAAAGGGTATATAACAAAGTATTGAGATAAACTTTTGTTATTGACCAAATACTTATTTTCCACCATAATTTGCAAATAAATTCATAAAAAATCCTATAATGTGATTTTCTGGATTTTTGTTCCTCATTTTGTCTGTCATAGTTGAAGTGTACCTATGATGAAAATTACAGGCCTCTCTCATCTTTTTAAGTGAGAGAACTTGCACAATTGGTGGCTGACTAAATACTTTTTTGCCCCACTGTATATATAAATATACATATATATATATAGAGAGAGAGAGAGAGAAAGAGGCTGTAGGGAGCCCTGCCTGTCAGCTCCTCCTTTCCAGCACCAGTGTGGTTGTGGATATCTGTAGTAGCTACATAATTACAGCCTTATCTGAGCCTTTCTCTGGCCCTCAGCCACTGACAGAATATGAAAAGGCAACAATTAAGCAATTATCTTTAAAGATAGGAGCCTAATTCAGTCATTTGAGCTTGAAGGAAACCAAGGGGACTCCGCCCGCCATCGTACCTGACAGCTAATTGAGAGAGGGCTAAAAGCATTAAGGCAAGAGATAAAGCAGAAGAAGGGTAGTCGTGTAATGGAAAAGGCTACTGATGGAAGTTTTAACATTTTACTTCAATATTACACTTTCGACAGCGAAGATTGTACTCGACAGCATTCCTACACTCGTGTACACTCAAATGTTATGCAGTCATCTTTGTTACATCTGTGCCTGCCACGCCCTCTACTGCTCACCCTGTGTCTCCCTAACCTGCTGCCACTCCCCCAGTGCTCTCTCCCTCTCCCTTCTGTGTGTGTGTGTGTGTGTGTGTGTGTGTGTGTGTGTGTGTGTGTGTGTGTGTGTGTGTGTGTGTGTGTGTGTGTGTGTGTGATTTTGTGGGCGGAGACAGGTGTGCTGGAGGCAGAGTAGATCGCCACTAGCTGCAACCTGTTACATAATCAATACCTCTACAAATACTCAGCCCTGCCACTTCCACGCTACCAGTTCGTAACCTCTGCTCAGTCGGTCTGCATTTTTAGCCGTTTGTTCCTGCATAGACCTGACGCTGTTTTCCTCTCCGCTACAGATCTTTCCGCTCTGACTCTGGTCCCTGTCTCCAGTCCCACGTCTCGTCAGTCCTTCTACCCTAACCTGGACCCCCCACTCTACTGCTTCCTTGGATTCCTCTCTGGACCTGCTTGCCCAGACCCAACTCCCCTCGCCTCAGCATATGTCTCCCTGCAACCTGCCCGAGCTTTCCTTGGCCTGCACCTCATCTTCCCCCTTTTTTTTATTAATAAATACCTTGGTTATCTTATCCTAGTCTCCTCGTCTGAGTCTGCTCTTGGGTTCACCTGCTCCGCTCCGCATAACAATCTTATCCAGAGCGACTTCTTGCTCCTTCACTGTTTTTCCTAGTTCTTGTTTCTTTCACAAGACATTGGTTATTAGTCTTTTATGCCTAATGTTTCAACCCATAGCCCTTTGCTTCTCTCCACATTTCTCTCTCTAACAGAAGCTTGGCGGGAAGCCATTCTCTCTCCCTCTCTTTCACTCTCCCTTGCTGCGAGAATCCATTATGGACATTTTGACTCTCTCTCTAATTGATCCTCCCTACCCCCTCTCCCCACCTGCTGTGAATTCACTATAACGGACTCCCCACATCCTCCCCCACCACACCTTCATGTGCTTTGCGGTTTTATATGATGAAAATATATATTTATCATTGTATACACCTTTTATACCCCTCCCTCCATCCAGAATACCACAACCCCTTTCCTGTTTCCCTCATTTGTCGCAGAAACTGCGATGATTCGTTTATTTTTTAAGCCGATCTTTCATCCCTTTGTGAACTCCCTTTAAAATACAGGAGACAAGACCAGTTCTCTCTATGGTGCAGTCCATTTTGTTATCCACTGTCGATTATATGGTTCTCTGTAAGTCTATGTTGTAACCTGTAAGTGAAGTATATGGCACAGTCAGGAGGTATGCAAGAGCACATATGTTGAAACAATTGCTCTGCTCTTAGGTTATGTGAACCAGACAGCCTTTTTATAGGCCTTTTTACTGTTTTAGTATTGTACCAATATTTTTCTATTCTCCCCATCAAGTGCTGAGATGCTGTCAGTACATGAATAAACACAAGGACAGCAAGACACAATGACTAACACCATTGATCATATTGTTGTAACTGTTTGTTTTCTTTTGTTTGATTGATTTTTTTTTTTTTAAATCACCTTTATTTAACCAGGTAGGCCAGTTGAGAACAATTTCTCATTTACAAATGCGACCTGGCCAAGATAAAGCAAAGTTACACATGGGATAAACAAACGTACAGTCAATAACACAATAAAAAAAATCTGTATACGGTGTGTGCGAATGAAGTAAGGAGGTAAGGCAATAAATAGGCCAATAGTGGCGAAGTAATTACAATTTAGCAATTTACACTGGAGTGATAGATGTGCAGATGAGGATGTGCAAGTAGAAATACTGGTGTGGGGATGAGGTAGGTAGTTGGTTGGATGGGCTATTTACAGATGGGCTGTGTACAGCTGTAGCAATTGATAAGCTGCTCTGACAGCTGACGCTTAAAGTTAGTGAGGGAGATATAAGTCTCCAACTACAGTGATTTTTGCAATTCTTTCCAGTCATTGGCAGCAGAGAACTGGAAGGAAAGGCATCCAAAGGAAGTGTTGGCTTTGGGGATGACCAGTGAAATATACCTGCTGGAGCGCATGCTACGGGTGGGCGTTGCTATGGTGACCAGTGAGCTGAGATAAGGCGGAGCTTTACCTAGCAAAGACTTATAGGTGACCTGGAGCCAGTGGGTTTGGCGACAAATATGTAGTGAGGACCAGCCAACGAGAGCATACAGGTCGTAGTGGTGGGTAGTATATGGGGCTTTGGTGACAAAACGGATAGCACTGTGATAGACTGCATCCAATTTGCTGAATAGAGTGTTGGAAGCTATTTTGTAAATGACATCGCCGAAGTCAAGGATCGGTAGAATAGTCAGTTTTACGAGGGTATGTTTGGCAGCATGAGTGAAAGAGGCTTTGTTGCGAAATAGGAAGCCGATTCTAGATTTAACTTTGGATAGGAGATCCAGCCAGACACCTAGGTATTTGTAGTCATCCACATATTCTAAGTCAGAACCGTTCAGAACTCTATCTGAGAAGTAATTAGTGAATCAGGCAGTCATTAGAGAAACCAAGGCTGTTGTGTCTGCCGATAAGAATGTGGTGATTGACAGAGTCGAAAGCCTTGGCCAGGTCGATGAAGACAGCTGCACAGTATTGTCTTTTATCGATGGCGGTTATGATATCGTTTAGGACCTTGAGCGTGGCTGAGGTGCACCCATGACCAGCTCGGAAACCAGATTGCACAGTGGAGAAGGTACGGTGGGATTCGAAATGGTCTGTGATCTGTTTGTTCACTTGGCTTTCAAAGACTTAAGAAAGGCAGGGCAGGATGCATATAGGTCTGTAAAAGTTTGGGTCTAGAGTGTCTCCCCCTTTGAAGAGGGGGGATGACCGTGGACGCTTTCCAATCTTTAGGAATCTCAGACGATACGAAAGAGGTTGAACAGACTAGTAATAGGGGTTGCAACAATGGCGGCAGATAATTTTAGGAAGAGAGAGTCCAGATTGTCTAGCCCAGCTGATTTGTATGGATCCAGATTTTGCAGCTCTTTCAGAACATCAGCTGTCTGGATTTGGGTGAAGGAGAAGCGGGGGGGTGGGCTTTGGCCAGTTGCTGTGGGGGGGTGCAGAGCTGTTGGCCAGGGTTGGGGTAGTCAGGTGGAAAGCATGGCCAGCCGTAAAGAAATGCTTATTGAAATTTTCGGTATTCGTGGATTTATCAGTGCTGACAGTGTTTCCTAGTCTCAGTGCAGTGGGCAGCTGGGAGGAGGTACTCTTATTCTCCATGGACTTTACAGTGTCCCAAATCTTTTTGCAATTAGTGCTGCAGGATGCAAATTTCTGTTTGAAAAAGCTAGCCTTTGTTTCCTAACAGACTGTGTGTATTGGTTCATGACTTCCGTGAAAAGTTGCATATCGCGGAGACTATTCAATGCTAGTGCAGTACGCCACAGGGTGTTTTTGTGCTGGTCAAGGGCAGTATAGTCTGGAGTAACCAATGGCTATATCTGTTCTTAGTTCTACATTTTTTGAAAGGGGCATGCTCATTTAAGATGGTGAGAAAAGCACTTTTAAAGAACAACCAGGCATCCTTTACTGACAGAATCAATATCTTTCCAGGATACCCAGGCCAGGTCGATTAGAAAGGCCTGCTCGCATTTGAGGGAGCATATGACAGTGATGAGGGGTGGTCGTTTGACCGTGGACCCATAACGGACGCAGGCAATGAGGCAGTGATCCTGGTTGAAAACAGCAGAGGTGCATTTAGAGGGCAAGTTGGTCAGGATGATATCTATGAGGGTGCCCATGTTTACGGATTTGGGGTTGTACCTGGTAGGTTCCTTGATAATTTGTGTTAGATTGAAGGCATCTAGCTTAGATTGTAGGACGGCCTGGGTGTTAAGCATATCCCAATATAGGTCACCTAGCAGTATGAACTCTGACGATAGATGGGGGGCAATCAATTCACACATGGTGTCCAGGGCACAGCTGGGAGCTGAGGGGGGTCTATAACAAGCGGCAAGAATGAAGGACTTATTTCTGGAGAGATGGATATTTAAAAGTAGAAGCTCGAACTGTTTGTGTATAGACCTGGATAGTATGACAGAACTCTGCAGGCTATCTCTACAGTAGATTGCAATTCAGCCCCCTTTAGCAGTTCTGTCTTGACGGAAAATGTTGCAATTGGGGATGAAAATGTCAGACTTTTTGGTGGCCTTCCTAAGCCAGGATTCAGACACGGCTAGGACATCAGGGTTGGCGGAGTGTGCTAAAGCAGTGAATAAAGCAAACTTAGGGAGGAGGCTTCTGATGTTAACATGCATGAACCCAAGGCACTCTCAACAAATGAGAGTGCCTGGGGACCCACAGGGCCTGGGTTAACCTCTACATCACCAGAGGAACAGAGGAGGAGTAGGATAAGGGTACGGCTAAAGGCTATAAGAACTGGTCGTCTAATGCCTTGGGAACAGAGAATAAAAGGAGCAGATTTCTGGGCGTGGTAGGATAGCTTCAGGGCATAGTGTACATACAAGGATATGGTAGGGTGCAAGTACAGTGGGGGTAAACGTAGGCATTGAGTGATGGTGAGAGAGGTTGCATCTCTGGAGGCGCCAGCTAAGCTAGGTGCGGTCGCCGCATGTGTGAGGGTGGGACAAGGGGCTATCTGAGGCATGTTGAGCAGAACTAGGGGCTCTGCAGTAAAATAAAAGAATGAGAGCTGCCCTAAACAACAGTATACAAGGCATATTGACATTAGAGAGAGGCATAAAGCAATCACAGGTGTTGATTGGGATTCAGGGGTTCATCACAAACATCCACAACGCAGAGGCCGGTTGAGAGCACATCGGACGAATTACGTCAGCAGACCAGCAGACCAGTCGTGATGTATCGGCGGGGCTCCGTGTCGACAAAGGGTCCAGGCCAATTGGCAAGAGAGGAATAAGATTACATGAACAGGCTTTCTGTATTGTGCAAAGAAGATGGTATGTACTGTACAGCAAGGTTGAAGATTTAAACCACAGGTTCATATTCTGGATGTACATTATGGGTAGAGCTAAATTCCCACAGCTGGCCTGACCACATGATTTGCCAGTCGAAAACAGACGAAACTGTGTCGTCACTAGTTAACACAGCCATAAAGTCATAAACCCCTCCCATTTCTACAATTTCTTAAAATCTTATTTGAAACCTAACCATAACCTAGCCTTAACCACACTGCTAAACTTATGCCTAAACCTAACCTTAAAATGTTTTGTTTTCATTACATTTTAAGATTCTGACTTTGTGGCTGTGTTATCAGACGAACACTGTTGAGGAAAAAATGTCAGCCCAGCTTGCTATTAGCATGAATTTTGTATTGTAAGTAACATAACAAAAAAAAAAGTGAATAAGTATTGGTTAGCTGGCTACATCATACCATGTATTTGACACATTATTTACCTGAGGTTTACCTGAGGACAAACAGTAGTGCTAGCTAGATAGTTAGCTAGCTATCCTGCTTAGCTAGCTACCACACACATATTGTAGCTAGCTAAGCTAAATTTACCCCCTTGCTACCGAGACTAGTTGTACAGTATACCTCATAAATGTGACGCTTGCCTCTACAAAACACGCACCTTGAGCACTTTACGAAATAAAATGGCCGTCCACAACTTGTCGATAAGGTAGAGGGGAACACACAGCAGCATTTAAGAAGATAAATCCATGGTAATTCATATAATTTGAGTTATATAGGTCAATTAACCATTCCCATTGATTAGCCTACTGTCATTTTGGAAGTGTTGCTGTCATGAGGAATCAATCAAGAGGATACTTAAGAAGACTGGGGTTGTGCACCCTATTCCTTATGTAGTGCACTAATTCTGACCAGGGCCCAAAGTAGTGCACTATGTAGGGATTAGGGTGCCATTTGAGCCTGGGCATGGTTGATCAATAGAGCAGTCTCCAGGTCCAGTCTGGGCACAAACCGAGGCCATGGAAATCAAGGCCTTTTGAGTTCCTCCCTGACTGGATCGATACTCAGTCCACAGACTCCATTTACACACCTTTCATCAACAAGTGCTGTTTTAATATGCTCATTTATAAACTCGGATTGAGTTGGTCCCAGAAGAGCCTTTGTTCTACATAAAGTGCCATCAAAAGCTTTGACCAAAGCCATAAAATATCAAGTTTAAAGTAGATAAGTGCCCGTTTGACCCTACAATTAGATTTATCATCCCCAACACGTACAGAGCTGGATTGAAATTGATAAATCCTAGCTAGCAGCGCAGTTTAAGATTATTTAATTTCTTAAAGTTTCCAATAAACTGGGACATCATCCAAAATGTGGTGGGCCAGTGATTCTGTCTGACTTAGCTAACTCATGAGAATGATTGGAAAAGGAAGTTTGCTCTTACATATTGACAGAAAACACAGATTGCAACTGTGTCTCTCTATCAATCCAAATAGGCCAACTGGCAAAACAGTTCTCACACCACCAGCACTAAGGCCTGAATTCAGTAAACAGACTCTGCACTGAAATCAATACAGCTAACATGTAGGTCCCCTGGACTAGACTGGTCTCAGATCAATGTCATTGGAAGTCTCTAATGGCACTTTTCCGCTGCTGGGCCGTGTCGTGCCGTGAATATCATGGTTCCTATTTCTGTACCTTATCATTCCTGAACTGTAAACAGCGAGTAGCAGCAGTGTACAAATGTGGATAGTCCGGGTGGCCATTTGATTAGATGTTCAGGAGTCTTGTGGCTTGGGGGTAGAAGCTGTTAAGGAGCCTTTTGAACTAGACTTGGCGCACCGGTACCGTTTGCTGTGCGGTAGCAGAGAGAACAGTCTATGATGGGTGACTGGAGTCTTTAACAATTTTTTGGGCCTTCCTCTGACACCACCTAGTATATAGGTCCTGGATGTCAGGGCGCTTGAACCCAGTAATTTACTGGGCCGTACGCACTACCCTCTGTAGCGACTTACGGTCAGATACCGAGTAGTTGCCATACCAGGCGGTGATGCAACCGGTCAGGATGCTCTCGATGGTGCAGCTGTAGAACTTTTTGAGAATCTGAGGACCCATGCCAAATCTTCTCAGTCTCCTGAGGGGGAAAAGGAATTGTCGTGCCCTCTTCACGACTTTCTTGGTGTGTTTGGACCATGATAGTTTGTTGGTGATGTGGACTCTAAGGTACTTGAAGCTCTCGACACGCTCTACTACAGCCCCGTCAATGTGAATTGGGGCGTATTCTGCCCTCCTATTCCTGTAGTCCACGATTAGTCCACATTGAGAGGTTGTTGTCCTGGCACCACACTGCCAGGTCTCTGACCCTCCTCCCTATAGGCTTTCTCATCTTTGTCGGTGATCAGGCTTACCACCGTTGTGTCGTCAGGAAACGTATTGATGGTGTTGGAGTTGTGCTTGGCCATGCAGTCAGGGAGTACAGGAGGGGACTAAGCACGCACCCCTGAGGGGCCCCCATGTTGAGGATCAGCGTGGCAGATGTTGTGTTGTTTCCTACCCTTACCACCTGGGGGTGGCCTGTCAGGAAGTCCAGGATCCAGTTGCAGAGGGAGGTCCCAGGGTCCTTAGTGGGCACTATGGCGTTGAACGCTGAGCTGTAGTCAATGAACAGCATTCTCACATAGGTGTTCCTTTTGTCTAGGTGGGAAAGGGCAGTGTGGAATGTGATTGAGATTGCGTCGTCATGGATCTGTTGGGGCGTTAATGCCAATTGGAGTGGGTCTAGGGTTTCTGGGATGATGTTGTTGATGTGAGCCATGACCAGCCTTTCAAAGCACTTCATGGCTACCGACGTCAGTCCTACAGGGTGGTAGTAATTTAGTCAGGTTACCTTCGCTTGGGCACAGGGACTATGGTGGTGCTTAAAACATGTAGGTATTACAGACTCGGTCAGGGAAAGGTTGAAAATGTCAGTGAAGACACTTGCCAGTTGGTACGAACACATGTCCTGGTAATCCATCTGGCCCCACAGCCTTATGAATGTTGACCTGTTTAAAGGTCTTGCTCACACCAGCTACGGAGAGCGTGATCACACAGTCGTCCAGAACAACTGGAGCTCTCATGCATTCTTCAGTGTGGCTTGCCTCGAAGCAAGCATAAAAGACATTTAGCCCATCTGGTAGGTTTGCGTCACTGGGCAGCTCGTGGCTGGGTTTCCCTTTGTAGTCCGTAATAGTTTGCAAGCCCTGCCACATCCGATGAGCATCAGAGCCGGTGTAGTAGGAGGATTCAATCTTAGTCCTGTATTGATGCTTTGCCTGTTTTTTGGTTCGTCTGAGGTTATAGCAGTATTTTTTTATAAGCGTCCGGATTAGTGTCCCGCTCCTTGAAAGCGGCAGCTCTAGCCTTTAGCTCAGTGCGGAATTTGCCTGTAACCTGTACGCTGTCGATGCACTAATTGATGGAGGTGGTATATACCTCAATGCCATTGGATGAATCCCGGAACATATTTCAGTCTGTGCTAGCAAAACAGTCCTGTAGCGTAGCAGTGCCGTCACCTCACCACTTCCATATTAAGTGAGTCACTGGTACTTCCTGCTTTAGTTTTTGCTTGTAAGCAGAAATCGTGAGGATAGAAGGTGAGGGAGAGCTTTGTATGCGTCTCTGTGTGTGGAGTAAAGGTGGTCAAAAGTTTTTTGTGACATGCTGGTAGAAAAATTAAAAAGTTAAAATGGATTTAAGTTTGCCTGCATTAAAGTCCCCGGCCACTAGGAGTGCCGCTTCTGGAAGAAGACCTTATACAGCTCGTTGAGTGAGGTCTTAGTCGGGTTGTGGTGGTAAATAGATGGCTACAAAAAATATAGATGAAAACTTTTGGTAGATAGTGTGGTCTACAGCTTATCATGAGGTACTCTACCTCAGGCGAGCAATACTTTGAGACTTTCTTAACCTCTACAGGCACCGGGGAAGTATTCAGAGTTTGGAGAGTCTGGCGTGCCCAAAGTAAAATGCCTGCCACTCAGGATATGCACATAATTAGTACTATTGGGTGGGACACACTCTGAAGTTTCTAAAACTGTTAAAATAATGTCTGTGAGTATAACAGAATTGATATGGCAGGCGAAAACCCGAGGAATTTCTGTCCGGAATTTTTCTTTTTATGACATGTCCTCACTTCCAATGGCTGTCTATGGGATTGACTGGTGACCGTGTCAGCGTGCATGCGGCAATTCGCCACAGGAGTCGCTACAGCGAGATGGGACAAGGACATCCCGGCCAGCCAAACCCTAACTCGGACGATGCTGGGCCAATTGTGCCTCGCCTAATGGGTCTCTCAAACCAGCATCTGTAGCAATGCAGTTTGCATTGCGACGCAATGTCTTAGACCGCTACGCCGCTCGGGAGGCTCCATCCACAAAGGTTTTAAAACTTATCAATTGCCTTGCACAAAGTATGAAAATACTAAACTACTACGCAGGACTTCATTTCAATGTTAATTTCAGTTTTTGATCACAGAAAATATGGAAAAATAAATAATGAAATGTTAATTATATAAAGCAGCCCCAATCTGCCCGAGCCCCAAGTAATACATTTGGGCCAGACAACTCTCACCGTAGTCGGCCCAAGCCCCAAGTAATACATTAAGGCCAGATAACTCTCACCGTAATCGGCCCAAGCCCCAAGTAATACATTTTGGCCAGATTACTCATACCGGAATCGGCCCGAGCTCAATCGCCGCATCCTAGCCATAAGTAATACTGCCACTGAGTGCCCCGACTCTCAGCCGGAATCGTCCCAGATCCGCTGTGCTAGCTGGACTTTGACAATTTTTATATTTTGCATTGAAGTGTGTAGGCTACCACTGCAAAACAATTCTGATTAGACAATGTGTCAGAATTCGATGGGAGTGCAGCATTTTTCGATTTAGGAAAAAGTCAATCCAAACCATTATTACATGCATACGATCTGTTTACAGGTCCAAAACTATTTGCAATTGTTTTTTGTGTTTCAGAAACGGTCAGATACAGCAAATGTCACAGAAAACATTCTGCCATCTCCAAAGACCTTTGATCAAGTTCACCATTACTATTTCCTTTAAAAACTGTCTTGGCCTAATTCCAATACTTTCAAAGAAAGCAAAGAAGGGCATTATTGTCCCCATTAAAGGTGAATGATGGGTGTTTTTCAGGTAAATTATAATGCTCGCTCACGCGCACACAGTTTTACAACAGGTCTGATTTATAATGGGAAATGTGTATGTATGGCTTGCGCCAAGTTTAATGAATCTCTATATTTTTGTGCATACGCAGTCTTTTCAGAAATGGGGCACACAGATATTTAGTGCAACATTTACACAACAGTTATGAGGCCCCTGGTCTCATGAAGAAATTACGAGTCCTTATTGTCCGAGACCGAATCAAGACCGAGACACTCAATAGTGGCAGACTCTATATATACAGCAGTACATCACTGCCTTGCGGTGGAGGTCTACAGAGCATGTTGACTGTCTTGGTACATTTTTTAGCGGTTAGCCTTGGTATAGAGAGCAATAGTAATGGCATCTTTTTGTAGGCACTAACTCCGCCATGGTTCGTCGGGCAAAGCCTTTAGGAAAATGAATGAAGTTTTTGAAGTTTTTCGGTAGTCGCAGAAAGTAAAGTTTAGGACATCTTATACTTTTGTTCTATGAGATGATCTTCATCAGCTAATGTCACTTTTTGTGAATTTTGAAGCATTTATTTAATAATAAAAAACATAAAGGGCATGTTAACTGACTGATATTATCTCATATAACAAAATGTATAAGATCTCCCAAGCCTGTGTTAACCTCAGACCTTATTTTTGGCGTTTATCCCAAAACTCTATTCTTTCTCCATTTTTCCCATAGGAATGGCTGAACAAATCAGAGGTAACTCATTTCCAGTTTAAAGGACTACAAGTTGGCGAGCTCTACTCGACTATGTCATTAGCTGAAACAGACCAGTAAGTATAAATGGAGAATAAACATTATGTGGTCAGGACAGGCAGGAAGTTCTAAAAGTAATATGTCATTGTTCATTTGCTGAGGAGGATGAAATCAACAGGTTTTATTTCCGCTATATTCATTTATAATATACTGACTTGCTTGCATACAGTTCTTTTTTAAATTCTGATTCCATAATATATATATATAATATATCTGGAAGTAATAATGGATATTTATTAATTATTAATTTGATCATTTATCGAGGGGGAGTTTTTGTTGTTCTGAATATCGAGCCTTGCACTGAAATGTGTATTTACTCAAAAAGATTATTCTCATTAATGATTAAGTCATGTTGACTACATTTTTTTGAGAAAAATAAATAGAAATGAATGTCCCTTGACATTCAAATAGAGGCAACCCATTTGCTTGGTAATCTTCAGCCTCTTTGCAACACCAGCCTTCTTTCTCTACATTGTAACCTCTCCCCTGTTTCCCCCCTCTGCTTTCTCCATCTCCAAAACGAGTCTTTAAGACAACACCCCATTTTAGACTACACCACGCTGTGTGAGTGAAACCCAGACACAAACATCCACACCTCTACAGCACTCCCCATCTTTCTGTCTGACCTTCTTTCTCTCGCTCTCTCACACACACTCTCTCTCTTACTCTGCCTTTTTGCATTTTCCTCCACTTACACATACACCCTCCCCCCCTCTCTTTGTGCCGCACCTCTTATTGCTTATCTTTCCAATATTCCTCATCTTAGTCTTAGATGGAACATACAGTATCTCTACAATTTCTATTGGTATACTCATCCTGTCAATGCCGGTGTGTATAGCTGGTGTAGAAGTCAGGAGCAGGAAAGCAGAGATGAGTGAACAACGTATTTTAATGAAATACGGTAAAAGGAATAACCAAACCAACATGCCCAATAAAACACAAGGGCGAATATAACCAGCCGTAAACTCGGCAAAGAAAACAACAAACAATCACGCAGAAAAACCATGGGGAAAACAGAGGGTAAATAATGAACATGTAATTGGGGGAATAGAAACCAGGTGTGTAAAACAAAGACAGAACAAATGGAACATGAAAAATGGATCGGCGATGGCTAGAAAGCCGGTGACGTCGACCGCCGAAAACCACCCGAACAAGGAGAGGGACCGACTTCGGCAAAAGTCGTGACAGTACCCCCCTTGACGCGCGGCTACAGCAGCGTGCCGACACCGACCTCGGGGACGACCCGGAGGACGAGGCGCAGGGCGATCTGGAAGGAGACGGTGGAACTCCCACAGCATCGAAGGGTCCAACATGTCCTCCACCTGTGCCCAGCATCTCTCCTCCGGACCGTACCCCCTCCCACTCCACAAGGTACTGAAGGCGTGGAGACATTGGCTTGAGGAGGCTAAACACCCTTTTCTCATCTGGACTGACCACCGCAATCTGGAGTACATCCAGGCGGTGAGGAGACTGAACCCTCGCCAGGCAAGGTGGGCCATGTTCTTTACCCGTTTTGTTTTCACCCTTTCCTACCGACCAGGTTCCCAGAATGCTAAGGCAGACGCACTGTCACGGATGTATGACACAGAGGAGCGGACCATGGATCACACTCCCATACTCCCGGCCTCTTGCCTGGTGGCACCGGTAGTGTGGGAGCTGGACGCGGACATTGAGCGGGCGTTACGTACAGAGCCCTCTCCCTCTCAGTGTCCAGCTGGGCGTCTGTACGTTCTGTCAGCTGTCCGCGACCGGTTGATCTGTTGGGCCCACACGTCACCCTCCTCTGGTCATCCTGGCATTGGTAGGACAGTGCGCTGTCTTAGTGGGAAGTACTGGTGGCCCACTTTTGCTAAGGATGTTAGGGTTTATGTTTCCTCCTGCTCGGTGTGTGCCTAGTGCAAGGCCCATAGACACCTGCCCAGAGGGAAGTTACAACCCCTACCCATTCCACAGCGGCCGTGGTCACACCTGTCGGTGGACTTCCTGACTGATCTTCCTCCCTCACAGGGTAACACCACGGTCCTGGTCGTTGTGGATCGGTTTTCTAAGTCCTGCCGTCTCCTTCCTTTGCCCGGTCTCCCTACGGCCCTACAGACTGCGGAGTCCCTGTTCACACACGTCTTCCGGCACTACGGGGTGCCTGAGGACATAGTTTCTGATCGGGGTCCCCAGTTCACGTCCAGGGTTTGGAAGGCGTTCATTGAACGTCTGGGGGTCTCGGTCAGCCTCACCTCAGTCCCAATGTTGAAACAAAGACTGTTTCATGAATAATCTACATCTAACCCAACATATATTTACAATTAACTGTGCCAAATGAAAATTGTTATTTTGTTATTTTACTGCACCTGTTGTCACGTTCAGGCCTGATTTTTATAGGCTGGCGTGTTTAGTTTCGTTTTGGTGTAGGTTTTTTTTGTTCTAGGTGATCTATTTCTATGTTGGGGTAATGGTTCCCAATTAGAGGCAGCTGAGTGTCGTTGCCTCTAATTGGGAACCATATATATGTTTGTAGTTTTCACTAGGGGTTTGTGGGTTATTGTTTGTGCATAGCTTTGTTGTCGTTAAGTTATGTTTCAACGTTACGGTCTTCGTTCGTTTTTGTTTATTGTTTTTGCCAGTTACGTTGATTAATATAGAATGTATACTGGATACCTCGCTGCGCCTTGGTCTGTCCCTTCAGGAGATCGGGACAGAATAACCCACCATAAGAAGACCAAGCAGCGAGAGACCCGGGAGTTCTGGACTTGGGAGGAGGAATTGTTTAGAGGGGGACCCTGGGCCCAGCCTGGAGAGTATCGCGGTCCAAGAGAGGAGCTGGAAGCAGCGGCGGCGGAGCGGCGCAGGTGTGAGGAATTATACGGAGCATGGAATCCAGAGAGAGAGAAGTTTGTTGGAACTCGCCTGGCTAGGAAGCCCGAAAGACAGCCCCAAAAAACATTGGGGAATTTGGCCGGTTCAGGATGGACTCCTGAGCCAACTCCTCGTGCTCTCTGGAGGGAGCGTCGGAGGGAGCGTCGCACTGGTAAGACGATTCCAGCTCCACTCATCTGTCAGGGGAGGGTGAAAAGTGGTGGAAGAGCCTGGAAGAGTGGTGCCGGCTCAGCGCTCCTGGTCTCCGGTGCGCCTCCTTGGACCAGGATATCCTGCACCGGTTCTGCGTACAGTGTCTCCGGTGCGTGTCCAGAGCCCGGTGTGTGAGATTCCAGCTCCACTCATCTGTCAGGGGAGGGTGAGTGTGCTGCCTGGAAGAGTGGTGCCGGCTCTGCGCGCTAGGTCTCCAGTAAAGCTTCTGGGACCGAGATATCCTGCACCGGTTCTGCGTGTGGGGTCTCCGGTTCGCATCCACAGCCCAGTGCGTGACATTCCAGCTCCCATCATCCGTGAGGCAAGGGTGAGTGAACAGCCAGGGAGAGAAGTACCGGCTCCATGCACCAGGTCCCCTGTGCGCTTAGAGAGTCCAGCACGTCCTGTTCGGCTCCGGCGCACCAGGCCCCTGTGCGCTTAGAGAGTCCAGCACGTCCTGTTCCGGCTCCGCGCACCAGGCCCCCTGTGCGCTTAGAGAGTCCAGCACGTCCTGTCCCTGTTCCACGCTCCAGGATCCCTGTGCGCGTCGTGGACTCGGCACGTCCTGTCCCTGTTCCACGCTCCAGGATCCCTGTGCCCGTCGTGGACTCAGCACGTCCTGTCCTGTTCCACGTTCCAGGATCCCTGTGCGCGCCCGTGAACCCAGCACGGCCCGTTCTTGCTCCCGCCCACCAGAATCCCAGTGCGCGTCATGGGCCCAATGCGGCCCGTTCCTGCTCCCGCACCAGAGTCCCAGTCGTCCTGTCCCTGTTCCACGCTCCAGGATCCCTGTGCCCGTCGTGGACTCAGCACGTCCTGTCCGGTTCCACGCACCAGGATCCCTGTGCCCGTCGTGGACTCAGCACGTCCTGTCCCTGTTCCACGCTCCAGGATCCCTGTGCCCGTCGTGGACTCAGCACGTCCTGTCCTGTTCCACGTTCCAGGATCCTGTGCGGCGCCGTGAACCCAGCATGGCCCGTTCTTGCTCCCTGCACCAGAATCCCAGTGCGGCGTCATGAGCCCAGTGCGGCCCGTTCCTGCTCCCTGCACCAGAGTCCCAGTGCGTCCTGTCCCTGTTCCACGCTCCAGGATCCCTGTGCCCGTCGTGGACTCAGCACGTCCTGTCCCTGTTCCACGCTCCAGGATCCCTGTGCCCGTCGTGGTCTCGGCACGTCCTGTCCCTGTTCCACGCTCCAGGATCCCTGTGCCCGTCGTGGACTCAGCACGCGTCCTGTCCTGTTCCACGTTCCAGGATCCCTGTGCCCGCCGTGAACCCAGCATGGCCCGTTCTTGCTCCCGCACCAGAATCCCAGTGCGGCGTCATGAGCCCAGTACGGCCCGCTCCTGCTCCCTGCACCAGAGTCCCAGTGCGTCCTGTCCCTGTTCCACGCTCCTGGATCCCTGTGCCCGTCGTGGACTCAGCACGTCCTGTCCTGTTCCACGTTCCAGGATCCCTGTGCGCGCCGTGAACCCAGCACGGCCCGTTCTTGCTCCCCGCCCACCAGAATCCCAGTGCGCGTCATGAGCCCAGTACGGCCCGTTCCTGCTCCCCGCACCAGAGTCCCAGTGCGTCCTGTCCCTGTTCCACGCTCCAGGATCCCTGTGCCCGTCGTGGACTCAGCACGTCCTGTCCCGGTTCCACGCACCAGGATCCCTGTGCCCGTCGTGGACTCAGCACGTCCTGTCCCTGTTCCACGCTCCAGGATCCCTGTGCCCGTCGTGGACTCAGCACGTCCTGTCCTGTTCCACGTTCCAGGATCCCTGTGCGCGCCGTGAACCCAGCATGGCCCGTTCTTGCTCCCTGCACCAGAATCCCAGTGCGCGTCATGAGCCCAGTACGGCCCGTTCCTGCTCCCTGCACCAGAGTCCCAGTGCGTCCTGTCCCTGTTCCACGCTCCAGGATCCCTGTGCCCGTCGTGGACTCAGCACGTCCTGTCCCTGTTCCACGCTCCAGGATCCCTGTGCCCGTCGTGGTCTCGGCACGTCCTGTCCCTGTTCCACGCTCCAGGATCCCTGTGCCCGTCGTGGACTCAGCACGTCCTGTCCTGTTCCACGTTCCAGGATCCCTGTGCCCGCCGTGAACCCAGCATGGCCCGTTCTTGCTCCCCGCACCAGAATCCCAGTGCGCGTCATGAGCCCAGTACGGCCCGCTCCTGCTCCCTGCACCAGAGTCCCAGTGCGTCCTGTCCCTGTTCCACGCTCCTGGATCCCTGTGCCCGTCGTGGACTCAGCACGTCCTGTCCCGGTTCCACGCTCCAGGATCCCTGTGCCCGTCGTGGACTCGGCACGTCCTGTCCCTGTTCCACGCTCCAGGATCCCTGTGCCCGTCGTGGACTCAGCACGTCCTGTCCTGTTCCACGTTACAGGATTCCTGTGCGCGCCGTGAACCCAGCACGGCCCGTTCTTGCTCCCCGCACCAGAATCCCAGTGCGCGTCATGAACCCAGTACGGCCGTTCCTGCTCCCCACACCAGAGTCCCAGTGCGTCCTGTCCCTGTTCCACGCTCCAGGATCCCTGTGCCCATCGTGGACTCAGGACGTCCTGTCCCTGTTCCACGCTCCAGGATCCCTGTGCCCGTTGTGGACTCAGCACGTCCTGTCCTGTTCCACGTTCCAGGATCCCAGTGCGCGTCATGAGCCCAGTACGGCCCGTTCCTGCTCCCCGCACCAGAGTCCCAGTGCCTCCTGTCCCTGTTCCACGCTCCAGGATCCCTGTGCCCGTCGTGGACTCAGCACGTCCTGTCCCTGTTCCACGCTCCAGGATCCCTGTGCCCGTCGTGGACTCAGCACGTCCTGTCCCTGTTCCACGCTCCAGGATCCCTGTGCCCGTCGTGGACTCGGGACGTCCTGTCCCTGTTCCACGCTCCAGGATCCCTGTGCCCGTTGTGGACTCAGCACGTCCTGTCCTGTTCCACGTTCCAGGATCCCTGTGCGCATGAGTCCAGTACGGCCCGTTCCTGCTCCCCGCACCAAAATCCCAGTGCGCGTCATGAGTCCAGTACGGCCCGTTCCTGCTCCCCGCACCAGAGTCCCAGTGCGCGTCGACAGTCCGGAACCTCTAGAGAAGGTTCCCAGTCCGGAGCTTCCAGAGAAGTTTCCCAGTCCGGGGGCCTCCAGAGAAGGTTCCCAGTCCGGAGTTTCCAGAAAAGGTTCCCAGTCCGGAGCCTCCAGAGAAGGTTCCTAGTCCAGAGCCTCCAGAGAAGGTCCCCAGTCCGGAGCCTCCAGAGAAGCTCCCCAGTCAGGAGCCTCCAGAGAAGATCCCCAGTCCGGAACCTCCAAAGAAGGTCCCCAGTCCGGAACCTCCAGAGAAGGTCCCCAGTCCCGAACCTCCAGAGAAGGTCCCCAGTCCGGAACCTCCAGAGAAGGTCCCCAGTCCCGAACCTCCAGAGAAGGTCCCCAGTCCGGAACCTCCAGAGAAGGTCCCCAGTCCCGAACCTCCAGAGAAGGTCCCCAGTCCAAAACTAACTGTTCCGGCAAATAGCCCAGGGCCTCCGGTGTGGGACCCCGAGCCAGCACGGCCGGCACCGGAGCCGCCACCTGGGACAGGAAGGCCCACCCGAAGACCCCCCCAAATGGACTTTTGGCGCGGTCGAGTCCGGCGCTTTGGGGGTACTGTCACGTTCAGGCCTGATTTTTATAGGCTGGCGTGTTTAGTTTCGTTTTGGTGTAGGTTTTTTTTGTTCTAGGTGATCTATTTCTATGTTGGGGTAATGGTTCCCAAATAGAGGCAGCTGAGTGTCGTTGCCTCTAATTGGGAACCATATATATGTTTGTAGTTTTCACTAGGAGTTTGTGGGTTATTGTTTGTGCATAGCTTTGTTGTCGTTAAGTTATGTTTCAACGTTACGATCTTCGTTCGTTTTTGTTTATTGTTTTTGCCAGTTACGTTGATTAATAAAGAATGTATACTGGATACCTCGCTGCGCCTTGGTCTGTCCCTTCAGGAGATCGTGACACCTGTAGAGTTACAGATTTGGATATTAGTGATAACATTATTTTACTGTACCCGTTAGGCTGCGTTTACACAGGCAGCCCAATTCTAATCTTTTGCCCAATTATTGGAAAAATATCTAATCTGATTGGTCAAAAGACCAATTAGTGGAAAAAGATCAGAATCGGTCTGTCTGTGTAAATGCAGCCTACAGATACACATCTGTAATTATAACACAGAGGCCTAGACCAGTACAATTCACAGATACAGTATCCCTGTGTGGCTGCAGATGCTTTTTCTACAGTGGGATTCAAACTGTCAATCCTTGCAACCGCCCACACTCAGCATCTCAGCAGGGGCTCAAAATAGCTGACCATCACCATCACCACCCAGGGGGTTGCAAACTTCCAAAAATGTTTCCTCCATTTATATAAATCTCCCTCAATGTGATATCTAAAATGTTTTATTTTCCCATCATTCATATTTTCCAAAAGTGGGTCTTAACCTATGGTTTAACTGCTGTCCTGTCCACAATAAACTGTTAACTATGTCAGTGCCGAAGAGCTCCAGATGTTGTGACTTAGGTATCTTATCTTGGGGCCCAGTGGGGCGCTAGCGGGCTCGTCCCGACACTACCAGGGAAAATGTAAAGCGCCAAATTCAAAATCTCAAAGTTGAATTATTAAACATCCACCAATATACAAGTGTTCCATACTCATCAAAAGCTCTGTTTCTTGGCAATATCACAGCGTTGTCAGATTTCAAAAAGGCTTTACGGCGAAAGCAGCCCATTTCATTGTTTGAGAGTAGCACCTCACATATTTTTCCAATAGCCATGTATCGATTAGCCATCATGGCACACACATAACACATTTCACAGCGAAAACAAATCAATTACCTGTTGAAGAACTTCTGCTGAGGTCATCCTAAGTGTCCAACGAAGACAATCCATGGTTCTTTTGTTAGAAAAAGTGCGTATTTTATCCATAAATCCTCCATTTGGTTGTGGCGTTATAATCAGAAACGACAGCCTCCACTAGTCCATTGAAACGCGGCGCGAACTCGTTCATCTTATACCTATAAACTTGTCCAAGAACAATCAAACATAGTTTTAAATGTATCCTTAGGAACACTTTTACGTATATTTACTATTATAAATCAACCGGAATATAAACTGATCGATAACGACGGTAAAAAAGACACTCCGTGACTTCTCGTGCGCGCGCTGGGTACTATTGTCATCAAGAGGGGACCCACTTGTTTGGTCATTTTCTCTGGTCTAATTCATCCAAAATGGAGGAAATACACCATCTTGAGGCTGTTGACATCATAAGGAAGCGACGTGTACTGCATTCATATGCCTTTATATGGTCATTTTCAATAGGGAGGGGTTCCCAAATGAGCAATGTGTCAAAATCACTTTTTCCAGGACAGAAATTCCTCGGGGTTTTGCCTGCCATATGCGTTCTGTTTCACTCACAGACAAATGGTTAACAGTTTTGGAAAATTCAGAGTGTTTCCTATCCAATGGTACTAAATATATGCATATCCTATTTTCTGGGCCTGAATGGGAGGCATTTTACTTTGGGCACGCCAGGCTCTCCAAAACGGTCACCTCATGCACTGCTCCCAAAGAAGTTAACAGATGCTGTCCTTAATACTTAGTTTGTGCTTAATGTGCATTTAACTATCTGTGCTATAGATAGCTTGGTTGTTTAGCAACAAAACAGACGCATGCGCAACTATGGGGAAAAACAGACGGGGTTGGCAACTATATTTCATCTCCAAATGTTCATTGAAAACATTAACATATTTGCACAATGAGCACTTGTCTCTCAAATACATCATTACAGTTGTTGGTTAACTGGCTAGTGAATGTTGTCCATATTAGAAATTAGCATATACATGACATCAGTTAAAACACCTAATAACAAGACATGGTATCAATAACAAGATACAACGAGCCACCTACATGGCAGCTTCTTGTCTTGTTGCTAGCTATCTTACTGTTCAGAATCATAACAACGCATGCCTTCATTTTCGTGACGTCAGCAAACCCGTCTATTGTGGCAGGTGTATTGAGAAATGACCAGTGAACTGCAGTGCTCAATAAAACACTGTGCCTGGAATTAACCCCATCTTTGTTCTAGCTTGGGGATATCCTGCTTTTTCAATAATGAAGTTCAAACATTGTATTACTGTTACTATATGGCGCTCACTGAGAGTGCAGGTTGAACCCTATTGGTGCATATGGTTCCTTAGTATTCAAAGAATGGTACAGTTGAAGAAAGACAGAAACATGACAGAGAATCAGAAATGTTCAGTGGCTCATTTACTTACTGTTGAATGTAGGATAACACATTACTTGTACATCTATAGGATGAGATTTACCCATTGATACCACTTGCCATTTAAAAGATCAGAGACATCAAACACAACATTTTCATCCTCTCATTTAAAGCCTGTTTACTGTACATTAAATTGTCCAATGCTACCCTCTAGAGGCTAGCTGTGTAAGAACATGCATATGATCAAACTTACGAAAGAGGAGATATTGGATTTATGGATCAAATAAGTTATTGTCTATATTATGGCACAAAGTATGTGGTGTACTACCCTTCAACAATATAATTACACTGAAATGAAGGGGTATCTGAGCAAATCATGTTTGATAACTAGAACTTATTACTATTACCACTTATGTAAAGCGCTACCATGTTTTTTAATACAGCCTGATGACCAGATCAACCATGCCCTTTGGGGATGCACCATTCACCAACCTGTCCATCAAACATCGGTTTTAGCAGCACTGTTAAATTCATTACAATCTTGCAGACTTTTGAAAAGATCAGGAAGTGAGTTCCATAGATGGACTCAACAGTTACCATTCGTGGCCCCTCATTAACGTTTACCTTTACATTGCAAATATGTTACCAGATTGCAGTGTATTCAGAGCCAGTCCATGCAGACATTTAGACATTTGTTTCACATTAAGGAAAAAAACACAAGTGATCAAAACCAAACATAGTACAGAATGCTTTGGTATATGGCAGAGGATGGATAAGGCCAATATGTAAAAAATATCCCCAAAAATATCCCAACAATTTTTGAAATACAGTTCCGGCCAAATATATTGGCACCCTCAGAGTTTTTTCTTGAATCATTCTGTGCTTCTTGATGTGTGTTTGGGGTCGTTGTGCTGCTGGAAGAACCACAACCTGCGAAGGAGACACAGTTTTGTACACTGGGCTTAACAGTACCAAAAGCTTTTTTCTGTGTTTTCTGTCTGTCTGTGCTAATTCGTCTTGTTTGCCAAGTCAACCAGCGTTTTTCTCCAAGATCCTGTTTTTCACGTCTCTGTTTTTCTCGTCCTCCTGGTTCTGACCCTTGCCTGTCCTGACTCTGAGCCCGCCTGCCTGACCATTCTGCCTGCCTGCTGCCCTGTACCGTTTTGGACTCTGACCTGGTTATGAACTCTTGCCTGTCCCCGACTGCCTTTTGCCTACCCCTTGGACCATAATTAATATCAGAGCTCAAACCATCTGCCTCCCGTGTCTGCATCTGGGTCTCACCTTGTGTCATTATATTTCTATGGATTTCATTGTAGTAGGCTGAAACTAAAGCTTCTCTTCTTGCCAACAGAGTGTTTGTGGTCTTTACAGTGTCATTATACGGCTAAAAAAGAAAGAGGGGGGATACAACGCAGATTCAACCACAAAGATCAGGGAGGTTTTCCAATACCTCGCAAAGATGGGTGGAATGTTGAAGTTACTAATTACATTTTGTATGGTGTATCAATACACCCAGTCACTACAAAGATACAGGAGTCCTTCCTGACTCAGTTGCCGGAGAGGAAGGAAAGCGCTCAGGGATTTCACCCTAAGGCCAATGGTGACTTTAAAACAGTTACGGAGTTGAATGGCTGTGATATGAGAAAACTGGGGATGGATCAATAACATTGTAGTTCCTCCACAATACTAACCTAATTGACAGAGTGAAAATAAGGAAATCCAATATAACACATTAATGAGTATCACTCTCCATTTTTTCAAACATAGTGGTGGCTGCATCATGTTATGGGTTTGCTTGTAATTGTTAATGACTAGGTAGTTTTTCAGGATAAAAAAGAAAACGGAATGGCGCTAAGCACAGGAAAAATCCTAGAGGAAAACCTGGTTCAGTCTGCTTTCCACCAGACACTGGGAGATGAATTTACCTTTCAGCAGGACAATAACCGAAAACACAAGGCCAAATCTACGCTAGAGTTGCTTACCAAGACAGTGAATGTTCCCGAGTCGCAGAGTTACAGTTGACTTTATTATTCTTGAAAGATCTTTGGCAAGACATGAAAATGGCTGTCTACCAATGATCAACAACCAACCTGACAGAGCTTGAAGAATTACAAAAATAATAATGTGCCAAAATGGTACAATCCAGGTATGCAAAACTCTTAAGACACTTACCCAGAAAGACTCATAGATGTAATCACTCCAAAAGGTGCATTTACAAAGTATTGACTCAGGGGTGTACTTATGTAAATGAGATATTTCTGTATTTAATTTTCAATAAATTTGCAAAATGTTCTAAAAACATGTCTTTGGGAAAACCAGAACCAATGCATCATCTTTTGCTCTTCAATCTGAGCCAGATTGACAGCACTCGGACCCAAAGAGAATGGGGGGGCACCAAGGATGTCCAATCATAATTCAGGTGCATCCGAACAGGGCCGGACTAACGCATTTGGGACCCCGGGGCACCTATCTCCAGGGGAACCCAACCAAAAAAAACATTTTGGCGGAAAAGTTCCTTCAGTTTAACATATTTTTCATAAAATGTTCTATTTTATAGCTCATCTCAGTTTTAAAGCTAATTTCCTGCAATTCTACAGATTGATATTGATTTTAACCCTTTAAAGACAAAGCCAATTCTCACATTTCAAACAAACAGACATATCTCAAAAACAAAGAACAAATGACAATTACATGTTAGCTTAGTTTTAAAGACCACTACCTCTTCTTTTATATGACACCACATGCATGTCAATAGGAATAACACTAATTTGTCTCCCAAAAAACATTTAACACTCAAACTAGAGTATTTAAATTGTTTATTATAAATATTGAAACAATTATCCAAAATGTGACCAGATTCAAAGATATTCAAAATGTAGATAATCTCTCTCAATGAGATTTAGTACAAACAAAATGTAGAAATAGTAGCCTACTTTGACAACAATTCAGTGAATGCAGGCAGATAGAGAGAAGATACAAAACACATTTTTAGTATACAATTTCCCTATTTGGGGGGCGACAAGTAGCCTAGTGGTTAGAGCGTTGGACTAGTAACCGGAAGGTTGCAAGATTGAATCCCCGAGCTGACAAGGTAACAATCTGTCGTTCTGCCCCCTGAACAAGGCAGTTCCTAGGCCGTCATTGAAAATAAGAATTTGTTCTTAACTGACTTGCCTAGTTAAATAAAGGATACACTTTCACTTTAGTGTTTGCATTTAGCCTACAACATGTTGTGGAACTTCTGGAAGCACGACCTCATCCTGCAGTGTCACAGAAGACGTAGAGCACCCAAAGGAGGTTTCTACACATCTCCCCCTCTTTGCCCTGTGTCCACTCCAGATGCACACCACACACCCTCTCTTGCGCCCTTCAAACTTCACCAGGGAGTGGACCTACGTTCAAACGATGGAGTAACAACACCGTAGCCAAGTGAATGTACAAGCTGCATTTTGAATGCCTTCAGGGACCAGCGCCTGCGATTTCTGGGAAAGGGCCTTTGCAGGGTTCCCGCGCTGGTCTACTGACGCCGCCCTCAGAGTACCATACATAGGTAGCAATATGCCATGCAACCGCTTTGAGCAGTTACAATGTAGGTACATGCACTTTTCGGAACCAAATGCAACAAATTAGACAGACAAATTGCACAAAGTAAGCTGTGTGGTACTAGAGTGAATGGTGAGAATTGGAGCAGAAGCACTCCCCTCTCTGGTGTGCTCTCCATCTCCATGTTCCTCTTCCTCTCTATATTCCTCTCACTCCACTTGCTTCTTCCTCCTCTTCCTTGCTCCCTCCACACTATCCCTCCTATCTTCTCTAAGTCCTCTTTCTCCCTGCCTTCTGCTTCTGAGCCATGACTCTCCACATCACTTCCCACGCTTCCACTGACCTAGAGGAACATAAGGAGAGAGAGTGAGAGGAACAATTAGGATACAATTGTGGTCAGGATCATAATCTCTCTCTCTTCAACTCACACACTCTCTCTCTCCCTTCCTCTATTTTTCTCAGCCATACACTAATAATCATCATCTCTTAGGCAGTGGAGGAAGGGGAGGACCATTCTCCTCAGTGAATTTCAGAAAAATGTAAATAGTGAAACATTAAAAAAGTTATCCTTTATAGATAAAACTATACTGAATATATTCACATCACCAAATAATAGATTAAAACACACCATTTTGCAATGAAGGTCTACAGTAGCCTCAGCAGCACTCTGTAGGGTAGCACCATGGTGTAGCTGGATGACAGCTAGCTTCTGTCCTCTTTTGGGTACACTGACTTCAATACAAAACCTAGGAGGCTCGTGGCACTCACCCCCTTCCATAGACTTACAGTGGTTCCTCCTTTAAAAGTTGCATCATACTGCGGCACACCCTGCGTGCCCCTGCAGCATTCTGTGGCACGTCATTTAATTCTCGGCCATTTCTTCTGTTACTGCAAGTTATTGCTAGTTTGACCCCCAGAAGCATTTGATAGTATTCTGTATCGGCATTACCAGATAATTTAAAACCTTTTTTGTAATAACATAGTATATGGGATTGATTTTAAGAAATGTGGCTTAATTAATTTGATTAATATTATGGTTTGTCAATTCAGACAGTTTTGCTCCAGTTTCATAATATGACCATATTTCCCAGCTGCTTGCCGTCGTTTTGAAGTAATGCCAGCTCCTATTAGTTCTATTGACCACTGTGGCACCAACTCGCCTTCCGAACATTCTATTCCCAGCTCATTCAATCAAATGTATTTATAAAGCCCTTCTTACATCAGCTGATGTCACAGAGTGCTGTACAGACACCCAGCCTAAAACCCCAAACAGCAAGCAATGCAGGTGTAGAACCACGTGGCTAGGAAAAACTCGCTAGAAAGGCCAGAACATAGGGAGAAACCTAGAGAGGAACCATGCTATGAGGGGTGGCCAGTCCTCTTCTGGCTGTGCCGGGTGGACATTATAATAGAACATGACCAAGATTTTAAAATGTTCATAGATGACCAGCAGGGTCAAATAATAATAATCACAGTGGTTGTCGAGGGTGCAACAGGAGTAAATGTCAGTTGGCTTTTCATAGCCGATCATTCAGAGTATCTATACCGCTCCTGCTGTCTCTAGAGAGTTGAAAACAGCAGGTCTGGGACAGGTATCACGTCTGGTGAACAGGTCAGGGTTCCATAGCCTCAGGCAGAACAGTTGAAACTGGAGCAGCAGCACGGCCAGGTGGACTGGGGACAGCAAGGAGTCATCAGGCCAGGTAGTCCTAGGGGCGCAGGTCTTCAGAGAGAGAGAAAGAAAGAGATAAAAAGAGAGAGAGAATTAGAGAGAGCATACTTAAATTCACATAGGACACCGGATAAGAGAGGAGAAATACTCCAGATATAACAGACTGACCCTAGGCCCGCGACACATAAACTACTGCAGCATAAATACTGGAGCCTGAGACAGGAGGGGTCGGGAGACACTGTGGCCCCGTCCGACGATACCCCCGGACAGGGCCAAACAGGCAGGATATAACCCCACCCACTCTGCCGAATCACAGCCCCCACACCACTAAAGGGATACCTTCAAACACCAACTTACCATCCTGATTCTAGCAGCCTTGTTTAGCACTAACTAAAGTTTATTTAGTGCTTTATCCGGGGTAGCCGGAAAGTAGAGCATTGCAGTAGTCTAACCTAGAAGTGACAAAAGCATGGATACATTTTTCTGCTTTTTGCAATGTTACGTAGATGGAAAAAAGCTGTCCTTGAAACAGTCTTGATATGTTCATCAAAAGAAAGATCAGGGTCCAGAGTAATGCCGAGGTCCTTCACAGTTTTATTTGAGACGACTGTACAACCATCAAGATTAATTGTCAGATTCAGCAGAAGATCTCTTTGATTCTTGGGACCTAGAACAAGCATCTCTGTTTTGTCAGAGTTTAAAAGTAGAACATTTGCTGCCATCCACTTCCTTATGTCTGAAACACAGGCTTCCAGGGAGGGCAATTTTGGGGCTTCACCATGTTTCATCGAAATGTACAGCTGTGTGTCATCTGCATAGCAGTGAAAGTTAACATTATGTTTCCGAATGACATCACTAAGAGGTAAAATATATAGTGAAAACAAGTGGTCCTAAAACGGAGCCTTGAGGAACACCGAAGTTTACAGTTGATTTGTCAGAGGACAAACCATCCACAGAGACAAACTGATATCTTTCCGTCAGATAAGACCAATTTGTGTTTCCAATCTCTCCAAAAGAATGTGGTGATCGATGGTATCAAAAGCAGCACTAAGGTCTAGGAGCACGAGGACAGATACAGAGCCTCGGTCTGACGCCATTAAAAGGTAATTTACCACCTTCACAAGTGCAGTCTCAGTGCTATGATGGGGTCTAAAACCAGACTGAAGCATTTCGTATACCTTGTTTGTCTTCAGGAAGGCAGTGAGTTGCTGCGCAATGGAAGATTCGATATAGGCCGATCTTTTTTTATATTTTCTGGGTCAAGGTTAGGCTTTTTCAAGAGAGGCTTTATTACTGCCACTTTTAGTGAGTTTGGTACACATCCGGTGGATAGAGAGCCGTTTATTATGTTCAACATAGGAGGAACCAAGCACAGGAAGCAGCTCTTTCAGTAGTTTAGTTGCAATAGGGTCCAGTATGCAGCTTGAAGGTTTAGAGGCTATGATTATTTTCATCAATGTGTCAAGAGATACAGTACTAAAAAACTTGAGTGTCTCCATTGATCCTAGGTCCTGGCAGAGTTGTGCAGACTCAGGACAACTGAGCTTTGGAGGAATACGCTGATTTAAAGAAGAGTCCGTAATTTGCTTTCTAATGATCATGATCTTTTCCTCAAAGAAGTTCAAAGAAGTTCATTATTGTTCAACGTCACAACGCCTGCTTCGCTATTGTTGGCAATGAGACCTGCTCACGTTGTTTTATAGTTAAAATGTAAACAACAAAATGTAAACAACAAAAATATTATTGGAACTCTGTGGTTTCCTATGGGAGAAATATTGGCATGTCTATCTATTTCGCCAATATCTCGCAATGTGTATATTTCAATTTTTTTCTTGTCGGGTGTAACCTGTGTAAAATGGCTAGCTAGTTAGCGGGGTGCGCACTAATAGCATTTCAATCGGTGATGTCACTCGCTCTGAGACCTTGTGGTAGTTGTCCCCCTTGCTTTGCAAGGGCCGCGGCTTTTGTGGAGCGATGGGTAACGATGCTTCGAGGGTGGCTGTTGTCTATGTGTGCAGAGGGTCCCTGCTTCGAGCCCAGGTAGGGGCGAGGAGAGGGACGGAAACACGGGCACCATTTTAATCAGGAGAATCTCCTCTTTGTAATTATGTTAGTCTGGGCAGCGAGCTCGTTTGTCATCGATCGCTAGACCAGAAATAGTCCGAAGTTTTATTTTTTTCCATACTTTTTCATTATGCAGAGATAAGCACAGTTGGCACCATCGAGGAACAAATTGTAGTGGTAAAATAAAAATGGGTAATTTTTTTATGGAATTCTAAGCATCACTCCAGTCAAAACAGGCTCTGCGAACATTCGATTCCATTAAATTTGCAATGGGCTCGCGCTCGTGTTCCAGTTTAGCCAATGTTCTTAAGCCGTTTTTCAGCCTAGGGTGAATTTTGACTCGTTCTATTGTCCAGCCTATAGAGCCAAAGCGAATTTACGAAAGCACCCAAATGTCCATTGAGAAAGCACAACGACCATACCATTTAGCTAAGCTAAGAATTACGAGAATAATAAAGTCAATAAACGTTGGGTAGTTAGATAGCCTATAGTTAATATACTGTTAATTTTGATGTATAACTACTAACGTTAGGTAGCTAGCTAACATACGGTACATACTGCTGTAATGATATGCTATGTGGGTTGTAAGGACAGCGTAGCTAACAAATTGTCAGCCAACATAACGTGTAAGGTAACTTATTTGAAAAGTCATTACTTTATTACATTGAGTAGAAAGCTACCCCTTGGTCGTTAGGGCAAGTCTGGTCTGTGATAGGAGGGGGGTTCACACACATCTATTTTGTGAAGTGCACCAGTCCCTCCTAAAGCAAAGCACCCCCACAACATGATGCTGCCACCCCCGTGCTTCACGGTTGGGATGGTGTTCTTCGGCTTGCAAGCCTCCCCCTTTTTACTCCAAACATAATGATGGTAATTATGGCTAAACAGTTCTAATTTTGTTCATCAGACTAGAGGACATTTCTCCAAAAAGTATGATTTTTGTCCCCATGTGCAGTTGCAAACCGTAGTCTGGCTTTTTTTTTATGGTGGTTTTGGAGCAGTGGCTTCTTCAATGCTGAGCGGCCTTTCAGTTTATGTTGATATAGGACTCGTTTAACTGTGGATATAGATACTTTTATAGCTGTTTCCTCCAGCATCTTCACAAGGTCTTTTGCTGTTGTTCTGGGATTGATTTGCACTTTTCGCACCAAAGTACGTTCATCTCTAGGAGACACAACGCGTCTCCTTCCTGAGCGGTATGACGGCTGCGTGGTCCCATGGTGTTTATGCTTGTGTACTATTGTTTGTACAGATGAACGTGGTACCTTCAGGCGTTTGGAAATTGCTCCCAAGGATGAACCAGACTTGTGGAGGTCTACATCTTTTTTCTGAGGTCTTGGCTGATTTCTTTTTATTTTCACATGATGTCAAGCAAACTCAGGCACTGAGTTTGAAGGTAGGCCTTGAAATACATCCACAGGTACACCTCCAATTTACTCAAATTATGTCAATAAGCCTAGAAGCTTCTAAAGCCATGACATAATTTTCTGAAATTTTCCAAGCTGTTTAAAGGCACAGTCAACTTAGTGTATGTAAATTTCTGACCCACTGGAATTGTGATACAGTGAATTATACGTGAAGTAATCTGTCTGTAAACAATTGTAAACAAAAATGACTTGTCATACACAAAGTAGATGTCCTAACCGACTTGCCAAAACTATAGTTTGTTAACAAGAAATTTGTGGAATGATTGAAAAACGAGTTTTAATGACACTAACCTAAGTGAACTTCCGACTTCAACTGTACATAAGGGCGGCACACTATCAGATTGCAACAACTGGATGGACATCACACATTTATCCGTTCCCAGGAACACCTTTTGCAAGATTATCGTACAATGGATGTCTTCAGGTTTAGACAAAGTGCTTAGGAATGAACAAGCTGGTTTTGTGGGAGGACGGAACTACAGACCAGATATTCGCCCTCACAAACATAATTGAGCAATATAGTGAGTGGCAACGTAAACTCTACATAAACTGTATTGACTTCCAGAAGGATTTTGAAGCATTCACCGCAAAAGCCTATGGAAGATCTTAAGAATTTATGGAATCCCCACCCATGTTGTTTTCATCATAAAACAGTTCTATAGCAACTTTTCATGCACTGTGGGAACGAGCAACATGAACATGAGTCTGGAGTTTGTCAATGTTGTGTGATGTCAACCTTACTCTTCAACCTGGCAATAGACTGGGTCATGCGGCAAGCAGAAGATCAGGCAAGAGGAATTACGATGGACCTTATATTCTACTCTGGAAGAACTTTACTTTGCCGATGACCTGGCTCTTTTATCACACACACACACAAACACACACACCAACATCTAGAAGACAAAACTGACAGAGTCTTTTGGCCAGCAAGTCAGCCTGATTATCAACTGCAGCAAGATGAAGGTCATGCCCATCAACATAGCAAAAGCAAGTCAAAATCAAGGAACAGGACCTGGAGTTAACCTACAGTTTTACTTACCTTGTGTAACGCCTGCTCCCAACACACCCTCAAACACGTAGATCCCCTGAACGCAGCTCACTTTCCATCCCACTTTCCAGCTCACTCTCTCAAACACCTAGATCCCCTGAACGCAGCTCCCTCTCCAGATCCCAATCACCTGAATTCTAATCACCTGTTCACACACCTGTATGTCATTATCACACACTATTTCGTTCAGTTCTTTGCACCCCATCACTGTGAGGTATTGTTTGTTTTGTGACACACGTCTTTCAGAGCTCTGTTTTGCCCCGGGATTTACTCCTCTCTGTCTCCCCTCGTGTTCTTTACAGAATACCTCACCAAAAACGACAGATGGATTCAGTGGAGCTGCAGCTACATCTGGCCTCCTACGACCTCCTTCGCCAGTCCATTCCTGCTTCACCCATATCAGGTGCCACAGCCTCCTCCCGTTCATCTCCCCTCATATCCATGCCTAATAAATATGACGGCTCCCCAGGGAAATGTCAAGGATTTCTCATGCAGGCAAAACCCCAGGATTGGGTCACAGCCTTGTGGGCTGCTCAAAGTTCTGATCTGTCCTCTGAATCATGTTTCCACGACCTCTTCAAGGAGGTGTTCGACCATTCAGTTTCAGATCGACAGGGCCGTCGCTCCACCATTGACAATGCCCTTGAGTTCCGTACCATGGCTGCCGGCAGTGGATGGAGTGAACCAGCTCTCCTTACAGTCTACCGGAGGGGTCTTAATCAGGAGTTACAGACCGAACTGGCCTGCAGAGGAGATTTAACGGACCTAAACCAATGCATCCGGATGTCCATATCCATTGGCAACCTACTGGTGGACCGCAGACCTATACAGTCACCCATGGCCTGCGAGTCTTCCACGCCCTTCTCTTGTCCACCACGGTCCAATAGACCCGAACCCATGAAACTTGGCCGCGCGACATTCCAAACCACAGCCCACCTGTATATGCCCAGTACCTGATTGTCTTCAGCAAGAAAAAGGCGTCCATTCTGCCCCCTCATCGCCCGGAGGACTGCACGATTGGCCTCCTTCCGACAAAGGGTTGGATCTACCCCTTGTCCATCCCAGGGAATGAGGCTATGGACACCTATATATTCCAAGATGGCGTAGCAGTTGGACGTGTATTTTGTCTTGTTCCTTGTAAATATCGTTTTTTTATAATCTTTTTATATATTTTCTTCACATATCTTTTTATATATGCTTTATAAATTCAACTTCAAAACACTCCTGCAACCTGCCTCACCCAATGTGGTGCGGATCTGTGTTTTTTTTTTTTTTTTTGTATCCTGAGTCGCCCAACAAATGCTAGCTAACGTTAGTATTTAGCTTACCATTGCTAACGGACATCAGCTAACCTTTAGCTCGGAAAAGCTCTCGCCGTTCGTATAACGCGACTCAAACCAGGGCTTACCGGACCGGACCTATTTTTTTCTCTCTCCATATCCCCGGATTCCTACCGCAAGTTGGACATTTTTCAACTGGATCCTGCAGCTAGCTAGCTGCTACCCGAGTGCCTATTAGCTAACGTCGGTCCCGGAGCAATGCACCAATTAGCCTGAAGCTAGCCTGTACTTGACCCACCTCCCGGCTGGCTGAAGAATCCCATCAGCCACTCCTGGGCTACAACACCTATCTGGACCCGTTTTTACTGCCGGTGTGGAGCCCCTCCGGGCCTTCACGACTGGACCACTGACGTTATCTGGCCGGGGGGGGTATTCAACCGGCCCTCCGTCGCGACGTCACCTGAACGCCCATCAGCTAACTGCGGCCTACTAACGTTTGCTGTCTAGAGCATATTGGCTGCTAGCTAAACAGGTCCATCGGACAATTTCTTGGGCCACTATTACCTATTTTTGCCAATTGGCCTGGTCCCCTTCACCACACGGAACCCCACTAACCCATCACGACTGGTCTACCGACGGAAACGCACGAGGAGGCTATAAACAGACTTCCTCCGTCTTTGTTAGCCGGCCTGCTAGCCTTTGCTAGCTTGTTACCCCCCGTCTAGCTGTCTGAATCGCCGTGTCCCCAACCAGCCTCACTCCTAACTGTACCCTTATGATCACTCGGCTAAGCATGCCTCTCCTCAATGTCAATATGCCTTGTTCATTGCTGTTCTGGTTAGTGTTTATTGTGTTATTTCACCGTAGAGCCTCTAGCCCTGCTCAATATGCCTTATCCAACCCTTTAGTTCCACCACCCACATACGCAATGACATCACCTGGTTTAAATGTTTCTAGAGACAATATCTCTTTCATCACCACCCAGTGTCTAGGTTTACCTCCACTGTATTTACGTCCTACCATACCTTTGTCTGTACATTATGCCTTTAATCTATTTTATCGCCCCCTGAAACCTGTTCTTTTTACTCTCTGTTCAGGACGTCCTAGACGACCAGTCATTATAGTCTTTAGTCGTACCCTTTATCCTACTCCTCCTCTGGTGATATAGAGGTTAATCCAGGCCCTGCAGTGCCTAGCTCCACTCCTATTCCCCAGGCGCTATCATTTGTTGACTTCTGCAACCGTAAAAGCCTTGGTTTCATGCATGTTAACATTAGAAGCCTCCTCCCCAAGTTTGTTTTATTCACTGCTTTAACACACTCTGCCAACACGGAAGACCTAGCCATGTCTGAATCATGGCTTAGGAAGACCACCAAAAACCCTGAAATCTCCATCCCTAACTACAACATTTTCAGAAGATAGAACGGCCAGAGGGGGAGGTGTTGCTATCTACTGCAGAGATAGCCAGCAGAGTTCTGTCTTACTATCCAGGTCTGTACCCAAACAATTTGAACTTTTATTTTTAATAATCAGCTTTTCTAGAAACAAGTCTCTCACTGTTGCCGCTTGCTATAGACCACCCTCTGCCCCCAGCTGTGCTCTGGACACCATATGTGAACTGATTGCCCCCCATCTATCTTCAGAGTTCGTGCTGCTAGGTGACCTAAACTGGGACATGCTTAACTTCTTAAGGAGCAGCAAGGTGCGCTGGGGCGCCCCACTCCTGACACTACCAGGTGAAATGCAAGGTTCCAAATTCAAAATCCAAAAGTTGAATTATTAAACATGCATCAATATACAAGTGTTTCATAGTCATCAAAAGCTATGCTTCTTGGCAATATCAGAGCGTTGTCAGATTTCAAAAAGGCTTTACGGTGAAAGCACCACATTTGATTGTTTGAGAATAGCACCCCACATATTTTTCCCATTACCATAAATTCATAAACCATGCGGTTAACACAAAACATATTTCACAAATCAATTACCTTTTGAAGAACTTCTGCTGAGGGCTTCCCAAGTGTCCAACGAAGACAATCCATGGTTCTTTTGTTAGAAAAAGTAATGTATTATATCCATAAATCTCTGTTTGGTTGGCGCGTTATATTTTCTCTTCAATCGTCCATTGAAACGTGAAGAGAACTCGTTCAACTTATACCTATAAACTTGTCCAAGAACAATCAAACATAATTGTAAAGGTATCCTTAGGAACACTTTTATGTATAAATAGCATAATATTTCAACAGGAATATGAACTGGGCGATAAGAAAGGAAAAAACCACAGAGCGTGCAAGCCGTGAACGCGTATTTACTCCTATTGACATTCTCTGTGGACACTTCCTTATTCGTCTTCTTCTCTGCTCTAAAAGCATCTAAGAAGAATCAGAACACTTTCTCGAGACTGTTGACATCCAGAGGAAGCGTTAGGTACTGCATTCATATGCCCTTATATGGGCATTTTCATAAGGGAGGGGTTCCAAATGAGTCAATCTGTCAAAACCACTTTTTCCAGAACAGAAATTCCTCGGGTTTTCGCCTGCCATATCCGTTCTGTTATACTCACAGACAAAATGTTAACACTTTTAGAAAATTCAGAGTGTTTCCTATACAATGGTACTAAATATGTGCATATCCTATTGTCTGAGCCTGAATGGGAGGCATTTTACTTTGGGCACGCCAAGCTCTCCAAAACGGTCACCTCGTGCGCAGCTCCCTAAGAAGTTAACACCCCGGCCATCCTACAATCTAAGCTTGATGCCTTAAACCTCACACAAATCATAATTGAACCTACTAGGTACAATCCCAAAGCCGTAAACACGGGCACCCTCATAGATGTCATCTTAACTAACTTGCCCTCCAAATACACCCCTGTTGTTTTCAACCATGGGTTTGCGGTTAAACGACCACCCCTTATCACTGTCAAACGTTCCCTAAAACACTTCAGCGAGCAGGCCTTTCTAATCGACATGGCCCGGGTATCCTGGAAGGATATTGACCTCATCCCGTCAGTAGAGAATGCCTGGTTGTTCTTTAAAAGTGCCTTCCTCACCATCTTAAATAAGCATGCCCCATTCAAGAAATTTAGAACCAGGAACAAATATAGCCCTTGGTTCTCTCCAGACCTGACTGCCCTTGAACAGCACAAAAACATCCTGTGGCGTTCTGCATTAGCATCGAACAGCCCCCGTGATATGCAACTTTTCAGGGAAGTCAGGAACCAATATACACTGGCAGTTAGGAAAGCCAAGGCTAGCTTTTTCAAGCAGAAAGTTGCCTACTGTAACACAAACTCAAAAAAGTTCTGGGACACTGTAAGGTCTATGGAGAATAAGAGCACCTCCTCCCAGCTGCCCACTGCACTGAGGATAGGAAACGCTGTCACCGCCGATAAACCCACAATAATTGAGAATTTCAATAAGCATTTTTCTACGGCTGGCCATGCTTTTCCACCTCAACAGCCCTGCACCCCCCTCAGTAACTCGCCAAAGCCTCCCCCATTTCTCCTTCTCCCAAATCCAGTTAGCTGATGTTCTGAAAGAGCTGCAAAATCTGGACCCCTACAAATCAGCCGGGCTAGAAAATCTGGACACTTTCTTTTTAAAATTATCTGCCGAAATTGTTGCAACCCCTATTACTAGCTTGTTCAACCTCTCTTTCGTGACGTCTGAGATTCCCAAAGACTGGAAGCAGCTGCGGTCGTCCCCCTCTTCAAAGGGGGTGACTGCTACAGACCTATATCTATCCTACCCTGCCTTTCTTAAGTCTTTGAAAGCCAAGTTAACAAACAAATTACCGACCATTTAGAATCCCACCGTACCTTCTCCGCTATGCAATCTGGTTTCAGGGTTGGTCATGGGTGCACCTCAGCCACGCTCAAGGTCCTAGATGACATCATAACCTCCATCAATAAGAGACAGTACTGTGCAGCCGTATTCATTGATCTGGCCAAGGCTTTCGACTCTGTCAATCACCACATCGTTATCGGCAGACTCGACAGCCTTGGTTTCTCAAATGATTGCCTCGCATGGTTCACCAACTACTTCTCCGATAGAGTTCAGTGTGTCAAATCAGAGGGCCTGTTGTCCGGGCTTCTGGCAGTCTCTATGGGGGTGCCACAGGGTTCAATTCTTGGGCCGACTCTCTTCTCTGTATACATCAATGATGTCGCTCTTGCTGCAGGAGAGTCTCTGATTCACCTCTACGCAGACGACACCATTCTGTATACTTCTGGCCCCTTATTGGACACTGTGTTAACTACCCTCAGACGAGCTTCAATGCCATACAACTCTCCTTCCGTGGCCTACAACTGCTCTTAAACGCAAGTAAAACTAAATGCATGCTCTTCAACCGATCGCTGCCCGCACCTGTCCCCCCGTCCAGCATCACTACTCTGGACGGTTCTGTCTTAAATTATGTGGACAACTACAAATATCTAGGTGTCTGGTTAGACTGTAAACTCTCCTTCCAGACTCACATCAAACATCTCCAATCTAAAATCAAATCTAGAATTGGCTTCCTATTTCACAACAAAGCATCCTTCACTCATGCTGACAAACATACCCTCGTAAAACTGACCATCCTACCGATCCTTTACAAAATAGCCTCCAATACTCTACTCAACAAATTGGATGCAGTCTATCACAGTGCCATCCGTTTTGTTACCAAAGCCCCATATACCACCCACCACTGCGACCTGTACGCTCTCGTTGGCTGGCCCTCGCTTTACACTCGTCGCCATACCCACTGGTTCCAGGTCATCTACAAGTCCCTGCTCGGTAAAGCCCCGCCTTATCTCAGCTCGCTGGTCACCTTAGCAGCACCAACCCGTAGCACGCGCTCTAGCAGGTATATCTCACTTGTCACACCCAAAGCCAATTCCACCTTTGGCCGACTCTCCTTCCAGTTCTCTGCTGCCAATGACTGGAACGAACTACAAACATCTCTGAAACTGGAGACACTTATCTCCCTCACTAGCTTTAAGCACCAGCTGTCAGAGCAGTTCACAGACCCCTGCACCTGTTTATAGCCCATCTGTAAATAGCCCAACCAACTACCTCATCCCCTACCGTATATATTTATTTATCTTGTTCCTTTGCACCCCAGTTTTTCTACATTGCACATTCATCTACTGCACATCTACCATTCCAGTGTTTAAATGCTATATTGTAATTACTTTGCCACCATGGCCTATTTATTGCCTTACCTTCCTTATCCGACCTCATTTGCACTCTTTGTATATAGATTTGTTTTATTTCTACTGTATGTTTGTTTTACTTGGACTTGGAGAAGATCTGCAAAGAGGACTGGGACAAAATCCCTCCTGAGATGTGTGCAAACCTGGTGGCCAACTACAAGAAACGTCTGACCTCTGTGATTGCCAACAAGGGTTTTGCCACCAAGTACTAAGTCATGTTTTGCAGAGGGGTCAAATACTTATTTCCCTCATTAAAATGCAAATCAACATTTTTCACATGCATTTTTCTGGATTCTTTTGTTGTTATTCTGTCTCTCACTGTTCAAATAAACCTACTATTAAAATTATAGACTGATCATTTCTTTGTCAGTGGGCAAACGTACAAAATCAGCAGGGGATCAAATACTTTTTTCCCTCACTGTAGAAGAGGCTCTCGACATAGGATTCATCCGTCCATCCATGTCTCCGGCTGCATCCAGTTTCTTTTTTGTAAAAAAAAAGGATGGTAGTCTCCGTCCATGCATAGATTACTGACCCTCAATGACCTTACCATCAAGAATCGCTCCCCTCTTCCTCTGATTCCGGCCACACTAGAACAAGTTGGACAGGCTACCATCTATCCAAACTGGACCTACATACTGCTTACAACCTGGTCAATATCCGAAGTGGGGATGAGTGGAAGACGATGTTCATGACCGCTAGGGGTCACTACGAATACCTGGTTAAGCTCTACGGTCTCATCAATCCTCCCTCAGTGTTCCAGTCCTTCATGAATGACGTTTTTCAGGACATGATCAACCAGTTCCTCATCGTGTACATTGACTTGATCTACTCTCACTCCCTTGCAGAACACGTACAGCATATGCAACAGGTTCTCCAATGGCTACAGGACCCCCATCTTTATGTCAAGGCTGAGAAGAGCGCCTTTCGCGTTACTACGGTAACCTTCCTAGGGTTCGTGCTGACACCAGGAGGGGTCAACATGGACGAAGTCAAAGTCACGGCCGTGCTCAACTGGCCCAAACCTACCACCGTAAAGGAACTACAACGTTTCCTAGGATTCTCTACTACCGCCAGTTCATCCGAAACTGCAGCAGCACAACCGCTCCTCTCTCAGCTCTCACCATTCAAAAGACCTGTACCCTCCAAAAGACCGACACCTCCCTTACTGCATTTGAGACCTTGAAACTCCTCTTCACCTCTGCACCCATCCTTAGGCAGCCAGATCCTACCATCCTTTTGTTCTGGAGGTGGATGCAGCCGAGGTCGGTGTGGGAGAGGTTCTCTCTCGGCGGGTCGGGACACCTCCCAAATTACACCCATGTGGCTTCTTTTCCAAGAAACTGTCAGGAACTATGATGTCGGAAACCGAGAGCTCCTCGCCATTAAGCTGGCTATCGAAGAGTGGCGCCACTGGTTAGAGGGAGCTCATCAACCATTCCTTGTCCTTACCGACCACAGCAATTTGGAGTACTTATCTGGGCACTTTTCTTCACCTGATTCAACTTCACCGTCAACTATCTGCCCGGCTATAAAAATGTGAAGGCTGATTCCTTATCCTGTTATTCTCTTGACGCCCTTCCTCTAACCCAGCTCCCGAGCCCATCCTGCCTCCGTCTTGTGTCGTGGGACCCATATAGTGGGAAATCCATGCAGCAGTCCAAGAGGCCCTATGCCACGGCCCAGCACCTCCCAACACTCCTGCAGGCAAGACCTACGTTCCTGCGTCTGTCAGACCCCAACTAATGCAGTGGTGCCATACCTCGCTGAGTTCTGACCATCCTGGAATCACCTGGACCAGGGAGCTACTGACACAGTTCTTTTGGTCATCCCTAACAGCCGACGTCCGAGATTACGTTCTTTCCTATCCCTTTTGTGCTTGGGCAAAGAGCCCTCGCCAACTACCTACCGGTAAGCTTGAGCCTTTACCTACACCACACAGACCATGGTCCCACATCGCCATGGATTTCCTCACGGATCTGCCGGACTCTTCGGGCTTCACGATTATTTTAGTTGTAGTGGACCGGTTCTCCAAGATGTGCCGACTCATCCCCCTTCCGCATCTACCTAATGCCATGGAAATGGCCGAGTGCATGTTCCAACAGGTGTTTCGTCTGTTGGATCAGCACCTCCATCAAGCTTCCCTCTCCCAGAAACGGTTCGCTGACTGGCGTCACCCACCTACTCCACTTTTCCACCCTGGGCAACGTGTGTGGCTCTCTACCCGAGACATCCAGCTTCATGACCCCTGCAAAAAGTTCAGTCCCCGGTTCATTGGTCCCTAACACACCGCATCAATCCTGTCACCTACCGTCTCCAGTTGCACAGCCATTAACGGATCTCCTCATCCTTCCATGTGTCCCTTCTCAAGCCTGTGGAGGTACAGCCCTCTCCATCCTGCTGTGGCGCACTTCAGCGCACCCCCTCTGTTTGACGTCTTGCCTTGACAGCTTTGCACTCTTGGCATTCTCTCAACCAGCTTCTTGAGGCAGTCACTTGGAATGCATTTCAATTAACAGGTGCTTGTTAAAAGTTAATTTGTGGAATTTATTTAGCTTCATGAGGTAGTCACCATGAGGTAGTCACCTGGAATGTTTTTCAATTAACAGGTGTGTCTTGTTAAAATGTCTTTCCTTCTTATTGCGTTTGAGCCAATCAGTTGTGTTGTGACAAGGTAGGGGTGGTATACAGAAGATAGCCCTATTTGGTAAAAGACCAAGTCCATATTATGGCAAGACAGCTAAAATAAGCAAACAGAAAACAATCCATCATTACTTTAAGACATGGTCAGTCAAATTCAGAAATTTTCAAGAACTTTTGAAAGTTTTGAAAGTGCAGTCGCAAGAACCATCAAGCACTATAATGAAACTGACTCTCATGAGGACCGCCACAAGAACGAAAGACCCAGAGTTACCTCTGCTGCAGAGGATAAGTTAATTAGTTACCAACCTCAGAAATTGCAGCCCAAATAACTGCTTCACAGAGTTCAAGAAACACATCTCAAAATCAACTGTTCAGTGGAGACTGCGTGAATGAGGCCTTCATGGCCGAATTGCTGCAAAGAAACAACTACTAAAAGGACACCAGTAAGAAGAGACTTGCTTGGGCCAAGAAACACAAGCAATGGACATTAGACCAGTGGATATCTGTCCTTTGGTCTGATGAGTCCAAATTGGAGATTGTTGGTTCCAACCGCAGTGTCTTTGTGAGACGCAGAGTAGGTGAATGTATGATCTCCGCGTTCCCACCGTGAAGCATGGAGGTGGTGGTGTGATGGTGCTTTGCTGGTGACACGGTCAGTGATTTATTTAGAATTCAAAAGGTACACTTAACCAGCATGGCTACCACACCATTCTGTAGTGATACGCCATGCCATCTGGTTTGCGCTTAGTGGTACTATCATTTGTTTTTCAACAGGACAATGACCCAACACACCTCCAGGCTGTGTAAGGGCTATTTGACCAAGGAGAGTGATGGAGTGCTGCATCAGATGACCTGGCCTCCACAACCACCTGACCTCAACCCAATTGAGATGATTTGGACTGCAGAGTGAAGGAAAAGCAGCCACCAAGTGCTCAGCATATGTGGGAACTCCTTCAAGACAGGAAAAGCATTCCAGGTGAAGCTGGATGAGAGAATGCCAAGTGTGCAAAGCTGTCAAGGCAAAGGGTGGCTACTTTGAAGAATCTAAAATATATTTTGATTTGTTTAACACCTTTTTGAGCACTACATGATTCCATGTGTTATTTCATAGTTATGTCTTCACTATCATTCTACAATGTAGAACATAGTTAAAATAAAAACCCTTGAATGAGTAGGTGTCCAAACTTTGGACGTCTATCCATCCACAAATCCACTTTTAACACCACTATAAGCAAAACGGCAAAGGTTTAAAAGTGCATCATTACAATCTGTGAGAAGAACTTCAAGTTAAAAAACATTTATTTCTGGTGTACAAGAATTCATAAAAACTGAGCAGCTGATTTGTACAATCATAGACATGGCAACGAAGATATTGGGCCTCATTTTGACCGCTCTAAAAATGCAGACAGTCTATAGTATTACTTATAACTGCAGCACGTCACAATTGGTTAAAAAAAAATGTCCAGAGGGCTATCATTTGTACAGTGTAAGAGTGCATACACTTGATGCAATCTGCAGTATTCAAAATAAGTTTTGAATCAAGTGCCATAACAGGTATATGATCAGTAATTTCAGTAACAACCCTGCACATTTGTGCTGCCAAAATGCCGTTCCCTACATTTTAACATCTTACTATCTGCCTTAAAATTAGATGTTAGGTCAACTCACAGCAGGTATAGTGGGTTAAAGTTTAGAATAATGAAAATGTGTTGCTACGACCTCAGATTTTCCTTTTCTTCCCAGACGCACACATTGACAACATTATCAAGATAGTACATTTAGAGAAAAATATGAAAGGGTTCCAAGCAGGTCCAGAGGAAATGTGAAAGGCTTTACAGTGAGTGAGGCAGTGGGTTGGAGCTCGACTCTGGCTCCACTGCAGTGTATACGATGCAGTATTTACAAAAATAGTCTTTATCCATCCAACTGAGTTGTGGTCAACCATCTCCAGCCACCCTCTTATCTTCTTCCCTATGGGTTCTCTCTCGCCCTCTGTCCGAGAGATCAGGCTGCAGGCAGTGGACGACGGAACAGCAAGATGTGGGGCTCTGGAAGGAAAAAGAAAACCAGAGGAAAAGTGAGCGAATGTGAGGTTTAGGAAGTGAATGATAACAACCAAAATGGCAGGTTGTATCCAAAATCTGTCCTTCCTACCAAAGTATGCACTAGTTTACTTCCCTTCACTGATTTGAAAGTAAACTCCCTCTAGCCCATACCTACAGTGCCTTGCAAAGGTATTCATCCCCTTGGCGGTTTCCCTAAGAATATTCCATTCTGAAAATGTATGCAATAGAGATAGGGTTATAAGACAAATGGTAATTCAATTGTGTGTGTCTAGAAATGTATATTGTGTGGAGAGTGGAACAAGATGGTACGACTTGACATAAGGAGTATCTGTGAGAACAAAGCATTCTTAGTTCTATCAGACATATGTGGGAGGCCTTCTGGTCCTTGGGACGGGAGGCACCGTTAGGAGCTGTCCAAGGTTGACTGATGTTGCAAAGATTGTGATAAGGACTGAATGTGTACTGTGGGAAAATATTATTTCCTAGAGAGGGTGGGGCATTTGTATCTTTTGTATTTCAACTTGTACAATATAAAAAGAGACTGTGTACACCTTTGAAAATCAGAGCTCGCGTGAATAAACATTTTTGACATTTGACTATTGTAGACTGGGCATTCCGTCTGTCTTATTTCAACCAGTATCTTACAAATTCTGGGTTACAGACGGAGTTGTTTAATTAGAGTTCAGTTTAGGAACATTGAGAACAAAATTAATCACAACACCAATTACCTTCAGAAGTCACATAATTAGTTAAATAAAGTACACTTGTGTGCAATCTAAGTGTCACATGATATCAATACATACATGCATATGTTCTGAAAGGCCCCAGAGTCTGCAACACAACTAAGCAAGGGGCACCACCAAGCAAGCAAGACCATGAAGACCAAGGAGCTCTCCAAACAGGTCAGGGACAAAGTTGAAGTACAGATCGGGTTGGGATATAAAAAAAATATCCAAAACTTTGAACATCCCACAGAGCACAATTAAATCCATTATTAAAAAAATGGAAAGAATATGGCACCACAACCAAACCTGCCAAGAGAGGGTCGCCCACCAAAACTCAGACCAGGCAAGGAGGGCATTAATCAGAGGCAACAAAGGAGACCAAAGATAACCCTGAAGGAGCTGCAAAGCTCCACAGCGGAGATTGGAGTATCTGTCCATAGGACCACTTTAAGCCGTACACTCCACAGAGCCGGGCTTTACGGAAGAGCGTCCAGAAAAAAAAAAAAAACATTGCTTAAAGAAAAAAGCAAACAAACACGTTTGGTGTTTGGCAAAAGGCATGTGGGAGACTCCCCAAACATATGGAAGAAGGTACTCTGGTCAGATGAGACTAAAATTAAGCTTTTTTGGCCATCAAGGAAAATGCCATGTCAAATCAAATCAAATGTTATTTGTCACATACACATGGTTAGTAGATGTTAATGAGAGTGTAGCGAAATGCTTGTGCTTCTAGTTCCAACCATGCAGTAGTATCTAACAAGTAGTCAAACAAATTCACAACAACTACCTTATACACAAACACACACAAGAGTAAAGGAATGAATACAAGTATGTACATATAAGTATACGGACGAGCGATGGCTGATCGGCGTAGGCAAGATGCAGTAGATGGTACGAGTACAGCATATGCATATGAGATGAGTAATGTAAACATTATATAAATGCATCGTTTAAAGTGGCTAGTGATACATTTATTTCATCCAATTATAGAGATTTGAGTCGATGGCCCGAACGGCATAGGCAAGATTCAGTAGATGGTTTAGAGTACAGTGTATACATTTGATATGAGTAATGTCGGATATGTAAACATTACATACAAAATTGTTTAAAGTGGCTAGTGATACATTTGTTGCATCCAACTCCTATTTTTAAAGTGGCTAGAGATTTAAGTCAGTATGTTGGCAGCAGCCACTCAATGTTAGTGATGGCTGTTTAACAGTCTGATGGCCTTGAGGTAGAAGCTGTTTTGAGTTTCCCCAGTCAGCACCCAGACCTAAATCCAATCCAAAATGTTTGGCATGACTTGAAGATTGCAGTCATTTCCCAAGGAACTTGAACAGTTTTGTAAAGAAGAATGGTCAAATATTGCCAAAACTAGGTGTGCAAGGTTTGTTGAGACCTATCCCAACAGACTCACAGCTGCAATTGCTGCCAACAGGTGCTTCGACCAAGTATTAACTAGAGGGGGGTGGAGACTGATATTTCAGTTTTGTATTTTTAAATATACCTTTTGGGAGAAAGAAATCCCCATCAAAATCCATTAACTAGAGATGTTTTTGTTGTTGCAATTTATGAGTCTCAATTCACCGCATCCGCCAGTGTTGCACTTACGCATCTGTGGTGAAAGGTGGCAGAGCTAGAGTGGTGTTTTTCAGACCATGAAATCCCAAAACTCTGTCAACTCACAAAACGTCTGTAGCGTCCAAACTATTATGACCGCTCTATGGAAAGGGACACTCGTGTTTTGCACTACGGTCCCCACAAGTGTCAGGAGACTAATCTGATCTCCACCAACCCCTTTTGGTCAAGAAAACATTACTGTACCCCCTATCACATGAATTTACCCTTGGGGATTAATAAAGTACTACTATATACACTCCCTTATGTTCATTTTACCATTCAATTTGTTCTTATTAGTTACATTTCTTACCCCCCACCACACAATTGACCCTACACTAAGCCCTTGGTTACTGTTGCAACCTTGGACATTTTCCCCAGAAGCAGAATTCCCCTTCTAACCAGTGGTGAAATCCTCTCACAATGATCTCAAACTGTTTTCAAATACACATTGAAATTAAGACAGACTACCCTTATCAGGAGACTTTCTGGTATGTTGTGGTGGACAGTCATTACAATTGCTTCATGGGAACCTGGTGAAATTAAGGTTAACCACTTGATGGCTCTGAATGAATGCGCTGTCAGCATGCAGCCAAAGTTACTAACCACTTTGAGCTAAGAAGTGCTCTCAAATTGTATCCTGATGTCGACAGCAGATAAGTTGAATTCATAACTTAGCTACCATACATTTTAGAGAAAATGTTATTAACTGGTTAGAAAGCTAACGTTAGCAATGTTGGGTGGTCAATAAGACAGAGCTAGCTAGCTAACCAGCTGAGCTAGCAAACAATGAAACAAATGTATAATTTAGGGTTAGAAAAACAACATCAGCAGGCTCTGCATTTCAGAAATCCCAGTAGCAAGTACCCATTGTGCACTGTTCAATTATGTAGCCATTTAATCAACTAGTTATTAGATGAACTCTGTTTTTGTAATGACGTAATGGCTTTGATGCGTTTCAAACGTCAGCTTGTCCAAGGTGTTGGACAGTTGATATCCATTCAAGAGCTGCGATTTAAAGCCAAAATTCTGGGGCAGGCCTTAGCGAAGGGTCAATAGCATCTGCTATTTTAAAACAATGTTTTTTTTAATGGAGTGGATGAGCTTTAAAATTGCAGATAGATTATAGCTTCCATCAATGTAGTTGTCTGCATAATTTCTAATCCCCCATATACACACACACACACACACACACATATATATAGCTGAAGTCAGAAGTTTACATACACTTAGGTTGGAGTCATTAAAACCACTCCACAAATGTCTTGTTAACAAACTATAGTTTTGGCAAGTCGGTTAGGACATCTACTTTGTGCATGACAAGTAATTTTACCAGCAATTGTTTACAGACAGATTACTTCACTGTATCACAATTCCAGTGGGTCAGAAGTTTACATACACTAAGTGCCTTTAAACAGCTTGGAAAATTCCAGAAAATGATGTCATAGCTTTAGAAGCTTCTAATAGGCTAATTGACGTCAATTGGAGGTGTGCCTAAATGTATTTCAAGGCCTACCTTCAAACTCAGTGCCTCTATGCTTGACATCATTGGAAAATCAAATCAAAAATAATTGGAGACCTCCACAAGTCTGGTTCATCCTTGGGAGCAATTTCCAAACGCCTGAAGGTACCACGTTCATCTGTACAAATAATAGTATGCAAGTATAAACACCATGGGACCACGCAGCCGTCATACCGCTCAGGAAGGAGATGCGTTTCGAACTTGTGTGAAAAGTGTAAATCAAATCGCAGAACAACAGCAAAGGACATTGTGAAGATGCTGGAGGAAACCGGTACAAAAGTATCTACATTCACAGTATGTCCTATAAATCGACATAACCTGAAAGACCGCTCAGCAAGGAAGAAGCCACTGCTCCAAAACCGCCATAAAAAAGCCAGACTACGGTTTACAACTGCTCATGGGGACAAAGATTGTACTTTTTGGTCTCTGGTGTCCTCTGGTCTGACGAAACAAAAATATAACTGTTTGGCCATAATGACCATTGTTATGTTTGGAGGAAAAAATGGGGAAGCTTGCAAGCCGAAGAACACCATCCCAACCGTGAAGCACGGGGGTGGCAGCATCATGTTGTAGGGGTGCTTTGCTGCAGGAGGGACTGGTGCACTTCACAAAATAGATGGCATCATGAGGCAGGAAAATTATGTGGCTATATTGAAGCAACATCTCAAAACATCAGTCAGGAAGTTAAAGCTTGGTCGCAAATGGGTCTTCCAAATGGACAATGACCCCAAGCATACTTCCAAATTTGTGGCAAAATGGCTTAAGGACAACAAAGTCAAGGTACTGGAGTGGCCATCAAAGCCCTGACCGCAGTCCTATAGAAAATGTGTGGGCAGAACTGAAAAAGCGTGTGAGCTGTTACACCAGCTCTGTCAGGAGGAATGGGTCAAAATTCACCCAACTTATTGTGGGAAGCTTGTGGAAGGCTACCTGAAACATTTGACCCAAGTTAAATAATTTGAAGGCAAAGCTACCAAATATTAATTGAGTGTATGTAAAGTTCTGACCCACTGGGAATATGATGAAAGAAATAAATCTCTCCTATTACTCTGACATTTCACATTCTTAAAATAAAGTTGTGATCCTAACTGACCTAAGACAGGGAATTTTAATTAGGATTAAATGTCAGGAATTGTGAAAAACTGAATATTAAATGTATTTGGCTAAGGTGTATGTAAACTTCCGACTTCAACTGTATATAATTTTTACTCAAATATGTGTGATTGGAAATTATGCAGACCATTACATTGATGGAAGCTACAGCTTCCTCGAGTCCGTAGGTTCAGTAATGTCTTTTAGTCTGACACCACCCACGGCTTCTGAGTATATTTCTCGCTAATGTTCAGTCTCTGGATAATAAAGTTGACGAGCTCAGGGCAAGGATTTCCTTCCAGAGACACATCAAGGATTGTAACACTCCTCCCCGTCGTGCCGACAGGAATAAATATCTCTCTGGGAAGAATAAGGGTTGTATGTTTCATGATTAACTACTCATGGTGTGATTGTGATAACTTACAGGAATTCAAGTCCTTTTGTTCACCAGACCTAGAATACCTCACAATCAAACTCCGAACCTTATTACCTCCCAAGATAATTCTCTTTGGTTATAGTCACAGCCGTGTATATCCCCCCTCAAGCCAATACCACAACAGCCCACAAGGAACTTTACTGGACTTTATGCAGACTGGAAACCACATATCCCGAGGCCTCATTTATTGTAGCTGGAGATTTGAGCAAATGAGAAAAACGTCACCTACATTTTTAGCAACACAGACTGTAGTGCTCACGCTGCTAAAAACACTGCTACTCCAACTTCCAGGATGCCTACAAGGCATTCCCCCACCCTCCCGTCGGCAAATAAGATCACAACTCTATTTTGCTCCTTCCTTCAGGCAGAAACACAAACAGGATGTACCCGTGCTAAGGACTATTCGACACTGGTCTGACCAATTGGAATCCACACTTCAAGATTGTTTTGATCACACGGACTGGGATATGTTCCGGGTAGCCTCCGAGAACAACAGACGAATATACTAATACGGTGACTGAGTTTCAGGAAGTGTATAGGAGATGTTGTACCCAATGACTATTAAAACCCACCCTAACCAGAAACCGTGGATATATGGCAGCATTCGCCCAAAACTGAAAGCGCAAACCATCGCATTTAACCATGGCAAGTTGACTGGGAATATGGCCGAATACGAACAGTGTAGTTATTCCCTCCGTAAGGCAATCAAACAGGCAAAACGTCAGTACAGAGACAAAGTGGAGTTGCAATTCAACGGCTCAGACACGAGACATATGCGGCACGGTCAACAGACAATCACGGGCTACAAAGGGAAAACCAGCCACATCGGACACTGACGTCTTGCTTCCGGCCAAGCTAAACACCTTCTTCACCCGCTTTGAGGATAACACAGTGCCACCGAAGCAGCCCGCTACAAAAGACTGGGCTCTAGTTCTCCGTGGCCGACGTAAGACATTTAAGCGTGGTAACCCTAGCAAGGTTGCTGGCCCAGACGGCATCCCTAGCAGCATGTGCAGACCAGCTGGCTGTTGTGTTCACGGACATATTCAATATATCACTATCCCGGTCTGTTGTCCCCACATTCTTCAAGATGTCCACCATTGTTCCTGTACCCAAGAAAGCAAAGGTAACTGAACTAAATGACTATCACCCTGTAGCACTTCTGTCATGAAGTGCTTTGAGAGACTCGTCAAGGATCATATCACCTCCACATTACACCCTAGATCCACTTCAATTTGCTTACAGCCCCAAAAGATCCACAGACGATGCCGTCGCATTGCACATTGCCCTATCCCATCAGGACAAGAGGAATAGCCATGGAAAAATGCTGCTCATTGACTATAGCTCAGCATTCAACACCATAGAACCCGCCAAGCTTGAGGCCATGGGTCTGAACCCCACCCTGTGCAACTGGACTTCCTGATGGACCACCCCCAGGTGGTGAAGGTAGGAAACACCACGTCGCTGATCCTCAACACTGGGGGCACCACAAGGATGCGTGCTCAGCCCCCTCCTGTACTCCCTGTTCGCCCATGACTGCAAGGCCATGCACCCCTCCAACTCAATCATCAAGTTTGCAGACGGCACAACAGTAGGCCTGATCACCAACAATGACGAGACAGCCTACAGGGAGGAGGTGAGGGCCCTGGGAGTGTGGTGCCAGGAAAATAACCTCTCATGCAACGTCAACAAAACAACCACCCCTACCTTGTCATAACACAACTGATAGGCTCAAACACATTAAGGAAAGAAATTCCAAATTCACTTTTAACAAAGCACACCTGTTAATTGAAATGCATTCCATGTGACTACCTAATGAAGCTGGTTGAGAGAATGCCAAGAGTGGTCAAAGCTTCTCCCATCTCCACAGAGGAACTCTGGAGCTCTGTCAAAGTAACCATGGGTTCTTGGTCACATCCCAAATGCACTACCGTTCAAAAGTTAGAGTTTGGGGTCACTTAGAGATGTCCTTGTTTTTGAAAGCAAAGCACAGTTTTGTCCATTAAAATAACAAATTGATCAGAAATACAGTGTAGACATTGTTAATGTTGTAAATGACTATTGTAGCGGGAACCGGCAGATTTTTTTATGGAATATTGTAGGCATACAGAGGCCCATTATCAGCAACCATCAATCCTGTGTTCTAATGGCACGTTGTGTTAGCCTTTTAAAATGATAAACTTGGATAAGCTAATTGATCATTAGAAAACCCTTTTGCAATTACGTTAGCACAGCTGAAAACTGTTGTTCTGATTAAAGAAACAATAAAACTGGCCTTCTTTAGACTAGTTGAGTATCTGGAGCATCAGCATTTGTGGGTCCAATTACAGGCTCAACATGTCCAGAAACAAAGACCTTTCTTCTGAAACTCATCAGACTTTTCTTGTTCTGAGAAATGAAGGCTATTCCCTGCGAGAAATTGCCAACAAACTGAAGATCTCATACGACGCTGTGTACTACTCAACAAGATTCTCTGGTCTGATGAAACCAAGATTGAAATCTTTGGCCTGAATGCCAAGCATCACATCTGGAGGAAACCTGGCACTGCTCATCACCTGGCCAATACCATCCCTACGGTGAAGCATGGTGTAGGCAGCATCATGATGTGGGGATGTTTTTCAGAGGCAGGGACTGGGAGACTTGTCTAGATCGAGGCAAAGATGAACAGAGCAAAGTACAGAGAGATATTTGATGAAAACCTGCTTTAGAGCGCTCAGGACCTCAGACAGGGGGCAAAGGTTCAACTTCCAACAGGACAACGACCCTCAGCACACAGCCAAGACAACGCAGGAGTGGCTTCAGGGACAAGTCTCTGAATGTCCTTGAGTGGCCCAGCCAGAGCACAGACTTGAACCTGATCGAACATCTCTCTAGAGATCCCTCAAAATAGCTATGCAGCGACGCTCTCCATCCAACTTGACAGGATCTGCATAGAATGGGAGAAAAATCTCCAAATACAGGCATGTCAAGCTTGAAGCATCATAAGAGGCTGTAATCGCTGCTAAAGGTGCTTCAACAAAGTACTGAGTAAAGGGTCTGAATATTTATGTATGGGATTTCAATTTTTTATAAATTTGCAAAGATGTCTAAAACTGTTTTTGCCTTTTCATTATGGGATATTGTGTAGATTGAGGCGGGGAGAAGTGAATCCTTTTTGGAAAGGCTGCAACGTAACAATGTAAAAGTGAAGGGAAGGGGTCTGAATACACTATGTTCTGGGTGCCCAACTTCTTTCTTTTGCCTAGGACAAGCCTTAATGACTAGCCCTGTAAAATCTGTCAGTGTACCTGGTTGATGGATCATGTAGTGTATCCAGCCTTGACTCTGCTGGACACCCAGGTTCCTCCACTCAGTCTCTGACATCAGATGGGTCTTGGGCACACGCTTGGCAATGTCCTTGGGCAGCATTACGTGCCTACAGACAGTGGAGAAATGGAATGGTACTTTACAGAGTCATGTTGTGTCAACATCACAGGGCTGGTGAAGTTAGATAGCTGCCAGGCAAGACATGTGTCAATATTAGCTTTCTAGCTATATAGCTGGATCAAAACAGTTTTAGAAGTACAGTCAACTTACCTATACTCGAATTTCTCATCATCGTATTTGTCAGAGTAATATATCTGCTTCTGAGACATGATGCCAACCTGAAACAGACCAAAGCAATCAGATTAGTTAATAAAGTCCAAGGAAGATGGCAGAAGTGGATGTTTGGGAAATAAGAGTAATGTGCTCATGGAATCTAGTAAATCCAAGCCTAGTTCCAACTTCTGTTGTTGGAGTGAAGGTTTTGGACCGATGGAGTTACCGGGGAGATCCGTTTGACGTCTTGATGAAAATAGCAGATGTGTTGCATCAGTGAGGATAACAAGTGGGCTTATTTTTTTGTTCATCCAAGGAGCATGCTCAGAAAAAGATTTCAGATTGGAAGGTGTCGTGTGGATCTGTGAAGTAAGGGCGCCTATCAAGGGGGTTCTCTGGAGTGGCGCTAAAAGTGAGTGCAAAGGATGTAACTGAAGAAGTAGCTGCAGTGGTTAATGGACAACTGACCCGTATGGTGGCTGGAGAGAGAAAGCCTACTCCATTATTTTGGTCTTTCAAGAAGTCTCTCACACATATCTTTGGGTTGTGAGATATCCTGTACAAGACATTGTGCCCAAATCCATGTAGTGTGATAAATGTAAAATATTTGGACATGTCAATTGTATGTATAGAGGAGGATTATTGTATGGCAGGTGAGGTGAAATGCTGCAATTGTAGTACCGAACATGCGCCCTAATTCCTAAAGTGCCCTGTTACGTGAAAGCGAGAGGTGGCAAGAGTAAGCGCTGTCCAGCGTGTCTCCGATCCAGAAGTCAAAAGAAGAGGAACGTTGAAGAAGCCATGTTAGTTAGAGAACCAGGATCCTGGCATGTTAAAAAGGTGGACTTGTATTGTTTATTGCATTGGTTATAAACTACACAGAGAAAATGTTAGGGTTCGTTCCTTGTGTCCTTATCAATCATTGGCGAAATTAGCATTATGACAATATCTTTAATTAAATCATTCAAAAACCTTTACTAATGCAATTGCAGACAGAAGTTGACAAACAGGAACATAGCACGCATGTTTCCGAGTAAGTTCTGCACTTTAGGGAAAGTCTAAGTTGCTTTTATCATGCTTGGAGCCAACCCTCTGTGATGTCACTGCGTTAGTTTATTACTCTCTACTTATCAGACCAAACCCATGCATCCACAGCTGCACAAACATATAGTTCGGTGTTATCTAAACGCTAGGCAATAAATGTCCACTCCCCAAAGTTGATTTGTTGTGGAATGTCTTGAATAGTCTCCTATCTCGCCCACTCCCCTGCAAAGCTATGTCTCAGTCACACATTTCCCATAGGGCTTATTTATAAGAAGCAGAGAGAGAGAGAACTAAAACAATTGTGGAACAATACTAAAACCTCTACAATTAATATATATTGTTAATCTGTAGTCTAGGAACCTATAAACTCTTGTGTGTATAAGGTAGTTGTTGTGAATTTGTTAGATTACTTGTTAGATACTACTGCATGGTCGGAACTAGAAGCACAAGCATTTCGCTACACTCGCATTAACATCTGCTAACCATGTGTATGTGACAAATAAAATTTGATTTGATTTGAAATGTAAGGAGGGAGGGGTCTTATAACCCCTCCCCTTCTATTAATATAACATAAGCATAATCAATTATTATCATACATCAAACATTTAGTACAGCCTTATCATGACCCCTAGGTGATCCTCTAACACAAACAAAGTAGTAAAATCGGAGAAAATAGGCATTGTTGCGACTGCGGCTGAAAGTTTAGGGACTCAGGGATTTTACATTAGAGGCATTACAAGGAATCCTGTCCACAAATGTTTTACCCTGTGATTTGGACTATGACTGAAAGAGTGGGATGGGTTTATTGATGTATTTCTTTGTTTTTTTGCCATGGTTTTTCGTTCACTACCCATACAATAGGTGGCTAGAATACACCATTAGTCTGCCAGCAAACCACAGTGAAGTAAAGCCCAAGAAAAGGAAATACAAATTAGACAATTACAGGTTTGTCAGATCAATGCCCCGCATAGCACATCATAAACTGAGGTAGCGGTATTTGGCTAAGGCGACAAGCTTTGGCTACTAGCTAGCAAACACAAATCTAGGTCAGCTATATCATCCTAGGCTGGACACATGGCATGTTTAACAAAAAAGTAGTTAATTGCATCCGCGGTGGAGCCCAGTTTCAAAATATTACCATATCGCAGATGCCTGCCGTAGTTTTGAAGTATTCACGAAAAAACAGGCCTTATTTTAGGGATGTTTCATCCTGCCAGCCCCTATTAGTTCTATTGATCACTGTGGCACCAACTCGCCTTCCTGAACGTTCTACTCCCATTTTGTTGTACTGTCACAATGGCAGCTTCGCTATAGTTGGCAATTCAGACCTGCTCACGTTGATTAGTTCAAATGTAAACAACAAAAAAATGACTCATGTTACTCTGAGGTCGTCCCATTGTTTACTATAGGGAAATATAGGTATGTCTGTCTATTTTGCTAAATATCTCGCAATGTGTATATTTTTTTAAATTGGACATTTTAATCATGAGAATATCTTCTTTCAAATTATGTAAGGCTGGGCAGTGTATCTCGTTGTCAAACGCTAGACCAGAAATAGTCAGAAGTTGCCATTTGTTCCTACTTCCTCGTTATTCAGACATAAGCACATTTGGCCCCATTGAGGTGCGGATGTTTACTTTCTACACCAGTTGTTATTTTTCAGCTTCGCCCTAAGAACAGATTGTAGTGGTAAAATAAAAAGGGATACATTCATTTTGACTCGTTCTATTGTCCGGCCTAATCATACATAACTAGCTACTCGTGTCACCCATTTTACCTTTATTGACTGTTCTAGCTAACATAGTTCTAACAAAATGCCACCCGACAACTGTTGAGACTAGCTAAATTAGCAGGCTAGTTAAATAGCTGGCTAACTACTCTAGTTAACAAAAGATGCATTAGTTAACTACTATAGCAGGCTTAGCTAGCTACTAGCTTTGACAACACAAATAAAGCACAAATCACCTTTCTCCACGTGGCTTGTTCCAAATGATTGTACTGGTGATTTCCTAAAGAGAATCTATAAATATCACAAAATAACTGTTGTTTCTAGAATATTGTCCTGCTTCTGATGTGGTCGATGGACCTTTTTCAAGTTTGCTGCGAGTTTCCCTCTCTAATGTTAGCTACTGATGCTGCCTTTCACCATTCAAAAAGCCACCGCTGCTTCTCATTGGTCAATCCTCTCACAGAAATGATCATGTGATTTACCTCGGCCCTGTCACTGGTTAGAATCTATATCTATCTATATATATCTATATATATATATATATATATAGATATATAGATATAAATAAATGAGGGGGTTCAATTAATCCAGCGATATTAGATAAATGAGATACGAATCCCATTGGCCAATTAATGGAGGAATGTCTGTCGACCAATCGCGTTAACTTTATTATGATGCGTCATACGGTTGTAGTGATGGGCATTCCGGCTCTTTTCAGAGTGAGCTCTTCGGCTCCCAAACGGCTCTTTAAAAAAATATATGTTTTGTATTTTTTCAAGTCAACAGTTTGCTTGACTATAATTGGTGTTAAAACAATTCTAATTAAATTATTAAATTAAATCATACTCTAACTTAACCACAATGTATTTAAAAATGCATTGGTTTGTTATGAAAAAGAATGCTATTAAACATTTGCATTTAAAGTACAACTTTTTAATGTATTGTAATGAAACAGGCAGGGAGCAGGTCTCGAACCCTCAACCTTCTAGCCCGAGGTCCAGTGCAAATGCATGCTTGTGCGGCAGAGTTGATTTCTGCGCTTATAAATCCAGGGTCGTTACAGTATATCAACAAAGTGCATATTAATCTAACCATTCAAAACTAATACAATCTGAACATAATAATAGAATATTGCACCATATCAAAGAAAAATAAATAACAATGTGCAAAACTGCAGCATCCCACAAATTGAAATGATTGTAAAAAAGAAGGATGCTATTACACATGTGCATTTCAAGTACTTTTTATTTTTTTTTTTTTTTTCACCTTTATTTAACCAGGTAGGCAAGTTGAGAACAAGTTCTCATTTACAACTGCGACTGGCCAAGATAAAGCAAAGCAGTTCGACACACAACAACACAGAGTTACACATGGGAATAAAACAAACATACAGTCAATAATACAGTAGGAAAAAAGAAATCTATATACAAAGAGTGCAAAATGAGGTAGGATAAGGAAGGTAAGACAATAAATAGGCTATGGTGGCAGAGTAATTACAATATAGCAATTTAACACTGGAATGGTAAAAGAAAACTGTGCAGTAGATGAATGTGCAATGTAGAAAACTGGGGTGCAAAGGAACAAGATAAATAAATAAATACGGTAGGGATGAGGTAGTTGGTTGGGCTATTTACAGATGGGCTATAAACAGGTACAGTGGTCTGTACACTGCTCTGACAGCTGGTGCTAGCTGTTGAGGGAGATAAGTGTCTCCAGTTTCAGAGATTTTTGAAGTTCTGCTCCAGTCATTGGCAGCAGAGAACTGGAAGGAGAGTCTGGCCAAAGGAGGAATTGGCTTTGGGGGTGACCAGTGAGATATACCTGCTGGAGCGCAGGCTACGGGTTGGTGCTGCTAAGGTGACCAGCGAGCTGAGATAAGGCGGACTTTACCTAGCAGGGACTTGTAAATGACCAGGAGCCAGTGGATATGGCGCGACGAGTGTAAAGTGAAGGCCAGCCTACGAGAGTGTACAGGTCGCAGTGGTGGGTGGTATATGGGGTTTAGTAACAAACGATGGCACTGTGATAGACTGCATCCAGTTTGTTGAGTAGAGTATTGGAGGCTATTTTGTAAATTACATCACCGTCGAGGATCGTAGGATGGTCAGTTTTACGAGGGTAAGTTTGGCAGCATGAGTGAAGGAAGCTTGTTGTAAATAGGAAGCCAATTCTAGATTTAATTTTAGATTGAGATGTTTGATGTGAGTCTGGAAGGAGAGTTTACAGTCTAACCAGACACCTAGGTATTTGTAGTTTTCACGTAATCTAAGACAGAACCGTCCAGAGTAGTAATGCTAGACGGGGGACAGGTGCGGAAGCGATCGTTGAAGAGCATGCATTTAGTTTTACTTATGCTTAAGAGCAGTTGTAGGCCACGGAAGGAGAGTTGTATGGCATTGAAGCTCGTCTGAGGGTAGTTAACACAGTGTCCAAAGAGGGCCAGAAGTATACAGAATGGTGTCGCTCTGCATAGAGGTGAATCAGAGACTCACCTGCAACAAGAGCGACATCATTGATGTATACAGAGAAAAGAGTCGGCCCAAGAATTGAACCCTGTGGCACTCCCCCATGGAGACTGCCAGAGGCCCGGACAACAGGCCCTCTGATTTGACACACTGAACTCTGTCGGAGAAGTAATTGGTGAACCATCTTAGGCAGTCATTTGAGAAACCAATGCTGTCGAAGTCTGCCGATAAGGATGCGGTGATTGACAGAGTCGGAAGCCTTGGCCAGATCAATGAAAACGGCTGCACAATAATGTCTCTTGTCGATGGCGGTTATGATGTCATTTAGACCTTGAGCGTGGCTGAGGTGCACCCATGACCAGCCCTGAAACCAGATTGCATAGCGGAGAAGGCACGGTGGGATCTAAATGGTCGGTAATTTGTTTGTTAACTTGGCTTTCAAAGACCTTAGAAAGGCAGGGAAGGATGGATATAGGCCTATAACAGTTTGGGTCAAGAGTGTCTCCCCTTTGAAGAGGGGGATGACCGCAGCTGCTTTCCAGTCTTTGGGAATCTCAGACGTCACAAAGAGAGGTTAAACAGGCTAGTAATAGGGGTTGCAACAATTTCGCAGATAATTTTAAAAAGAAAGGGTCCAGATTGTCTAGCCCGGCTGATTTGTAAGGGTCCAGATTTCACAGCTCTTTAGAACATCAGCTGACTGGATTTGGGAGAAGGAGAAGTGGGGAGGCTTTGGCGAGTTGCTGAGGGGGTGCAGGGCTGTTGACCGGGTAGGGGTAGCCAGGTGGAAAGCATGGCCAGCCATAGAAAAATGCTTATTGAAATTCTCAATTATTGTGGGTTTATCGGTGGTGACAGTATTTCCTATCTCAGTGCAGTGGGCAGTTGGGAGGAGGTGCTCTTATTCTCCATGGACTTAACAGTGTCCCAGAACTTTTTGGAGTTTGTGTTACAGGAGGCAAATTTCTGCTTGAAAAAGCTAGCCTTGGCTTTCCTAACTGCCAGCGTATATTGGTTCCTGACTTCCCTGAAAAGTTGCATATCACGGGGCTGTTCGATGCTAATGCAGAACGCCACAGGATGTTTTTGCGCTGGTCAAGGGCAGTCAGGTCTGGAGAGAACCAAGGGCTATATCTATTCCTGGTTCTAAATTTCTTGAATGGGGCATGCTTATTTAAGATGGTGAGGAAGGCACTTTTAAAGAATAACCAGGCATCCTCTACTGACGGGATGAGGTCAATATCCTTCCAGGATACCCTGGCCAGGTCAATTAGAAAGGCCTGCTCGCTGAAGTGTTTTAGGGAACGTTTAACAGTAATGTACAACGTTTTTAATGTATATAAACAAAGTACACATAAATGTAACAATTCAAAACGAATAAAATCTGAACAACATAACAGTAGAATACTTCACCATATCAAAGAAAAATAAATAACAATGTGAAAAACTGCATCCCACTTAAAACATTAAACTGGTCCCTCTTTTCTCTCTCTTCTTTATTGCAATGTTATAACCAGCAACACACTGCAATGCTGACCATATTTTGCTTTTATGAGAGATTTGCATTCAGAAATGCAAGCTGCCTCACTTTCGAGGGGCTGATGAGGTTTCTTCTCTCAGTAATTATTTTTCCCGTTTTTGAGAAGACCCTCTCAGAGGGAACGGATGTGGCCACTATGCAGAGTCTCCCTGTCATGACTTTAGTAAGCCGTGGGTAGACAGAGGCCTTGTCCTCCAAATAGGATCGGACCTCCGTTATGGCATCTGCTGAAGGGATTCCTTCATGCTGCATCCCCTTTGCTCTCTCGTCAAACAGCATCCAAACAGCAGACGTTTGTGGCACTACTGCTGGTGCTTCTGCTCCATCTGATCCCTCCTCTTCCTGTTGCCCTGGTGCCTGAGCCAGCTGACTGCTGGGGCTGTCCCTCCCTGCTGCTGAGGTTATTCTTTGGAGAGCCTCATCAATCGCTCTGGCATCACTGAAAGCTAACTTCTTAAACCTGGGGTCAAGTGCAGCAGTTTCTGATAGCACGTGATTATATTCCATTCTGTGGAACTTTCTGTCCATTGATGAACATAGGGTGTCCATCAACTCTTTTACATGTCCTGTGGTTACATTTGCTTCTCTCTGGCGGCTGGCTGTGATTCGCTGCAGACGCTTAAACAGGAGTATCATTTTTGAGGCTGTCACATAGCTGAAAAGAGAGAACAGTAACTTATTAGTTCAGGTTCATGTTTTGATACTACATTCTCATCTACTGCTCATATATATATATATGTATATAATACTGGATTAAATAATTATGTAGTAATAACTGCTTACTGTACCTCTTCTCCACTGATCTCCACAGTGACCTGCTCAAAGGGTTCCAGGACTCTGCACACCTCCTCCACCACCTCCCATTCCTCTTGGGTCAGAGCATCAACGGGTGCATTGACAATGGCCAGGGTAGAGATGATGGCATCCTTTGACTCAAGAAACCACTTCAACATATAAAATGTTGAATTCCACCTTGTAGTGCAGTCTTGTTTAGGCCTCAGCTCAGGCATCCACATTTGGCGTTGTGTAGACTAGTTTTCAGCACCTACTGTGCTCCTGTGGAAGTATTCCACAGCTGCTTTCAATTTGTCCACAGTGGGCTTCATCACCTTCAGAGCATCTCTTACAATCAGGTTGATTGTGTGGGCAAGACATGGATGATGGGTCCATTTTAAAAATGTCAAGGCTTTGGTTATGTTAGCTGCATTGTCGCTAAAACAACAGACCACTTTTCCATCTATTTGCTATTCTCTTGCCACTCTCAACAGTTCCTCTGCCAAGTTTTGAGGTGTGTCTGTCGCTGAACTTAAAGCAGTCTAGAAGACAGCTAGACATCGAAAAATCTTCAATGAAGTGACATGTAACCGACATGTAATAAGTGGTTACCCTTGATGTCCAGCAGTCAGTGGTAAGGCAATCATTTTAGCCAATGCAATATCAATTTGGCCTTGTTTTGCAACAGACCTAGACTTTGGCATAAACTGGTCCATAGAAGACTGCGTTGCTGTGGGTTGCAGAGTAGGCCTACTTGACTGAGTGGATACATCTCCACGTGTGGAGGTGCTGGCTCCACCACTATCACTAGCAGGCCCGCTAGTTTCTCGAGGCTCCGCTACAGCTAGCTTCACAGTTGGGTGCACAGTTCGCATATGCCGGTGTAGGTTGTGCGTAGAACTGGCTTTACATTAGATTTTGTTATGGCAAATTCTACACTGTGCTCTAACATTGTCTACATTATTAAAATGTATCTAAATGCTACTGTGCTTCCGACTCATTTTCCAGCTGTTGTTTTCACAGCTGTCCTTCCTCTCTCTCCTCGGCTGCTAAGTGTGTGACTGTGAGTGAGTTGGCTCGGCCCTCCCTTACGCATCTTTGGTTCATTGGTTGACACTACGTGTCTGATTGACAGGAACAACAGGTGAGGCTGTTAGTCTGAGCAGACAGTCAGAAGGAATGTGTGCGCTTGAGCATTTAGGCCTATATTATTTTATTCCTTTTTTCTCTGAGAACCGACTCGTTCGCGAACGACCCATCACTATAAGGTTGCCAAACGAATCGCCACGCAATCACTTCTCAAAGTCAGGGTATATGAGTCGAGAAGTGTGCCTATTTTCCTCGAAAGTACGTAATGTCACGATTCCAAAACGATACAGTATTACATATAAGGACTCACATCTCTGAAAATATTTGTAACGTTGTACTTCTTGTTGATTAAATTCATGCTAATGTTGGGTTTTTCAGCTAGAGCTCAACTGACCATTCACTCCTTGGTAGCATTCCAAACACTTAAAAGACACACCCTTTCACCTCAGCCCTCAGATTAAATGGACACTTCTGATGACGTCTCATGACGTCTGACGAGTATACACTTGCAGGGCAGGAAGGAAGGATTTTTAAATGGACCACTATTGCCCAGAAATTCCGGTAGCTTGTTGGTGCTTTATATGCGCTACAGTCAAACAGTCAATTATGATTGCGTGTCTACTTATATGAACTATATAATTATTAATATACGCCTACTGTATGATAGCTAGAACGATCTAACTAACGTTAGCCTGCCTAGCTACTTCTGAAGAAGGAAAATGTTTTATTTCTACAATTTCCAAAAGCTAACCAAACATAATTACTTTTATGAGACGTGTTTGTGCATTAGTAGCACAATTTCTAACTTATTTACATTCGATTTTACTTACACTTGTATGTTGAGTCAATATTGACGTTGAGGTTTTACATTTTGGCGGACTTTTCTTAGCGGATGTACAATCATCGCGAATTGAATTATGGGGCGTTTCAGGCTCCGAAGTGAACATAATTGTACACTCGCAAACTACATTAAAAACGAGGGATGAGGGGGGAATTCCCCAAGGGCTGAGGGTTTAGGGCCGAGGGCTGTCTACGACTCCTTGCCCTAACATCACCCAGAAAGCACCGCGCGGCCCTTTGCCGTAGCATGGGCAATGTACACAATGGGCGTTAATACGATTCCAACGGAGTTTCCATCTCTTCTCAAGTTTATCTGATTAATCGCGCCCGTGTAGGCGTGTTTTGCGTCGGCTAAAAGTGTAGTGCTTTCGATTTGGAACCGGTCTAGATGCCAGATCTGACTGCCTACAGAATCTGACTGACCGATGCGTCACAAATAATCGTTGTGGATGCTGCTTCTCTCCCACAACTCCGCCGCATAGTTACTGTTGCTAAGACAGATCAGGCAAGCAAGGTGCTGAAACGAAACGAAAGCTAGCAAGTAGATGGCTAATAGGTAGCTAGCTAGCTACAGGTATCTTATTCTGAACCAAAATATAAATTGTTGCAACAATTTCAACGTTTTTACAAGTTACAGTTCATATAAGGAAATCAGTCAATTGAAATAAATAAATTAGACCCTAATCTATGGATTTCACATGACAGGGCAGGGCGCAGCATAGGCCCACCCACTTGGAAGCCAGACCCAGCCAATCAGAATGAGTTTTTCCCCACAAAAGGGCTTAATTACAGACAGAAATACTCCTCAGTTTCATAAACTGTCTGGGTGGCTGGTCTGAGGCGATCCCGCAGGTGAAGAAGCCGGATGTGGAGGTCCTGGGCTGGCGTGGTTACAGATGGTCTGCGGTTGTGAGGCGGGTTGGACATACTGCCAAATTCAGTAAAAACGACGTTGGAGGTGGCTTATGGTAGAGAAATGAATATTTACTTCTCTGGCAACAGTTCTGGTGGACATTCCTGCAGCCAGCATGCATTGTGTTGTGTGACAAAACTGCACATTTGAGAGTGGCCTTTTATTGTCCCCAGCACAAGGTGCGCCTGTGTAATGATCATGCTGCTTAATGATATGCCACATGTCAGTCAGGTGGATGGATTATCTTGGCAAAGGAGAAATGCTCAGTAACAGTGATGTAAACAAATGTGCACAACATTTGAGAGAAATAAGCTTTTTATGCTTATGGAACATTTTTGTTCAGTATAGATAGCTGGCGATGGTGAGAAGCAATAACTTGTTCTGCTAACTGGCTAGGAACCTGTTTTACAGTATAATTTAGCTTGATCAAGTTGTCTTTGTCATATTTTAAGAGTTGAGTATATAGCTAGTCCACTAAAGTGCTTGCTTACAACTGGTCATAATTTCTTCCACACAGTCTGCGCCAATCAGAGCATCTCCTCCCAGTGATCTCCACAGATTGATGAAGCCCACCTGCTTGCTCTGCCACTCCAGTACTGACTCAATACTTTTAAAGATACACCTTACTTCACAAGGTTGAAAATCCTACATTCAATGCATATTGAGTTTTTCCTTGCCACCATCAACAGGAAAAGGTGTAAAGTATAAAGTAAATAACAATGTTATCATTAGTTCCTTGATTTGTCATGCCCATGCCATACCAATTACTCTGAACATTTAACCGTCACAGGTGACTGTGGACCTGTGATAGAGATATTGATAGTAACCCGTGGACCTGTGATAGAGACATTGTCTAAAGAAACAGGTTATAATGTACTTAAGTAATGTGCAACTAGGTTTCTTGAATATGGTTTCCAACATAAGATTGCCAGAACGTTACTGAAGAGAAAGTGCATTACTGTATTGTAATTATTTCAACAAATACATTATTCACCTATGACTAGTGGCTGCAAACAACATAGCACTGGTAATTATGACTGAACAGTTTTAGAAGTATAGCAACAACTTCAGTACAGTTAGTTTTATTTAATTGGTTCAGGGTAGTACTGCCACCATGGTGCATCAGTGAGAATGCAATGAAGTCAAAAGGAAATGGTTCCAGTATTGGATTTTTATTATACAAATAAAACAGGAACACAGAGGCACATGAGGGGTTTGAATGGAGGGGGTTGGAGTGGAGGCTTAATAGTTGGAGTTTCAGATGCTGTAGGATGGTTGTGGTAGGTTGGAAGTTTTGTGGTTTCTGGAAGGGAGATAAAAGCACATATTAGGATACACAATATAAAAAGTACATGAATTATAAAGCGGTGGAAAATATAGTGACTAATATGTAGAGAGAATGTCAGAACTGAGCATAACTGTAAAATTCTGGACCCAAAGTGGCCAAGATGGGAATGAAGAGGATCCTAACTTGTAGGGGGGAAAAGCCCTCTCTGGACTACCAACTAACGACATTGAGCCCAATGTTCAATGAAAAGAGCATTGCATTGTATTTGCAGTGTCTTAACTATTTATAATCTAGGTTTTAGTCTGGCCTTTAGTACTGAGAAGGATGAGCTGCTGTGTGAACTCATCATTAGCACAAGAGGAAAATGTATTTAGTAACAGGAAGTATTGTTGCATTAAAGGGGCAATAAGCAGTTGCTACATCCATTTGACTTATACTATGCATTCGGGAAGTACTCAGACTGTCACAACTTCCGCCGAAGTTGGTCCCTCTTCTTGTTTGGGCGGCGTTCGGCGGTCGACGTCACCGACCTTCTAGCCAATCCTTTTTTCTGTTATCCATTGGTTTTGTCTTGTCTTCCATCACACCTGGTTCCAAATCCCTCAATTACATGTTGTGTATTTAAACCTCTGGTTTCCCCATGTCCTTGTCCGTAATTGTTTTGTTTGTAAGTGCTTGTGCACGTTTTATGGTGGCTACGTGTTTTGTTACCCATATATACGGTTTGTTCTATTTTCCGGTGGTTTTGTTATTAAACGACTCCGTTTTTGGAAACAGAGTTCTGCTCTCCTGCGCCTGACTTCTCTACCGCCAGTACGCACACCTTACACAGACCCCTCGACTTTTTCCAAATATTGTTAAGTTACAGCCTTATTCTTAATTGGATGGATTTTATTTATATTTTTATGCCACAACCTACACACAATACCCCATAATGACAAAGCAAAAACAGGTTTAGATTTTTTTGCAAATGTATTAAAAATAAAAACGATCACATTTACATAAGTATTCAGACCCTTTACTCAGTACTTTGTTGAAGCACCTTTGACAGTGATTACAGCCTCAAGTATCCTTGGGTATGACGCTACAAGCTTGGCACACCTGTATTTGGGGAGTTTCTCCCATTCTTCTCTGCAGATCCTCTCAAGCTCTGTCAGGTTGGATGGGGAGTGTCTTCAGAGATGTTCGATCGGGTTCAAGTCTGGGCTCTGGCTGGGCCACTCAAAGATATTCAGAGACTTGTCCCGAAGACACTCCTGCGTTGTCTTGGCTGTGTGCTTAGGGTCGTTGTCCTGTTGGAAGGTGAACCTTCGCCTCAGTCTGAGGTCCTGAGTGCTCTGGAGCAGGTTTTCATCAAGGATCTCTCTGTACTTTGCTCCATTCATCTTTCCCTCGATCCTGACTAATCTTCCAGCGTCTACCGCTGAAAAACATCCCCACAGCATTCTGCTGCCACCATCCCTACAGTGAAGGATGGTGGTGGCAGTAGAATGCTGTGGGGTTTCCTCCAGATGTGATGTTTGGCATTCAGGCCAAAGAGTTCAATCTTTATTTCATCAGACCAGAGAATCTTGTTTCTCATGGTCTGAGAGTCCTTCAGGTGCCTTTTGGCAAACTCCAAGCGGGCTGTCATGTGGGTTTTACTGAGGAGTGGTTTCCGTCTGGATTTGTGGAGAGCTGCAGATGGTTGTCCTTCTGGGAGGTTCTCCCATCTCCACAGAAGAACTCTGGATCTCTGTCAGTGTGACCACCGGGTTCTTAGTAACCTCTCTGACCAAGGCCCTTCTCCACCGATTTCTCATTTTGGCCAGGCAGCCAGCTCTAGGAAGAGTCTTGGTGGTTCCAAACTTCTTCCATTAAAGGATGATGGAGGCCGCTGTGTTCTTGGGGACCTTCAATGCTGCAGACATTTTTTGGTACCCTTCCCCAGATCTGTGCCGACACAATCCTGTCTTGGATCTCTACGGACAATTGCTTCGACCTCATGGCTTGGTATCTGCTCTGACATGCACTTTTAACTGTGGGACCTTATATAGACAGTTGTGTGCCTTTCCAAATCATGTCCAATCAATTGAATTTACCACAGGTGGACTACAATCAAGTTGTAGAAACATCTCAAGGATGGTCAATGAAAACAGGATGCACCTGAGCTCAATTTCGAGTCTCATAGCAAAGGATCTGTATACTTATGTATGAGGTATCTTTTTTACATTTTATGATAATGTAAAAAAAAAATAAAAAAATGTTTTCGCTTTGCCATTATTGGTTATTGTGTGTAGATTGGTGAAGGGAAAAGGGAAGGGGTCTGAATACTTTCCAAATGCACTCTATATTTATGTAACCTATATTTTAACAGGGAAGACACAAAGGTCTCTTTAACAAATGCGCCCTGTATATACAATATAAATATACACATTATACCCAACTTTATATATATATATATATATATATATATATATATATATATATATATATATATATATATATACACAAACACACACACTAAAATGCATATCAAGGAAATATGGATAAACCTTAAAAAAGAAAAGACTGCAGCTACAACAAACACTGGGAAGCAAAAAAGACATGGGTTAAGCCCGTCAGTGGTGACTCGACGAAATCTTTCTGTACTTTATGCCGTCGGGAATTCTCAATTGGCTATGGAGGGGAGAATGACCTAACTCAGCATGCATCCACAGAAATGCACAAGAAGGCCACGCTAGCTAAAGGTGCTAGCGATATCGGTGCAGTCGTCGTGACGTCTACTGCGGAAAATGACAAATGCTTCCCGAAGAGAGGAACTGTGTGCAATTTTTGCCTTTGTTGACATTGAGTGGCATGAAATTCTGCGACATGTTTGCACACGATGGCTCTCTCTTCATCCAGCTGTCGATCGTCTCTTGCAAAGTTAGCCAGCTCTTACTTCATACTTCATGTCCCTTGGGGGAGACCTGTCCTGTGGCACTGAAGATAATTTTTGAGTATGAAGAAAAAACAGAAGCTGCTGAGATTTATCTGTGCTTTTTCCACAACGTGGGGTGTGTAAAAGATGGAGGAAACAACGCTCTGCATCACAGATGTTTTACATGGAAGTCGAAAAGTTCAAAATGAAGATGCTTCAGCAGAAACAGGACAGCTTTTTTGGACACCAGACCAAGCAGCTGATGGACAAACAATTGTCAGCACAAAGGCCCAAGCAGCAACAGGACTTTGTGAGGTTCTATGACACTGTCATTACATACATTGACAAGTGGTTTGATTTCTCACCAGAAAATGTAATGGTGAAACTAAAACCGATCGGCCTCTATTTAGGAGCTCTCCTTCACTGACCTGGAGCAGGTGGTGGTTGCCCTCAAAATGACAGAGACAGTCAGTATGGACTAACTCTATGAAGAGTTTTGTGCTAGCCGGGAGGAAATCCAGAAACCCAGACAGGATACCACAAAATCCACCAGTGAGAAGTGGGTTGCAGTTTTCCAAAACCTAGGGAAAGCCAACTTGATCAACATGTTCAGGATTCTCTCATTTGTCCTCAGTGTGCACTACACTCACTAATTTCAAAATTATATAAAATCAAATGAACACCACCCTACTCCACTAATTAAATGCATTCATTCCTACCTCATGCCATCATCCTGAAAGGATGGGACACCACTTAACCCACCCTGTAACACTTCTGATGTCAAGTCTCGCACACCTAAATACCTCTCTGCAGCTGCCACCACAACCTCCGTCTTTTTGCAACTTCCGCCCCGTCCCTGCAATACAGTTGATAATCATGGCTATAAATGCTAAAAATCCAATCTTACTGAAATTTATATTACTTTTTTGGCCTATCCCTCTGTACTGGTACATCTCTACTACTCTCCCCACTCCTCCCCCTTAACCCATCTTCCTCTGCTTTCTTCACTGCCTCAGCACATGACAACTTCTGCACTACTCTAACCCTGGAAATCTCAACCATGCCTCTCTCGCACGGGACATTTCTGATCCCCAGCTCCATGGGCACCCCTACAATTAACCCATTCCACTACTTTCCCCAATTCTACACATTCCTTTGTCTCATGCCCTTCTGCACACTTCTCACATCTTGGATCCTCCCTCCTACACACTGCTGCCACATGCCCATAAGCTTGACACCTGTAACATCGTAATGTATTCAGCACATATGCTCGTACTGGATAACTTGTATAACCTAACTTCACTTTGTTGGGCAAAGACTCAACTTCAAAATTTAAAAGAACAGACAATGACTCTAGCCACCCTGTCTGTGTCATATCAAACGACAAGCATCACATACACCAGGAATCTTTCCCCTCAGCTAGTCAACTTGTATATTTACTGCTACCCCAGTTATCACTCATTGGTGCCCTTAACAAACCATCTCCCTTTTTTCAGTGGCAGAACAACAGATTTTTACCTTGTCAGCTCCGGGATTCGAACTTGCAACCCTCCGGTTACAAGTCCAACGCGCTAACCACTAGGCTACTTGCCGCCGCCCACTAGGCTACCTGCCGCCCCTCATGGGGTCAATGAGTGACGAATTTGGTCAACAATAAAAATCTATGGCTTATTTGCTACGGGAGGTTTATTTGATCGAGTAGAAGTTTCTTAATGCTTAAGTTGTTACGAGTGTACTGATATAAGTAGGACAGGTGAAGTCCTGGCAACTTTGAGAAAAAACACTTTATGTCGGAGTTGTCTCCAGATGGCTATGCATATTCATGACATACGGCTAGTACCATAGCATATCTCTCCATTGTTGACGTCAACAACCCTCACTGAATATAAAAAAAAGATTACAATAATGAGATCCAAAGAAAGGATAGGAGGGCGCTAGATAGCCCGCCTTGCGGCTTTGTGGACAACGACTCCCATTAGGTCGGAGAGACGTATCTTGTCAGTATATCCCTATTTGCTGAAGTATGCTCAAAGCTCCAACTCCATTTCATTATTATACACACAAACAGCCATCTTGGTCAGGGAGAAATCCAGAACCAGTCTAATTGGAATGAATGGCAGTAGATGCATAGGTGATGCTTTTACTTATGCAGGAAATTAAAAGTAAGGCATGTGATGTTTCAGAAATGTTGTAGGCCTAATGGAGTTATAGTCAATGTAAAATATTGTCATATAATTATAAATACAGTTTATACAGGTTTCATACACATTTTCTGTATAAATAGCCTCTAAAATATATGTAAACAGTCCATAAATGTCTCAGATTTAGTTTTCTTGGAAAGGTGTGAGTGCTATTATATTTATAGACATTCTTTAATTCAACCTTTATTGAACTAGGCAAGTCAGTTAAGAACATATTCTTATTCACAATGATGGCCTGCCCCGGCCAAACCCTCCCTGGACAACGCTGGGCCAATTGTGCGCCGCCCTATGGGACTCCCGATCACGGCCGGTTGTCATACAGCCCGGGATTGAACCAGGGTCTGTCGTGACGCCTCTAGCACTGAGATGCAGTGCCTTAGACCGCTGCGCTGAAATCAGTGACTGGCTCAAATCAGTAGCCTACTTGTTGCATTTACAACTTGTTCTATTGTCAACTGATTTGAGCCAGTCACTGTATGGCTGTGGATTGACTACATTGTTTGAATGGAATGTTTGCATTGGCAGTTCATTTGAAAAATGTATGGAATCATACCTCTAAAACTGGCTGGCTAGCTAGCTAACACACATACAGTGCAGATAAATTCTCCACATTCATTGTTTTACACCATCACACCATTGGCAAACCATGGTTGACCAAATACCTGATCAACATGGCTGACCTTTCGATCGTAATAAGGTTCATATCATTCTAGTATACTAATTCTTAATTCAATGTAAATCGGGTCTAACAGTTGTCTCGTGCGGAACTGTGCAGGCCGTCAAATCAAAGGCACTCCTTCGATATTAAGTTGTTTTGTCGAAAATGAAAACGTGTCAGTTTGTCACTTTCATGAGGTTGGAGTAATGTTCAACTACTTAAGACATTTGCTCAAATCTAGGTTGCCTTTCTTAGATTCTTTGAAAATTAATAACTAAGGAAGAACTTCACTTCTCTCATTGACTTCTCGAACTCCAAACCCCAGCCTGGTCTGCAAGCATTCCCAGAAGTATTGCGTTGTGTCTCTGGCTTTAGAAACTGTTTGAACAAAGGTTGGTGGCACCTTAATTGAGGAGGACGGGCTCATGGTAATGGCTGGAACGGAATCAAAGACAAGCACATGGTTGGATGCCATTACATTCGCTGTGTTCCAGCCATTATTATGAGCCGTGCTTCCCTCAGGAGCCTCCACTGGTGTTGAACTTTAATGCTTTCACATTATGAACTACCTTGTAGAGAAAGCTTTGTGTATTGTTTTGTCAAACAAATTATATGAAAGAAGTTGAATACTGTCAGGCTGGTATAAAGGATTTGGAGACAGGCACAGGAATACATCATATGGGTTTTTAATACACCCAAAACAAACACGTATACAAAACACTGGGCTGAACCCAAAACAGAAGAGCGAGGGTAAACCTCGTAGAACGACACGGGAGGAGACCCGTAATACACAATATCTATAGGTACTCACACCACCAACGGACATGGGAACAATAATCGACAGCCCAATGGGGAAACAAAGGGCACATTTATACAAACACAATCAGTGAAGAATTGGAACCAGGTGTGCGTAATGACAGTTCAGTGCAGCCTAGAAGGCCGGTGATGTCGACCTCCGGAACTGGTGAACAGAATGAGCAGCAATGACAAATAAATTGAATTAAATATCACATTTTTAAACTAGAGATACACTTCATGAGATGAAAACTTGGTGGAAAAACAAAAAGGGAAGGGAAATGCTTGTGTCACAATGTTAAGCAATTTTTTGTATTTTAGTTGCTTAATTTGATCCACATCATTATAGTCCTATAGAAGGTCTCGATTTTCCAATTTGAACTTCTATGTGGTATAGGAAGAATAGTGTACTGTAGTAGGCTCAGTGTAGTTCCACACTGAGGAAGAGGCGAAGAGAGAAGTTTTACCCTGCCCAAACTCTGTCCACAAAAAATAAGCCCACAAGTGAGGAATTTTGATATGGAAGTCAGTAGCTAGGTTTCCATCCAATTGGCAACAGATTTTCATGTGAATCTAATCAAATCTGCATAAAGAAATACACAATATATATACACAATTTTCCACCAGTGGTGTGTTTCTACTAAACTGACTTGTTGCTGATAAAAATCAGTGCGTGGTGACGTAGTACACATAAAATTTACTTTTTCTCTTAAATAAAACTTTTAATATTGCATGCACATTTACTAAATGAAGAAAACCTATATTATGCATGTATATAATTGTCTTTTAAAAAAAGTATTTGAACACAAAAGTCATGCATCTGTTACTTTCTGAAGGAGCACCAATGGTATCATTTTATACATATATTTATAAGATAGTCGAATGGACCGCTCTAACAATGGAAATACAAGTCCTCAAAGATGGAAAGCAGGCGGGAGGAGGCGAGACATGCCGTGACCATTCACCATTTAACAGCAGGCCACAGAGAAAGATAGGACTCATCGGAGGCAGGTAGCCTAGTGGTTAGAGCGTTACACTGAACCAAAACCGGCTGCGCGCGTGCCCCATCATGCATAAATTTATTTTGTCCCCCCACACCAAACGCGATCACCGACACGCAGGTTAAAATATAAAAACAAACTGAACCAATTACATTAATTTGGGGACAGGTCGAAAAGCATTAAACATTTATAGAAATTTAGCTAGCTTGCTGTTGCTAGCTAATTTGTCCTGGGATATAAACATTGAGTTGTTGTTTTACCTGAAATGCACAAGGTCCGACAATGAATCCACACATAAAAAACGGTCAACCGAATTGTTTATAGTCATCTCTCTTCCTTCCAGGCTTTTTCTTCTTTGAACTTATATGGTGATCTTTTACCAGATCTAATGTGTTATGTTCTCCAACATTAATTTCACATTTCCACACACTTCAAAGTGTTTCATTTCAAATAGTATCAAGAATATTGATATCCTTGCTTCAGGTCCTGAGCTACAGGCAGTTAGATTTGGGTATGTCATTTTAGGCAAACATTGAAAAAAAGGTCAGATTCTTAAGAGTTTTTAAGGAGGTCAAATGTGGGTTGGGATGAGATTTCATGGTTCCATTCAATTACAATAGGCCAACAGGTGTCCAACACAGACAGAGACAAAACGGTACAGTTTATTTAAGAATCTGACGAAAGTAGGGGGCAACAGTGAAACAGATGGGCAATCTCGTGCAACAGGGTTGAAGTGGGATAGCCAGGCGGGAAGTCCCGACAAATATAGCTCACTGCAAACACGTCAATGTAAGGCTGGTTGAAGTTGCATCCCCTCTCGTATATAATGTGCACATGCAAGCACCTTATCATCCGTGAAGGATCCATTACCTGCCACTTTCACCTGCGCGCGTCAATCAAGCCGTTTCCCTGACACAACACTTCACCCTGGTTGGCTGTTCTGTTTGAGGGAGGTGACGCACACGGCCATATTGACATCCCATTGGAAAAGACAGTGTGAAGCATAGGAGTGACGCAGCTTGGAATTCCCACATTTTCCGATGTTCACGGCACGAAAGCGGTCTGTAAAAATAATACGAGGCTATCCGAGCTAAAACGGTGAAATTGAAGTAAGCTGGGTAAGTACATGTCTAATATTACTTTGGAAAAATTATTTTGTGTGGTAAACGCTATTAGAAGCAGAAGAGAGAGAGAGCGGTTAACTGTGGGAGTGATTGCATGCAGCCTTCTTTGTTTACCATGGTAAACTGAGCAAAATATGCTGCATGTGTCTACAAACATTTATTTCCTTTGAGTTTGGTGTCATGACTTCTAAAATTACTCTTATTTCACCTCTCGCTGGAGCAAACGGGGACAATTCACACGAATGAAATGTAAGCCACTGGCTAAAAAGAGAACATGTCGTCCTGGTTTTGTCAAAGACAAATCCAAAGCTCTGGTTTGGTTAGCTACCAAGCTAACAACTAGCCTCCAGCCTAAGTTCCAACTGGATCGGACCTTTTGCTTATATCTGAACGACACAGATACGATAGATGCAATTTACATACACTTAGGTTGGAGTCATTTAACTCATTTTTCAACCACTCCACAAATTTCTTGTCAACTATAGTTTTGGCAAGTTGGTTAGGACAACTATTTTTCCAACAATTGTTTACAGACAGATTATTTCACTGTATCACAATTCCAGTGGGTCAGAAGTTTACATACACTATGTTGACTGTGCCTTTAAACGGCATGGCATTAGAAGCTTCTGATAGGCTAATTGACATCATTTGAGTCAATTGGAGGGGTACCTGGGGATGTATTTCAATGCCTACCTTCAAACTCAGTGCCTCTTTGCTTGACATCATGTGAAAATCAAATGAAATCAGCCAAGACCTCAGAAACAAAAACCTGGTTCATCCTTGGGAGCCATTTCCAAACGCCTGAAGGTACCACGTTCATCTGTACAAACAACTGTACGGAAGTATAAACACCATGGGACCATGCAACCGTCATACCGCTCAGGAAGGAGACACGTTCTGTCTCCTAGAGATGAACGTACTTTGGTGTGAAAAGTGCAATCAATCCCAGAACAACAGCAAAAGACCTTGTGAAGATGCTGGAGGAAACGGGTACAAAAGTATCTCTGTCCACAGTAAAACGAGTCCTATATCGACATAACCTGAAAGGCCACCTCAGCAAGGAAGAAGCCACTGCTGAAAAACTGCCATAAAAAAGCCAGACTACGGTTTGCAACTGCACATGGGGACAAAGATCGTACTTTTTGGAGAAACCTCTGGTCTGATGAAACAAAAATACAACTGTTTGGCCATAACGACCATCGTTATGTTTGGAGGAAAAAGGGGGAGTCTTGCAAGCCGAAGAACACCATCCAAACCGTGAAGTACGGGGTGGCAGCATCATGTTGCGGGGGTGCTTTGCTGCAGGAGTGCACTTCACAAACTTGATGGCATCATGAGGAAGGAAAATTATGTGCATATATTGAAGCAAGGCATCAGTCAGGAAGTTAAAGCTTGGATGCAAATGGGTCTTCAAATTGACAATGACCCCAAGCATACTTCCAAAGTTGTGGCAAAATGGCTTAAGGACAACAAATCAAGGTATTGGAGTGGCCATCACTAAGCCCTGACCTCAATCCTATAGAAAATTTGAGGGCAGAACTGAAAGCGTGTGCAAGCATGGAGGCCTACAAACCGGACTCAGTTACACCAACTCTGTCAGGAGGAATGGGCCAAAATTCACCCAACTTATTGTAGGAAGCTTGTGTAAGGCTACCCTAAACGTTTGACCCAAGTTAAACAATTTAAAGGGAATGCTACCAAATACAACATTTCTCCCAAATGAAAATACTTATTTAGAGCATTTATTTGCAGAAAATGACAACTGGTCAAAATAACAAAATATGCAGTGTTGCCAGAGCAAAAAAAAAAAAAAGTTTTTAATGGTGTTCAGGTCTGGGGATTGGGCTGGCCATGACAGGGTCTTGATCTGGTGGTCCCCACAGTGGGTGCGAGACACTGGCTTGTAGGCCTCTCCAGGTCTCGCACCCACTGTGAAATTTGGTGGAGGATCGGTGATGATCTGGGGGGCGCTTCAGCAAGGCTGGAATCTTTGAAGAACTCATGAATCAAGCCACGTACAAGGTTATCCTGCAAAAACTTGCTTCCTTCTGCTCTGACAATGTTCCCCAACTCTGAGGATTGGTTTTTCCTGCAGGACAATGCTCCATGCCACACAGCCAGGTCAATCAAGGTGTGGATGGAGGACCACCAGATCAAGACCCTGTCATGGCCAGCCCAATCTCCTGACCTGAACCCCATTGAAAACCTCTGGAATGTGATCAAGAGGAAGATGGATGGTCACAAGCCATCAAACAAAGCAGAGCTGCTTTAATTTTTCCACCAGAAGTGGCATAAAGTCACCCCACATCAATGTGAAAGACTGGTGGAGAGCATGCCAAGACGCTTGGAAGCTGTGATTTGAAAATCAGGTTTATTCCACCAAATATTGATTTCTGAACTCTTCCTAAGTTAACATTTGTATTGTGTTTTAAAAATGAATATTAACTTATTTTCTTTTGCATAATTCAAGGTCTGACAACACTGCATCTTTTTTGTTATTTTGACCAATTGTAATTTTCTGCAAATTACTTATTTTGTTTGGGGGAAAATGTCAGTAGTTCATAGAATAAAACAAATGTTCATTTTACGTATAGATAGGTTTTTCTGGTTTTACTATGTGTGTGTGTATATGACAGCTAAAATACTGTTTACACACTTCATATTTACATTTTAAATATAGTACAGTTTAAATTAGATCATTAGAAATAAGACAGGCGCTGTGATACAATATGTTTTTTGTTTGTTTTTAAAGCTGAACTTGCTTTTTGCCTGAGTAACCTCTTGTGCCAGCCCATTCCATGATGACATGGCTCTACACCTAACTAAGCGACGCATTAAATCTGTTTTTGGCGTGGGTACCGTAAAGAAACCCATAGTTGCGTGTCTGAAGTATATGCAAATAGATTATACAAGTGTGAATACAAAAAAGGATCCGTCTGTTTTTAAAATGTCCACTCCCTCTATCGCGATTCGCTAACTATGTTTGCCAATGTTATTAATGTCTCAGGCTACATTTTTGCAATTTCTTACTTTTTGTAGTGCCTATAGGCTTCTGTGTAAGTTACAGATTACAATTATTGCAACTGGAGCTTAAGGTAGGCTATGCAGTCTATTTCTCAGATGGTTCTCTTAATGTCAAATTCTTCACTCTAGCCCAACAATTTGTAATTCAATTTCTGATATGTTGGTTTGAAAAAGCACTATTTCAATACCGTGGTAATATACTGTGTGGTGATATTTCTTCTTTACTGATATAATTTATTAGGCCTGTATGAATCGAGTTTGTTCAAATGCATAATGAGAACACGGTGCAAGTAGGCCACAGTTCTAGTGGCCTATATGTAGAAACTGCAGACGTTTTAAAACCACAATGAGTTATTATTGGGTGATTCATAATGACAGTTGTTACATGAGTCGGTGAATCTCTGTTCTCTGCAGAATAAGTTGTAGTTGCTGTGCTGAGCATCAAGGGGGCGATGTCTGACAGCAGCAGCACAGGCAGCAGCCGCAGTGGATCTTCAACCAACAGTTGGACCATGCTGTCCCCAGAGGTAAGATATACACCAGGGTTTCCCAACTGGCCAAATTGTATAATTTGCCCCCCCACAAGTTTTCTGAGAAAAAAAAAAAATATATATATATATACAAATAAAATTTCTGTTTCATAGTAGAACATAAAAGACTGTAATAACAACAGGAAGTTGGCTCCAAGTGATTTTAATTTAAGAAATCTGTTCCCAAGTAGTGACATGTGATTGTATACAAATGTAAGCAAGGTTTGAAATGATTGTTTTATGCAAACATTATACTGTATCTGTTTGGCCTTCTTGCAGTCAATTTGCAGTCTACAAATTATTTGTAATTGTGTTCCGGTCCCCCGACCATTCACTCAAGAACAAATCGGCCCGCGGCTGAATCTAGTTGATGATTCCTGATATACACCCTGTACCAACCTATGGTGTACCAGACCTGGGTTTCAAATACTTAAATCTATTAAATACTTTGCCTGTTTTGAGCTTGCCTTGTTTAATAAATCAATACTGAATTCCCAAAACTGCAAACCCTGCTTATCTGACACTCCATGCCAGGGTTGCCAGTCTAGCTAAAATCTCTATCCCAATCAATGACTACTCAAACCTGCCCAAAAGGGCTGAAAACTAGGCCAACATTTTTTTACACTGCAAGAGAGGAGTTGCCGCATTTATCCAATAAACTCTTTTTCCATAGCGTTATTGAGCCAATTAAGAAATGATATTAACAGAACTACTTTAGAAGACAATTTTGGTTTATAATTTGAAATGAATCCCTTTTCTGCATGTGCATTTGGAAAGTAATTCAGACCCGTTCACTTTCACATTTTGTTACGTTACAGCCTTATTCTAAAATTGACTTCAGTCAGGTTTTTTCTTCTTCTCAATCTACATACATTACCCCATTATGACAAAGCAAAAACAGGTTTAGAAATTCTTACAAATGTATTAAAAATAAAACACTGAAATATCACATTTACTGACCCTTTACTCAGTATTTTGTTGAAGCACCTTTGGCAGGGATTACAGCCCCGAGTCTTCTTGGGTATGACGCTATAAGCTTGGCACACCTGTATTTGGGGAGTTTCTCCCTTTCTTCTCTGCAGATCCTCTCAAGCTCTGTCAGGTTGGATGGGGAGCGTTGTTGCACAGCTATTTTCAGGTCTCTCCAGAGAACTTCGATCAGGCTCAGGTTGGGCCACTCCAGGACATTCAGAGACTTGTCCCTAAGACACTCCTGCGTTGTCTTGGCTGTGTGCTTAGGGTCGTTGTCCTGTTGGAAGGTGAACCTTTGCCCCTAGTCTGTCCTGAGCAGGTTTTCATCAAGGAGCTCTCTGTACTTTGCTCCGTTCATCTTTCCCTCCTGACTAGTCGCTCAGTCCCTGCCGCTGAAAAACACCACCACAGCATGATACTGCCACCACGCTTCACCGTAGGGATGGTGCCAGGTTTCCTCCAGATGTGACTCTTGGCATTCAGGCCAAAGAGTTAAATCTTAGTTTCATCAGACCAGAGAATTTATTGTTTCTTATGGTCTGAGTCTTTAGGTGTCTTTTGGCAAACTCCAAGCAGGCTGTCATGTGCCTTTTACTGAGGAGTGGCTTCCGTCTGGCCACTATACCACAAAGGCCTGATTGGTAGAGTGCTACAGAGATGGTTGTCCTTCTGGAAGGTTCTCCCATCTCCACAGAGGAGCTCTGGAGCGGTTTCAGAGTGACCATCAGGTTCTTGGTCACCTTCCTGACCAAGGCCCTTCTCCCCTGATTTCTCAGTTTGGCCGGGAGGCCAGCTCTAGGAAGATTTTAAGAATGATGGAGGCCACTGTGTTCTTAGGGACCTTCAATGCTGCAGAAATGTTTTGTTACCCTTCCCCAGATCTGTGCCTCAACAAAACCCTGTCTCGGAGCTCTACGGACAATTCCTTCGACCTCATGGCTTGGTTTTTGCTCTGACATGCACCGTCAACTGTGGGACCTTATATAGATCGGTGTGTGCCTTTCCAAATAATGTCAATTGAGTTTACCACAGATGAACTGCAATCAAGTTGTAGAAACATCTCAATAATGATCAATGTAAACAAGATGCGCCTAAGCTCAATTTAGAGTCTCATACCAAAGGGTCTGAACACGTATGTAAGTAAGGTATTTATTTTTTATTTAATACATTTATAAACCTGTTTTTGCTTTGTCATTATGGTGTGTAGATTGTTGAGAAAATATATTGAATCAATTTTATAATAAGGCTGTAACGTAACAAAATGTGGAAAAAGTCAAGGGGTCTGAATACGTGTGTGTGTGTGTGTGTGTATATATATATATATATATATATATATATATATATAAATCCGACAGGAGAGTTTGAGTGATGAAAGTTGGACAGAGGATCTCAATCTCTGCGCAATAAATATTTGGAAGAACTTGACATTGGCTTGCTTAAAGAAAGAATGAATCATTTATTTTCACTTCTTTATTGAGGACTCAGTATATCCAGAGGCTGCATATGGGCAGAACAAAGGATGCAAAAACAACAACAAAGGCCATTGGTGGTCAAGGTGAAAATGTAAGACCTATGGCAAGATAACAAACGTAACAGTGCTTTAAACCTTCTTATAATAAACAACAAACGCCCTGCCTATTTATTAAAGGTTCTCAGATCGGCTGATACACACACACACACACACACACACACACACACAGTTCTGTTATCGGGACCGGAAATGAAAAAATTGTATTGTGCAACCCTAGTCAGTAATGAACTTGTTCCACTCAGCCATAGCCTTTTTATATGAAGAAGTCATGTCGTGGATGGTGTCCGAGAGGACTTCTGTCTGCAGCACTGAGAGGAGTGTCGCAATGCACTTAGGATATGTGAGGTGAAAGGCGTAATAACACGCCATGAGATATGTCACACTGGCATAGATGTTCTCTTTTGGGAAGGTCACCACAAGCATTGTTCCAATGGCCAGTATGCAGTTGGTTTCGCAGACCGTCATGACAGGGCTAAGGAGTGGTCTTGCCTGAAGAAAGATGTTGGGGTCTTCTGCAAACTGACATACACAGAGAAAAACAAAAATGACCTCAACAATTCACTCTTTGTATGTTATGGTCAAGTAATATGAAAATTCGAATACATGCACACATTTTTCACCTCAAGGATGTGAAGCATAGCCTCACTTGCATGTCCTAACTTCTTGGGCGGAGCCACAGGTGATGGGAACATGTCTGGTAAAGCCTTCATGGCGATTTTGAGTGCTTCACTGTTAAAAAACAAATAGTCTCATTTGATTTACTGCAGCCAGTTAATTAAACGAACATGAATACGTTCATGGGATTCTCCATTGTCAACAGAGCCAGTAATTACCTTTGTCCAGCAGCGGTGGCTTTATCACTCCATAAAACTGTGCCTTGTTGTAAAAGGTCCCCCAGCGGGGCTTCAGTTCAGGTATGAAGTGAGAGTTCCCTCGATCGAGGATCTGTTGGAGTTCATCCATAACCTGACTCACATACACTGTCTGTCTAAGACTCTTTCTAGCTGGAGGCGTAGAAAGCTTTAGCCTGGTTACTACCAGACCGAATTCTCACGAGCTCACTGTTTTACATTTGCCCGAAGTAGTTTACCCCCGTCCCTGCTATGGCTTCTCACGCTGCTCAGTTCCCACACCGTATCTCATTTGAGATTTGTTCTGGCTAAGGAAGCATAGGCCTACTTAAAATGAATAAATGTGCTTACATGATCCAGGTCTCTGAGGCAGGGATACGCTTGAAGTATCTTGGTAGGCCTGTCCTGCTCCTTGGTAGCATCAGTCGATGAAGGCCTGTCTTGCTTGTAATTCAAGGTCCAGGAGCTGGGAAACATCCTTCTGGTTGGGTCTTGCCTTGGTTTTGTACATCTTCTGTAGAGTTTTATAATGTTCCGTAGGCTCTCAGTAGTTTCTGATGCCAGAACACATAACAAACCCAACAAATTAACGTTAAATTTAGACCGAAATTTAAGACTAATGTTTCCGCTGGTACTACCCTCCCCCAAACCTCTCATTCCACAGGAAACACTGAAGACTAAATAGTCACTTTGTTTCTAGTCCCTCGTTTAGAGTAGAAGTTGCATTTATACGGAAACACTTGACTATTTCAATTTGTGCACTTACCACCCAACTGTTCAACCTCTGGGGTGCTGCATGTAGATTATGGGGATCTCTCCAAGATCAGGGTTGAGGAGATGGACTCGTCAGTCTCATCAGTGGACATCTTCTGGCTGCTCTGAAAGCTAAGGCTTCGTGGCCTCTTTCTTGAAGGGGTCGCTCCCTGCTTCTTTTTGGGGGTTGTCACATTCTGAATCCTTTTCAAAAGCTGCTTCACAGATTCCTAACAAACAGCAAATTGTTTGTTATAAGTCCCATTTAAACAAAATCGAATCCAGAAATGAAATGATACAAGCAGACACATGTTGCCCTTATTGATCTGGATGAAGCACATCCCTCCTATTTTGAGTGTCAGATGTTTGCACTTTGGCTGCCAGGTATCCAACAGGTCTGATTCTTGACCCTGTATAAGACATACATTTATTTAATGGTAATTATAAAGGCAAAGAACGCCACACTGTAACAACAACCTAACACCAAAACAACTACATCTTTTTAGATGCATGTATTGTAATGATGGCCAGGAAATGCTTATTTGTCAACAGGGAACACTGCCTGCATGGTTAGATTAAATGTCAATATAACATTACCTCATTTCCACCATGAGTAATTCTCCAAATGGTTCTCCTTCTGAAGAAGTGTTCTGGCCCGGGTGAGAGATCACGTAAATCCTCCTTAGAGAGGCTGGGCAGCATGTCTGTGCTTATAAGCTGCTGAAAAACACATTTAACCGCATGGTAAATAGTTAACAACTAATACGTAGTTTATAGACGCAAAGTGTCAGGTTGATATAGGTAATGAGACATTAGCATACTGTCTTCCCTTTCCAGTTAATGCAGGAATGATTTACCAAGCTAGCTAATGTTAGCTAACAAAATTAGACTACCAGTATATCATTAACGTTGATGTTAATTACTTTAAACCAAAAGACAGTGCAAGCTAATGAAACTAACATTAACGCTAAATTGTCACCCATATTGAAAATCCTAGTTACGTTAATCTTTGCTTGCCTAGCTAAGATTGTAGACATTGACTGACACGTCGATAATTTAGCTTCACTGTCTTTGGCGCCATTTCTTTTTATTTTCTATTGTCTATATAAAGGGCGCCAAAGACGACGAAGCTAAATAATCGACGGTCTCAGTCATTAGGGCACATTTACACCTTATTAACACTATTTCTGACAATAAAGCACTATCAATCTAACCAAAGTTCAAGTGTTTTCAACGAATGGCCGTTCGTGCAGTTAACTGCTAACAGTCAACGTTACCTAGTTAAAATCAGCATGCTAACTTGGTTTGCCAGCTTTCCAATTCAAATGAACCTTAGCTAACGTTAGCTTGTGTGGGGTTCTGATATTTTTATACCATAATAGTATTGACAATTGCTAATAATCATATTGGGGGTTAGTCAGTAGGGACTTGTGTATGTGTAACCCCTTTGCGGACATTTTGAGAAAGTTGCTGACCTGTGGTTAAGTGGGGGGTGTGAGGTATTTACGACAGGACCCTGGCTAGTGCAAAAGTACTGACATGTCAAGAAGGAAGATAAATCAAACAGAGCGCCAAAAGGGGGACCAGCCTGTGTGACACTGATTGGCCCGGCAAGTCTAAACCACGCCCAGGCACTGTTCTGATAGTTCCTGCTTCGTGAGCCGGCCTAACTCTGTCAGAACATATACCCATGTTATCAGCAGAAAGGCAGTTCTTTGTTTCGTCTTGCGAGATGTTACAGTGAACCCGTATATACGGAAATTGTATTTGCCATTCATTAACTTTTGTATTAAACAATTGTTTTAACCAAATTCATGTTTACTATCGTTCCTATCTCAGTTGAACCTACGCAAAACCTAACACTTGCTAAGGAGAAAAGTAGACGGGTATAAACAAATTGACATGACCTTTTTAATACTGCGGTTGATATATGATCCATGCCCGGATAGGTGTCCATTCCATATTCATTCATGGTGTTAGATGACTCCGATTTGGACCGTCTTTGACTTTTTATTTATAGGCTTCCCTTATGTAGCTAGGTTAGATAATGTGATGGAGTGCTGAATATCAGCGCGGCTGTGATTCGGTCGTATGAACGAGGCAGTAGGCCGAGTGCTGAAGATAATAATGTTCAGTATACCAGCACGACCTCGATGTTGCTTTTATACAGCAGTTCTACAAGCACCATTTATTAGTTAACAGTAATAAGTGCCAGAAGATTTTATTTATTTATTTAATCATTTATTTGGCTCCGCCAACACACCACTGGCGGTTCTGGGGGGTTGGGGTGGCCAGGGGGGGCCAGTGCCCCTGTGACAACAATTTTGGACCCCCTTGTGGCCCCCCTAAATGTGGAGTATGAAATAGTTTTTGCATAACAAATTTTTGCTATCGTTCTTTTTTTACATCCGTTATTAGACAGTGGCAACGTGGAACACTAATTAAACCCACACATTTACTAGAGGGACATCGTCTTTTGCCTACTAATGCCTGCAATGAGGTGAAGAAAACGATGAGACAACAAAAACGTCTAATGTAACTGGCCCCTCTAACAGTACAACTGGCCCCAGCTTGGCCCCCCCAGTTAAAAGGGTCTAGAAACTCCACTGCAACACACACAGTTACAGAACTGGACTGGGACTGGACACTCTAGCTTGCTACTTTGTGTAGGTCTACACGTTACCGTCCTCTCCTGACGGCCACTCATTATTTAACTCAAATGTTATTTGTGGAAATATGTTCATTTTTGAGGTGCGAAGTTTGTTACAATCTAAGATCTATAACGATCGTTAATGTTATTAGAACACCTGTAAAGCGGAGTGATACATGTATAGTTAAAAGTCCCAGTGCTGTTATACTCCAATCAAATTTTCTTGGTCCTATTATAAATACTTGTGAACATAACTTTGTTATTTCCGGCCTTTTCATCGAAAGCAGTGGGAACGTTTTACTTGCGTTTGCTTTTAGTAACGTTCAAGATGCTTTGGCGGTGCGTAATCTGCTGCGTTTGTATTACTTTTCCATTGCAGCTGTTATTTAGCCATATCAATAGATTGCGCCGTCGCAGCCCTGATTTCTAGTTGCTCTGTGGTATTGACGGATGCACTGTGGAATATAGAGTGTACAATTCCTTCTATCATGTAAAGAGAAGACCCCTTCAACACCTACTTGAAGGCACCCGACCAGGTGAACAGCCATCGGAGGAAAGCCAAGTACCACCGGAACAAGTAAGTAAGTAGCTAGCTAGGATTTGTTTTTGTTTTCTGGATTTAAAAAAATAATTTAATGAACGGACGATACACGGACAAGTCATACTGTCCATTGGCTATTCGATCATTTTAGCTATAATTAATCTTATGGCTAAAGCTGGGTTAATGTGAAAATAATCAATGATAAATAGGAACAAAACACTTCTTTAGCTCTATTGGTGAAACTAAATACAACTTCAAATAATAATCTGTTTCTTTGAATGTGGTACACAGGACAACATTCAACCCGATCAGCTTCTAGTTAACTCCAGCATCACTGATCAGCAACTCTATACACCTGACTCAGATGAAGGGCAACGGGGCATTGACCAACATGGAGCTGTCACAGTGCAACAAGTAAGTTACTCGGTTGGTGGCAGTACTGAAATTGACCATATTTTTTTTTAAGTACTTGGCTATACTAATAGCATTCATAGTCTTCGCAACCACTTCTCCTGTCTCTAACATTATACTTGTCATGAACTAGTAATGTGCAGGCTGGACATGTCAGGATACTACATTCAATGTCAACTTTTTGGGGGGGGATCTGACAACACATGCTTATGTGATAAATGCCAGAGCCAAGCATTGTCTCTCACAGGTAAGATGCTTTATCTGAACAGAGCACAGCATTTGGTTAGTGACATTATGCAGAGCATTTTGTAGTGGTTCAGTGACGGTTGAGTTTATTCTTAGTGCTAGGTTGTCCTGATTGTGTGTTCCAACCTCCATGATTGATTGATTGATCTCTCTCTCTTTCTCCTTTCTCTCCTCACTCACTCAGAAAGGTGTGAATGACATTGTTGCTGGGGTACAGCAGTATCAATCATCACTATTGGACAACCTCAGGAAGCAGATGGGAGGGAGTGCTAAGGAAGCACATCAGGTCAACTTGAAAAAGATGCTATGGATATAGTTGACAATTTCATTGACCCCTTTGCTGACGTTGCAACAACATTTAGACAGGATAGTGTTATTAAGAAGCAGTTTAGCTGTTTGGACGCTGAGGAAATTCCAATTGCTCGAACCATATGCAGCATGAAATGTGGAGGATCAAAATACTTGTTCATCAAAGACAAATGATTTCATTATGTACCATTAGTCAAAAGTCTAGAACGGTTCTTATCACACCCAAGGAGTTTGTTCTATGGTTGAAAAGGGACCCCAGATGTGCAGGGAAAGTTCTTTTCATTTAATTGTTGATGGTGCTCTTCTACAATTATTTTCAGAGAAACCAAAGGCATTGCAGATTGTTCTGTACACGGATGAAATAGAGATCTGTGGTCTACTAGGATCCTTTGCATCAAAAAAACAAGTTGTTAATGGTGTACTACACCCTAGGAAATATACATCCAGGTCTAAACGGGCTGCTATCAGGCTACTTGCCATGGCTAGATCAGCAGACCTCTGTCAATCTGGTGGAGATGTAATATTGAATAGAGTCAAGGAAGACAGATGCATTGTACAGTGGGGTTAAAATGCAAACTATTAATGGAGAGAAAAACGATATATGGTGCCATGGTCTCTCTGTGGAGACCCCCTGGCACAACATGAACTACCAGGGTTCAAAGAGGCTTTGCCTACAGTTAGTGCAGACACTGGGTGTTCTTTTAAGGACATGCAGTCACACTTCAATGAGGATGCGTATAGTAAAAGGACATTGGAGAAGCATGTCAAACAGTGTGATGAAATAGAAAAGGCAAAGACGGACTTGCTTCGCAACAGCCTGAGAACAACCTATGGGATCAATAGAAGGAGCAAGTTAGTTGAATTCCCAGCCTTTGATATTATACAACAAACTCCGCAAGACATTATGCATGTAATTCTGGAAGGCGTAGGTAGCCCCATTGGAAATCAAATGTGTTTTGAATGATCTTGTTGTGTCAGGACAGATTGATCTGGACTCAGTGAATTCTGCTATTCTTGGTTTCCCTTATTCCCCTCTAGATGTTAGCGATCGGCCATCCCCAATTTCTGTTAGTACATTAACATCAAGTGATGGTAAACTAAAACAGTAATCTGGGTAAATGCTTGTCCTGCTAAGGATATTGCCATTTGTTTTGGAGAGTTTGGAAGTCAATGCGCATATATTTATTATTATTTGCACCTGTTCTTTCCATTGCGACTGTGTCTAGGTGGAAGTTACTAATTGAAAATCATTTGAAGCATTCGAAGGAGCTTTTTCCAGACCGCGATGTTACACCTAAACAGAATTATATGATACATTTGCCATCACCGATAAAGTCATTGGGTCCAATGGTTAGACATGTGTATGTGGTTCAAGTCTAAACATTGTTTAAAGAAACAATGTGCTTCCAAGCTCAATTTAAAAAAATATTTGCAGGTCTTTGATCAATCAGAACCAAATATATGAAAGCTGCCAACATGTTGAGAGTTCAATGCACCCAATCTTTTCAAATGAAAGGGAGATGGGACCTGTATCAGAGGTTGAAGATCTACAATATTTACGTGGACAATTGAGGGACTTCCTAGGTTTCAATTAAGTAAACCATGCTGTATCATTCAAATGGCTTGTAATAAATACATAACTCAGAAGTCCATGATCTTTGCCAAAGTACTGAATGCCAGAATTTGAACTGGTCAAGAACATATTTCTTGTTGATTCTAGGCTTTATAGTTTGTAATATCAACCATTTCAAATTATATGCTTTGATTGAAACATTATGGCTTATCAAGTTGTGGTCCACGCACCTTGTACAGGCCACTGAGTTAGTGGATGCTGAAAAGCTGGTTGATTTGACCTCTTATTACACAATTCGCAACAAGAGCCAAACTTATGTACAAGTCAAATACCATCTTGGGAATGTAATAGAAATGTACAACAGTTCAAATGACTGTGTGTTCCCCAGATATGGAAAGTGTACTGTCTTTATTCTGTACTGTATTTTGTCTACATGATTGCTGTGCTGTGTGTAAGACTGACAATAAAACAGTGAATTCCATTTGGTCATTATCTGTTCTTAATATGTGAAGAGATAAAAAGGATAAGATGCTTGAAATAAGAAATTCTGACTTTGACAAAGCAGTTCTGTACTTGTCAGTGTTGATCAAACCGCTTTATAATTATAGTTTCAAGCATTAAGTTACTCAGAACCAGTAATACAATCTCAGTAACAAGTTATATTAAGGACAAAAAAACTTGAAACAAGTGAAATGCTCTAACATAACTGCCCAGTAAGAAGAAATATCTTGTCAGACAAAAAACAAGCATATACTGCCTTGATTTAAGATTTTATCTTAGATTTCAATTTTTGCGGTGTATACAAACTGTTATAAATGGCTTTTTAGCCGAGGTTTACATATCATTTCAATAGGCATAGGCTACAGACTTAAGTCTGGGTTTATGATTGTAATTAAACTGGTTGGTTTGCCATGGTTTGCATAGCTTGATGCCGGTGGCCTACAGACCCTGATAGGCCAATATGTAAGCTGAATAATTTAGCAGCTTGCTTAGTTCAAATTGACACTCATTTATTCAACATGAATAGCAAGGTGGTTTCGAGGTAAGTGCTTGTTGCCCAGTAACCTGCTGGTATAGGCTACTGAGGATGGTGTTGTAATTTGATTCAAATATCAATAATATGGCTAGGAACTGAATTTGCTTGTCAACAACAGCCAGTGGTTTTTATGATTTAAAAAAAACTAAACTAGTTTGACTGTTACGTCAATCTTATTGTTTTCTAACAACTGATCGGCAATTTCGATAGAACTTTGATAACTTCTAATTTAATTAACTAAACATGGCCATTAATAATTGCATAACCCAAGGCTACAACAACAAGAAATGGAAGTTACAGACTTTAAATCTGTTTGCCATGTCCATGTAGGCAAGTGGCACACATTGACTTGAGATGGCTTCATTTTGACATTTATTGGATCAAATGATAGGCTCCAGTGGCCCACAATGGCATGTAAATTAATAGGCTTCATATGCAAATGTATCATTCTCCATATTTTAATGTCAGTTTCATTGAGGACTTTTTCCTTCCATAACAGAAGCACGCAAGGGAGTTTCATAACTTCCATTTCAAATTTCCAGCCCTCGAGACCCAAGAACTGAGCGTGGGTAAAACACTTCGCTTGATACGGTTTATAAGCAAAGTCGACATTGGAATGGAATTTAAACCGCCTCCGAGCAAATGTATCTAATGTGCCCATAGTTGTTTTCCAGTGCTTTGTCGCTGTTATTTCTTGATGCGCATCAGTTCTAACTTAATGTTTTATGGAAAAAAGATTGTCCTTATGTAGACCTCTTTTTTACCAATCTAAATGGCCTATTACTGGTAGAAAGTTGTCACGATTGCACATGTTCTGCTCGGTCTCCACTCACGCGACTAGTGGACTCGGCTGCCTGCTGCAGCGCTCTCAACACACACTCACACACCCCTCCAGCCCTCCCCATCACACCCACACAGACACAGCCTGCCTCACTGCCTGATAGTCAGCAGCACCAGGTCACAGTGAAAGAGATTCTTTTTTTAAAGAGAAATGTCATAGTGGGTGCAGTGCAACTTAGAAGTAGCCCAAAAACCTGAAACCAATACATTTTCACCGATGACATTGTTTTTCAAAGTAGCCGAATTTGCGGAAAATCATGGCCATGGCAACCCTGCTCCAGGCATACTCAAGCAAATGCTCAAAGTATTTGAAATTGAGGTCTGGTGCCAACACCTTGCCAAATGTTATGACAAAAGAATAGGCTGATCACCTCAACACAGCATTTGATTATAGATTAGTATTCAATGCTGTGAGTTTATATTACATTTCCACTTTACCCACATATTCTGTATGTGGGTATTCGGTGAATAGACAAAGGTTGAGTTGACCATGAGAACCCTATGCTCTCTACATTTCAGGAAGCTGCTGAGAGCGTGGGTCCAGTGGATGATGGGACTGAGAGTCTTTGTGATGTCCCTAGTCTGTCAGAGGAAGTCACAGGTACCTGAGCTCAATCTTACACTTGATACTGTTTCCCTATACTTTCTGTGTGGAGTATTCTGTTATTGTCCGAATTAATGGATGTTGCATAATGAAGTTGTGTGGATGTTATTCATGTTATATTATTGTTTTGTTGTATGCTGTTCCAGGGGCCACTGTGGAGTCTAAGCCAAGTGACCCGGAGACTCCAGTACAAACAGTTCTGTCAGAGGAGGGCCAACAGGTCTGTACTGTGAGTCCCTGATGAACACAATGCTTTCTGAGGGTATCGTTCTCACAGCATAATCTTTCAGAATACAAGGTTCAAAATGGTGTCTTATGTTATATGGCATATGATGTCTATGGTTATAACTCATTATTACCAATTACTGTAAAGGTTTGTGCTTTTATTCTCCTCTGATTCCCAGGTTTGCCAGGAAACGACTCCTGATCTCTGCGAGGGCCCTGTCCCCTCCAGCCCTACCCTGTTAAGCCCATCCCTGTCTAGCCATGTGCCCCTTGACCCTGACCTGGCGAGTCAACCTGAACCCCCCATCATCCATGATATGGTAACCAGCTCCCCCACTGACAATGAGCAACTCGCTGCCATGCCCTTTGTCACTCATGTCGATCTGGTTGTGCCACTGCATGTTCCCTTCACAGAACCACCCCCCTCAGAGGTTGAGCCTGAGTTAAGCCCTGTCCCTGAGAGCTCCACCCTTGATACCCACACTGATACAGGCTCTGTACCTGAGAGTCTTGCCCTAGAAACTAGTGCCGAACCTGACATAAGCATTCACACAGACTCCCTCATCCCAACGGGCCCCCAATCTGACACTGTCCCTGATATTGGCCCCCTCCCAGAGAGCTCTGAGGAGCCTCTAAGCCCTGCCCCAGAACACCATGCTGCTCCAGAAAGCCCAGCCCCTGATGGTCCTCCTCCAGAGACCATTGGTTCAGAGGAGGCAGCAGAAGAGCCAGCAGTGGAAAAGGAAGAGACGGAATTACCTGAAAAAGTGACTGACATACCAAAGGAAGAAGGTATGGATTTGTACACTAGGTTGGAAATCAGTGAAAAGTTTCTGAGATATGGCATACAATTAACCCTAGAACAACTTGGTTTCTCAGCCTACAAGTACCTGATAATGAATGTTGTCTGGTGTCCCCTTTAGCCTACGCATCAGATTCACCTACTGGGTTGTAATCAAACTAAATAAATACCGTTGTACAAAATAATAATTTGATTGAATGTGGTCATGACTTAAGAATATTTTGTTTATATTGAATATTTGTGTATTTTGAAGTACATAACATGCACATACGAATATGTTCTGTATTATTCTACAAAGGTCTACTGCAACACATGTTTTATTTGTACATTTGATGAGTAATAGTAGGTAATAGAATCCAATCCAGTTAAAGAGTTTGCCATAAACACCAATGCTTGGTAAATAATGCAAAACAGAAATGTGACGGAAAATCAACATCAGAATCAGATGAAGACCCCACATTGCTATAGTCGATTTCAGGCTCAAAATTCGATCCTCCATCCAACTCCAGCTCATCCAAATTCAAAAAACATATGGGTTTTAACATACCCCGACTCAACAAACAGTTACAAAAACAAAATTTGTGTTAGAATTACACACAAGATATATCTACATTCAGAGCATTCTACCATCTAACACTTTTGTATAACATTTTCAATAGCTTTAGTGCATGATTTTAATTTAGCTCATCATCGATCTTTCTGCTCTTCTTGTCTGTTCCTCTGCTAGAATCTCCCAGTAGCTTTGACTTTGGAAGAGCTGACAGGAGTTCTGAGGAAGGAGTTGGTCTGAGGAGGAGATATGTGGCACCAGAAATGACATCGGACGATGAAGAGGTGGAGTTCAAAATGGCAGAGAGGAAAGAGAAGGGCTTCTCTATGAACACATGCATTGTGTGTGCCCTTGTCCTGCTCTGTCTAGGGTCCCTCTTCCTCTCCGGTGAGTTCAGTCTAAACCAGATTTTGCTAGTGTAATTTTTTTCCATTTATTTTCTTATGGAATGGACATTTTGCAATAGACACACAGGCTGAATAATGCGTAAATTTCATTCTTATGATAAAATCTATATGACTTAATGCATTCGGAATGTATTCAGACCTCTTGACTTTTTCCACGTTTTGTTACAGCCTTATTCTAAAACAGATTCAATATTTTTTTTCTTATCTGCACATCAATACCCCATAATGACAAAGCGAAAACAGGTTTTTATAAATGTTTGCAAATGTATTAAAAATAAAAAAACAGATACCTTATTTACATAAGTATTCAGACCCTTTGCTATGAGACTTGAAATCGAGCTCTGGTGCATCCTGTTTCCAGAGTTCCTCTATGGAGATGGGAGAACCTTCCAGAAAGATAACCATCTGTGTAGCACTTCACCAATCAGGCCTTTATGGTAGTGGCCAGACGGAAGCCACTCCTCAGTAAAAAGCTCATGACAGCCCTCTTGGAGTTTGCCTAAAGGACTGACCATGAGAAACAAGATTCTCAGACTGGGGCGAAGGTTCACTTTCCAACAGGACCCTAACCACACAGCCAAGACAACGCAGGAGTGATTTCGGGACAAGTCTGAATGTCCTTGAGTGGCCCAGCCAGAGCCCGGACTTGAACCCGATCAAACATCTCTGGAGAGACCTGAAAATAGCTGTGCAGCGACGCTCCCCATCCAACCTGACAGAGCTTGAGAGGATCTGCAGAGAAGAATGGGAGAAACTCCCCAAATACAGGTGTGCCAACCTTACACAATAAGACTTGAGGCTGTAATCACTGCCAAAGGTGTGATCAACAAAGTACTGAGTAAAGGGTTTGAATACTTATTTAAATGTAATTTAATAAAAAAATATATAGAGATATAAATTTGTCCCAAAACATTACACCTGTTTTTGCTTTGTCATTATGGGTTATTGTGTGTAGATTGAGCGGGGAAAAAAACTATTTAATCCATTTTAGAATAAGACTGTTACGTAACAAAATGTGGGAAAAGTCAAGAGGTCTGACTACTTTCCTAATGCACTGTAATGCCTACAGCCCCCTTGGATTGCTTCACATTTTGTGTTACTATGTTTGATTAAAATAAAATGGTCAATGATCTACACAAATACTATGTCAAAGTGTATATAAAATATTTGAATAATAATAATATAAATCAAATTGTATTGGTCACATACACATATTTAGCAGATGTTATTGTGGGTGTAGCGAAATGCTTGTGTTCCTAGTTCCAACAGTGCAGTAGTAACTAACAGTTCACAACAATACACACAGTAAACTAATGTAATTAAGAAATATATTAATATTAGGATGAGCAATGTTGGAGTGGCATTGACCAAAATACAGTATATACATATGAAATGAGTAAAACAGTATGTAAACATTATTAAAGTGACTAGTGATTCCATGTCTATGTACAGTGGGCACCAAAATCAAGGTTTCATAATTATTGTCACTCCTCATTTAGTACTTAGTGCAACCACCTCTGGCAAGGATAACAGCATGGAGTCTTTTCCTGTAATGTTTGACAAGGTTAAGGAACACATTTGGAAGGATTTTGGACCATTCCTCTATGCAGACCCTTTCAAGATCCTTCACATTCTTGGGTTTGCGCTTATCAACTGCCCTCTTCCACTCAGCCCACAAGTTTTCAATTGGATTGAGATCCGGCGACTGAGATGGCCATGGCAGAACATTGATTTTGTTGTCACAGAACCATTTCTGTGTGGATCTTGAGGTATGTTTCGGGTCATTGTCTTGTTGGAAAGTCCACCTACGGCCAAGTCCCAGCCTTCTGGCAGAGGCAACCAAATTGTCAGCCAAAATTGCCTGATACTTGGTGGAATTCGTTCTGCCATCAATCTTAACCAGTGCCCCTGGACCTCTGGAATTAAAACAGCCCCAAAACATCACTGACCACCCTCCATATTTCACTGTGGGTATGAGGTACCTCTCCTCCTGTTTCGACGCCAAACATGCCGATGCTGTATCTGACCAAAACGTTCAATTTTGGTCTCATCTGACCAGAGCACCTTCTTCCAGTCATAATTTAAATGACGTTTGGTAATCTCCAAGCGCTTGCGTCTGTGTCTTGGGGTCAGAAAGGGCTTTCTTCTGGCAACCCTTCCAAAGAGCCTGTGGTTGTGGACGTGGCGTCTGATGGTGCTTTTTGAAACCTGGGCCTGCAATTCTTTCACAGTGATTCTTGAGGATTTTGTTGCTTCTCTCACCATCCTCCTCCCTATCCTGGGGGGCAAAGTGCATTTGCGTCCTCTACCCTTGAGGTTTTCAACTGTTCCATATCTTTAGATTTTTTAAGTAATTGCCCTGACAGTGCTCAGTGGTATATTCAATCGTTTGTGGATCTTCTTGTAGCCATTACCAGATTTATGAAGGTCAAAAGAGACAGATGGTCATAGAACTAACAGTTATTTTGTTTTCTTCATGGTGTTGGATGACAAAGGGATATTGCATGCGTGTTACCTCATTTTTATACCCTAGTGAAACAGGAAGTGATGTAATGGCTCAATATAGTTCCTTAAGAATAAGTGGAATTTAATTTGTGGTTTCATTTTGGTAGATGTTATTTACAATAATCTTTAAGGGTGCCATTAATTGTGAAACCTTGATTTGGAGGACCATGATTTTTTATTAAATCAATAAATTATTTTGGTTGGTTCCATTGAAACATTAATAAAGTACAGTATTTCTCACATGTTGGTATTTTGAGTTTATCTCTATAATTATTTTGTTTATATTTGTTTAAGAATTATTTGTGCATTGCCAGTCAGGGGTGCCAGCAATTTGTGAGCCCACTGTACATAGGGCAGCAGTCTCTAAGGTGCAGGGTTGAGTAACCAGTGGTAGCCAGCTAGTGATGGCCTTGAGATAGAAGCTTTGTCTCAGTCTCTCGGTTCCAGCTTTGATGCACCTGTACTGACCTCGCCTTCTGGATGATGATGATAGCTTTGCACACTCTTGGTATTCTCTCAACCAGCTTCACCTGGAATGCTTTTCCAACAGTCTTGGAGGAGTTACCACATAGGCTGAAAATCTGGGTGCTTTTTCCACTCTGTGGTCCAACTCATCCCAAACCATCTCAATTGGATTGAGGTCAGGTGGTTGTGGATGCCAGGTCATCTGATGCAGCACTCCATCACTCTCCTTATTGGTGAAATAGCCCGTACACAGCCTGGAGGTATGTTGGGTCATTGTTCTGTTGAAAAACAAACAATAGTCCCACTAAGCGCAAACCAGATGGGAAGGGTTATCGCTGCAGAATTATGTGGTAGCCATGCTGGTTAAGTGTGCCTTGAATTCTAAATAAATCAACTTTATTTATAAAGCCCTTCTTACATCAGCTGATGTCACAGAGTGCTGTACAGAAACCCAGACTAAAACTCCAAACAGCAAGCATTGCAGGTGTAGAAGCACGGTGGCAAGGAAAAACTCCCTAGAAAGGCCAGAACCTAGGAATAAACCTAGAGAGGAACAGTCCTCTTGGCCAGTGCTCTTCTGGCTGTGCCAGGTTGAGATTATAACAGAACATGGCCAAGATGTCCAAATGTTCATAGATGACCAGCAAGGTCAAATAATAATAATCACAGTGGTTGTCGAGGGTGCAACAGGTCAGCACCTCAGGAGTAAATGTCAGTTGGCTTTTCATAGCCAATCATCCAGAGTATCTCTAGCACTCCTGCTGTCTCTAGAGAGTTGAAAACAGCAGGTCTGGGACAGGTAGCATGTCTGGTGAACAGGTCAGGGTTCCATAGCCGCAGGCAGAACAGTTGAAACTGGAGCAGCAGCACGGCCAAGTGGACTGGGGACAGCAAGGAGTCATCAGGCCAGGTAGTCCTGAGGAATGGTCCTAAGGCTCAGGTCCTCTGAGAAGGAGAGAGAATTAGAGAGAGCATACTTAAATTCACACGACACCGTATAAGAGAGGAGAAATACTCCAGATTTAACAGACTGACCCTAGCCCCCCGACACAAACTACTGCAGCATAAATACTGGAGGCTGAGACAGGAGGGGTTGGGAGACACTGTGGCCCCATCCGAACAGGCAGGATATAACCCCACCCACTCTGCCGAAGCACAGCCCCCACACCACTAGAGGGATATCTTCAACCACCAACTTACCATCCTGAGACAAGGCCGATTATAGCCCACAAAGATCTCCGCCACGGCACAACCCAAGGGTTGTCACTGACAGTGTCAGTGATGTTGAGATGTCTGTTACTCTGTGAAGCATTTATTTGAGCTGCAATTTCTGAGGCTGATAAATCTAATGAACTTATCCTCTGCTGCAGAGGATAACGCAAAGTCTTCCTTTCCTGTGGCGGTCCTCGTGAGAGCCAGTTTCATCAAAGCGCTTGATGGTTTTTGCAACTGCACTTGAAGAAACTTACAAAGTTATTGAAATTTCCAGATTGACTGACCTTCATGTCTTAAAATAATGATGGACTGTTTCTCTGATTATTTTAGCTGTTTTTGCAATAATATGGACTTGGTCTTTTACCAAATAGGTCTATCTTCTGTATACCTCCCATGCCTTGTCACAACACAACTGATTGGCTCAAACACATTAAGAAGAAAAGAAGTTCTACATTCACTTTTAACAAGGCACACCTGTTAATTGAAATGCATTCCAGGTGACTACCTCATGAAGCTGGTTGAGAGAATGCCAAGAGTGTGCAAAGCTGTCAAGGCAAAGGGTGGCTACTTTGAAGAATATATTTTGATTTAACTCTTTTGGTTACTACATGATTCCATATGTGTTATTTAATAGTTGTGATGTCTTCACTATTCGACAATGTAGAATTTTTTTTTAAATAAAGAATCCCTGGAATGAGTAGGTGTGTCAACTTTTGACTGGTACTGTATATATTTGATGTCTGATTTGTTATTGTTACCCATCTACCAATCACTGCTCTTTGAGGCTTTTGAAAATCTCCCTAGTTGAATCTGTGCTTGAAATTCAATACTTGCCTGAGGGACCTTTTTTAAAGATATTTCACACAGAGCGATTCCATATAACTTTTTATGTGATTTGTTAAGCCAAGTGTTACTTTTGAACTAATTTAGGCGTGCCTAAACAAAGGGGGTGAATACTTATGCAACGACTAAATCAAATGTTATTGGTGACATGCGCTGAATACAACAGATGTGGATTTTACAGTGAAATGCTTAGTTATGAGCCCATTCCCAACAGTGCAGAGCTAAAAAGTACTACCAAAATAAAAACAATAACAAGGCTATATACGAGGAGTACGAGTACCGAGTCAATGTGCAGGGCTACGAGGTAGTTGAGGTAATACTGTATGTATATGTGGGTAGGGGTAAAAGTGACTAGGCAATCAGTCAGGATATATAATAAACCGCGTAGCAGCAGCGTGTGTGTGTGGGGGGTCAGTGCAGTATGTGTGGTGGGGTGTCAGTGTAGTATGTGTGCATACTAGAGGACCTGAGGTGTAACACAACTGTAAATGTGTTAATGATTTGAAAACTGAGATGTGACTAGTTGAGAGAGCTGACAAATTACCATTCAAGATCATGAATGCAATACAGACTGCAATGCCTTCAGTGTTTCTATATTGTAAATCAACTTTAGTCAAGTGCCTCGGCGCCTGTAGGGCCTATACAAAGACTTTTAGGCCCTATGATTAAGATGTGCTGTACCAACAGGTTTCTTCCCTGATCTGGATGACTGTAGGTCTGTAGAAAAATAAGAAATGTCAGTGTTAGCTTTTATGATAGCTAATTCTCATTCACTCGCTGAAGCGCTAATCCTGTCTCACCCTTCATGCACTTGCCTATACTGTAAACACTTACAGTAAAGTATCAACAATGGCTACTGGATTTTGCAGTGGCCAAGTTGAAGACATAACCCATAATAAGCAACATGTTTGGTAGTTCATACGGCCCAGTACATCACGTGGGCCAAGCTTCCTGCTATCCAGGACCTCTATACCAGGTGGTCTGACACCACCTATACCAGGTGGTGTCAGAGGAAGGACCAAAAAATTGCCAAAGACTCCAACCACCCTAGTCATGGACTGTTCTCGCTGCTACCACACGGCAAGCGCTACCAGAGCACCAAGTCTAGGTCCAAAAGGCTTCTTAACAGCTTCTACCCCCAAGTTATAAGACTGCTGAACAGCTAATCAAATGGCTACCTGAACTATTTACATTGACCCCTTTTTTTTTTTTTTAAATCTATGCATAGTCACTTTACCCTACCTACATATACATATTACCTCGACTAACCTATACATTGACTTGGTACCGGTACCCCCTGTATATAGCCTCGTTGTTTTGTTCTTTTTTTTACTTTATTTAATCCATATTTATAAACTGCATTGTTGGTTAAGGGTTTATAAGTAAGCATTTCACATTAAGGTCTACACCTGTTTCGTTTGGCGCATCTGACAAAAAAACATTTGATTTGATGTTTGGTCAGGCATGCAAATGGTCAGAGATTGTGCCAATGACCAAATAACTTCCCAACAATGTTATGCTCTGATAGAGTAGTTAAAAATGGGCTTTGCTTTTTGGATGATCAAATATATGCAGGTGTGTTGATGTACGTTACATACGTTTGGAAAATGTGGTTTGATGTATTGTTTTCTTTTTTTGACAGATGACTCGGATGAGCTGAGTGAGAAAGAACAAAACCAGGTCTGTTGCTCAATCCTACTTTCTCGGTCATCGTCACATTCAACAATGTTGTATTGGGATGGAAGTTAAAGGAACTGGACAAACTTAGAGATAAGAATGCGTAATCGAATGATTTAAAAGGGGCATGGAGTCACCTCTTCACTGTTGACGTTGAGACTGGTGTTCTGCGGGTACTATTTCATGAAGCTGCCAGTTGAGGACTTGTGAGGCGTCTGTTTCTCAAACTAGACACTCAAATGTACTTGTCCTCTTGCTCAGTTGGTCCCCGGGACCTCCCACTCTTTCTATTCTGGTTAGAGACTGTTTGCGCTGTTCTGTGAAGGGAGTAGTACACAGCGTTGTATGAGATCTTCAGTTTCTTGGCAATTTCTCGCATGGAGTAGCCTTCATTTCTCAGAACAAGAATAGACTGACGAGTTTCAGAAGAAAGTCCTTTGTTCCTGCCAATTTTGAGCCTGTAATCGAACCCACAAATGCTGATACTCCAGAATCTCAACTAGGCTAAGGAAGGCCAGTTTTATTTCTTCTTTAATCAGAACAACAGTTTTCATCTGTGCTAACATAATTGCAAAAGGGTTTTTCTAATGATCAATTAGCCTTTTAAAATTATAAACTTGGATTAGCTAACATAATGTGCCATTGGAACACAGGAGTGATGGTTGCTGATAATGGGCCTCTGTACACCTATGTAGATATTTCATTTAAAATCAGCTGTTTCCAGCTACAGTAGTCATTTACAACATTAACAATGTCTACACTGTATTTCTGATCAATTTGTTATTTGTAATGGACAAAAAAGTTGCTTTTCTTTCAAAAACAAGGACATTTCTAAGTGACCCCAAACTTTTGAACGGTAGAATATATAATGCTGTGTTGATTGTCTGTGATTTGTATTCTGCTGGACAGGACTGGCTAAACAATCCTCAGGAGATGAAGGAGCTTTTGGATAAACTGACACAAGAAAATCTGCAAATCTCCCAGTTAGAAACACAACTCCAGGTCAGCCCATGAACCATATAGTTATTTCCGAATGGCTGTGGATCTGACTTTTTCAGGATCTCCAGTCCGCTGGACTAGAAGATCCAGAGCTTCCGACGCTTCTGTGGACATGTGGATCACGTTCTGCGCATGTGTATATTCTCTACTTTACGGGCAGAGAACAGGCTACTCAGGCGAATGGTGCTCGTTTTAATAAAGTTGGATCAAAGCTGAATCGATGTCTGCAATATCACATAATGATGACAGTATTCCACATAACAGAATAAACCATTACTATTATATTTGGTTCTGTTTTGTAGAATACTGTGATCATTATGTGATCTTGCAGACATTGATTCAGTTTTGATTTAATGAGCACCATTCACCTGAGCAGCCTGTTCTCTGCGTGTAAAGTAGAGAATATACACATGCGCAAAACATGATCCACACATCAATTTTATTGGTCACATACACTGTACACATGGTTAGCAGATGTTAATGAGAGTGTAGCGAAATGCTTGTCATGCGCAGAAGCTTAGGGAAGCTCCGGATCTTTGGACTAAAAGATCCTACCTTACTAAGAAAAAAAGCTACGTTTTCCCCTCTGTTACAGGCCCATAAAGAGGAACTTGACAAATTACAATTCAATCTATTTCAATCCCACTTCGTAATGTAACATTTTTCAAAAGTATAGGCTCTGTATGTAGTAATCATCTGTAGATGTCATTGCAACAGGGAGTTCTGTTTCGTCCTGCAACACAGAGGACTTTAGGTGTAACACAACTGTAAATGTGTTAATGATTTGAAAACTGAGATGAGACTAGTTGAGAGAGCTGACAAAAGACCATTCAAGATCATAAATGCAATACAGACCGCAATGCCTTCAGTCTTTTTATATTGGAAATCAACTCTTTAGTCAAGTGCCTCGGCGCCTGTAGGGCCTATACAAAGACTTTTAGGCTCTATGACTAAGATGTGCTGTACCAACAGGTTTCTTCCCTGATCTGGATGACTGTAGGTCTGTAGAAAAATAAGAAACAGCAGTAGCTTTTATGATTGCTAATTCTCACTCGCCAAAGGGCAAATCCTGTCTCACCCTTGAATACTGTGACCATTATGTGTTCTTGCAGACATTGGTTCAGTTTTGATCTAACTTTATTAAACGAGCCCCATTCGCCTGAATAGCCTGTTCTCTGCGCGTAAAGTAGAGAATATACACATGCGCTGGAGCTTCGGAAAGCTCAGGGTCTTTGGACTAAAACATCCTGAAAAAGTCACATCCACAGCCTAATTATTTTACATTTAAATCTTTTTTGAATCTTTATTTATTATTATGTCCTACCTTCCTACAAATAAAGTTTTCCCCTCTCTTTTACAGGCCCATAAAGAGGAACTTGACTCCGCCCTAAATGCAGGATCCGCAACGGGTAATGAAAACGGAAAAGGAGATCTGGAGCAAGAAAATAATATGAAAGAAGAGCTGTCATCCCTACCTGGCCTGAAGGAGGAGCTGGAAACGCTGAGGGCTAGAGTGACCGAACTGTCCCAAATCACAGAAGGTACAGTATTTTCATTTCACTGTGAACACATTAATTATTCATTAGTCTTTCTTCCATTGATAATATCCATAATTTGTTTGATAATCTATAAATATGTCAGTATTTCGGTTAATTCGAATAAGGCAGTTCATTCAGGAAGTAAACTGACATTCCAATGACTTTTAAATAAACTGAAAACTAGAAGCAATTTTTTCAAAAGTTGTAAAAATGTTTTATTCAAGTCAATTTCTAAATTGACTGCCTTCAATTTGAATTTACCCCAACCCTGATCAAAGTGAACTGTATGGTTCAGGGGAGATTTAATTACTGTTGTGAATCTCTTCTTTAACATGCATGTAACATAATTCTCTGGTATGGTAGCTGAATGCTGTAACGGTAACTAATCCACTTTTGTACATCGCGCTGTTCTGTACATTTGACCTTTATTTTAGCGCCCCAAAAACGTAATACTTCCAGGTCAACTGTAATATGAATACCATTGTAAAGCACCACACCCTTTCCGGGTGGGGAAGCGAAAGCTACTGCGTCATAGTGAAAGGGGGAGGTATGTCGTGTAAGGAACCGGCTTTTTTCACCTGATTTGTCCAACTTATCACCTCTAAAATGTAAATAAAACACTATAAAGAGTTTATATAATGTCTCATTACATACCTATATGAAGGTTTGTGTAATTTGAATAGGGTTTTTAGGGCGGTGCTAAATTTATGTTCACAATAAAGTAAAATAAATGTTCACCTTTATTTACTAGGCAAATCAGTTAAGAACAAATTCTTATTTTCAATGACGGCCTAGGAACAGTGGGTTAACTGCCTTGTTCAGAGGCAGAACGACAGATTTTTACCTTGTCAGCTCGGGGATTCAATCTTGCAACCTTTCGGTTACTAGTCCAATGCTGTACCTGCTAGGGTACAAGCCTCTTCACAATTAAACTGGGTGTCATGGTTTTTGAGTCATGGTTCGCAGTGATTACGTGAAAAATTAACAATTGATTGAATGAACTATTGATGAACTCACGAGTAATTCACTTTACACTCACCATCGATAATTTCTTGTTTTTAATCTGCGAGAGAAGCGCTACACCTGGTGGAGAGATACTACTGCATGGTCGGAACTAGAAGCACAAGCATTTCGCTACACTCGCATTAACATCTGCTAACCATGTGTATGTGACAAATACAATATGATTTGATATGATTTGAGTGGCAGTATGACACAGAATGAGTTGCATTATGCTGCTGTACGTTACGTTGTGACACGTCACACTTTTTTTCAACATTTCTCATGGTCCATTACCATGTCAATCAATGCTGAATCCAAACTTAGTTCACACCCCGGATTTTGATGCCAACATTCGCTACAGTCCCATTAGTTTTCATTGCAGCCTCGTTTGAATGCCGCGATTGACCACATATGTACGGAACGGAGTTAGCTACCGGTAACTCACAAATTTTTGTTCTGATATGTCTACCTCAGCCAACAAGGAAACACCCCCACCTCCCTCAAGCCCAACTCCACCCCCTACTGGCCAACCTGGGATTAGCAACCAGAGTAGCACCACAGCCGGGCCCGAAAGAAGGAGGGATCCGAGAGAGGGGGCCAGGGTGAAGGAAGAGCTTCAGAGGCAGAAGGTGCTGTTGGAGGAAAGCAGGAAGAGACTGGAGGGGATGAAGAAGGATGGTGGGTATAAGAAGGGTGGTGGGTACCAGAAGACTGTGAGGGAGAGCCTGGCTGAGATCCAGAAGAGACTCAGTGAGCAGGTGGAGAAGATGGGGAACAGGATTGAGGTCAAGAAGAACAAGAGGGATGGGAAGAAAGCCAAGGACAACGGCAAAGACCACTGGAAAAAGGAGAAGAAGGAGTGGAAGGGAGAGAAAGATTGGAAACACAGCAAAGACAAGAATGAGGGCGAATGGAAAGAGAAAGACAAGAGGAAAGAGAGGGACTGGAAGGCAAACAAACAAAACTCTCATAAAGAGGCCTGGAGGAAATCCCAGGATGAGTGGGAGAGAAAGAAGAATGAGCGCAGGATGGACAGGGATAAAAGAAAGCAGGAGAGGCCCTGGCAGTCCAGGAAACCCTACAAGAAAGAGTCCAATCATCACCATCAACAAGACTCCAACCATCAGCAGCAACATCACCACCACCACCAGACCCACCAGTATGACCACACCAGCTTCTGGAAGCACCAGGAGGAGAAACTTGGACGCAACGTTCGCCCCCTGGCGGGCTGTAGTGGTGTTGAGGACTGCGCTAGCCAGGAAGGGCTCTTTCCCCGTGGAACTGTCTGAATTCGAGGAGTTGTTAGATGGCTACCTGAGCAGGCTGGAGAGGGCTACGCCGGACAGCAAAGCCGAGATTCAGAAGTTGGTCGGCATGTATTTTCAAGACGGTGTGTTCGTCCATGACAAAGTTCTCTTCAGTGACTTCGCTGAAGATGTGGCGGACATTTTAGAGGACATGGCAGACATTTTGGAGGTTGATGGGCATGATGATGAAGCCCTGGAGGAGGCGATGGAGGAGTTTGAGCGAGAAGCTTTGTGGAAGTTTGCAGCCACTGCATAGATAGAAATAAACCAGACAAATTGAACACCAAGATACAGCAATGGTTTTACATGGTGGTTAACAGCAGGTGTTGTTGCCTTTGAAGGGCGTCCTGCATGAGAAGGAGTGATCTTGCATCTCGTAAACATGTCCCTAGCTCTGCATCTAATTAGCTGAAGTCATTCTTGTCTGTTGGGAATCAGTTGTTACCTACCTATGTCATGTCTTCAATGTCAAGTCCTACATATTAACAGTTGTGTAGAGTTGATTTACCTATAGTGTTTGGCACTTATAAAATGTCATTTCACAATTCATGATCAAAACATGATCAGATACACAGCAATGTGAACTCTATGCTCCCACAACGATTCCTGATCTGTCTCTTCTCCGTTGTTATGGTTAGGATCAGATCTAGTTGAACCGGTTCTGTATCAGCTCTGCTAGCTTCTGTTGTATCAGCTCTGTAAACATACAGTGCTGTGTAGGCACTCTTCCCTTAGTGCTTGGTTTCTGTTTTTCACTAATTGTCTTACCCTTTTGAGTATAACTGTCGGTGAAAGCAGAACATTCTGGAACAATTTTCAAGTTTTAATGTCACATGCACAAGTACAGTGAAATGCCTTTCTTGCAAACTCAATACCCCACAATGCAATAATCAATAACAATGTATTACTATAAAAAAACAATACTAGGAAATATGAAGTACACAATTAAGTAAGCATACTATATACAGGAAATATTTTAAGTCAGATCCAATACCATATTTTACAGGGATGGAGGTAGATATGTATAGTGGTAAGGGGACTAGACATCAGAATATAAGGAACAGAGTAGCAGCAGCTTGTATGTGAGTGGGTGTGCGGGTGTGTAGAGTCAGTATAAATGGATGTGTGAGTGAGCAAGTTATGGAGTGAGTGTTTGTGTGTGTGTAGGGCCCTGTGAATGTGCATTGAAATAAAAGGTCAATATGGATACAAGGTCAAGATAGTCCGTGTAGCTATTTATCAGTCGTATTGGTTGGGGATAGAAGCTGTTCAATGAGCCTGCTGATGTCAGACTTAATGCACCGGTACTATTTATCAGTTGTGTTGGTTGGGGATCGAAGCTGTTCAATGAGCCCGCTGATGTCAGACTTAATGCACCGGTACTATCTGAACAGACAGGACGGCTGCCCAGCGCTACTGCCTCAATCTTTTTGACACAAGCAGTAGTTCTTACTTGTTATTCACGCTGAGACCATGATTGTGTTGTTCTAATATATTTCAGTGTGCTATGTTGTGCTGAGTTAGCCATAGACTTATACAATAGATGGAGTGCAAACCCATGGCAATTTGACATATCTGAACGATTGTTTTTGACACGTTTTGATCATTTGGATATTCAATGAGCACTGTTATCGGTTGCGTTTTCCTTTGTAAAGTTATTTTGGTTACTGTGATGTAACCTGGAAAATACCCAACAACACGATTGTTGGATGCGTCTACATAAGAAAGGTTTAACTGGTGTTTTATCAAGCAATGCCATTTACATAGTTTATACCAGATTTGAAAGTCAAACTAAGTATAAGGTTAGGATATTAGTACATATTAAAAGTCATGGTTGGTACTTTACAAGAGAGTTGAATCTGTACACATTTCAGGATGACTGTTTCCCTTGTTTTTATGTTTGTCTGTTGTCACAATCACTATCAATTACATTAGGTGTGAAGTGTTTTGTTATCCTGATATTTAATTCAGGTTTTCACAGCTTATTTGTGTGTTTAAGACTAGTCCCTAATTTTGCTTTTCCTGGCCTCAACAACACATTTATCGTTTTAACTTAAAACCAACTCTAGCTGTTCAAATGTCATGTGTCTGTCCCAGACAATATATAATGTGAAAGAAATTGCTTGAAAGTCTCTGACATTTTATTTAGCGAAGATTTTGTTTCTGCCAGCTATGTGCCTTTAAGTAAATTTTTTCACACTTGGTTTCAGTGTTTGACAGGCAACTAAATTGGTTTGATTCTGTAAGCTTAAGAATTCAAGCTATTTATAAACTTGATTAGCTATGGTCCGGTTATTGTATGGTATTTTATTAAGAGAGAAAATGTAGGTTACTCCATTTGGGAATTTAATTAAATATAGTAAGTAATCTTTGTTTTTGGTTGAATGTAGAACCTGTAAATGTAAATTAATTGTTAAAGCTTTTTGAACAAAGAAGTCTAGCTGATGTGGATAAAGACTTAAAAAAGCAACTTGAGAGATTATAAACAAACTGCATAAGCTGAGGAAATGCACACAATAAAATAAACAAAAAATTGTATTCATTCAAGTGGAAGATATGTATTGTTTTATCAAAATGTTATTTTACAATGGCCATATCATTTAAGAGTCAGGACATATCCCAGTTTAGCATTTCATTGATACATGTAAAGAAAGTCCTGAATCCTGTGACTTGTACAATTTTGAGTTAAGCTGAATGAGTAGTCTCTGCAGATTTCTCCTTTATAGTGGCTTTGTGTTGGACTTTAAATAAAACAAATCATAATCTTGAATGATAATATATGTTGTCATTTTTGTACGAATGATATATTTTCCTCTGTCTAAAGCCTTGTTCACACTGGTAGTTTGAAGCGACTCAAATTAATTTGGGGGGAATATTCAAATCTGTTATTTTTCTTGTAGTCTGAACAGCCAAAAAGCACATGGAATCTGATATTTCAAAACCACATTTGTAGGTGATTTGAATTCAGATACAAATCTCATTCCTGGACAAGCGACTTGAACGGGCAAATCTGATTCATTTGCCGTCAAGTTGGTTTTTGGACTCATTTGGCATATCTTGTTGCTTGCTAGCTACTCTGTTGACAGTGTAACAAGAACATGTGGTAGCTAACTGTCTTGTTAATTGTTTACAAACAAATGAGTGAATGTGCTAGAAAGCTAACTAGTTGACTGCTGTGGCTAGCCAAAAATACTAGTTTTGAAAGTTAGCGTTCTTAACCTATGATTTTGAACATTCAAAGCAACTGGGAAACGTATATGGCAGGCATTGTTGTCACCTTAGCTTGCTACATAACTTCTGAGGGATAGGAAGCACGAGCACCACCTACACCACTGCACATACACCTGTCGTTATGGCTACGCTATGACAACTAGCGTAGCCATGTCAGCAAATGACTTGCTGTTTGGACAATCAGCATTAAGGCCTGCAGTGTGAACAAGGCTTAAGTGTGCGTCACTTAGGCTACTGGCAGAGGAGGGGGAAGTGCAGAAATGTGGGGAATTTATATTTTGTTGCGTCCATATTACTAGACAAAGTATTTATGACACAGACTAATCCCTTGTAAGTAATTATACAACCGTTTAAGAACCTCTAAGAAACATTCACACGAAGACAAGACCACACGCAGCACACACCATTAGCACTGTGACTGCTTCTGAAATGGCACCCTACAATTCCTTTTATAGTCCACTACTTTTGACCAGGGCCATATGGGTAGTCAGCAGTGTAAAGCACTTAAGTACATATATTTTGAAGGACTATTTTAAGTAGTTTTTTTGGGGGGGGGTCTGTTCTTTACTATTTATATTTTTGATAACTTTTACTTCACTAAATTCATTTTTCCTTACACCCAAAAGTACACATTACATTTTGAATTCTTGGTCGGTCAGGAATACATTTCTGGTCATGCCTCTGATCTGCTTAGTTTGTAAATTAAGTCTGAGCGTTGGATTGACGTCTGGTTTGCTTAATATAAGGACTCTTAAATGATTTAGACTTTTACTTTTGATACTTATGTATATTTTAGTAATTACATTTACTTTTAATATTGAAGTATATTTAAAACAAAATACTTTTAGACTTATACTCAGGTAGTATTTTACTGGGTGAATTTTATTTGAGTCATTTTCTATTAAAGTAACTTTACTTTTACTCACGTATGACAATTGGGTACTTTTTCCACCATTGTGGGTAGTAGTGGCCTATACAAGGAATAGGGTGCCGTTGGGGACGTAACTGAAGCAGTGAGTCTGTACCAGTCCTGATTAGATGAACTGATTAGTAAAGCTGTCAGTAAGGATGGATGGTTCCTGTCCAACACTTTGAAGCTGTCATACCTAGCATTCTACATCTCCCAAACACCTGGTCAACCAGAAGATTTACTACTGGGCCTTTTCACTAGGCCTAGATACATAGCGAACAGGACTCCCATTTTAAAACCTGAGGAAACACCACCACACACCTTTTCTCAGAGACGCACACACACTCTCTCTCTCTCTCTCTCTCATGCATACATTCGTGTGCAGACTTACACTCCTGGATCACTATCATTTGATGATACAACATTTTCTTCAAACCATTTTGTCATCATTGTAGGGTTTGAGAGATGTTTTGTATAAATGCATCTATGCTGATTTAGTTTTGATTCAGGTTCCTGATTAAAATGAGCTGACAGAGATGTTATCCTAAGTCCACAACACTGCAAGAAAACCAACTGAAATAAATTGTCCTGTCAGCAAATAACTTCTGCAATATTGCTGACTTTTGATCAAATGTTTATAACATCAAAACTACAGAATAATATTGAATTTGACTGTAGTAAACTCCCATCATATCAATATATTTGTTTATGTCCAATGGTATGTAAAAGTCATATTTGGGTCTGGGGTGATTGTGTGCCTTCCAGAAGGTGTGATGGGAAATTAGACAGCTAGATAAGAATATCCTGATGGAAACTTGTTGGTTTTCCGCTGACGTCTGCATCATCAAGGGGGGATGGAGACAATAAAAGAGGAGAAGAAAGATTGGAAAGACAAGACAAGGTTCTCCATACCTGCTGCAACCAGACCATACCTCATCAGGTGAGACAACATATGACTGGTTTTCCTTTTATACTCTTCTGTCTTTCTTCTCTCTGAATCTGATTTCACATGGTTTTCTGGTTTTTCATCATTTAGTTGCTGGCTTTATTTTAAAGTCTGCTTCAACAATGGATAAAAACATTGTAATAGCATTTATTGACAATTTATAAGCAGACTGGTTTCTTCCTCTTGTCGTGTATTCGCAGTCAACTCCTTCATACAGACTCACTACCATGGAATCTGCCATCAATGTACTTGTCTCCCAGTTCAAGACCTTTGCTGGAAAGGATGGATCCTCAAACACCTTGAGCAAAGGGGAGTTCAGCAGCCTGGTGGCCTTTCAACTACCTACTTTTGTCAAGGTAAATCTTACTGAGTCCCAAATGGCACCCTGTTTTCTATGTAATGCACTTCTTTAGACCGGAGCCTTATGGGCCCTGGTCAAAAGTAGTGCACTACATAGGGAATAGGGTACCATTTGGGACACAACCTTAGTCCTCTTCAGCACCCACTTCATACTTGGCATCCATTTCGCAATAAATTATCTAGAGCAGTGAGTGGCTGAATGACATGTGATATCAAGCATCATATACGTTAGTGATAGCAGGCCAAATGCTTTTCTGTACAATTTCTATTGCTCTCGGAATAGGGTACCATTTGGGACTCAAGTCACTGGTATTTGCTCTGGCATGCTCACCAGGTGTTATGGCATAAACCTCCTTCCATTTTATTCTGCAAAACAACACTTTACAACCAAAGTTTGTGGAACTCAGACTGTGCAATTTGTTCTATAGTACTGTACTATTATTTACCATTAGATGGCAGAGTAGCCTTAACCATGCAGCTCATTGTTAACCCTTTCTCCTCTCTGATTGCCTGCAGAATGCCAGCGATCCAGCCGTGATCGAGCAGCTCATGGGCTCGTTGGACGAAAACAACGATGGGGAGCTGACATTCCTAGAGTTTTGGCAGCTGATTGGAAAACTTGCCAACAAGCAAGGGGGCTTTTAGCCAATAAAAACACTTCATGGGAATCCGTTGGACTAAAGAGTGTGTAGCATTGTGCATTAGGCTACAGTCCATTTAAATGATCCTGTATGTAGCTGTGTGGCAAACTTTTGATCTGAATTGACGTGCACAATTCTGTAGTTGATCATTTTCTAAAGCAGGTGACTTTGAATAAAAGGATCCATTGTCTTAACTCTCCTTCCGCCTTCTGTCTCCTTTGGTTCACTGGCCTCAGTATATGACGTGGAGGCCTAGAGGGGGGAAAATGGGCCTGCGTTAGAAATGCCGGGCCCGATCTCTGGTCCCAGTCCGACTCTGTCCACCATCCTCTTGTGCATTCTCTCATTTAGTGTGGGTGTATTACAACCTATTCCATACGGGTTTATAATGCCTATACAAAGCTGCCTTTCCAAGTGTTACATAGGGATGTATATGCAGTCTCCATCCCTGCTGCTATTTACCATCTCTGTCTCCATTACCAGTATGCATTTTTCCTAGGTCAACAACAATACATTGGATACAGAAGAGCTGCTTGGTGTCTGTACAATCACTCCCTGTCCCTGTACTCTATTGTTTAATGAAGTTGTTTGTTTAGTGAAAGGTCAAAAATAGTGCACTATATGGGAAATAGGGGGCCATTTGGGACACATTCACTGCTATTTGCTCTGGCATGCTCACCAGCAGTGTTATAGCATACACGTCCCTTCATTTTATTCTGCTAAGCGATGCTTCATAAGTTAGACATTTCCATTGCAATTTTGATACTGGGCAACTGTGGACTTTGTATCCTAATTAAACACAGCAAGGTGCCAGTGTGGGTGTGACGGTTGACAAATGACTGCGTCAACTCCGACAAACAATGACACACACTGATACAGCATGAAACACTCCCTCAGGGCGTGTGTGTCTACATGCATTTTACTCTTGTGGTCCCCGAGTGGTCTGGATATGCTCCTGAGGAAGTTGCCACTCCCATGAGCCTGGGTGTATGAAGGGGGTAAAGATCACTACTGTCCAAACATACAGTAGCCTAACGGCTAAACCTGTGTTAATTTAATAAAATGCAGCTGGAAGTCAATTTTGGATATAAAGGGTTAAAAGCAACTCAAACCTCAATGTTTGAACCTCGAACAATACAAATCACACGACATAAACTAGCACCACATACCAAAGATAATAGAATAAAGAGGAATTGGGTTCCAAGATTGTGATACACATTTCCACCACTCATAAAGGTGTCTTATCTTTTCCACATTCCCCCTTTATTTGTCGCACTCTCCCAGGTACACGCCCTTTGACTTGTCAGGGGAAAAAAGTTGAAGAAAAAACTAAATCACGGAAGAGACTATACAGCGCTAGTTTGGACCTTTCTTTTGTGGTCTCAGAGCAACGGAGATAGACGGAAAACAAACACCAAGTTGGGCACATTTGATCTGTTCGCTTGTCCTGTAGGAAGTATATGGTGAGTTGTATATTTTGTTCGTACTTTATTGAAAAGGTTTTGCACTGTAAACTTGCTTAAATCATAACGCGTATGCCACGTTTTAGAATCACTCTTGCAGGAACTGTCTATACGCGTTTATCAAGGGACCGCGCCAAAGACGACGCTTTTGGAGACTCCAAGAAAGACTCGTTTTTTTACGTAGTAAGTAGCGGGTAACGTTTGAATTCAAAGGGGGGGAAACTATTTAACTACATGTTAGTGCATTATTGATCATAAACGCATTGCTATTCTTGATCAGTCATAGCGTGTGCACACTCAACCAAAAAATACCTGAGATAAGTGTCCCTCTTTAGTAAATGGATCGATCAGCTGCTGTCTAGCCTCCCATGAGCCATATGATCCTGTCTGGTTTGTACAACTGGCATAGAATGTATGGACTATCCGAAAGAACATGTAACCTATGGGTAAACCTACACTGTAAAGGGGTTACCGTGATATTGACAGTAGCTTACAGACAGTTCGGTGGCAAGTACAATTCTGTTTTTCATATTACAGTGCACCCAATAATGTAAATATAGTATCAACGCAACCACTGTGTAATGACACAAAGTAAAATATATATATATTAAGTAAATGCTCCCATAATCGGAATGAATGGATGAATGAAATTCATTGAGTGGAAGGGTTTGTATTTCACAGTATTTTACTGTAATTACAAGAGATTGGTGCAAGCATGTTGGCTGCTAGGTAAAGTGTTTACAGACATTACAGCATATGAATTCATATTTTGTGTTTTTATCACTTGCCTTAGCTTAGGCTTGCAAACTGGCAGTGACTAAAGGGCAAAACAGATCAAAAGGACATGGCAAAATGCTTTACCATTTAAGGTTTAAGACTTGCTGCCACTTGAATCTGTCCCCTATACATTTTAAATTGATGGGGCATTATAACCACATATGTGTTAAATTGGTACAGCATTCTCACTCACTTGTGCAACCAATATAGCGTTTTACAAGGCATGCCTCAAAATATGTTAATGAGACCAAAACAGCAACACCATGCACCCACTAAAGGTCAAAATGTTTTTTGCACTCCAAAAATATGGTACGGTACTGTATTCTGTGGGGCGGAATTACAGTACCATAAGAAATACAGCAATTATTTCCCCACCCACAACATTTTCCCATAATGTCCAGTATGCTGCATTAAAACATTTCAGAGTATTATACTATTGATAATACATAAAATGACTGTATAATTTACAGTTTTCTGTTACATTGTGTGATAATACCTATTGCGCCTTGCTCCCGAGTGGCGCAGTGGTCTAAGGCATTGCATCTCAGTGCTAGAGGAGTCCCATAGGGCGGCGCACAATTGGCCCACTGTCGTCCGGGTTAGGGTTTGTCCAGGGTAGGCCGTCATTGTAAATAAGAATTTGTTCTTAACTGACTTGCCTAGTTAAATAAAATAATTATTGTCATAGCCTACATACTACAACCTATTTCCTAAAAGATCTACAATAATGATAAATGTCCAAAAGTAAAACCTGTGTAAACAACCAGAGCTCAAGGCACTCTTCAACTGGCTCAGCATTCTCATTCTTAGATTGGTGCACCATTGATGTTCAGCAGTTTTTTAGTAGACCTATGTGATAAATTAGAGAGGCACTGCTAGCCTGTTCGGTGCAGTATATAGCCACAACCTAACTTGTTCCTCTCTTAATATTTAATGCGGTAGTATTGCCATTACTCAGAACACATACTGTATCACATTCACCCATTTGGAAACACTACACTCAATCTCCTTTGGGCTCTGGAGTGAAACGGGAAACCTCTGTCTATATTCAATTATTTGCTGAGTAGTTTTTTGGCCTTTTGCTCCAAATAATAGGGATTAGGTGGTGTGTGTCGGAACTGAGGCGGGGTCAGAGCTGTCCTTGTGACGTTGGCTAAATAATAGAAGCCCTGTGTTCATTAATCAGATTTAGGGAGTGCTGCGGCTCGACACATGCTGTCTGGCGACTGTTTGGAGATGAGGTTGACTGTCACTGACCCTGACCGTGAGAAGGCATAGCCAGGTTGCAGCCAGGCCAGGCCACCAAGTAAATAATACATGTGAGAATAGGACAGAAATGGAAATGCAGGAATCGTGACTGTACCAATGCTGTACCAGTTTAACTCCTATGTGGTGATATGTGGATATATCAATTTGTACAGTGCCTTCAGAAAGCATTCACACCCCTTGAATTTTTCCACATTTTGTTGTGTTACAGCCTGAATTTAAAATTGATTAAATTTTGATTTTATTTTATCAGTGGCGTACACACAATACCCCATAATGTGGATTTTTTGGGAACTATTTAATGAAGCTGCCAGTTGAGGACTTGTGAGGCGTCTGTTTCTCAAACTAGACACTTGAATGTACTTGTCCTCTTGCTCAGTTGTGCACCGGGGCCTCCCACTCCTCTTTCTATTCTGGTTAGAGACAGTTTGTGCTGTTCTGTGAAGGGATCTTCAGTTTCTTGGCAATATCTCGCATGGAATAGCCTTCATTTCTCAGAACAAGAATAGATTTGCGAGTTTGAGAAGAAAGTTCTTTGTTTCTGGCCATTTTGAGCCTGTAATCTTACCCCAAAATGTTGATGCTCCAGATACTCAACTAGCCTAAAGAAGGCCAGTTTGATTGCTTCTTTAATAAGCGGTGGACGTGTGTGTGTAGTTTGTGTGCTACATTTAAATACTAAAGTTGACAAACGAGTGAGGTTGGTTCATTAAACGAGCAAACATCTCTCTTCACTGCTTTGGGGCAAACTAGCATGGCCTGTAAATTCTTATCTTGTTTAAGTGATCTCCTCTGACAGAAAGGATTGGAATTCCTGCATGGATATGTCACTCACTGGCATGTATTTTGTGCTCAGTGTGAGGGCCATCTTAGACATACAGCTGTCTATTGTGATTAATAGGACACATCACGCATATCTCAGTCAATCAGTCCAACACTCACGGGCTATATTACATACATACAACCGGATTACTCACATATAAAGGCTCATACCGCACACACTAAAACGCATGCACGCACACATACTAACATATTCACTATGTAAAATGTCTGTCCCACAAGAAAATCATACTTTTTTTTGTCACATGAGAGTGCATAAGGGCGTGTGGAGGCAACAGAGATGGAGCAAGACAGATAAAGAGAGACAAAGAAAGAGAGAGAGACATAAAGAATGAGAGAGCGATACAGTTGAAGTCGGAAGTTTACATACACCTTAGCCAAATACATTTAAACTCAGTTTTTCACAATTCCTGACATTTAATCCTAGTAAAAATTCCCTGTCTGTCACAATCGTCATAATGAACGGACCAAGGCGCAGCGTGCATAGAGTTCCACATTCTTTTAATTAGTGGAACATACAAAACAATTTAAGAAACCAACTGATCGCAACATAAGTAGCGCTCACAGGCACTAACCAGAAACAATAACCCACAAACACATGTGGGAAAAGGACTACACTAAGTATGATCCCCAATTAGAGGTAACGACAATCAGCTGCCTATAATTGGGAACCAGACTCAAAACCAACATAGAAAATACAACATAGAACAAATCCCCTAGTCACGTCCTGACCTAACCAGGACGTGACACTGTCTTAGGATCACCACTTTATTTTAAGAATGTAAAATATCAGAATAATAGTAGAGAGAATGATTTATTTCAGTTTTTATTTCTTTCATCACATTCCCAGTGGGTCAGAAGTTTACATACACTCAATTAGTATTTGGTAGCATTGCCTTTAAATTGTTTAACTTGGGTCAAAAGTTTTGGGTAGCCTTCCACAAGCTTCCCACAATAAGTTGGGTGAATTTTGTCCCATTCCTCCTGACAGAGCTAGTGTAACTGAGTCCGGTTTGCAGGCCTCCTTGCTCGCATACGCTTTTTCAGGTCTGCCCACAAATTTTCTATAGGATTGAGGTCAGGGCTTTGTGATGGCCACTCCAATACCTTGACTTTGTTGTCCTTAAGCCATTTTGCCACAACTTTGGAAGTATGCTTGGGGTCATTGTCCATTTGGAAGACCCATTTGCGACCAAGCTTTAACTTCCTGACTGATGTCTTGAGATGTTGCTTCAATATATGCACATAATTTTCCTTCCTCATGATGCCATCTAGTTTGTGAAGTGCACCAGTCCCTCCTGCAGCAAAGCACCCACACAACATGATGCTGCCATCCCCGTGCTTCACGGTTGGGATGGTGTTCTTCGACTTGCAAGCCTCCCCCTTTTCCTCCAACCATAACGATGGTCATTATGGCCCAACAGTTCTATTTTTGTTTAATCAGACCAGAGGACATTTCTACAAAAAGTATGATCTTTGTCCCCATGTGCAGTTGCAAACCGTAGTCTGGCTTTATTATGGCGGGTTTGGAACAGTGGCTTCTTCCTTGCTGAGCGGCCTTTCAGGTTATGTCGATATAGGACTCGTTTTACTGTGGATAGAGATATTTTTGTACCCGTTTCCCCCAGCATCTTCACAAGTTTCTTTGCTGTTGTTCTGGGATTGATTTGCTTTTAATGACTCCAACCTAAGTGTATGTAAACTTCCGACTTCAACTGTAGAAAGGTAGAGAGACAGGTAATCCCTGAGGTAATCTAAAACCTTGGCCCAATAGTGGCTTCAGTAGATCAGATGACCTATCAAAGATCAGAACTTCCATTGTGCATCGCCGCTTGTCTTTCAGTCAGACTCTCTCTCGCCCTCTTAGTTTATCGCACATCGCCTGTCCATTGCGTACCTACCCTATTCTACCAAGGAGTTCCAGACTCAACACCTGAAACGACAAGCCATTGATTGTGTATCTCAAGGACATCCACCGTTTCTTTTTCCATTGTGGTGTCCAATCTTTGTCTCCTTAAATTAGATTGTCATTGGAAGAATTTTGTCAAATGTGCATTGCCTGTGTCACTCAATGTGTCAATCAATCAATGTGTCACTCAATCTCTCTCTCTCTCTCATTCCTTCTTTCTTACCTGGTTCCTCTCCCCCAATCACCCTGTTCATCCCTCTCTACCAAACCCTACCCCTCTATCTCGGGGCAGAGAGAGACAGCAGTCATGGAGTCAGCCATTCAGACGGTAGTGGGTGTCTTCCTGAAATCAGCCAAAGGGAAGGAGAGTTTGGGAGGGAAGGACTTCCAGAAGCTGGTGAAGAGCCAGCTCCACAACATCATGATGGTCAGTCAGACAGCAGCCTCCACACTCACCATGGTTATAAACCAGCTATAAACACTACATCTTTTTTAACTATTTGATTGAGCTACAGTGCATTTGGAAAGTATTCAGACCCCTTCCCTTTTTCCAAATGTTGTTACGTTACAGAATTAAATATTTTTTTCCCCTCATCAATCTACACACAATACCCCATCATGACAAACCGAAAACAGTTTTTTTTTAATTTTTGCAAATGTATTAAAAATAAAAAACAGAAATACCTTATTTACATACATATTCAACCCTTTGCTATAAGACTCGAAATTGAGCTCAGGTGCATCCTGTTTCCATTGATCATCCTTGAGTTGTTTCTACAACTTGATTAGAGTCCACCTGTTGTACATTCAATTGATTGGACATGATTTGGAAAGGCACACAGTCCCACAGTTGACATTGTTTGTCAGAGCAAAAACCAAGTCGTAAGATCGAAGGAATTGTCCGTAGAGCACGAGACAGGATTGTGTCGAGGCACAGATCTGGGGAAGGGTACAACAAAATGTCTGCAGCATTAAAGGTCCTCAAGAACACAGTTAGCTTTCATCATTCTTCATTAGAAGAAGTTTGGAACCACCAAGACTCTACCTAGAGCTGTCCGCATGGCCAAACTGAACAATCAGGGGAGAAGGGCCTTGGTCAGGGAGGTGACCAAGAACCTAATGGTCACTCTGATAGGGCTCCAGAATTCCTCTGTGGAGCTGAGAGAACCTTCCAGAAGGACAACCATCTCTGCAGCACTTCACCAAATTAGGCCTTTATGGTAGAGTGGCCAGACAGAAGCCACTCCTCAGTAAAAGGCACATGACAGCCTGCTTGGAGTTTGCCAAAAGTCACCTAAAGGACTCTCAGTGTGGTGGTTAATTTCTGTATTATCAAATGAGGAGAGACAAACTTATCACACAAGTCAGAGTTATACTTAAACTGAATCTTTATTAGTGAGAGCTTTGCAATAGCGATGGCTGGTTGACGAATCACCGTCTCTGATGATTCGTTGAGAGCGCCGAGACAAAAGTATTTTATAGCCAAGATACACCCCTTTCAACCTACATGATGAACAACAGATATATAGAATGGGTCACAAGGTTAAGATCTGTATGAGAGATACCTATAATACATAGCAGACAGTATCTGCTGTGTCAACAGTTTTCATTGTATAGACCAGTGTCTGGCCCTCCGACTCCAAACTGGAGCCATCTCTCCCTGGTACGGTATAGAACAGAAACATTAACTCATGCTCTGGAATGCGCTTTAGGTTTTATCAATCAAAAGACATAGTAAATCTCCTGTCAGTGTTATCTCCCAGAGGCCCATCCTCAGTAGAACACACACACAATAGTTAAGAATACTCTATTCTGTTGAATAAAACAACCATTTGATGCAGTAAAAGTATTATAACATAATCTTGCAATTTTGCTACCATATCAGACCATGTGAAACAAGATTCTCTGGTCTGATGAAACCAAGATTGAACTCTTTAGCCTGAATGCCAAGCGTCACGTCTGGAGGACATCTGGAAACATCCCTACAGTGAAGCATGGTGGTGGCAGCAGCATCATGCTGTGGGGATGTTTTTCAGCGGCAGGGACTGGAGGACTAGTCAGGATTAAGGGAAAGATGAACGGAGCAAAGTACAGAGAGCTCCTTGATGAAAACCTGCTCCAGAGCGCTCAGGACCTCAGACTGGGGGCGAAGGTTCACCTTCCAACAGGACAACGACCCTAAGCACACAGACAAAACAATGCAGGAGTGGCCTCGGGACAAGACTGAATATCTTTGAGTGGCCCGGCCAGAGCCCGGACTTGAACCCAATCGAAAATCTCTGGAGAGACCTAAAAATAGCTGTGCAGCAACGCTCCCCATCAAACCTGACAGAGCTTGAGAGGATCTGCAGAGAAGAATGGGAGAAACTCGGTACAAGCTTGGGTGCCAAGCTTGTACCGTCAAACCTAAGAAGATTCAAGGCTGTAATCGCTGTCAAAAAGGTGCTTCAACAAAGTAAAGGGTCTGAATACTTATGTAAATGTAATATTTCAGTTTCTTATTTTGAATACATTTTACAAGTAAATCTAAAACCTGTTTTTGCTTTGTCATTATGGGGTATTGTCTGTAGATTGATGAGGAAAAACAAAACAATTTAATAGATTTTTTAATAAGGCTGTAATGTAACAAAATGTTGCAAAAGTCAAGGGGTCTGAATACTTTCCAAATGCACTGTATAGTTAAGATTAAAATCGCTTTATTCGTCAATTGTACTCAAGGTTCAACCGAAATGTAATTTCCGCTTTATCCCAACTCCTCCAAAAGACACACATACAGTGGGGTTCGAAATTATTGACACCCTTGATGAAGATGAGTAATAATGCCTGTATAAAATAAATCATTAAAATACTGAGCTATATTGTATGCAAAAAAAAGGGGAATTATATTATTTTATACTAATTCAATTGCGCAGAGAAAGATATTTAGTTTACCAAGTAATACAAACAAATCTCCAAATAATTGACACCCCTAAAGATTCTTAAAAATGAAGTAGTCAAACGTTTAGTATTTGGTCCCATATTCCTAGCATGCAATGATTACATCAAGCTTGCGACTTGTTGTATGCATTTGCAGTTAGTTTTGGTTGTGTTTCAGATTATTCGTGCCCAATAGAAATGAATGATACATAATGTATTGTGTCATTTTGGAGTCATGTTTATTATAAATAAGAATAGAATATGTTTTTAAACAATTCTACATTAATGTGGATGCTACCATGATTACGGATCATCCTGAATGAATAGTGAATAACGATATGTGAGAAAGTTACAGGAGGGTCAAAGACCATACCCCAAAGAAATGCTAATCTCTCACCATTAAAAAATAAGATGGAAGGTTAACATGGTGAGTGGTGACAATAATTTTGACCCCTACCTTTTTGAGAGAAAAAAGTATTAATTGTTAAACAAAATCTCATTCTCTGAGCAATTTAATTAGTATAAAATAATATAATTTCCCATTTTTTTTTAAGCGTTCAATATAGCTCAGTATTTGAATTCGTTGTTTGATATATTATTGCACATATATATCAAGGGTGTCAATATATTTGGACGCCACTGTGCATATACAGGTTGGAGCAGGGAGCTGTCATACTGAGCGCCCTGTAGCAGTTGTTGTGGGAGGTTACGTACCCTGCTCAAGGGCACAACGGCAGGCAACGATGTCTGGGATATGGACTGGCAACCCTCTGGTTGCGGGCTTATTTCTCGAACTTCTAATGAAGGCTTCTTGGTAATGGCTAGTGTATGGAATAGGAGACACTACAGACCAACATATAAAATAGGGTGTGTTGCATCAACATGGATTAACTCTTAAACTTGGTTAAATCAAGGTCTATCTGTTAATCATGCTGCACAAACCAGTACTGTATTTTGTGATGTAAGGGGTCAGTTACTACACAGGTCACCTCTGCTGGCGTCACCTTTGAGTCACGTCTGCCCGTCTCTGTATCTACTATGTACCCAGGATACGGACAGCTCCGAGGCGGTGAAGAAAATGCAACAGGGCCTGGACGCTAACCAGGACGGTAAAGTCAACTTCGAGGAGTACATGAAGCTGGTGGGCTACCTAGCAAACTCCATGAGCGTGCAATGCACCGCTGCCGTGGAGACGCCAGCTGAGAGTGCGGCCGCCACAACAGAGACCAAGAGTGCACCAGCACCAGCAGCAACAGTGGTAAAGGAAGAGAAGGCAGAAGCCGAGGTAGAGCCAGAGGAGGCACAGGCAGAGCCAGAGACAGCCACAGCTGTAGAGGCACCGGCAAAGGCAGCCACAGAAGCAGCTGTAGAGGCCGAAAAGGTGGAAGAGGCGAAAAAGGTGGAGGAGCCAGCACCAGCAGCAACCGAGGAGGAGAAGACAAAGGAGGCCTCATAGGAGTTTACAACCGGTCCAGTCCGGACATTACAATACACACCAACACCAAACTGATACACACCTCACTACCCTAATACAAACTACAGTACACTATACAACCCCCCCTTCAAACAGGAGCGCTAATACCGTAGTAATAATAATAATACCATGCAGTACAGTATATGTTGCAACCCCACAATAGCACATTTATTTTCATACACACATACATAAGCCCAGTATTTGGTACTAAAATAAACTGCACTACAATTACTTACCTTGCAGCAGTACATGCCATTATATGTTGATATACTTCTCACTATATAGCACACTATACTTTATTCTTAAAATATACAATTCATTCTGCCATTCATTGATGTGAAATTTTGACACATTTCCACACCTGTAGACCTGAATGATCTTGATATACACTGACACACATGCAATACTAAATGTTTTTATATTTGCAATCCTTCTTTCTCCCTTTGCCTATCTACAGTGACGCAATGCACCACTATACTACAGTACATATTCCACAATGTACAGTCAAGTCAGGCCATCTCAAGTTGTTATTCTGAGAAGCTTGTTTGGCTTAATGGCTTTGCGTGATGCAAGCAAGCACTGATGCATGGTTGCATGACATTTGCTACACATCAAATTCTCCAGTGTTAAATTAATACTGACAGTGTTAAATCAACACAGATAGCGTTACATTTAACACAGGTCCAGTGTCTATACGGATCCACACTTTTCAGTGTTAAATTAACACACTGCTTAGTGTAAAGCCTTATTTGTATATTTCCCAGAGTGCCTTGCCTTTCGAGTGAAGTGTAGAGTTACCACCCATGACTGTATTTGTTAGTGACAGAGACATGGTTGTTGCATTCATCCATTTTCAGCCCTGTGGCCTTCACCAAGTGAGATCCTAAGGGAATACATTATCATACAATTTTTATTATGTAACACAATATATCACGTATTTTATGGACATTTACCCTAAAACAGTGACCTGAAACTCATGGTTTACAGGCCACATCAGGCCTGCAAGTCACATTATGCTGGCTTGAAAAGTGATGTGTAATTTCTATTGGAATCCAGCCAGAGTGGGGATATTCAACTTTTTGAATGTTTATTGACCCTCATCCTGCAATCAGAACAACTGCTGTGTTGAGAAGATTAAGTTATAAGACCACCTTAACCATTTTAACTAGATCAACCATTTCAGTAATGGTGCGGAAGTCCAAATACCAGATTGGATTAATTTAGAAAAATGTATGTTAGTTATATTTGAGAAGAATAAGATTAATGAATGAATCAATGTACATGCAAAAACATAGGTATTGAAACAATTCAAAAAATCTGCTTGCAATAGAGCATGCTGGGAAATATGATAATGATGGGCGTGGTTTTGGTTTAACACTGGTTATTAACACCAACACTGGGATTATTTTACACCAATTAGTGTTAATTTAACAATTACAGAGTGAATTTAACACCTGCCTTAACATTAGAAATGTTACATTGACCAATTTGCTTTGCAAGATTGTCTAAGTGCTCTCGCTCTCTTTTCTTCCCTTGCAACTCTGTCATTGAAATGAAGCTCTGATATGGCATGACATGACAATAAACAAATTGTGTTGCTAGGGTTCTTAGTTCAGACCAGTCTCTCTCTGTCTCTGTCTTTGCTTCGTCTATCTCATTTCCTGGAAGGTCCAGGCAGGGCAGCATCTGGAGTTTATGGACTCCTCTCCACTACTAGTTAGCCAATAGCCATGGATTTGGAGCTGGAAGATCAGGTGTGGTGTGTCCTAATAATTGCCTTCTAGTAAATAATTGAGGGACCAGGATCGAATCAACACCAGGACCCTTGCCAGGATACTTGCAGCCCCAAGGGAGCCCAAAATAGCCCTTAAGCAGCAGGCCGCTCACCCGGGGAGGCCACTAGGGGCCCTTGATATGGGTCGCGAGCCATTTCTCCATGCAACCCAATCCACCAGGACCAGAACCAAGAGGAAAGGAAAACAAAACAGACACCCAAACGTGAAGAAAATGGTCTCTTATAGCCTGTTGGATATGTTACACCTGATGTGAAAAGTCACAACAGAAACTTGACCCTTGTTTAGGTATTGTGTTGATATTGTTTCTACACTCTTAGAAAAAAAGTTGCTATCTAGAACCTAAAAGCGTTCTAACGCTGTCCCCACAGAAGAACCATTTGAATAACTATTTTTGGGTTCCATGTAGAACCCTTTCCACAGAGGGCCAAAAGGGTTCTACCTGGAACCAAAAAGGGTTCTACCTGGAACCAAAAAGGGTTATCTATGGGGACAACTGAAGATCCGTTTTGGAACCCTTTTTTCAAGTGTATTTTTTGATGTTTTCCTCCTAGTTCCACTACCGTCAGGTTTGCTAGGTTACCTGGTCACACCCCTGTTCTCTGTTGAGAGACCCTGTTTGACCTGAAATTACATCCCAGTGCTTAAAACCATTGACTTAGCCATGGCTTAAAGCCATTGACTTAACCATAGTGGGCACACCCTTGGACAAAACCAACACAAGAGTTACTTGATTACTGATAGCTATCTGTGACTCATCTGAATTTCCTGAGTTCCAACGAATTTGCCAGACTTCAAATACTATTTTAAATAGTAGGGGTTTGACGTTTTAGAGAGTACTGTTACAGAGAGTACTGTTCAATGTTTTGGCCTTGAAAACATGAAATATACTGAGCCATCAGACATCTGAAAACTATGTAGTGTGATTGTTATCAGCATGTGACTATTATTTGCTATCTAATATTATGTTCCAATTACTACCTTTTATTGATAAAACAGCTACTATTATATGATATCATAACTATTATTACTCCAGCCATTCTAATGGCTTGCATTGTATATTATACTATTTTAGCAAGTACAGTACCAGTCAAAAGTTTAGACACACTTACTCATTCAAGGGTTTTTCTTAATTTTACTATTTCCTGCATTGTAGAATAACAGTGAAGACATCAAAACTATGAAATAACACATGGATTCATGTAGTAACCGAACAAGTGTTAAACAAATCAAAATATATTTCATATTTGACATTCTTCAAAGTAGCCACCCTTTGCCTTGATGACAGCTTTGCACACTTATGGCATTCTCTCAACCAACTTCATGACGTGGTCACCTGGAATGCATTTCAATTAACAGGTGTGCCTTGTTAAAAGTTAATTTGTGGAATTTCTTTCCTTCTTAATGCGTTTGAGCCAATCAGTTGTGTTGTGACAAGATAGGCCCTATTTTTTTAAGTTTCTGCAAGAGCAGTCGCAAAAACCATCAAGCGCTAGGATGAAACTGGCTCTCATGAGAACTGCCACAGGAAAGGAAGACCCAGAGTTACCTCTGCTGCAGAGAATAAGTTCATTAGAGTTACCAGCCTCAGAATTTGCAGCCCAAATAAATGCTTCACAGAGTTCAAGTAACAGACACATCAACATCAACTGTTCAGATGTCGAATTGCTGCAAAGAAACCACTACTAAAGGACACCAATAATAATAAGAGACTTGCTTGGGCCAAGAAACACGAGCAATGGACATTAGACTGGTGGAAATCTGTCCTTTGGTTTGATGAGTTTAAATTTGAGATTTTTGGTTCCAACCGCCGTCTCTTTGTGAGACGCAGAGTAGGTGAACAGATGATCTCCACATGTGTGGTTCCCACCGTGAAGCATGGAGGAGGAGGTGTGATGGTGTGGGGGTGCTTTGTTGGTGACACTCAGTGATTTATTTAGAATTCAATTTACACTTAACCAGCATGGCTACCACAGAATTCTGCAGCGCTACACCATCCCATCTGGTTTGCGCTTAGTGGGACTATCATTTGTTTTTAAACAGGATAATGACCCAACACACCTCCAGGCTGTGTAAGGGCTATTTGACCAAGAAGGCGAGTGATGGAGCGCTGCATCAGATGACCTGGTCTCCACAAATCACTCGACCTCAACCCAATTGAGATGGTTTGGGATGAGTTGGACCGTAGAGTGAAGGAAATGTGGAAGGAATACTGTTTCATTCATATTGTAATTAATGATAGGTCATATTTAACAGAAATCTGGAAACCCTGGACAGTTACTTTAATAGAACGCAGGGGTTGTACTGTACAGCCCAACACTCAGGTTATTTACACCCTAGTAATTATTTGTCGGATAGATACAGACAATTTGTTAATTGTAGTTTAATGTTTTTTTAAATTGTTCCTTCATTAATAATGCAATTATGGGAAAAAGCTCATGTTGCATCACGCATGAAACACATTGCACCACCGAGCGAGACATGGAGATACAAATACTTTTTTATTATGACAGGTTGAGCTTCAAACCCTTCAGTGACATACAGAGGATGTCTAATCTACTAATAAGTATGACATGTAACGAGGTCAAAATGTCACACCTTGACACTTGTAAATAGCCTTCACTTTACTTATCCAAGCATTTTACTACACTCTTGCTCTGCTCTTACTATGCTGCATTGCTTGCATGATTCATTTAAACGAAGGAAAGCAAAGGCTCATCTGGCATTCTTTACTCATCCGAGCATGCTTTTTTTTCCACTAAACCTAGTTAGAGCATATTTTGTACTGTAATATTATTTGCTGAGGAACCAATGTATTTTACATTACTTTACGGTTGCCCCATCTCGACTATGTGAAAAACCATGCCACTCACTAGCAGTTAGTATCATGCTAACATCTGCTGGTAATGCTACAGAATGTACATAGGCCTCATCCACTAGCACAGTGTACTGTATGCATGAGCTAGCTGTGTAACTTCCTGCAGTTCCCCACATACTAAAAATCAACACTATGCACACCTGTGTTAGAATTGTGTCCACTCAAGGATGATGAAACTATGACACTGTACCTAAATGCAAGTAGGCTGACACTATAGCTTGATAGGCAATGTGCCCTACCCCAGTGTATTCTAAGAACTCTGCTATGTACCAGGGTTGGGTTCCATTCCAACTCAGCCAATTCAGTAGATTAATTGAAAAATCTTCACCAAAAATAAACAGCAATTCTGTGAATTGGCTTATTAACATCAAATTGACCCCAAATCTATTTGTACAGGATACACAGATGCACATTTTCTTTTCCGTTTCCAGGTCTCTTTTCCAGTGGTATACTATACTAAATAGACATAAGTAGTGCTTACAGGTAGACCACCCACCACATGACATGCTGTTGCACACAAGCTCTATCACAGAGCCACTGCCATGCTCACCAAAAGCCATAATAAATGAACCACTATGCCAATGTTAAACCTTCACAACCAATGCTGTATCATTTTTGCTAAACTACGCTAATAGTATTTACAGTTGAAGTCGGAAGTTTACATACACTTAGGATGGAGTCATTAAAACTTGTTTTCAACCACTCCACAAATTTCTTGTTAAACTATAGTTTTGGCAAGTCGGTTAGGGCATCTACTTTGTGCATCACACAAGTCATTTTTCCAACAATTGTTTACAGACAGATTATTTCACTTATAATTCACTGTATCACAATTGCAGTGGGTCAGAAGTTTACATACACTAAGTTGACTGTGCCTTCAAACAGCTTAGAAAATTCCAGAAAATGATGTCATGGCTTTGGAGGTGTACCTGTGGATGTATTTCAAGGCCTACCTTCAAACTCAGTGCCTCTTTGCTTGACATCATGGGAAAATCAGCCAAGACCTCCACAAGTCTGATTCATCGTTGGGAGCAATTTCCAAACGCCTGAAGGTACAACGTTCATCTGTACAAACAATAGTTACGCAAGTATAAACACCATGGGACCACGCAGCCGTCATACCGCTCAGGAAGGAGATGCGTTCTGTCTCCTAGAGATGAACGTGCTTTGGTGCGAAAAGTGCAAATCAATCCCAGAACAGCAGCAAAGGACCTTGTGAAGATGCTGGAGGAAACAGGTACAAAAGTTTCTCTATCCACAGTAAAACGAGTCCTATATCAACATAAACTGAAAGGCTGCTCAGCATTGAAGAAGCCACTGCTCCAAAACCGCCATAAAAAAGCCAGACTACGGTTTACAACTGCACATGGGGACAAAGATCGTACTTTTTGGAGAAACCTCTGGTCCTCTGGTCTGATGAAACAAAAATAGAACTGTTTGGCCACAATAACCATCGTTATGTTTGGAGGAAAAAGGGGGAGGCTTGCAAGCCGAAGAACACCATCCCAACCGTGAAGCACGGGGGTTGCAGCATCATGTTGTGGGGGTGCTTTGCTGCAGGAGGGACTGGTGCACTTCACAAAATAGATGGCATCATGAGGAAGAAAAAATTATGTGCATATATTGAAGCAACATCTCAAGACATCAGTCAGGAAGTTAAAGCTTGGTCGCAAATGGGTCTTCCAAATGGACAATGACCCCAAGCATACTTCCAAAGTTGTGGCAAAATGGCTTAAGGACAACAAAGTCAAGGTATTGGAGTGGCCATCACAAAGCCCTGACCTCAATCCTATAGAACATTTGTGGGCAGACCTGTGCGAGCAAGGAGGCCTGCAAACCGGACTCAGTTACACCAGCTCTGTCAGGAGGAATGGGCCAAAATTCACCCAAATTATTTTGCGGAAGGCTACCCGAAACGTTTGACCCAAGTTAAACAATTTAAAGGCAATGCTACCAAATACTAATTGAGTGTATGTAAACTTCTGACCCACTGGGAATGTGATGAAATAAATAAAAGCTGAAATAAATAATTCTTTCTACTATTATTCTGACATTTCACATTCTTAAAATAAAGTGGTGATTCTAACTGACCTAAGACAGGGAATTTTTACTAGGATTAAATGTCAGGAATTGTGAAGAACCGAGTTGAAATGTATTTGGCTAAGGTGTATGTAAACTTCCGACATCAACTGTATGTAATCACTGTAACGGCCCATAATAAAATAAAATACTTTGACGCAAGCCTGTTGTCTGATCTGTCCTGATGCTACTGTTGCGTGCTGAGGTCAAGCACTCTGTCTGTATGTGTGAGCACCTGAGAAGAAAGGGAGGGAAGGGAGGGGGAGAGGAAAGAGTGAGAGAGAAATAGAAGCAGGTATGGTGGTACGTAGGTGGGTAGGTGGGAGAAGGGAAGAAGAAGGACGAGGGGACAGGTGATATTTAAGCCGCTGTCCACTCTCTCCTCATCTTTCTCATCCGTCTTTCCTTGGCTCTCTCCCTCTCATCTCTCTCTCCCTCCCTCTTCACCAAAGACAAAGGAGGCCCTCCATCAGCACTAAGGTAAGATGGACAGTTTAGAGGAAAGTTGTGCCCTTCTCCTTTTTTCTTCTCTGTAACTGATAACTGTTTTCTGGGATAAGCTTTACACATGTTTTTATATATGTGCCTTATTGCGAATAGTGAAAAAAAAATTCACAGTGAGATACCCAGGCGAGCACCTTGGTATCCAGAGCAATAAAACTTAAGGGGGATAATTTGAGCCCATCACCTCAAACTATAATTGGGTTGCCTGTTGTAAAGGACGTTTAAAACGTTTTAGTTAGACAGACCAAAACCTGTGAAGAAAATGTTTTTTTCTATATAACGCTCAGAAAGTCAGTTAACTTGTTCCATCAATGCTAATGTTTGACATATCTTAATTTTAAGACAATCTATGTAATATAATAACATTTTTGCATGGGCTGCGTCTCAATCCACCACATCCGCCTTTGTCAGCCTTCTTCACCTGCGGTGTTTAGACCATCAGACTTCCCAAAAATCGGTCTTCTCACGAAAACGTCTGTAGAGTCCGAAACGGTTTGGCCTAATACCACTCTATGGAAAGTTAAGACTCTCACAAACACGATGGTGTTCTCCGTTTTGCTCTACGCGTGTCATGGGACTGGTCTAAAGGTAACTCCATACTGGTTAAAAAAATAGATGGAAGTATGGAGGTAGTTTTGTTCCAACAAGGTTAAATATTTGTCCAAAAAACAAAAGCTTTCTTATATCTCCTAGTTATAGGACAGACACTTCAAAACCTTATTCCTTATGATATTTCTTTTTACTGCCATTTATGAACGTGTTCTTCAATGTGTTTCTATGGGCTATAGTAATGATTTTATATCGCCCAGAATTCAAAATCAATTAGCTAAATGATCCATGGTGTAACCATCTTAAAACAATTCCATATGTTAGCTTAGGACAGGGGTCTCCAACAGGTCGATCGCGAGCTACCCGTATCTTGCAGGCCATCTATGAGTCGCTCGCCAAACAATTCTGAAAGTACATGCAGTTTTCACGTTCCACCTAAACTGTTATAAACAAATCTCACAAGTATCAGACACCACAAGCTCCATGCTACTATCTAGTGAAAGCAACATTGACATTATCCCACCCCTTGTTAGCCACTATTGGCTTAAAAAGCTACACCGAACACAATATCTGCCAATTAATTTCTAGCAATATTGCCCCTGTCTGTCTGTGTGGTACGCACGTTTGTCTATCACTCAGTGTGTAGCCAGTTGATGTGATAACCATCTTGTGGGTTGACATAAATACTTTCCCCAAAGTCAACTACGGCTAACTTACAGTCACGTCAAACGTAAAAAAGAATAACAGTAGCTGCATTTGCATTTGTTTAAGCTGTTTTCTAGTGACTTTTATTTGGATGCATCCATACACAATGAGCTAATGAGGCGCGATTTCGCCTGGCATAGAAAATGTGCTCACTCGTCAGAAGTAACACTGTTGTTCAGAGGAGCTAACCAACAACACAGCTAACACAATCACTTCAAACTGAATCTGGAAAGACTGCAAACTAGCTGCACTTCATTTCATTTGACCTTTTTTTTAATTGACATTTCTTTGTATATATATATCCATAAAAATTATGCCAGCTGATTCATGATTTAGACTGGCTGAGAAACGCTGCCTGCTTGTCTGTCTCGTCCCGACCCCTACACGTTCGTTACTATGGGACAGCTGGAGATCAAATTTGCAAATGTCGGAGAGACAGAAAGCAAGGTTTATACAAATCTCCGCTGTTGAAAACGAAATGTTATTCTAAAAGAAATGTGAGATAATGTCAAGAAACATTTTATTGTGGAGATCAAGTTTATAATTTGCCTGGCTGGGCTGATGAGACAGTGGATTGCGCAGTCAGATGGAACAGAGTAAATAGACATTTTAACGTCATAGATTTAGCCGGTGGTAACTTGTAGAATAGACACCAGCTGGAATGCGCTTTAAACCAATCAGCATTCAGGATTAGACCCACCTGTTGTGTAATGTCTGTCAATGAGGCAGATGACCCCTATGACAGAAACATTTTATATCCAGACTCTTTTATCTATGCTGCAGTCATTTGATTAAATTGAATTCTTTAGTAGATTATTTAGTCCATCTCCCATTAAAATGATATTGAGCAGTTCTGTGTTATTGATCACACAGTTAACATCTGCAAAGGAATATTTTTCAGAGTTTGGAATGACTAGAGACAGATTGTAGTGTGTGTATGCCTCCGGTTACCAGATCACCTGGCCTGAGTTCCTGATTGCCAGGTAGTTTATCTGCATTTTGTTTCACTTGTGGTTTCCTTCTGTCACATGATTGTGAAACCCTGAAACCTCCATCTGAAGTTACCTCAGTGACGTTATCTTTACTTAACAAGCTGCTTACAAGTCTGTCAACTGAGAGAGATTAAATGACCCATCTGTGTCTGTGTGTGCACAGTCTCTCCAACGAAACCAACTCAAGAAGATTCCAAGATGCCGGACACAATGTGTGTAAGACTGTTGCTTTTAAAAAGCCGTCTCTTTCTCTTTCATCCATCACATCTTTCACGTCAAACCAAGTAAGGTTACAAAACACTGTCCAGTGGCCACAGTATGTCGAGAAGGAATAGCTAATTTGTAGCCTGTAATTTAACCTCCCAATATAGTAGCCTAGGCCTAGAATTTGGACACCTTTTCTCTAGTTTGCTGATCTTCTTCCGTCCAGCGTGTATTTTTCACTCTGTCTTGGTGGAGGCTTCACAACCATGTACGTCATGTGACCGCACATGCGGTTTGGATGGAGCGTGCATCCTGTCATAGTGTCTGACCTCTGCCCTTCCCTCCAGTATGTCCAAAGAACCCTCTTCCAACCTGGAGAACGCAATGCAGATGCTGATCAAAACCTTCCACAAGTACTCAGGGAAGGAGGGGGACAAGTACACTCTGAGCCGGGGAGAGCTGAGAGAGCTGTTAACAGAGGAGCTGGGGAGTTACCTAGGGGTAAGAGGAGTGTACACGCCGAGAGAGAGAGAGACACACACAGACACGCAAACATACACACACACAAACACTCACTCACAGGCAGAGAAAATACATGTACTGACAAGAATACACACAATTCTTTAACCCCTCTTCCTCTCACTCTTCTCATCCAGAATGCCCGGGATGGAGAAGGGGTTGAGAAGGTGATGAATGACCTGGACGCCAACAGTGACGGTGAGGTGGACTTCACAGAGTTCATCATCCTCATGGGAGCCCTGACAGTGGCCTGCAACGACTTCTTCATGGAATACAAGCCAGAGAAACTCATCCACACGCCCTTCGGAAAAAAGGAGGCAACGATAGAGGAGATGAAAGAGTGAAGGAAAGATGGGAGGAGGGAAGGGGGAGGTGGAAGGGAAGGGGCAATGAACAGTGAAAGGGTATAATTTATGGTTGTATGGTCATCTTATGCAATTTCTAAACAGTGCAACTGCAATGTGTGAAAAGAGGCTGAGGGAACATCACTGTGTTAAATTAAGTAACGTTTCGCTGATGGACACAGACAGGAAAAGCAGTGTTTTCCCTCTGCTACTATCCAAATACTTTTCATACCACAGTTAAGTCACAGGTACGGAGTCAGTTACTCTGTGTCCTCAAATCCATGAATGGCACTGTATACCGCAGGGGTCAGCAACAGGTGCCCCGCGGGCCAAAATCAGCACGCAAGTGATTTTATTGGGCCCCCCAAAGTTTTTAGTGGATTTAATTTTTATTTTATTTATTTTTTGGTAATAAATAAAAAGACTAAAATCACCAGGAATATAGCAAAAAACATGTTGAACTTCCCAAGTATTTCCACGAATAAAAACATATGTGATCAATGTAATCAATGACTGTTATTTTCAAATAATTCTTTTTTTGGGCCTAGTTTGGCCTAGATCAGCAGCGGCTGAATCTAATTGCCTTCCCCTGGTATACACAGTAGCATGTATGAGTTCAGTTGTGTTCCCTATACAGCCTCAAATTCCAATTCAGCTGTGCTTTGGTTATATATATTCAGGATAGTTTTCATTGAAAACTTTCATATTTTCAGTGGATGTTATTGTAACACACTACCACCAATGGAGTGAGATCGAGCCTGAAGCACAACAGGGTGATACTCTCAGTCTCATGAATATAAAGATTACTTATCATAGATGTAGATTTTATAGATATAACCTATTCAATCAATATTTCTGATATATATTATGTATTCAGTGTTGAACATTTGAATATCTTTAACCTTTTTCTTTGCACATATTTTGTAATTACCAATGTGTTCTTCTAAATATTAAACATAACATTTAACCAGCTATCAATCAACATTGCTTGGTCTTTTCAGTGTCAAAAACGGTGAACCTTCCAAGCCCGATAGTGATACACACCAATTAAGTGTGAAATGGTTGATGGATTTGGGTTAACTACAAATCAGATGTAAGCCTTCATCAACCCAGGGCTGTAGAGTGTAAATAGACATCATAGAATACAAGAAAGCAAGAAGTTCAGTGTGTAAGATGATCCACAGTATGGAGAGAGTGGGTCAGCACACAGTAGGGGAGACCGGGGTTGGCGGTTGTGCTGCTCGTGGCTCATCCTCAGGTGGCTGTTTCCGCGCTGCTCACTACACCTTCTGAACACTATCGTGTTGGTCATGCACGATCTGAGCCAGGTTGACTTAACCTCTCCGGGCTAGGGGGCAGTGTTCGGAAGTTTGGAGAGTCTGGTGTGCCCAAAGTAAAATGCCTGTTACTCAGGCCCAGAAGCTAGGATGTGCATCTGATAGAAAACACTTTGAAGTTTCTAAAACTGTTAAAATAATGTCTGTGAGTATAACAGAACTGATATGGCAGGTGAAAACCAGAGGAAAATCCATCCTGAAAAATAGCTTTTTTGAGCTCCCATGCAATTGGTATGGTTTCCTATTGCACAATGAAAAGAATAGCTCCCAGATTGCAGTACCTATGGCTTCCAATGGATGTCAACAGTCTGGATGTCAACAGTAGACAATGTTTCAGGCTTGTATTTTGAAAAATGAACAAGTAGCTGTAGTTTATCATTGGGTTCCTCTTTGGGTCTGTAGTCCTGTGGCGCGCGTGACTGAGGGTGCGCTCTTTGTTATTTATTACCGGTATTGAACATACTACGTTCTGTCGTGACGTTGTATCGATTAATGTGACGACTGTTGCTCATCGAATGATTAACGGTTCATAATTGCGTGATTTAAATGAATCAGGCAATTATTAACTCATTAACCTGGGACACCATGGGAAAATGTGTTTTATTGAGTTTCTAGTTCCCAAATTAACTCAAAGAACAGAATATCGATTTTACAAAAGTCGCTATTTAATCAATGTCCTCTACAGTCTCATTCTGAATGTCGCATAATCCGGGAATCTGCACAAACCCGAGTCCAACCAAAGATACACATACACAAAACACAGTCTAGGCTATTGATTAGAACTTAGTACAATGGGCCAACACACTATGACGCGTGTTACCCAAAATGGGGATTTAAAAGAGAGAAAAAGAGAAAGCACACGAGAGAAATATACATTTGGGTGCATTTGTCAGCTATGCTTATTTTAACCCTTTCCCCGAACTGCCGCTCTTTTGGGTCAGAATATAATGAGGTAATTACGTGTTGAAGGTCTGTGATGGGAATCTCCACGTGGAGCACTCAGATGGTTCTCAATGACGCACTTCTCAGCTGCATCTCTCTGGTTGTCCTCACGATGTCAGTGTCCTTTTGGCTTAATAGTCTGATTCCTCACCCTTGTTCTGAGAAGGGTTTTCTGAGGACAAACAGCCCTGTAGCTCAGAGCTCACAGCGTAGGAATGAAGGCCGTGTAGAAACACAATTCAATGGAGAGTGGTGACAGGGTGGTCTTGCTTGAATTCGCCCGGTATTAGACGCAGCTACTCATCCCTAGCATGGATTGAAAAGGTTCCTTTGTCTTCAACCTTGTGTTGAACTTCGCTGCAGCTTTGGTCATTTAGTCTGATATGTTAATTCTTAACTCATGTTTTATACCCTTGGGTCAGAAGTGGGCGTAACTGCCTTTAGGGCAATTCTTGGGGCGTTCCTAGTTATGAGGCAAGGTCTAGATTTTACTCAAATCCAATTTTAGACAACTAACTTCACATTTCATCTTTACCAAAACATTCTCTTTGATTTGGACATATTCCACCCAACGTACAATGTAGAAACATCAAGCACATACTAGGAAAACTCTTAAGGTTATAACGTCGTCCTTTCATTTTTAATAACATTACAAAAATGACTTTAATTTTCATATTCCATCTTTCGTCATTAACACCATTGTGGCTGACGAAACTCATTGTCCCAAAGCCCATTTATTGCATGTTTAATGTTCTGAGGCTTGTTCTCCATAGTGAGAGGACAAAGGAATTGTGCCTGCAGTCGTAGGTTTACAATGGGGTGAGGTGTCATAAACCCACCCCCCATCTTCATATCCCTTGAGAACCCTTCTCCTCTGGTGGGGGTGAGATCTCTCTGCAGGATTGTGGTCATTGGTAACCTGAGCCGAGCAGGACAGTCATGACAATTCCGTCTTAAATTGTATTGTTTATTTACATATTAGGGTACCGGAGGATTGATTAGAAACGTTGTTTGACTTGTTTGGACAAAGTTTATTGGTAATTTATGGGATTATTTTGTCTGTATGTTGAACAAATTGAACGGGGTGGAACAAAACGCTCCAACCAAACTTTTTGGGGATATAAAGAGGGACTTTATCGAACAAAAAAACATTTATTGTGTAGCTAGGACCCTTGGGATTGCAAACCGAGGAAGATCTTCAAAAGGTAAGGGATTTATTTTATCGCTATTTTTGTGACACCTGTGCTGGTTTGAAATATATTTACATACAGGAAGTATGCAGGGCACTGTCCTCAGATAATCAAATGCTATGCTTTCGCCGTAAAGCATATTGTAAATCGGACGAAGTGGTTTGATTACCAAGATTCTAAGCTAAAGAATGGTGTATGACACTTGTATTTTCATGAATGTTTAATATTACGATTTTTGTATTTTGAATTTCGCGCTCTGCAATTTCACCAGATTTTGTCGAGGTGGCACGCTAGCTGGACACTGTTCCGTAAGAAGTTAAGGCGGTTACAAACTCCACTCCGTTGATCTAGGTGCGTGCATGCACTTGGGTGGAGATATTGTCTTGGGGGGGCAGCGGACACTTTTTTCATTGCATTCCCCAGGGAGGAAGTCCGCCTTGTATAGTGCATATCCACTAGAGGGCTTGGGAGCCAGAGTACCTTACTTAGCAAAAGGGGCCAAGACACTCTTTTGACTCTAGCTAGTGATGACATTTGTACTTATGATCCGGTGTTAAGCCTGTTTACAAATACTAGCTAGCTACATGTCAGTCTAGTCTGGTGTCATATGCTTTACAACACTACTTTTTAGCCACAGAAGCAGAAGCAAACATGTCTCTTTTTGAATTGCAATTGCTGCAAAATGAGCAGAAATCGGCAGAGATTTTGGGGATCGTTGGAATTATCAGTTTTGTGCAGGAGCTGTCGACGGAAAACATTTTTGGATAAGAGCGCCGACAAACTCAGGCAGCAAGTACTAAAACTACAAGGGCTTTTTCGCAATGGTCCTGATGGCAGTCTGCGATGCAAGGTATCGCTTCACCATATCGACATCTCCCGATATGGTCGGGAGGGAGATGAGAGAATCTTCTTTCGAAGCAAGTTCGGCTCCTAACACATTTCAGGCCAGCTGCCGCTACCACGGCTAGAGGGCTTGCCGGAACCCAAACACCGTGGCCATATGTCTTTGTCGGATACGAGGTATTCCCTCTGAGGGGAAACTGGATGCGACAATATCCAGGTAAGATACGCTAAACACATGTGGCTATACAGTTGAAGTAGGAAGTTTACATACACCTTAGCCAAATACATTTCAACTCAGTTTCACAATTCCTGACATTTAATCCTTCCCTGTCTTAGGATCACCACTTTATTTTAAGAATGTGAAATGTCAGAATAATAGTAGAGAGAATAATTTATTTCAGCATTTCTTTCTTTCATCACATTCCCAGTGGGTCAGAAGTTTACATACACTCAATTAGTATTTGGTAGCAAATTGTTGAACTTGGGTCAAACGTTTCGGGTAGCCTTCCCGCAAGCTTCCCACAATAAATTGGGTGAATTTTGGCCCATTCCTCCTGACAGAGCTGGTGTAACCGAGTCAGGTTTGTGTCCCCCAAAAATGTATTCACTGTCCCGCAAATGTCCTGCAAAATCCTCCTTTTGGGAATTTTAAACATGGTCACCCTATTTGTCGGGCTTGGTAGTACGTTGTACACACTGCGGAGAAGGAACTTTATTCTGCTGGCCTCCATCATCCAGATTTTGGCCCATGTTATCTTCCTCTCTCTAACTCCTTCCCAGCATGTCCAATTGCCCTGCTGCCTCATCCCAACTGCTCTTGTTTGTCTTCCCTCCTCCGCCATGTGCCTTATCTCTTCTGCATGAGATCCATTCTCTCCCGGTTGCTTGCTCCCTTCCACACTTGATTCAGATAGCCAAGGCCCAGGTGTCCTGAGGTGACAGTTTTTGTGTTATAGTCTTGCCTCCGCCTCCTTCAATGCTGATGTTGCCGACCACTTCCTCTCATTGCGAACCTAAAACCTTGCCATCTTTAGGTTCTCATCTCTACAGTCTCTGATAATAAGGACCTGCCTTGCTTTAGTCACTTGGTACAGGCCTCAGAATGGCAGTTGTGACTTTGTCCCCCTGCAGTAGAGGTTAATGCTGCTGAAGCTTTGGGGCACTCCAAGCCATCTTCTGAGGTAGCCACTGATCTTCCTTTTCATAGCCTCTATCGTTGTCATTGGGATTTTGTACACCATTAGGGGCCAGAGTAGCTAGGGCAGAACTCCATGTTGGTAGCACAAGGCTTTGTATTCAAGAGACCTATTGGAGTATTCAAGGTGACAGACAGTGACACTTCAATTCTGCCTTGCACACCCTTGCCTGCATCTAGCTGATCTAGGGTGTAATCATTAGTCCAAACAACAGTGGCAAACAAGTGTTTCTATTAGACAATTTCAGTTAATTTTCACATTCTTGTTCTGTTTGCTTCCGTTTTTTCTACAGAATCAGCAGAATGAATACACCCCTGTTCACCCGCACACACAGTTCACTTTCATAGCAGCTCCATACAAACAGCATCATCAATTTGCTTGTTGTATAATTCCTTCTCGCATCTATGCACTCTCTCACCTTTTCCCTTTACTTGTGGACTTCCGTGCATAACAAAACAGCTCCGACCAGCCCAAAAATTACTTTCCAAACCAAACCTTCATACCATAACGGTTAACGCTACACACAGCCTACATCATCGTCACAATTGAAGCTAAAGTCATTGTCAACATAGCTACTAGAACTAACACGATACTAAACCCGCTACAGTCACGCAGTAGTGTACATCAAGCAGTTTAGCGGTTACACACTGTTTGAGCTGGGTGTTTTAGTGGGCTAAATTAGCTAGCTGCACCAACCCGAGTCCAACCAATGAATACCAATTTTAGTTGATTATTTATTTACTAGCAAGCTAAAATTATAATAAAAGATACACATACACAAAACACAGAAACACCCAAAAAAGAAGCCTGAGGGGAATGTTACCAATAATACGCTACCCCAAACCCAATGGAGGTGGGATGCTGGAAATGGAGAGACCGTGGGATTTTGACGAAGTAAAAGCGATAGTGGGCGATGTCACTGAACCAGCAAAAGATGCTGTGAGTTTTGAGGAAGAGGTAAAAGCAATCATCTCCATGCACAACCCCACCATCAGAGAAATTGAAGAAATACTCTGCTGCTACTTGAAATGGAAATAGAAGGACTGTAAACACATGTAGGACCGCGATGTACTAGCGGTTAACTACTTAGGGGAGCTGCCCTGGAATTCCCCAGGGCAGCTGTTTAGGCACCTTACTTTTTTCAATCTTTACTAACAACATGCTACTGACTTTGAGTAAAGCCAGTGTGTCTATGTATGAGGATGACTCAACACTATACACGTCAGCTACTACAGTGACTGAAATGACTGCAACACTTAAAGGTCTTACTCACATCGGCTGCGGAGAGTGTGATCACACAGTCGTCCGGAACAGCTGATGCTCTCATGCATGTTTCAGTGTTACTTGCCTCGAAGCAAGCATAGAAGTTATTTAGCTCGTCTGGTAGGCTTGTGTCACTGGTTAGCTCTCGGCTGTGCTTCCCTTTGTAGTCTGTAACAGTTTGCTCGCTAGCGCCCCACCACTCCCTAATTAACAATGCCAACACTGGGGAACCTGGTAATGTTACTTATGGTATTTCAGTCTATAATGTTATTATGCTTTTTGAGAGGAGCCCTGAATGGCACTTATTGGTTGTGTGGTAAGATGGCTTAGTATAGCCTTCCCCTGAACTGGGGAGGTACTTGTACTGTTGAGTTTGTGGTGACAGCTATGAGAACCATTGTAAACAATGACAAGAATCTGAAGGCCCTAACTTATTGAAGGCCCTAGCGGTTTTATTTTTTGACTAGTTGATGTCCCAGGGACAGTTAGTACAGAACATATGTCAATGCAGCCTGATTGTGGTAAGAGCTATGGAAACAATGGTTAAACATTGATAGATTTATTTACCTCTGAGTATTTTTTGATAGATTCACTCCCGTTGATAGACGTATAACTTTCCCTGTAGATTTTTACTTTTGTCACGTCTACTCCCACACCTCCCCTCTGTTGTTCAACGTCGCCGGTTTACTTACCACCGGTCCTGGGAACCATCATCACGCACACCTGGCATTCATCATTACGCACACCTAAGATTCATCATTAGGCACACCTGGACTCCATTACCTTACCTCACTCATTACCTCCCCTTTATCTGGCACTCCCTTAGGTTTTTTTCCCCAGGCACTATTGTTGACGCTACTTGTGTTTCTTATATTGTTACGTTTATTATTAAACTCACCACCTGCACTTGCTTCCTGACCCAGCGCCCACGTTATAGCTTTATTATGAGGATAGTATTTCCATAAATGAAATTGTGTAATGAAGCAAGTGTGTAACTGTATGAAGCAAAGGTCTTAAGTTTAACTATTCTACTGCAATGGTTTTACACGTGTAAGGGCTAGGCAGGTAAAATAGGAGAGGGGGCTTTGACTTTTACTTTCTTTGCTTTGGTTTCATTCAGCCCCCTTTCCCCAAAATTACTGTGTGACGGAATAAATTCCTTGTAAACGGTACCGCTTACTGCTTTTGTCATCCTTACTCGCACCTACAGTCCCATACCTCTTTCACTCCATGGGAGTTGCGTTGTAGCAGGATGTTGCGTTCCCTCTTCCTAGAGGCGTACGTAACAATCAGTTACTAGGGTGATTGTACAACGCCGAATGAAGGGTTTGAAAGTGTCTGTTTTATGCGTTGACTTTGCTTACTTAAATATAAGTATTTTGATAGAACCTCCTTTGACAGTTTAAGCCATAATCTAACGATTATCTTAAAATTTAACAATTATTGTCACAGAAGTGATAAAATGGGGGAGTGTAAAGGAAAATGTTTGTCTTAAGAGAGCCTTGAATTGTACACAGTATGTTCTCTCACTATCTTGGTTCATGCAGGTGACCGTAACCTCCTCCTCAGGCCAATTGGCAGAATGCCCAGAATATGTTCTGGAAGTTAAGTTTCTTGGGAAAGTGAGCCTGCGCGATAACAGCCAGTCACCTGCAGGAACCAACCCTATGTAGCAGTATATAAGAGACAGAAGCACTGCCCTGGGGGAGCTTTAACCATTTCACACGTACTATCGGATGTGATCATTCAACAGTGGTCCCTGAAGCATACGATCACACCCATGTGATTAGAATGCTTGTTTCGAATGACTCAACAATCAGCATTTGAGCTGGCCACTTTTTTCAGAAATGATTTACACAAACACAGTCCTTACAAAAGTTATGTCCATTATTTGAGGAGTTTATTTTTGGATGCAATGTTCAGATAATCACAAGTATCTATAGCGTAACACATACATCCAAACTGGAAAAATGTAGGCTACATTTGTCGTAGTGCTAACTGAGGAAAGATTGTCAACACAAGTGGTCATATTTTTATAACTCTCGGCTGACAAACTACAATATGAATGAGCTAATAGCAATTACTATTTATAATTAATCACATCACGGGTGAGCTCACCATTGATCGAAATAATTGAGTAAAAAACTTTCTAGAAATCGAAAGTAATCCGACGATGATTAGTTTCAGCTTGCCGCCATGCTTTTTTCCTCACAGAAACCAAAGATAAGAGAAGACAAGATGAGTTTGGTCTGTTTATAGTATGAATGTTGAAGGGGTATGTCGTCTACCATCGTTCACATCCCACCATTCACTTCCTGAAGTTCTCAAAAAATGTGTGAACCCTTACTCACCTCAAACCCAGAATGCATTGTATGTCAACAAACATGGCTCCACACATAGCTGGAATTAGCTTAGCTTTTTTGAAGTACAACCTTCAAAAAACGATTTTACACACATGTGCCCATTACATTCTATGCAAGAATTGAAATGCATGATTTATCAGTGTTACTTAAACGTGTGAATAAAACACTAAATATAAATATTTACCAAACAAAACATTTTCTGATAGAAATGACGTGTGCCGGCAATCAATCACATAACCTCTCACTCCCACTCTGAGCCATTCAGTGTTGTTGTTTAAGTATGTAGCTAGTGAGCTAAGCTGTAGCATTAGCAATGTCTTTCAAAAGGAGACAACTCATAAATGAGGAAATTCTGGAGATTTTTTTAAATTCTGACAATGAGTCTGAGTATGAAAGTCAGGAATCAGTGACAGTGAGGAGCTGCCCCCAGCCATTGAGAACCCTGAATCTGAGCACCCCTTGTCCACTGACAACGTCCCAGTTCCCTTTGAAGATGCTGGTGGGGATGGAGGCAGACCGACAGTAGATGAAGTACAGGAGATCTGTGGTAGCTGGGCCCTCCTGGCCCTGCTGTTTGCTTTGATGAGTCCCAGTCTGGAGTGCAACGCCCCTTGCCATTTCCATCTGAGGCAGAGTGCTTCAAGTTGTTTCTGACAGAGGAGCTGGTGGGAGACAGCAGAGACCAATCGCTATGCCTTGGAGCTACAGGAGAAGAGAGAGCCAGGAGTGGGGGGGACAACCACAATTAGTGAAATGTATACCTTCCAGGTGACAGTCCTTCTCATGGGGATAGTAAAGAACTCCCTAAGAGAATACTGGAGCACAGATCCTATGTTTGCAACTGTAGTGGCTCTACAGCAGGTCTTTACGAAACAAACGCACGAAGCCGGTTTACACACTCCTTATTTTAATAAGGGACAAAAATCTACCAACGTAGATAAGAACTGCTCACACACCGAGCCACAAACATGAAACAATCACGGACAACACTGATGGGGGAACAGAGGATTAAATAACACATGTAATTAGGGTAATGATGACCAGGTGTGAATAATGACAAGACAAAACAGAAACTGAGAAATGGATCGGTGGTGTCTAGAACTCCGGTGACGTCGACCGCCGGTAGACGCCCGAACCAGGGGAGGGACCAACTTCAGCTGAAGTCGTGACAGCAACTCCCTTCTTTGCCACCCTGTTTTCCCTTCCTAGTTCTGCTGCGATGACTGCATTTTGTCAACAATGCTACTGCCATCCTAAATGACCCGTTATACAAAATAAGAAATGTTCTTTCCAGCCTGACAATAGCATTTGGTTGAGTCTTTGTGCCATACAAGGACCTATGCATTGATGAGTATGAGGGACTTGGGGTGTCCGGGTCCGTGGTGATGACCATGCTGGCTCCTCATCTCAGCAAGGGACACACTTTGTATGTGGACAATTGTTACAGCAGTCCCACACTCTTCCAGCGTCTGCTCTCCAACAGCACAAGGGCCTGTGGCACAGTCAGGTCAAACAGGAAGGGGATGCCGGCATTCAGATGCAGGAAGATGCAGAGAGGGGAGGCAGAGTTCAAGGAGAACGGTCAACAGCTGGCAGTAAAGTGGCATGACAAACGAGACATCCATGTCCTCTACTGTCCATACAGCAACTATGTCGGCCACAGTTGGACCACCTGACGGGAGAGAGAAAAATCTAACCAGACTGCGTGCTTGCCTATAACCTCAAAATGGATAGAATAATGTAGCAAGCTACCTAAGCATTGAGTATAACACCATAAAGGTTATGAAATGAGTAACGTTACCTCGTATGTCCGTGGTTATAAGGAATATACACAAAAATATTATGCTACAGTAGAAACGACATAACACGACATGCAGAAACTATTATAACGTGATAAGGCACTTACTTTGATAGAAACGCACACATTTCCAAAGTTATTATTGGTAACGAAAAACAACTATGACTGCGATGCAACCAACAGACGGACAATGTGAACACGTGTGTGCAGGATGTCTACAGACTTGAACTGCACAAACAATTGGGAAGTGCTTGGGGAATTTTGTTCCGGGTCAGAAAAGTTAATTGGTCCGCAAAAGTAAAAATGACTACTTTTATGTGAATGAATGAGGTGGAACACACCTCAATTCAAACTGTTCTTAGAAAATAAAAAACTTGTTAGAAAATAATTTGAAATTGACAAGTAGAAAACAGCCTATATATATATAAAAAAACAGGTTGCGTGCCTTGGTTTGAAGGCAGCTCGGAAATGTACTGTTGCATAACAATCACATTCTGGAATGGGGAAACGTTCTAACATCACATGCATAAAAAAACTCAGGCTGGTGCGACCGTTAGAGATATTAGAAACTTACGCATGAAAAGGTTAACTAATAATAACGAGTGATTCATTTAATGTTGACTTCAGGTGTCCCTGGTGTTGAATTTCCACCACAACTTCTAGATCAACTACTGGAGGCAGGAGTAGCCATGGTGAGTTCACAGGAATAGCTACCGATGGACTAAACTCCCTTCCATACAGTCCCATCTCCCTTTGCCTGGGTATTACCTACCCACCCAAAGCTTGTGTTCTGTCCTCACTCTTGTTCCCAGCATGCCTGTAAAACCCCTTTCAGAGGATGAGACACCCATGTACAGACTCAAAAAGCAGACCAATCAGCCTGTTACCAACCCTTTGTAAACTTTCTGTAAAAAATGGTGTTTGACCAGATACAATTATATTTTACAGTAAACAAATTCATAACAGACTTCCAGCACGCTTATAGGGAAGGACATTCAACAAGTACAGCACCTACACAAATGATGATTGGCTGAGAGAAATTTATGATATTGTGGGGGCTGTTTAGTTAGACTTCAGTGAGTCTTTTGACATTATCGATCATAGTCTGTGGCTGGAAAAATGTATGTGTTATGGCTTTACACCCCCTGCTATATTGTGGATAAAACGTTACCTGTGTAACAGAACACAGAGGGTGTTCTTTAATGGAAGTTTCTCCAACATAATCCAGGTAGAATCAGGAATTCCCCAGGGCAGCTGTTTAGGCACCTTACTTTTTTCAATCTTTACTAACAACATGCCACTGACTTTGAGTAAAGCCAGTGTGTCTATGTATGAGGATGACTCAACACTATACACGTCAGCTTCTACAGTGACTGAAATGACTGCAACACTTGAGCACCGGCGCGCTAGCGGGCCACTCCCGACACTACCCAGTGAAATGTAAGGCGCCAAATTCAAAATCCAAAAGTTGAATTATTAAACATTCATCAATATACAAGTGTTGCATAGCCATCAAAACCTTGCTTCTTGGCAATATCACAGCGTTGTCAGATTTCAAAAAGGCTTTACAGCGAAAGCACAACATTTGATTGTTTGGGGATAGCACCTCTCATATTTATGCATTAGCATAAATTCATAAACCAGCGCGGGTCTCACAAAGTCCATATCACAGCTAAAACAAATCCCTTACCTTTCGAAGAACTTCTGCTGAGGGCTTCCCAAGTGTCCAACGAAGACATCCAATGGTTCTTTTGTTAGAAAAAGTTTATTATATCCCTAAATCTCCGTTTGGTTGGTGCGTTATGTTCAGAAAATCCAACGTTGAATCGCCAATTGAAACGTGAAGAGAACGCGTTCAAATATACCTATAAACTTTTCCTAAACAAATCAAAGACCAGTTATAATGCATCCTTAGCTATCCTTTTATGAATATTAGCGATAATATTTCACTCTCATGGTCACCTAAACGTTATATAAGTAAAATAAAGTGGGGGCGCGGTGCGCCCGAGAAATCTTGTTGACATCTGAGCTCCCTTGACCATTTCCTGTTCCTATCCGTTCTGCTCACTGCTACAGCTTCCAGGCTTTGTATAAAGACTGACATCTAGTGGAAGCCATAGGTACTGCAATCTCGGAGCTGGATTGCATTGAAGTCAATGGGGAGAGTCTCAAACAGAGCAAAGGTTACAAAAAAACTGCAATTCCAGATGGATTTTCCTCAGGTTTTTGCCTGCTATATCAGTTCTGTTATACTCACAGACATTATGTTAACACTTTTAGAGACTTCAGAGTGGTTCCTATCCAATGGTACTAATTATGTGCATATCCTATTTTCTGGGCCTGAGTGGCAGGCATTTTACTTTGGGCACGCCAGACTCTCCAAAACCATCACCTCTGCTGCTGCTCCCTAAGAAGTTAACAAAGAGCTGCAGTTAGTTTCAGAATGTGTGGCAAGGAATAAGTAAGTCCTAAGTATTTCCAAACCTAAAAGCATTGTATTTGGGAAAAATCATTCACTAAACCCTAAACCTCAACTAAATCTTGTAATGATTAATGTGGAAATTGAGCAAGTTGAGGTGACTAAACTGCTTGGAGTAACCCTAGATTGTAAACTGTCATGGGCAAAACATATTGATACAACAGTACCTACGATGGGGAGAGGTCTGTCCATAATAAAGCGTTACTCTGCCATATTAACAACACTATCAACAAGCCAGGTCCTACAGGCTCTAGTTTTGTCGCACCTGGAATGCTGTTCATTAGTGTGGTCAGGTGCCACAAAGAGGGACTTAGGAAAATTACAATTGGCTCAGAACAGGGCAGCACGGCTGGCCCTTAAAAGTACAAGGGGGAGCTAACATGAATTATATGCATGTCAATCTCTAATGGCTCAAAGTGGAAGAGAGATTGATTGCTTGTTTTTTGTAAGAAGTGTTGACAAGCGGAATGAGCTGTCTGTTTAAACTACTAGCACACAGCTCGGACACCCATGCATACCCCACAAGACATGCCACCAGAGGTCTCTTCACAATCCCCAAGTCCAGAACAGACTATGGGAGGCGCACAGTACTACATAGAGCCATGACTACATGGAACTCTATTCCACATCAGGTAACAGATGCAAGAAGTAGAATCAGATTTAAAAAAACAGGTAAAAATACATCTTATGGAACAGCAGGTACTGTGAAGAGACACACACAAAAGGTACAGACACACGCATATGCACACAAGTGCTGGCACACACACTCTACACACAGGTACATTGTAATATTGTTGTATGGTGGTATTATACATATGTAGTGGTGTAATAATGTGTTTGGACCCCAGGAAGAGGAGCTGCTGCCTTGGGAGCAGCCAATGGGGATCCTAATAAATACAATTACAGATATACCTGTAGATTGACCCAATAATTCATGGCCAGTTGCTGTTTCCTAATCTTCAATGTTTGCCCATCTTTTTAAAAAAGTATGGGTGGGCAGTACCATGTCCTTAAAGTGTAACAGAAAAGACGGGCTATCTACCCTAACTCCATCCCTTGTTGCTCCAATCTTTGAACATTCACTAGAATGCCTCCTTTCAAGTTGTAACTTACCTCTTTAGTGCTAACACTCACAGGTGCTCCTGTAATCACCCCTTCAATCCACTGCTTCCCTGCTTGATCAGTACAGCTGCTCGACACCACCTTACACTTCCCTATTTTCTTCACTCATCAGAGCTTTTTCCCTCTGCAGCACGTCCTGACAGAACACCAATAAGCTCCCATCTCTTAACATTTGTGACCCGATTCAGGAAACTAGGCGTACATCGCAAGTCACGACTTCACAGGAGAGCCGATTGAACGTTTTCAAAATGCCTTTTTGGCAGAAATGACTTCTCGAACGTGAACTTTGATGTGCCTTAATAACAAACTTGTATGGCATCTGTAAATACGAATAAAATTGTTAAATTACGAGCCTTGTTGGTTAAGCCACAGAAAAAGTCAGAAACCTTCCCACTAGCCATGATTGGCTGAAATAATGAGTGGGCTGGACATGCCGAGAGATGAGTTCGGATTGGTCTGCCATATAGAAGGATTCTGTCTACTTGAGCTCGTCAGTCTGTCTTGGTAATCCTGTCGAACGTGGCTTTTTTCAATTTATTGTGTAGTGGAGCTGCATACAGTGGGGCAAAAAAGTATTTAGTCAGCCACCAATTGTGCAAGTTCTCCAACTTAAAAGATGAGAGAGGCCTGTAATTTTCATCATAGGTACACTTCAACTATGACAGACGAAATGAGAAAAAGAAATCCAGAAAATCACATTGTAGGATTTTTAATGAATTTATTTGCAAATTATGGTGGAAAATAAGTATTTGGTCAATAACAAAAAGTTTATCTCAATACTTTGTTATATACCCTTTGTTGGCAATGACAGAGGTCAAACGTTTTCTGTAAGTCTTCACAAGGTTTTCACACACTGTTGCTGGTATTTTGGACACGTCTGGCACTGCAGGATTTGAGTCCCTGGCGGCGTAGTGTGTTACTGATGGTAGGCTTTGTTACTTTGGTCCCAGCTCTCTGCAGGTCATTCACTAGGTCCCCCCCCGTGTGGTTCTGGGATTTTTGCTCACCGTTCTTGTGATCATTTTGACCCCACGGGGTGAGATCTTGCGTGGAGCCCCAGATCGAGGAAGATTATCAGGGGTCTTGTATGTCTTCCATTTCCTAATAATTGCTCCCACAGTTGATTTCTTCAAACCAAGCTGCTTACCTATTGCAGATTCAGTCTTCCCAACCTGGTGCAGGTCTACAATTTTGTTTCTGGTGTCCTTTGACAGCTCTTTGGTCTTGGCCATAGTGGAGTTTGGAGTGTGACTGTTTGAGGTTGTGGACAGGTGTCTTTTATACTGATAACAAGTTCAAACAGGTGACATTAATACAGGTAACGAGTGGAGGACAGAGGAGCCTCTTAAAGAAGAAGTTACAGGTCTGTGAGAGCCAGAAATCTTGCTTGTTTGTATGTGACCAAATACTTATTTTCCACCATAATTTGCAAATAAATTCATAAAAAATCCTACAATGTGATTTTCGGGATTTTTTTTCCCTCATTTTGTCTGTCATAGTTGAAGTGTACCTATGATGAAAATTACAGGCCTCTCTCATCTTTTTAAGTGAGAGAACTTGCACAATTGGTGGCTGACTAAATACTTTTTTGCCCCACTGTAAGTGTTGTTCTTCACTTTCTGGAGGATCAAGTTTTGAAATCAGTGGAATTAGAGTATGAAAGCTAGAGATGGAGAAAACACCTGTCTACGGATTACATTTTCAAACTAAGGGCAACCAAGACAGGGAGACGCGTCCATCATGCATGATGATGTATACAGGTAAGATAGTCTAGTGTTAGCAAGCTACATTTCCAGATATTACACGTGTCTAATTTTGACAGAAAGTGTTTTCATTTCAAGCTAAAGTGTACTGTTAGCTAATGTTAGCTGGCTGGCTCCCTAGCTGACGTTATTATTCGTATCCCAGAGCCGTTTGCTTTTCTAGTTAGAGCCTAATGCTAGCTAGCTAACATTGAACCTGGTTGGTTAGCTCCCAGCACTCTGGCATTGTTGGCACTGTGTTCATTGTTGTTTAACTAGCTAACGTTAGCTGGCTGGCTCATTACGTGACGTGTGTACAACACCCATTGAATATGGCCGATTTCAGTAAACATCTGCAAAAAAGCAGAATTAAATTGTTGCCAGCAGAGATGGTTCGGCTGTTTTCATGTTATCCATTGGTAAACAAGTCATCGGCCAGAGCGTCAAGTGTGCAAGCAAAACAAGATGTGTGGGGCTAAAGCTTAAGAGGGTGTGAACAATGCTGAATGGGTGTAGACATAGAAGAGCTCTTCACTAGATACCAAAACATTCAAAGACCATTTTCTCAAAAGTGAGTTTACAAGTTGATCAACTTTCAAAGCAGAATTACTTTCCCATTGTTCCTCTAATGCAGTGCATGATATACCATTTTGTAGCTCTGAGTATCTACTTTTATCCAAAGTAAAAACAAAAAAAATTCAAATGTTGGTACATAAGGCCTGAATCCAGGTGGTGAGTCACATTTTAGCATTGACAACTTCCCCAATCAACTATTTTATCACATCCGTCATCCCTATTGGACTCATGACCTCAACTCCCCCTTAATCCCTACATTTCAGAATCACTATATGTTCCTCCTCACCTCCATGCTTCCTTCACGACTTATGTTTCCCTTCCTCGGCACTCTCTACCTCTGAACTGCCGCTTCCGTTGGAAACTGTGTTGCTCTGCTCAAACTTCCTTTTCTTCTTCATCCCTGCCTCCATAGACCTCTCGCTCCCCTTCAAACCCCTACTCCCTTTATCTCCCGCTTTCTTTTTCTTTTTTTTCTACCGCTATGCTCCATACTTTTTATTCTCCTTCATTATCTCCTACCATCTCTGACCCAGCTGAGCCGAACCGCATCCACACCAATTAAAGTTTGATTGTTTTCAAATGGCATGAAAGGCTTGCTCAAAGTCACATAAGCAAATGGTGGTTAAAATATAGAATTCAAATTCTTATAAATTCAGTTGTTAAATTGTGCAACGATATGATTACAGGCAATTTTCTGTCATATTTTGCATATGTCCGAACATCTGACAACTTGGCAAGCAAAATGTGTAGATTTAAAAATGTGTAGATTTAAAAATATATATTTTATTAATATTTTATTGTGGATATTTCCATGAAGCCATCCATAATTTAATCAATATAGGCTATAATTATTGATTATTTTCGTGGATCTCATGTTTTCAATGAGTATAGCAAGCTAGCAGTCAGGCTGATCTTTGGCAAATTCTGAACCAAAACGGATGGACTTGTGAGGACAGACGCTGGGAGACGAGAAGCAAGTACAGGGAGTGAAGATATAATGGATAAATGGTCATGAAACAAAACAAGGACAGCGTCTGGACAGGGGTGACAAAATGCCCTCGAGCGCCAGAGAGGGGGAAGGGAGCAGGTGTGACTGTACCCCCCCTCCAGGGGCGCCACCTGGCATCCCACCTGGGTGAGCCTGATGGGCCGGCCGAGGCGTGGAAGCTCGACGAGCCGGCTGGGGTTTGGGAGCCATACGAGCCGGCTGAGGCATGACGTAGGATGGGAGCCTGCCGAGCCAACCGAGGCAAGAAAACCTCTCAAGCCAGCTAAGGCGTGGAAGCCTGACGTGCCAGCTGAGGCATCCCCGGTTCCATCGGCCATGGCACCTGGACTCGACGTCACCAACTAAAACAAAAAACTCCCTGATGCTTCCAATATGATGTCAGCCTTCTGAGAGGACAGATGCTAGGAGACAAGAAGCAAGTACAGGGAGTGAAGATTTAATGAATAAACGGACATAAAACAAAACAAGGACAACGTCTGGACAGGGGGAACAAAACGTCATTAATGCTGACACAGAGATGAACCTGAGGTATAGACAGATATAGGGGAGGCAATCAAAAACGTGTACAGGTGAGTCCAATGAAGCGCTGATGCGCGTAACGATGGTGACAGGTGTGCATAATGATGGGCAGCCTGGCGCCCTCAAGCACCAGAGGGAGCAGGCGTGACAGGACTAAACATAGCCCAATTTAGGACAACTATTTTTGGGCGAAATAGCAGCCACGACGGACAGACCTGATATCACAGATAGAACAATGAGACAGATATTCCACCAAATGTATAAATGTAAAGCCTCCGCTTGGCGTTTCCACTCACTACCAAATGTGGTGAACGGCAGTGGGAGAAAGAAGATGGAACGAGATGGATTTTGGCCGACATTCTGCATCTGTGCAAATGAGCTTTTGGCTAACCCCATCACATTTACATGGATGTTGCATTATTGTAATATTGATGTTGATTAATGTGCATTGTCCTCTATAAATAAAAATGTTCTCAACAATGAAACATTTGATCTCAATACAGTTTTCTGTTCCCAAAAATAGAATATGTTACGAACAGATTGGACTACGTTTTGTAGACTATACACTTTGTCAAAATTTGCCCAAATTGCGTTGTTTAGAAGGAGTGCAAGGGTGAGTCATTGCACTTCACAGAATGCGTGTTTTCTAATGGAAAAATGCTAATATATGCTAGAACACACCAATAGGATCTCGTTAATTCGTGCTTGGCTCTGCCCCCCTTCCTGATAGTTCTGCCCACTGGGTTGCAACCGCCCACTATGACTCATTTGTTTCCATTGGAAACGCCCGGCTGTGGTCTACCTTGGGTTAGTTATAAACATCTCTGCTGATATCGGCCATAATTCGACATCCATGGACATCTCTTGCTGAGTGAGTAGGCTCGCGCGGGTTCCCTTATAAAAAAAAATATAAAACGAAATATTGTGCCATGAAATGTTGCCAGAAGTTTACAAATGTCTGCCACTAGAATCTGCAGAACACCTTTGGCAACAATAATATTTATTGCCGCTAGTGGCAAACAGTTTACCAAAGCCGTTTCTGATGAACACGAGTTCCAAGACCATGAACCATTGATGACCAATCAAGGTGATTAGAAACATCTGTTGGAAATAACTGGATCGTGGTCTTCAAGGACAGAAAACTTTGCTTTTCCAGCCCAGAGAGAAGCAGGCCCAAGATCTTCTCTTCGAAGTGCAGACCCTGCTGGTGGTGCCTCAGATGCTCATTTATTTTTAGCCTGAAACAATTAAGTTATTCACCTGATATTCTTCTCTCCAGATACACAAGGTGACATTGCTTTAAGACTTCTGCTAGTGGTCCTCCCAACACCAGTCTACAAGATAGGCAGAAAGACATTCCCAACCCACCTTCAATGAGACCAGAAAGTCCTTCATTGACTTGCAGCCTGTAAGTTTAAATGGTTGATAGGCATAGGGATATTGTTGGGAAATTAGATGACGGCATAAAACGATCTGCGCATTTTCCCACCAGAGATGTTTCCAGCAAACATACTTTTTGCGGATAAAAAGCTGTGCGTGATGATGTAATGCACATAAAACCTAACTTTGCAGTCAAATTCCCATGTACTGAAAAAATAAAAAGTTAAATTGGTTTCCATCGCATTTTCAACTCTACTGGTGGTTTTGTAACAAACTGTTGCATTGTATAGGAAATGTGCCCACTCTGGTCTTGGCACATGCGCTATAGCCAACAGCTCGCACATACAGTGGGGGTAGGTTATTTACATTATGAGATGTTATTATTTGTCAAACAGCAGCTAAGCATTGATCACCAGAATAAGATCCTCAATATTTATTGGAAAGGAGCTTCAAGCTCATCACCTTGCACATTCACCATCCTGTGACGTTCTTAATTTATTTAATCTGTAGCCTAATAAACAGCATGCTTTCCGAAGTCGTAGTGGGAGGACCACACAACATAATCGCGTGACTCCAAGTGACTCCGGAGAGGGGGAGCGGGAGTAGACTATTTGACAAAGGCATTTCCACCGCCATTTCTCGCACAATTAATTTTAACGACACAAAAGATAACACCATGTCGAACAAAAAAATTGACTGTAGGCATTTATAAAATTGTACCGACAATTCCTGTTTGCCTCAGCCCGGTCGTTACTTTTTTCATGTGTCAGGTAATTCATCTGCATGAAATGGTTGGATGGAAACGTGGTTAGTGTTGTGTAAATTAACCTATGAGCCCCAGCCCCAAATGAATGGAAGATGTAGGCATCAAACAGGGATTGGGTGTTGATTGATATAAATGGCTATAAAATATCCTAAATAAATTGTGTGACAGCATTTTCAGTATGCCGCCATGCTTTGCACAAGTCCTCATATTCTAAAATCAAATGATTTCTCTAACAGGTTGGTACAAACATGGTTAAGTACCGGCACCAGGCGGAGGTGACCAGACCCTACCCATTTGTGTTGGCTCTTGGGGACTGCTCACAGGTGTTTACAGTTGTCATGCTGGCATGAATGATTCGTGAGACAGGCGCAGGAATGCGTAATAGGGGTATTTATTACACCCAAATTACGGCATTCCGTGTAAAGGCACGGGGACGAAGACCAAACAAACACTATACAAAACACAGGGTAGAAACCCAAACAAAAGAGCGAGGAGTAAATAACAAGTAAATAACAAGCGCACAATGATTAATTAGCACACGGGACGAGAACCGTAATCATCTGCGCAATCCACAATGGCACAAAACCCAAAACACAGATGGAACAGGTACTCACACGAACCAACGGACATTGTAACAATAATTGACCGGCCTCGAGGATGATCACAGGAACGCAGTGCGGGTCGATCAGGACCCGATGCAACTGCCGAAGTTGCGTCGTTGACGGACGGACCAGTAGCGTCGGACGGACCTGTTGTGGCGACGTCGGACGGCCCAGTTGCAGCTGCCGAAGTTGCGGCGACGAAGGACAGACCAGTTGCAGCGGGTGGGCCATTCCCGCTGTCTCCCTTAATGGTTGATTATTCTGTCATTCTGGTATGAAGGGTCGGGAGACAGGCCAGGAATGCGTAATAAGGTTTTTTATTTATACTCAAATTACGGCGTGCCGTGTAAAGGCACGGAGACGAAGACCAAACAAACACTATACAAAACACAGGGTTGAAACCCAAACAAAAGAGTGAGGAGTACCTTGAATAAATAACACAAGCGCACAATGATTAATCATCTGCGCAATCCACAATGGCAAAAGCCAAGACACACAGCATAGGTTCTCACAAGAACCAATGGACATTGTAACAATAATCGACAGGACCCTGGTAAACGAAGGGCACACTTATACAATTACTAATCACTGGGAATAGGGGCCAGGTGTGCGTAATGAAAGTTCCGTGACAACAGTCATTAGTGGACCAGTATTGGAGCCAGGTACATTGCTTAGAGAACTGGATGTGTGCTTCAAGTCCTATTATGTGTTTGATATCCATTTTTGGACTGTGCCCCAGCATGGGAATTCCTACAGACCACGGCGTATCAGATGCCAGAAACTTAATCTCCCACAGTAAGACTATTGCGAGCATGTCTTTTTTTTCACCGAACATTAGTGGATAAGTATCTGATCTTGTATAAAATTAATGAGTAAAGATGAAACTATTTACGAAATTATGTAATGTGATGTTAACATTTAAAATGAGAAAATCGTCTCCTCTGTAAAGTTTAACTAAGTCAGTAGCCACGACCAAGTGAATAGGCATTGGTTGGAAATTATGAACCAACCCCTTTTCTACATTTCTATTAAAGCCCCGTGAGCCAAAGTCACATCAGTTCTGAATAGGGCTAATTCTAATGTCAACCATACAGGCCAGGAAACTTGGGAGCCTGCTTTAACACGTGAAATGGTATGAACTCTGAACTATTGATCACTGACTGCAGCTGGAAAGGTAGCAAATCTAGTACAAGAACAATAACCGACGTGGATGAATCTCCAGAGTGAGATGAACCTCTCAGACCACGTAAACTTCTCACACGACGACCCGGAAGATTCCACAAAGGACAGGGTGACATCGACTGGGCAAACCAGAGCCTCACATCACCAGCTTCATGTAAATACAAGCGATGCTTTTCCGAATGAGCGATCGTTAGTGGCATATGTATTTATGTAAGAATAGCTTCCCAGGTCCGATAAAGACCAATGTTCCTTAGTCTTCCTTCCAAAACCGCCTTCTCTTCTCTCTGAATTGACTGAGTTATAACCACACTGTTTTGTCTTGTTTAGTCCACTAGGGACGGTATTTTACTGTTTAATGTTATTATGTATTGTTTATTCTGTAATTGTTTAATTAGTTAGTAATTAAATAATTGAGCCAGTTGGTGTATGGATGATTTACAGTAAAGGCTGGGTTTGTGCAGATAACCAACAATTTACGACGATGAGACTGATGATGGTAATAATAATTATTAATTAATAGAAGACTAATTGATCAGATATTAAAATATCTGAAAATATCTGAAAATTATAACTTTGTAATCTGAACATTTTCCGTGGTGCCCGGACTTCCTAACTAATTAAATTTGCATGATTAGTTTAATCACGTAATAAAAATTACAGAGAGTTGATTTGATAAAGTTAAAGTCTTCACCTTTAATAATTCTAAAGACACGATAGTGTTTCCTCCGATACATTGGTACAGCTGGCTTCCGGGTTAAGTGAGCAGTGTATCAAGAAGCAGTGCGGCTTGGCGTGTTCGTGTTGCGGAGGACGCATCGCTCTCACACTTCGCCTCTCCCGAATCCGTAAGGGAGTGGGACAAGACTGTAACTACCAATTGGATATCACGAAATTGGGGAGAAAAAAAGAGGTAAAAGGTACAACAACAATTCTTTTTTTTTTTTTACTTGATTTTAGAAAAACATTATTTGCCATATTAGGCATAACTCAATTTCTACCTCTTTAAGATACAAAAAAATGTGCAAATTCATATGGTGTTTGCAGCAAACAGAATGTCCGCCACAAGGTTCCCATAAATGTTTGCCAGAAGTTCACAAGTTGCTGCAAATTTACCGCAACAGTTTGTCACAACTAATTAGCAAGTGAAAATATGAGCTTGCCGCAAATTTGTGGCAAATTGGCAAAAGGTTTGACAGAAGCCTGTTTTTTTGGGTAAGGGTTATGAGTCAACCCACACATCACTATAGTATGTGTGTGGAGTGGGGGATTCATGCAGACTAAACTACTTCAGCACATCCTACCAACTATATCCTGCAAGTCCTGCTCGACTAGATATAAGTTGACCCAGATGTTTGACTTGGCCCTGCGGTGGATAAACTGCCTTAAAAGAAGTTTGTGTGCGTGTCTGTGAGAATAAAAAGGTATAAACATAGGCGTGCAAACTTCAGTGAACTACTGAACAAAAATATAAACGCAACATGTAAAGTGTTGGTCCCATGTTTCATGAGCGGAAATAAAAGATCCCAGAAATGTTCCATATGCTCAAAAAGCGTATTTCTCTCAAATGTTGTGCACACATTTGTTTACATCCCTGTTAGTGAGCATTTCTAATTGGCCAAGATAATCCATCCATCTGACAGGTGTGGCATATAAAGAAGCATGATCATTACACAGGTGCACCTTGTGCTGGGGACAATATAAGGCCACTCTAAAATGTGCATATCGTCTGATACCAGCCACCTGGACAGCTGATGAAACTGAGGAGTATTTCTGTCTGTAATAAAGCCCTTTCTTTGGGGAAAAACAAATTCTGATTGGCTGGACCTGGCTCCCCACCCATGGCTGCGCTCCTGCCCAGTCATGTGAAATCCATAGATTAGGGCCTAATGAATTTATTTAAATTCACTGATTTCCTTATGTGAACTATAACTCAGTAAAATCGTTGAAATTGTTGCATGTTGCGTTTATATTTTTGTTCAATATATATTGGCTGTAGTATACACTGAGTATACCAAACATTAGGAACACCTAAGTCGAGTAGGTGAGTCTTAAATAGCCGCCTGTCATTTTTAATAGCTGGGCATCAGCACACGTTTCAGCAAATAAATGCCTGCTTCAAATAAAAGCTGTATTAATTGTTTACTAGTGATCTGTGATGGATTTGTTATTATGTTTATACTGGTCATACTGGTCACAATAAACAAATCTTTTTAAGATTTTATTGAGCAAAAGCTGTGTGCGTTAAGGAAATAGACTCCTGGCTCAAATAGAAGCATGTCTCTAATAAGCGCTGGTTGTGTTCAGTGATTGAAGCAAATAAACGCCAGGCTATTAAAAGTAAATCTACGGTAAATCTCTTGGGGACACAGAGCGATTACCTAACTATTTACAAACCAAAACAATTGAACCAGCACTTCATACAAAATACTTAGCAAATACACATTTACTTTTTACTCCATACATTTTAATTGACACCCAAAAGTACTCGTTACATTTTGAATGCTTAGTAGGACAGGAAAATGGTCCAATTCACGCACTTATTAACAGAACATCTCTGGTCATCCCTACTGCCTCTGATCTGGCGGACTCACTAAACACACATGCTTTGTTTGTAAATGATGTCTGAATGTTGGAGTGTGCCCCTGGATATCCGTAAATATAAAAAACAAGAAAATGGTGCCGTCTGGTGTAATATAAGGAATTTGAAATTATTACTTTTGATACTTACAGTGAGGGAAAAAAGTATTTGATCCCCTGCTGATTTTGTACGTTTGCCCACTGACAAAGAAATGATCAGTCTATAATTTTAATGGTAGGTTTGTTTGAACAGTGAGAGACAGAATAACAACAAAAAAATCCAGAAAAACGCATGTGAAAAATGTTATAAATTGATTTGCATTTTAATGAGGGAAATAAGTATTTGACCCCTTATCAATCAGAAAGATTTCTGGCTACCAGGTGTCTTTTATACAGGTAACGAGCTGAGATTAGGAGCACACTCTTAAAGGGAGTGCTCCTAATCTCAGCTTGTTACCTGTATAAAAGACACCTGTCCACAGAAGCAATCAATCAATCAGATTCCAAACTCTCCACCATGGCCAAGACCAAAGAGCTCTCCAAGGATGTCAGGGACAAGATTGTAGACCTACACAAGGCTGGAATTGGCTACAAGACCATCGCCAAGCAGCTTGGTGAGAAGGTGACAACAGTTGGTGCGATTATTCGCAAATGGAAGAAACACAAAAGAACTGTCGATCTCCCTCAGCCTGGGGCTCCATGCAAGATCTCACCTCGTGGAGTTGCAATGATCATGAGAATGGTGAGGAATCAGCCCAGAACTACACGGGAGGATCTTGTCAATGATCTCAAGTCAGCTGGGACCATAGTCACCAAGAAAACAATTGGTAACACACTACGCCGTGAAGGACTGAAATCCTGCAGCGCCCGCAAGGTCCCCCTGCTCAAGAAAGCACATTTACATGCTTGTCTGAAGTTTGCCAATTAACATCTGAATGATTCAGAGAACAACTGGGTGAAAGTGTTGTGGTCAGATGAGACCAAAATGGAGCTCTTTGGCATCAACTCAACTCGCCATGTTTGGAGGAGGAGGAATGCTGCCTATGACCCCAAGAACACCATCCCCACCGTCAAACATGGAGGTGGAAACATTATGCTTTGGGGGTGTTTTTCTGCTAAGGGGACAGGACAACTTCACCGCATCAAAGGGACGATGGACGGGGCCATGTACTGTCAAATCTTGGGTGAGAACCTCCTTCCCTCAGCCAGGGCATTGAAAATGGGTCGTAGATGGCTATTCCAGCATGACAATGACCCAAAACACACGGCCAAGGCAACAAAGGAGTGGCTCAAGAAGAAGCACATTAAGGTCCTGGAGTGGCCTAGCCAGTCTCCAGACCTTAATCCCATAGAAAATCTGTGGAGGGAGCTGAAGGTTCGAGTTGCCAAACGTCAGCCTCGAAACCTTAATGACTTGGAGAAGATCTGCAAAGAGGACTGGGACAAAATCCCTCCTGAGATGTGTGCAAACCTGGTGGCCAACTACAAGAAACGTCTGACCTCTGTGATTGCCAACAAGGGTTTTGCCACCAAGTAGTAAGTCATGTTTTGCAGAGGGGTCAAATACTTATTTCCCTCATTAAAATGCAAATCAATTGATAACATTTTTCACATGCATTTTTCTGGATGTTTTTGTTGTTATTCTGTCTCTCACTGTTCAAATAAACCTACCATTAAAATTATAGACTGATCATTTCTTTGTCAGTGGGCAAATGTACAAAATCAACAGGGGATCAAATACTTTTTTCCCTCACTGTAAGTATATTTTAGCAATTACATTTACTTTTTATACTTAAGTATATTTTAAACCAAATACTTTTAGACTTTTACTCAAGTTTAATTTTTTCTGGGTGACTTTTTCATTGAGTCATTTTCTATTAAGGTATCTTTACTTTTACTCAAATATGACAATTGGGTACTTTTTCCTGTTGATCCTGTTGATAGACAGTGATGGAGTGATAAGGGAGAGGGGGAGAAACAGTCTAGGATTGAGGGCAGGAGAGAGGGATGGTGTCTTTTTATTTCTTCACGTTATGTGTCTCTGATACCACTGGGTGTAATAATGCCACTCTTACACTTTGGCATTTTTTGTGATGCATTTACCTTAAGTGTACACAAAGTGACCTGCGTGCCCTTGCTGTTACCGTCTACCTTAACCGTTTGTCCCAGGCCCAACCCTACACCCGATCCTCACTCTGCTGAGTCAACTCTAAACCCAATCTCTCCCCAGACCCTTTCCCTTTATACTTGGAACAACACATTTAAATAAGGCAATAGAAACTGCTTGAAAACTGACAGATTTAAAGCACTCTAAATTTCCTGCCCACCTGATACTGACAAAGTAATACAATTTTCAACAACATAGACACCAGCATTAATGAGGCAAGGGTAAACAAAGGCCTACAGAGTGTTGGTGTGGGCAATACAGTAAGTGGGCATCATCTAAATGGCTCTATTTATTACATTAAGTGGATTATATTACAAATTTGTCAAAATTTGTTTTAAAACAAAAGTTGTGTCACTAATAAACTCTGTGTACACTTGGATTGACAGATGTGTCTAGAGTTGCCTGTACCGACCTTGATCATCCCATGTGGCCGCAGACATTACTACCACAACATTTTGATCCCATATTACTTTCCTCACATATTAACTACTTTTAAGGCAGTAAAATCCAAACACACACAACTAAATCCAAAAACGTTCCTAAACCCAGGACACTTCAACGGGTGACTATCCAGGGGAATAGGAGCACTCTGTTTCTGCTTAGATCTGATTGATTTATTAACGGGACAAACTAACAAGCATACGTTGCGGGGTAGTTCGCCTTCATTTTAGCCTTGAGTAGGAAACGGTGGGAGGCACCTATATAACCCCACAGGAGAATGTCACACTCGCCATGTCAATTAAACATGTCAATCAGAGCTGTCAATCATAGCAACTAGACATGGGCTATTTAACCAAGTGTATAATAAGCATTTGAGATTCCTACAGGTACATTCCACTTGAATAAGCTGGCTGGTGGGCGGGATTTCATAGTATCAAATCAAACCAAAAATGTATTGGCACTTTTTATTTGGTTGGTCCATGTGACAGGTAAGGTAAAATCAGGCACAGATCAAACATCAGATTAGTTTTCACCAAATATCTCACCAATTTGCATGGGAAATTAACATGGGATCTGTTGACACATTTTCAGCCATATTCCTTAGCGATGTCATCTAAATATGTTTGTCAGTAGTTTACACATAGAAAACTCCATCAGCTTTCAACAACGTCTTAACTTGTTGATGCTCAGTGCTACAGTCACTGACTGTAGGTAAATCTGCCATGGTCAGGGTTTTACAGTGACAGACCACAAAAATCTAACCAGTCAAATCAGTGCTCAATCAACAATTCTATGAATGATGTAGAGATCATTTGAGGTAAAAACCAGCATACTTGTGGGTACTTGAAGACCAGGATTTGGAGCGTGTTGTTTAATGTAATAATAAAGGGATATTCAACCCCATAGGGAGACAATAGCCTAAACCATGGCACATTGCATTATGAATCACTCAATGGTTCACAGTGCAGGTAGAACACAATTGTCACCGTTCACAGTACAGTAGATAAGACGAGGACAATTGGGTGAAGGGAGGTTATTTCCCCTCTATATAAAAAATAAGGCTAAGAGCATAACTTAAATGTTTGCTGTGAGTGTAGACATGAAGTAGTCTTTGTACAGTATAGTAAGTAACATTAGTCTTTGTCCTATACAGCAGTTGTGGTTCTCCACAGGGTTGTGTCCAGTTGGTGCAGTGAGCCAGCACATCCACCAGAGGGTAAGGGAGTCCCTTTACTGTTTTTCTTATCAAACAGCTTGATCCCTTTGCAGCTTGATCCATTTCATGACAAATTATGATTAATGATCGTGTATTCTCTACACAGCTTTGAATTGAGAGTAGAATGTAGTCTGAATTTCTAACTGGCTGGGCTCTGACTCATTTGATCATTCATTTCTGCCCCGTTTGTACAGTCAAGGCATGGGTTGAGTTTTTCCCAAGTTCACATGCAAAACAGTGGCCTGGGCGTTTTGAATTAACTGCATATGACAGGTGAATAATAGTACAGCATGAGCAATGGCTCCTGGACCCAGGTCTCTGAACTTGTCTGTCTTCTGTTTATCCAGGAGAAAATAAGACTGAAAAAAACCCCGGTAATGATATGGAGTAAAATAATATGAAAGAGGGAGGGGAAAAAGAGTGAATGGATAATAGATGAAGAGATACGTTTTGAGTTTTTTGGAGGCCGGCATTAGGTTGGACATGTTTGTTAAGGAGGATTTTAGGCAGATACAGAGGCATGGGGTTGTCGGGGTACACCGGAGTATGGTAGGGGGTGGAGTCAGTGAGGGCGTGGCAAGGGGTGTAGCAGGGTCATGTGCTCGGTCTCGTTGAAAGGCAGCCGCTGAGTGAGGTAGTGGTGCACCACCTCTGGAATGCTGGGAAATACACAGCTGCTCTGGTCCAGCGTGTAGCCATTCTCCTTAGTCTGTGCTATGATGATGTGAACACAGCCCTGGCTCGTCCTGAGAGAGAAGGATTTAAAAAAGGTAGAGCGGTGAAAATTAATAATCAAATCAAACTTTATTTGTCACGTGCCGAATACAACATGTTTAGACCTTACCGTGAAATGCTTACTTATAAGCCCTTAACCAACAGTGCAGTTCAAGAAAACATTTATAAAATATTTATAAAAATAAATGAAAGAAAAAAATAACAATAACGAGGTTATAGACAGGGGGTACCGGTACCGAGTCAATGTGCAGGGGTACAAGTTAATAGAGGTAATTTGAACATGTAGGTAGGGGTGAAGTGACTTTGCATAGATAATAAACAGCGAGCAGCAGCAGTGTACAAAACAAATGGAGGTGGGGGGGTGTCAATGTAAATAGTCTGGTGGCCCTTTGATTAATTGTTCAGCAGTCTCATGACTTGGGGGAAGAAGCTGTTAAGGAGCCTTTTGGTCCTAGACTTGGCGCGCCGGTACCGCTTCCCGTGCGGCAGCAGAGAAAATAGTCTATGACTTGGGTGACTGGAGTCTCTTACAATTTCTGGGGCTTTCCTCTGACATTGCCTAGTATATACAGTGAGGGGGGAAAGTATTTGATCCCCTGCTGATTTTGTACGTTTGCCCACTGACAAAGAAATGATCAGTCTATTATTTGAATGGTAGGTTTATTTGAACAGTGAGAGACAGAATAACAACAAAAAAATCCAGAAAAACGCATGTGGAAAATTTTATAAATTGATTTGCATTTTAATGACGGAAATAAGAATTTGACCCCTCTGCAAAACATGACTTAGTACTTGGTGGCAAAACCCTTGTTGGCAATCACAGTCAGACGTTTCTTGTAGTTGGCCACCAGGTTTGCACACATCTCAGGAGGGATTTTGTCCCAGTCCTCTTTGCAGATCTTCTCCAAGTCATTAATTTTTCAGCTCCCTCAACAGATTTTCTATGGTATTAAGGTCTGGAGATTGGCTAGGCCACTCCAGGACCTTAATGTGCTTCTTCTTGAGCCACTCCTTTGTTGCCTTGGCCGTGTGTTTTGGGTCATTGTCATGCTGGAATACCCATCCACAACCCATTGGGTTCTCACCCAAGATTTGACGGTACATGGCCCTGTCCATCGTCCCTTTGATGCAGTGAAGTTGTCCTGTCCCCTTAGCAGAAAAACACCCCCAAAGCATAATGTTTCCACCTCCATGTTTGACGGTGGGGATGGTGTTCTTGGGGTCATAGGCAGCATTCCTCCTCCTCCAAACACGGTGAGTTGAGTTGATGCCAAAGAGCTCAATTGTGGTCTCATCTGACCACAACACTTTCACCCAGTTGTCCTCTGTATCATTCAAACTTCAGATGGGCATGTATATGTGCTTTCTTGAGCAGGTGGACCTTGCGGGCGTTGCAGGAGTTCAGTCCTTCACGGCGTAGTGTGTTACCAATTGTTTTCTTGGTGACTATGGTCCCAGCTGACTTGAGATCATTGACAAGAGCCTCCCGTGTAGTTCTGGGCTGATTCCTCACCGTTCTCATGATCATTGCAACTCCACGAGGTGAGATCTTGCATGGAGCCCCAGGCTGAGGGAGATCGACAGTTCTTTTGTGTTTCTTCCATTTGCGAATAATCGCACCAACTGTTGTCACCTTCTCACCAAGCTGCTTGGCGATGGTCTTGTAGCCCATTCCAGCCTTGTATAGGTCTACAATCTTGTCCCTGACATCCTTGGAGATCTCCTTGGTCTTGGTCATGGTGGAGAGTTTGGAAACTGATTGATTGATTGCTTTTGTGGACAGGTATCTTTTATAGAGGTAACAAGCTGAGATTAGGAGCACTCCCTTTAAGAGTGTGCTCCTAACCTCAGCTCGTTACCTGTATAAAAGACACCTGGGAGCCAGAAGTCTTTCTGATTGAGAGCGGGTCAAATACTTATTTCCCTCATTAAAATGCAAATAAATTTATAACATTTTTGACATGTGTTTTTCTGTTGTTATTCTGTCTCTCACTGCTCAAATAAACCTACCATTAAAATTATAGACTGATCATTTCTTTGTCAGTGGGCAAACGTCCAAAATCAGCAGGGGATCAAATACTTTTTTCCCTCACTGTAGCCATTGAACACTGGTCACTTGTATAATGTTTACATACTGTTTAACCCATTTCATATGTATACACTGTATTCTAGTCAAGGTTCATCCTATATAACTACTGCTGTACACATATATACTGTCCATAATATCTATAAACATCATTATATGTGTATATATTTATATTCCTGCCTCTGACATTGCTCATAGTATTATTTATATATTTCTTAATTCCTTTATTTTTATTTGTTGGATGTTGTATTGTTTTGTATTGTTAGGCATTACTGCACTGTTGGAGCAAGGAACATAAGCATTTCTCTACACCCGCGATAACATCTGCAAAATATGTGTACGCGACCAATACAATTCTATTTGATGGGCGAGCAAATAACGCGTATGTCTAGGAACCCAAAGGTTGCATTTTCGAATCTCATTACGGACAACTTTAACATTTTAGCTAACTTTACAACTACTTACTATTTTTTAGCTACTTTGCAACTACTTGGCATGTTAGCTAACCCTTCCCCTGACCTTAATCTAACTCCTAACCCTAACCTTAACCCCTAACCCAACCCCTAGCCACCTAGCTAACATTAGCCACAACAAATTGGAATCTGTGGCATATCCACGGAAAGCAAATTTGTAACATGTTATACGAATTGAAATTCGTTACATGTCATCATTGGCGTATATTCATGGATGCCAATGGATGCCAGTGTTCCCCAGAAAATGTACCAACAAAAAAAAGAATACAGATATATATTTCATCCTTCAATTTGCGAGAGGTTGAACATATCCCACCAGAAAAAGCATTCGAGTGAGCAAAGCAGTGTCCCCTCTGTCTCTGTATGTGTAGCCCATCTATCTGATGCTGTCTGGTCAGAAATAGTATGATATTGTTGCCGGCTATAGCAATGAATGCAAGGGAAGCCAGCAAGCATTTGGCCTCCCTTGATAAAAACATTATACAATAACAGCCAATCAACGTTGAACTAAACTGAGCGAGCTCAACTGGGAATGATCCTGGTGCACCAAAAAAAGAGTCAATGGAAGCCAGTTTGGATTTGGCTTCACACTAATCACATCACTTCAAAAGCCAAGTCAACGTCATTGACAGAAAAAAACTGGAATTGTTGCATCTCATTGCGTTGTTGTCCTCCGGTGGCTAGGTAGCTAGCTAAAATTGTCCCTTTCCTAAATTAGCTGTGGATGGAAATAGGGATTTGGGACTTGTGGTTTTACTTCATTCTCAGTACTTGTCAATGATTATAACGGCAATTCTGATCCAACCCTAAATTAATTCATTGTGCCCCTGGCCTGAGAGGATGGAAGTTCAATATGTAGCTAGATGTAGTAAGCTAATGTTAACTAGCTGGCGAATTGTTGCCCATGAAAGGAAGTTAGTCTAGAGAGCAAGCATTTAGCCAGGTAGCCTAGGACAACAAAAACTAAAAGCGTATACTGTATGGCACAGACATAGACCGTAAAGGCAACAAGAAAGAGAGGTGGATGGCATTGGCGTTTCTCTACAAGTAGAGTCATGTTTTTTCTACTTACACACACACAAACAAACACACACACACACACACACACACAGAAATCAGTACCATGGACAGATGATATTTAGCTTACATTTATTGGAATAAATTGTTTTTTGAATCTTTTAGTTGTAACTGTATTGCTCTCCGGTTTTGTAATGAAACAAAGGTATGGTTGAATTAATTCTGCCACTGTGTCTTCTTATTGTCTCGGCCTTAGCCCTATATGTCACGGTAGCAAGGCATATGAACTAACAGTATTTATAGAGCAAGCATTGCAATTATCACAACACATAGATTGTAAAATGGCTTTTCTTTTCTGGCTTGGCTTCCCCAGTGGTTTTACCCGCTACTGCGTATCATACAAATTGTAATTAGTAACATATCATATGAAATGGATGATTAACATCCACAAATTAATGCATACCATATGAAACGTAACATAATATACTAAACGGAGGGAGAGAGATTTACGTGTACTAGGTTATCTCTACTCTTGAGTCCAGCATCACATCCTGTTGAGAATATAATTAACCTACATTTTCTAAAGTGCTTCAAAATGTCTTACCATCTCTGTTTTGAGTACCACTGGACTACTGTGGAAGTTCGGGCTCTTGTCCTGCTTATCCATTTTGATCAGACGACTGATGTAGGCATTTGCAGAACCAGAACTTTGCAGGGGCCGGTGCTCATCAAAAACCGGCAACTCCGCTTTGGAATTTCTGCAACTTTTACATATAAGGCTAGTCCAAAACTTTTCCATCCTTTATCGAACTTGTGCCATTCCTTCCCAATTCTATGGCAGAATTTTGAGAATCAAGACTGATGTAGGCATTTGCATAACCAGTACTTTTCAGTGGCCGGTGCTCATCAAAAACCGGCGACTCCGCTTTGGAATTGTGCCATTCCTTCCCAATTCTATGGCAGAATTTTGAGAAGCACTTTTAGAAATCACAGTAGGCTATTCTGAAACAAAATACTTCCATTGCTTTAACACAAGGCTGTTTTTTGAGATTCTCTGCATGTAGTCTAAAGCCTCCACTAGCTAATCTTTTACTTTTTTAAACAGAGGATATTGTTATTATAGCCAAATTGTCTAATTCTAGGTTATAACAAATTCCAAATTAAATAGAATATGATTTTCATTTGATAATCATATTAAATATTGATTAGGCTAACTTAATAGTCATGTTCAATTATATTTTCTAATAAAGACCACAAGGTAAAAACAAAATGAAGGAAATAATAAATACCCTACATGTGATAGCCTATAACAAAATAAAGGCGTAATGTAGCCTATATTGGAAGATTTCTCCCTACTTTAACCCATTGTTGATTAACTTTAAGTCAGGTCCTATCCCGGCCTCTTCCATTCAGCTGCACGTAGAGTTATTCCTTTTGGATGAAGAGAAGACTTTGGAGTGGGAAAACTTGAAAGAATCAAAAGTTTTTCTTAGTTCTTATTAGTGATCCCATTCCCAGACTGTCCAATCTTCTTGGCTGTCTATTCATGGGACAAAGGTAAGGCTAGGCTATTCATACAATATGTTACGAATGTACAACATTTATATGATATGTTACGAATTCCAATTTGTTGTGGCTAACGTTAGCTAGGTGGCTAACGCTAATGTTAGCTAAGTGGCTAACGTTAGCTAGGCTAGGGGTTAGGGGTTAAGGCTAGGGTAGGGTTAAGGTTAGGGGAAGGGTTCAAATAAAATAAAAAAAATTGGTCACATACACATGGCTAGCAGATGTTATTGCGAGTGTAGCGAAATGCTTGTGCTTCTAGTTCCGAAAGTGCAGCAATATCTAGCAAGTAATCTAACAATTCCACAACGGCTACCTAATACACACAAAAGTAAAGGGGTGGAATAATAATATATACATATAAATATATGGATGAGCAATGACTGAACGGCATAGGCAAGATGCAATAGATGGTATAAAATACAGTATATACTGTAGAAGCATGGTGGCTAGATAAAATTCCCTAGAAAGGCAGGAACCTAGGAAGAAACCTAGAGAAGAACCAGGCTCTGAGGGGTGGCCAGTCCTCTTCTGGCTGTGCCGGGTGGAGATTATAACAGTACATGGCCAAGATGTTCAAATGTTCATAGATGACCAGCAGGGTCAAATAATAATAATCACATTGGTTGTAGAGGGTGCAACAGGTCAGCACCTCAGGAGTAAATGTCAGTTGGCTTTTCATAGCAGTTCATTCAGAATTAGAGACAGCAGATGCGGTAGAGAGAGAGTTGAAAACAGCAGGTCCGGGACAAGGTAGCACGTCTGGTGAACAGGTCATGGTTCCATAGCTGCAGGTAGAACAGTTGAAACTGGAGCAGCAGCATGACCAGGTAGACTGGGGACAGCAAGGAGTCATCAGGCCAGGTAGTCCTGAGGCATGGTCCTAGGGCATAGGTCCTCAGACCTAAGACTTATATTCACACAGGACCTCGGATAAGAGAGGAGAAATACTCCAGATATAACAGACTGATCCTAGCCCCCCGACACATAAACTATTGCAGCATAAATACTGGAGGCTGAGACAGGAGGGGTTAGGAGACTCTGTGGCCCCGTCCAATGATACCCCCAGACAGGGCCAACCAGGCAGGATATAACTCCACCCACTAGAGGGATATCTTCAAGCCACCAACTTACTACCCTGAGACAAGGCCGAGTATAGCCCACAAAGATCTCCCCCACGGCACGAAAGTATGGATACATTTTTCGGCATAATTTTTGGACAGAAAGTTTCAGATTTTTGCAATGTTTACGTAGATGGAAAAAGCTTTCCTTGAAACAGTCTTGATATCTTCGTCCAAAGAGAGAACAGGGTCCAGAGGAACGCAGAAGTACTTCACAATTTTATTTGAGACAACTATACAACCATCAAGATTAATTGTCAGATTCAACAGAAGAGCTCTTTATTTCTTGGGACCTAGAACTAGCATCTCTGTTTTAGTAGTAGAATATTTGCCGCCATCCACTTCCTTATGTCTGAAACACAGGCTTCCAGGGAGGGCAATTTTGGGGCTTCACCATGTTTCATCGAAATGTACAGCTGTGTGTCATCCGCATAGCAGTGAAAGATAACATTATGTTTCCGAATGACATCACCAAGAGGTAAAATATATAGTGAAAACAATAGTGGTACTAAAACCTTTTCAAGAGTGGCTTTATTACTGTCACTTTTAGTGAGTTTGGTACACATCCGGTGGATAGGGAGGCGTTTATTATGTTCAACATAGGAGGGCCAAGAACAGGAAGCAGCTCTTTCAGTAGTTTAGTTGGAATAGGGTCCAGTATGCAGCTTGAAGGTTTAGAGGCCATGATTATTTTCATCAATGTGTCAAGAGATATAGTATTAAAAAACCTATATCTCCCTTGATCCTAAGTCCTGGCAGAGTTGTGCAGACTCAGGACAACTGAGCTTTGGAGAAATACGCAGATTTAAAGAGGGGTCCGTAATTTGCTTTCTAATGATCATGATCTTTTCGACAAAGAAGTTCATGAATTTATCACTGCTGAAGTGAAAGCCATCCGCTCTTGGGAAATGCTGCTTTTTAGTTAGCTTTGCAACAGTATCAAATTTGTTTAGAAAAATATACAAAATAGAAAATGGTTGTTTTCCCCACACTAAAACAGTTTGTCTTTTTTAAACATATGAAAAATATATATTTTTTATAATTATATATATTTCAGCAGATTAGGGGAAAAAATGCATGAGCCCAAAAATCTATAGTAATGAGAGTATTGAGATAGAGTGAAGGAGGCGTGTGTTGTTGCAGTTCTTATTCTCCTCAATTAAATTGGAAAAATAGGATGATCGAGCAGCAGTGAAGGCTCTTCGATACTGCACGGTATTGTCTTTCCAAGCTAATTGAAAGACTTCCAATATGGTGTAGCACCATTTCTGTTCCAATTTTCTGGAAGCTTGCTTCAGGGCTCGGGTATTTTCTGTATACGAGGGAGCTAGTTTCTTATGACAAATGTTTTTTGTTTTTAGGGGTGCGACTGCATCTAGGGTATTACGCAAGGTTACATTTAGTTCCTCAGTTAGGTGGTTAACAGATTTATGTACTCTGACGTCCTTGGAGGTTGTCTGGATGGGCATCTAGGAATTTTTGGGTTGTCCGAGAATTTATTGCACAGCTTTTGATGATCCTTGGTTGGGGTCTGAGCGGATTATTTGATGCGATTGAAAACGTAATACAATGGTGGTCCGATAGTCCAGGATTATGAGGAAAAACATTAAGATCCACAATATTTATTCCACGGGACAAAACTAGGTCCAGAGTATGACTGTGGCAATGAGTAGGTTCGGAGACATGTTGGATAAAACCCACTGAGTCGATGATGGCTCCGAAAGCCTTTTGGAGTGGGTCTGTGGACTTTTCCATGTGAATATAATATTATCTGCCATGACTACAAGGTCCGATAGGAATTCATGAAACTCAGTGAGGAACGCTGTATACGGCCCAGAAGGCCTGTAAACAGTAGCTATAAAAAGTGATTGAGTAGGCCTTTTAGTCATGAAACACAAGTGTCTTACATCATTCAAAAGCTTGGAATCTTGTTAATCGAACTGCGTTCTCCAATTTACAATAGGCTTTACAGCGAAAGCATAGCAGTCGATTGTCTGAGGACAGCTCCCCACATCAATATATTTTTCAACCAGCACTGGCGTCACAAAATCACAAATAGCGATAAAATAAACAACTTACTTTTGAAGATATTCCTCTGTTTGCAATCCCAAGGGTCCCAGCTACACAATGAATGGTTGTTTTGTTCGATAAAGTCCTTATTTATATCCCAAAAAGTCCGGTAAACTTAGTCTAAACAAGTCAAACAGCGTTTCTAATTAATCCTAAGGTACTCTAATATCTAAATAAATGCTAATATTTAATACGGAGACTAGTATGTTCAATAGGAAAGGAAAAGAACGAAGAGTGCGCCCTCATTTACGCGCGCCAAAACACTACTTTTCATATGGAACTCTCTTCAGAAAAACTACAATTACTTGTTCATTTTCGAAAAACAAAAACCTAGATCGAGACACAGAAACGGTCTCAATGGGGATAGTTGAGCTGACTACACTGACTGTGCTAGAGGCAGACTCCACTAAGCTTGCAGGCTGGCTAACAGCCTGCTGCCTCGCCTGCACCGTATCTCATTGTGGAGCTAGAGGAGTTAGAGCCCTGTCTATGTTCATAGATAAGATGAGAGCACCCCTCCAACTAGGATGGAGTCCATCACTCCTCAGCAGACCCGGCTTGGTCCTGTTTGTGGGTGAGTCCCAGAAAGAGGGCCAATTATCTACAAATTCTATCATTTGGGAGGGGCAGAAAACTGTTTTCAACCAGCGATTGAGTTGCGATTAAGTTGTGTAGAGCTCATCACTCCCCCTAAATGGGAGGGGGCAAGAGAAAATAATTTGATGCCAACACATCTTTCTAGCTGATTTACATGCTGAAACTATGTTGCGCTTAGTGACCTCTGACTGTTTCACCAACAGGATTTTATAGTTCTATTCCATTTATTTGTATCCTAAAAAGCTCCCTAGTCCTTGCCAATGACAAACATACCCATAACATGTTGCAGCCACCACCATGGGTTGTGTTGGATTTGCCCCAAAAATAACACTGTATTTAGGACATAAAGTAAATCTCTTTGCCAAATGTTTTGCTGTTTTCCTTTAGTGCCTTATTGCAAACAGGATGCATGGTTTGGAATATTTTTATTCTGTACAGGCTTCCTTTTTTTCAGTCTGTCATTTAGGTTAGTATTGAGGCGCAACTACAATGTTGTTGATCCACCCTCAGTTTTCTCCTGTCACAGCAATTCAACTCTGTAACTGTTTTAAAGTCACCATTGGCCTCATGGTGAAATCCCTGAGCGGTTTCCTTCCTCTCCGGCAACTGAGTTAGGAGGACTCCTGTATCTTTGTAGTGACTGGGTGTATTAATACATCATTCAAAGTGTAATGAATAACTTCACCATGTTCAAAGGGATATTCAATGTCAGCTTTTTTATTTTTACCAGTATTTACCCATCTTTGCGAGGCATTGGAAAACCTCGCTGGTCTTTGTGGTGTAATCTGTGTTTGAAATTCACTGCTCGACTGAGGGATCTTACAGATAATTGAATGTGTGGGGTACAGAGACGAGGTAGTCATTCAAAACTCATGTTAAACACTATTATTGAAAGAACAGAAATAGGACACCACTCCAGTAAATAAACTTAAATTTACATATTTATGTTCCCGTATGAACGTTTTGGGTATTCGCCCTTCTTCAGTGTGCAAGGCAATGGCAATCAATGTCACAACAACAATTGCCTTGAATTCTAAATAAATCACAGACAGTGTCACCAGCAAAGCACCCCAACACCATCACACCTCCTCCTTCATGCTTCATGGTGGGAACCACACATGCAGAGATCATCCGTTCACCTACTCTGCGTCTCACAAAGACACAGCAGTTGGAACCAAATATATCAAATTTGACTTGCGCGCGCTGTGGTGTTTTCCTTTCCTATCGCCCAGTTTATAATCCGGTTGAAATATTATAGTAAATATACATAAAAGTGTTCCTAAGGATACATTATCAATGATGTTTGATTGTTCTTGGACAAGTGTATAGGTATAGGTTGAACGCGTTCACTTAACGGTTCAATGGGCGAGTGGAAGCTGTATTTTATGAATATAATGCGCCAACCAAACGGAGATTTATGGATATAATGAATGACTTTTTCTAACAAAAGAACCATTGGATGTCTTTGTTGGACACTTGGGAAGCCTTCAGCAGAAGTTCTTCAAAAGGTAAGGGATTTGTTTTCGCTGTGAAATGTGTTTTGTGTGAACAGCGATGGTTTATGAATTTATGAATTCATGAATTCATGAAAATATTAGAGGTGCTACCCTCAAACAATCAAATGTAGTGCTTTCGCAGTAAAGCCTTTTTGAAATCTGACAACGCTGTGATATTGCCAAGAAGCAGAGCTTTTGATGACTATGCAACATTTGTATGTTGATGAATGTTTAATAATAACTTTGGGATTTTGAATTTGGCGCCTTGCATTTCACCGGGTAGTGTCGGGAGTGCTAGCGCCCCACCACTAGCGCCCCACCACTCCCTAAGTAGTTAATTGAAATGCATTCTAGGTGACTACCTCATAAAGCTGGTTGAGAGAATGCCAAGAGTTTGCAAAGCTGTCATCAAGGCAAAGAGTGGCTATTAGGAAGAATCTCAAACTTTTTTGGTTACTACATGATTCCATATGTGTTATGTTATAGTTTTGATGTCTTCACTATTATTCTACAATGTAGAAAATAGTAAAAATAAAGAAAAACCCTTGAATGAGTAGGTGTGTCCAAACTTTTGACTGGTACTGTACATCAAATGATAAATCAGTGCCACAAATGCGCCTTATGCGAAGGAGTTGGCCATATGTTAAAACATTTTTCAATGAAGGTGTATGATAGCTGTTGAATTGAAGAAAGATATTTCCCTATGTTTCTTTTGTATATACCTCAGTGTGCAAGACATTGCCATCTTTCTTAACCAAAACATCCAAAAAGGAAACATGTTCTTTATATGACAGCCTACTAACATAAATTTAATGGATGGCATCCTGGAATTCATGTAGCCTGTGTAAAGAATTACTGCGATTCAAGATCATCACCTGACCAATATATCTCATAAACACTTTGATAAACTTAAAATAGGGATTATTATCGTACACAATGTCCAACTCAAATGTACCTATAAATATATTTGCATAATTGGGTGATCCCATAGCATTTAGGTAATGACATCATAATGTATTTGTAATGCTTGTGTCTATCATTATTTGATTTTCATGTTTCCCCCACAGCTCCCTCTGCTGGGATCTCTTGATTGGGCCAATACTGACTGTGAATGTATCATTAATTATGTCCAAATGTGAGGTATTGTTGTTGTGACATTTCTGTTCTTTGGATGATATAAGAGGATACAGCACCCGATTTAAATTTATCGAGTCGAGCATGTTGTTTATCTTTTCAAACACTATTATTACACACAGAGTGAGTCCATACAACTAATTGTCTTTTGTTAAGCACATTTTTACTCTTGAATTCATTTTTTATTAATTTGTAAACATTTCTAAAAACCTAATTTCACTTTGAAATTATGGGGTATTGTGTGTAGGCCAGTGACACAAAATCTCAATTTAATCTATTTAATCCAACACAAAATTAGGAAAAAGTCATGGGATGGGAATACTTTTGTTTCAACCCTTACTTCAGCGTTGAAAGTGGTCCGTTCTAGACTGCTCCATAACCTGCTGTTAAAGGGGAGGTAATTAACACATTAAGTAAACAATGTGTGCCATTTCTTGCACAAACGAAAGCAGTAAAACTACAGCTAGAAGGATTATGAAGTGTAACAACGTTTATTATTAACCTGGATGCAGAGAGGGACTAATTTAGAAATCTCGTTTAGGACACCCCTACTTTCCCTCTGAGTTGTAATGTTCCCGGGTGAGAGTCTCCTGCCTGGCCCTCTTTGTCCGGCGGCGACACTAGGCCGTGATTAATATGGCAACATTTGCGTTTTTGTATGAATTATTATTTTAAGCTGTATCACAACAGAACGCATATACCATGTGAGGACTGGTATATCGGCAATGACACACCGGAGATGTTCATATTAACGGACTGCAGAGCAAGCAACGGCGGAGAAAGGGTATAGTTTGCTTCCCAATAATGCTAGCAGGCTAGCTAGCTTTTCGTAGCTAACTAACTAAAGTAGCTAACATTTTACTAGAGACCGGTTATTTTGTACCGCTTGCTATAAAGGCGAAACTTGTCAATTAACCAAATTGAATGTAGATTATTAATTGTTATAAATCATAATCTACATGTTATCTATCACATACATAGTAACTAGCTAGCGACTAACGTTACCCAAATGTGATAGCTAACGTTGCTAGCCAACTATCTTAATTGCTAACTTTACTAATCTGTACCTAAGTGATTATTTTAGGAGGGAGGAGGGTAGTCTTATGCAACGTGCATTCTGGCAAACATTAGCCGCAGTTTCATTCAACCCGGCTCTGAAACTGGCTGCTGAAACTAACCCTGGCTAGCCACCGTTGTTGAGCAAGTGTGTTGGCCACCGAACCCCGTGACAGTCAAAGCGTTGGGCACAAGATATCTAGCTGTAAAACGAGTTGTGAATTGCAAGGGGATACACATTACCTATCTATCTATAGAACCCGTCCTCAAGTCCAAAGACTGTGTATGACTCTACTTGCGAGTATTGCTCAGGTCCAAATTATCAAGACTATTCGTCATTAAAAAAATTCTTACATGATATGAACGGTGAAATGTCACCGCACCGACAGTCATATTAATGGCTGCCGAATCGGGGAGACTACTGGCGGGACAAGGCCAAGGAAAGCGAGGCAAAGGTAGGTATATGATAATTCATTCATCCATCCCCGTCTGTCTCAGATCAGAACTAACCATTAGTTACCAGTGCTGCAAATGCTCGTGTCTACAGGACTATAGACTGTTGTTCTGTCACGTAGTTTATGTCTGACCTGCTATTCATGTTGGTAATAGCCTGCCTTTTATTCATTTCATTTCTACGTTCTCATGATGTGTCCATTCTTCTCTGTGTCTCATAATCAACCAAACCTGTCCCTCTGCTTGGTGATTTGTTGTGGCTGTTCAACACTCAAATAAAATCTAAGTTTATCGGTACATACACAGTTCAGCAGATATTATAGCGGGTGTAGCTCTCGAAAATCCTTCTCCATATGTAGGGTTTTCAACCATGAAAGGTTTTCAGACATTAAATTCACCTCCATGTAAACTACAATTTTGTCATTTAGCAGACGCTCTTATCCAGAGTGACTTAGTTGTGAGTGCTTACATATTAATTCGTACTGGTTCCCCGTGGGAATCAAACTCACAACCCTGGCATTGCAAGTGCCATGCTCTACCAACTGAGCCACACGGGACCAATTGTGATGCTGTGTTTTAAAGGTCCCAAACAGTCATTCAGATTCCCATGTATAATAGCCTTTTGAGTGACTAGAATATCACCCATAATATTTTTGAGGGGTAGAAATGATTTAAAAAATTCAATGACTTTTTCTCTCATGGCTTACTAGCAGGAAGTTTGAAGTTGAATTGAAGTTGCATCAATGGTGTAATTTTTATTTATTTATTCATCTCCCGTTTGGCATGTCTAATGCTCTGAATAACATAAAAACAGCCTATCCCGCTCTGCTAGGGTGAGTAAAATGGTCAGTGAGCTGTTCTCTCATTTGTGTCTGGAAGTAGCTAGCCAACGTTAGCCAGTTAGCTTGGGTGCTTGACTGTTGCTGTTAGGTTGGAACGCTCGGATCAACCCTACTCCTCGGCCAGAGCGTCCAGTGTGCACTCTGAACACTCCTGAGTTTACGAACGGATAATCTGACAAAGCTCTGAGTTTACGAACACCCAGACCGCACTCTGAGCACACTGACACTCCAAATTAAATTTACAAACACACCTGTAGTATAAATCAGCCTTTAGTCTGGAGGTTGACGGGAGAACCATAACAAAACCAGTTGATATTGCCAATCATTTTGCTGATTAATTTACTGAGCGATAATGTCATCAACGTCCACCTCTTGAACATCAGACTGAGGCCTCATCTTCAATGTCACTTTCCAACCGTGTTGAGGATGGCTCGTTGTCAGGCTCCAAAAGCCTCAAATTTGCCCAGATGGCCACCAATCTTTCAACCCTTGTATTGGTCAGCCTGTTGTATGCTTTGGTGTGTGTGTGTTCCCAAACAAGGACAAGTTGCGCTCTGAGGTGGCTGATGTTGGTGGGATTTGGAGGATGATGGAGGCAGCAGGGGAAAGAGCCTCAGATCCATCAAGTCCCTTCCACCAGGTGGCTGATGAGATATGTTGGCACGACTGCCATATTGCATCTCCATCCCAAAGCCCTTGTTTGGAAGTGTACTTCGCCAGACTGCCAAGAACCTTGCCCTCATCCAGGCCAAGGTGGCGAGACACGATAGTGATGACACCATAGGCCTTGTTGATCTCTGCACCAGACAGGATGCTCTTGTCAGCATACTTGAGGTCCAACATGTACGCTGCGGCGTGTATGGGCTTCAGGCAGAAGTCTTCACACTTTTTGATGTATTTCAGAACTGCAGTTTCCTCTGTTTTGGAGCAACAGTGAAGTGGGAAGGGCAGTATAGATTTCTTCTCTTACATCTGCAAGCAGTCTGAACATCAGACAGGATGGCATTGTCTCCCTCAATCCGTGCAATGGCTACTGCTATAGGTTTCAGGCTGCTTACCACTCTCTCTCTCTCAAAATACATCATCCAGGAGGATCCTCTTGATGGGGCTGTCCATATCGGCAGACTGTGATATGGCCATTTCTTGGAGAGACTCCTTCCCCTCCAGGAGATTGTCAAACATGATGACAACACCACCCCAACGGGTGTTGCTGGGCAGCTTCAATGTGGTGCTCTTATTCTTCTCACTTTGCTTGGTGAGGTAGATTGCTGCTATAACTTGATGACCCTTCACATACCTAACCATTTCCCTGGCTCTCTTGTAGAGTGTATCCATTGTTTTCAGTGCCATGATGTTCTTGGGGAGCAGATTCAATGCATGACTCCTCCACTTTGGACCATGCAGCCTTCATGTTCGCAGCATTGTCTGTCACCAGTGCAAATACCTTCTGTGGTCCAAGGTCATTTGATTTGATTTGGATCTCTTTTAGTCGCCATTTGGAATAATCTTCCAAGAGTCCTTAAACATTAAAAAAACTATAATACGAACACATTTTCATATATAACACACTATTACAAACATACATAATATACTAACATATTGACCCAATAAATACTCAATCTAAAAGATATTGATTCTTCATCTACTATAGTCCCACAACATTTCTGTGTATTATATTTAAATGGTTTTAAAATGTTTAAATGTATACATTGAAAGGTTTCTGGTTTTCTCAGTTAATTTATTCAATTTCTTTATTGCTCTAAATCGAAATGTTCTTTTGCCTATTTCTCTTATGTCTGGATAACGCATAGATGGTGGACAATCTATTCCTAGTATTTACGGAATGTCTGTCTCTTACCAACTGACTACCGTTGTGAATTTAATTTGGCCATTTTTAAATGGTGTATATTATGAAATAAATAGCAGTAATAACACTACCAGGTCTGATGCATTTCCCCAGACCACAGAACAGTAGTTCACCTGACTCTCAATTAATGCTTGTGTTATTTGCTTAAGAATTTTTCCTGGTAAATGTTTAGCTATCCTTCTGATTATACATGCTGTTTTAAGATTTTTTTTACATAGATTCATTATTTGAGACGACCATGATAAGCAGTTGTCTAGCTGCACTCCCAATAGTTTGGTTTCTGCCACTTCTTCAATTTGTACTCCTTCCATACTTAATTGTATCCCATGCTGTTTTGGCCTTTTCCTAGTGGAACAGACCAACATAACTTTGGTTTTCTTGGTATTTAAAACAAGTTTGTTCCGGCAACCCCACTCCCTGATATTCTCCAAATCTCCTTGTTAAGCTTGATGTACCTGTTGAACCGATTGTCCTGCTGCATAAATTGTAGTATCATCTGCAAATATAGTACCTTGAGTTTCAGCTAAGGCATAAGGAAGGTCATTGGTATATATTAAATAAAGAAGTGGCCCAAGGCAGCTTCCCTGCGGTATTCCACAGTTTAAAACATGAGGGAAAGAAAATGAAACATTGATATAGGTGGACTGTTTCCTGTCAGTTAGATATGACTGTACCCAAGTCAATGCTACCTCCTTAAAACCATAATGCATTCATTTTGTCAATTATTTCATGATCCACTAAATCAAATGCTGCACTGAAATTAAAAAATAGTACACCCACAAACTTGCCATTATCCATAGCATTGAGCCACTGGTCAGTCATGTCAACCAATGCAGTGGTAGTGGAATGGTTTTTGCGATAAGCATGCTGGCACAATCGAGAGCATCCTGTGCACAATCGAGAGCATCCTGTCGGGCTGTATCACCGCCTGGTACGGCAACTGCTCCGCCCACAACCGTAAGGCTCTCCAGAGGGTAGTGAGGACTGCACAACGCATCACCGGGGTTAAACTACCTGCCCTCCAGGACACCTACACCACCCGATGTCACAGAAAGGCCAAAGATCATCAAGGACAACAACCACCCGAGCCACTGCCTGTTCACCCCGCTATCATCCAGAAGGCGAGGTCAGTACAGGTGCATCAAAGCTGGGACCGAGAGACTGAAAAACAGCTTCTACCTCAAGGCCATCAGACTGTTAAACAGCCATCACTAACATTGAGTGGCTGCTGCCAACATACTGACTTAAATCTCTAGCCACTTTATACATAGGAATTGGATGTAACAAATGTATCACTAGCCACTTTAAACAATTTTGTATGTAATGTTTACGTATCCGACATACTCATATCAAATGTATACACTGTACTCTAAACCATCTACTGTATCTTGCCTATGCCGTTCGGTCATCGACCCAAATCTCTAGCCACTTTAATAATTATAATTGGATGAAATAATGTATCACTAGCCACTTTAAACAATGCCATTTATATAATGTTACATATCCTACATTACTCATCTCATATATATGTGTATATACTGTACTCCATACCATCTACTGCATCTTGCCTATGCCGGTCAGCCATCGCTCATCCATATATTTATATGTACATACTCGTATTCATTCCTTTACTCTTGTGTGTATAAGGTAGTTGTTGTGAATTTGTTAGATTACTTGTTAGATACTACTGCATGGTCGGAACTAGAAGCACAAGCATTTCGCTACACTCGCATTAACATCTGCTAACCATGTGTATGTGACAAATAAAATTTGATTTGATTTGGTTAGCTGTAATCAGATCATTCTTTTCCCTATACTCCCATATTTGTCTACTCACAATACCCTCCAATATCTTACTGAGTAAAGGGAGTAGACTAATTGGTCGACTATTGGCAGGAGTAATGGGTTCTTTGCTGTCTTTCGGAATAGGACACAGTTTTGCATGCTTCCATACATTTGCAAACATCCACTTTTCCAGTGACCAATTAAATATATATCTCAGTGGAGCTGCAATCTGGGGAGCAGCATGTCGAAGCAAAAAATTGTCCATAAGACCATAACCTATAGATTTACCATCGGGTAAATCTGATTCAACATTTTCACCTCGAATCGAAGTAGAGGGACTTTTGTCAGAGGTTGCTTGTTGTGAGCACTGAGGGAACTTTATGCACTGGGCCAGATGTTTCTGCATCTTTGTTGCATTCTTCAAATGATTTGCAAATGTACCGAGCTTTTCCTTCTACATTAGCTGCAGTGAAATGTCTCCACACATCAGATAGTGCCGTGGCATTTTCCTGTCAAGATTAGAAAAAAAGGAGTAAAAGATTTATAAAAATACAATTCCATGTACAGATAAATAGTTAAGCAGTTAGATTAAGTACATTTGCACTGCTCTTTCTCTCTCTCAATCTCTCGGTCAGTCTTCCCACCTCTCTCCCTCTCATGTTCATCCTTTCTCCCCCCTCTTTCTGTGTCTGTCTAGCAGAGACACCTAGTTAAGGGCATTTGGAATTACCATAATTGCTTACACCTATCCATTTGATTGATCAGGTTTCATTTATAGCTAGATACCTCAATATGATAGCAGCCTCCACTGACATAGTTATATGTCTGAGGGGAGGATGGCTCATAATAATGGCTGGAATGGAGTCAATTGAATGGAAACCACGTTTGATACCATTCAATTTACTCCATTCCAGACAATATTATGAGCCATCCTCCCCTCAGCAGCCTCCACTGAACTATATGTAAAGCTAGCAACATGTAGATGACCAATTAGCTAGATGGAAAACAGTTGTTGAAAAAATGGTTGTACATCGCTAAATCCATCCAGTTAACTGCTTAACGTTACCCTGAATTGTGAATGTCTCTGAATGTAGCGCCTCTTGTCGATCAGTGGAGCCTTCATAGTACTTTGCCTGGTTGTAAAGAAAATAAAATCTCCTCAAGGGATGCCATTGAAGTGCAAGCTACATACAAACAGAAAGCCACAATAAGTTACAGTAGCTTGCTTGCTAGCTAGCTAAAGTTAGCTAAGTAAAACTGGCTGGCTGGCTAACTAGCAAGATACTGTAGCTGGCTAGCTGACTTGGCAGGCGGAGGTAAATATGTACATTAGTTAGCAACGTCATTCTAAAAACAGCTTAAATTATTTCTTCCGATTTTAACAAAATGTACTTATAAAGACAAATGTATGGTAAAGAAAGTGTTCTCTTTTCAGTCCTCTGAAGCAGCAGGTTGTCACTGTCAACACCATCCTTAATGGTAATAATTTTGCGCGGAACGCTTATTACTCTTGTGTGTATAAGGTAGTTGTTGTGAATTTGTTAGATTACTTGTTAGATACTACTGCATGGTCGGAACTAGAAGCACAAGCATTTCGCTACACTCGCATTAACATCTGCTAACCATGTGTATGTGACAAATAAAATTTGATTTGATTTGATTATGCGGTGAAATAGAACTAGAACTGCCTGGGTCCTCCTTCCTTTGTGACTGCTACGCGGTAAAATAGAACCAGCATAGCAATGGACGCTTTGGTTAATTACGTAATCCGGTCAGATTTTGCCAGTTCTAGCAACAGCCTTAGCAACAAAATCTAGAAGGGAAATTGGAGAGGGTCAAGTGTGTCGGGGAGGGAGGAGGTGACTAGCCTCTTAAAGCACTTCATGATGACTGAAATGAGTGCTACTGGTCGGTAGTCATTCAGTTCAGTAACTTTCCCTTTCTTGGGCACGGGGATGATAGTGGACATCTTGAAGCAGGTGGTATAGCGACACTGAGTTAGGGAGAGATTGAAAATGTTTGAGAACAAAACAGCCAGCTGGTCTGCACATGCTCTGAGGGCACTGCTAGGGATGCCGTCTGGGCTGGCAGCCTTGCAAGGGTTAATTTGTTTTGAATGACATAAGTACACTATATATACAAAAGTATGTGGACACCCCTTCAAATTTGTGGATTCGGCTATTTCAGCCACACCCATTGCTGACGTGTATAAAATCGAGCACACAGCCATACAATCTCCACAAACAAACATTGGCTGTAATGACTTTAAATATGGCACCGTCATAGGATACCACATTTCCAACAAGTCAGTTCGTAAAGTTCTGCCTCGGTCAACTGTAAGAGCTGTTATTGTGAAGTGTAGCAACAACGGCTCAGCTGCGAAGTGGAAGCCACACTGAACGGGACCGCCAAGTGCTAAAGCACAGTGCGTAAAAATCGTCTGTCCTTGGTTGCAACACTCACTACTGAGTTCCAAACTGCCCCTGGAAGCAACGTCAGCACAAGAACGGTTCGTCTGGAGCTTCATGAAATGGGTTTCCATGGCCGAGCAGCCGCACACAAGCCTAAGATCACCATGCACAATGCCAAGCGTCGGCTGGTGTAAAGCTCATTGCCATTGGACTCTGGCGCAGTGAAAACCGTTCTCTGGACAGATAAATCTGCAAAACAGCCCCAGAATAATGGTCTGTGGCTGTTTTGCATGGTTCGGGGCTTGGCCTCTTAGTTCCAGTGAAGGGAGATAACGCTACAGCATACAATGACATTCTAGACGATTCTGTGCTTCCAACTTTGTGGCAACAGTTTGGGGAAGGCCCTTTCCTGTTTCAGCATGATAATGCCACCGTGCACAAAGCAAGGTCCATACAGAAATGGTTTGTCGAGATCGGTGTGGAAGAACTTGACTGGCCTGCACAGAGCCCTGACCTCAACCTCTTCAATTGCCTTTGGGATGAATTGGAATGCCGACTGCAAGCCAGGCTTAATCGCCCAACATCAGTGCCCGACCTCACTAATGCTCTTGTGGCTGAATGGAAGCAAGTCCCTGCAGAAATGTTCCAACATCTAGTGGAAAGCCTTCCCAGAAGAATGGAGGCTGTAATAGCAGAAAAGGTTGGACCAACTCCATATTAATGCCCATGATTTTGGAATAAGATGTTCATTGAGCAGGTGTCCACATACATTTGGTCATGTAGTGTACGTCCTCAGTGGAGACTGACTGTGTAGTCCACGTTGTCATTGGAGGCTCTCAACGACAGCTCAGGTTCATTGGACTTGAATCCTTGAGTAAAAAGGTGTTTAGCTCATCCGGTAGGGTGGCGTTGGTGACTGATGTGGCTGGCTTTTTGTAATCCGTGATTGTTTCGAGCCCCTGCCACATACAACTTGTATCCGACCCGCTGATTTGCCCCTCCACTTTGTCCCTATACTTGTTTCGCCATCTTGATCGATCATATTTGTACTTTTGAACTAAACTATTGTCCCCGGTCACCTTGCCCTGTTTATAAGCAACATACAAGGTTGCTATCCATCCACTGTTTTTGATTCGGGTAAGTTTTGAAAGATACTATCGGTATTACGTCATCTATGATTTTTTTTTAAATAAATCCGGTTAGTCTGCGTTTTTGTTGACGTTATCTCCAGAGGCGACCCGGAACATATTACAGTCCACTTGATCAAAACAGTGGAGTGTGAATTCTGATTGGTTGGATTCTCTCTTCTCTCTTGAGTCTTTGTTGACAAAAGGAGGACGGAGAGGGCCATAACCACTGCTGCACGCCTTTTCCACATGGATAAGTACAATTTCTGTGAGTTAGACAGTCAATGTGTTGGTAATAATTTGGTAGTACACTTCTCAAATTACTTTTGTGAAAGTACCCCGCAACAATGAATGCTGCCTCTGGGAATGTGGTCTCCACTTTGTTCAGGGTCCAATGAGATCTTTGATAGCCTTTTTGGTGTCTGCTTGGGGCGGGATGTACACAGCCATGGCGATAATCCCTGAGAACTCTCTCGGAAGGTAAAAAGGGTGACATTTGATTACCAAGTATTCCAAATCGGGGGAGTTCCTGTACGTTTCCCCCGTTGCACCATGTGTTGGTCATAAAGCAGAGCCCACCACCCTTCCTCTTGCCAGAGATCCCGACTCCGCTCACTAAAACTGGTTGTATGTATATCCATTTGGATGTCGGAGAAAAGACTCAAAAACAAGAGTATGTTGCAGGATCTGATGTCCCTTCTGGAAGGAGATCCTCGCTCTGAGTTCAAGTTTGTTCATTAGTGATTTGAACATTGGTGAGTAGTATGCTCGCTCATGGAAGACTGATCGCCTGGCATCTTAATCTCACTAAGACCCCGCCACGTCTGCCTCCCCGTCAGCGTCTTCCCTTCCTGCTCATCGGTAGGACTCCCAAGCAGCTCGGCACCTCGCCAAATAAGAGTGAAAGATTACTGGAATCTGTGTAGGTAGCTGGACAGGTAGAATGACTGACAGTAAAGGTGAACAGGTGGTCACGGGTCAGGTGACAGAGGAATGGATGAGACTGAGGCAAGAATTCCTTTAACCATAACGTGGTATATTTACTGGGTAGTCTGTGCTGCACAACAAAGGAAACAGAAGAATATGTAACCAATCAAATTCACAATCAAATCAAATCATTAATTATTAACATAATTAGATAATTCAGTTCAAATGAGAAGTCAATAGGAATCATCCTCAAGTCCGTGAGCTTGTAACTATTTATCATAATCATGAGGAGAACAATACAAATAGTTCAATCAGCGATCCGCTAATCAATCTACAATCCCCATCAGCCTAACAGAGTTGATGAGCTCAGCAAACAATTACGTTTCAGATTTCACACCTCCAAGTTTATCTTCATATGTACATGCAATTTCACTACGTATCAACCACATCTCAATGGCATAATTGGCCCGTGCTGATCTGTAGGGCTGTGAACATCGATCATTTACTTATACAATCGGTTTGAAGTGTGCGCTCCAAACCGCGCTCATAATAATAACTATAACATTAACTGATGGCCCGCTCTCCGATCGCAACAGATAGTTCAGATGAAAGGTAACAGATTTGGTGGACTTACGTGGACTCATAGACGCACAGAACTTCTGGATCAGATAGAGTTATGGAAGAGAAAGCAGCGAGATCGGGCGATGGCGATTTCCTCCTTTTAATGAGGGGAGCTGTCTAACATTTCCACCTGACCTAATTAAAGCGCCCCTGGCGCAGCTGAGCAAGTGGCCATGAATTAAAGGATTCTTCCACCAACTCCATGGGCCTTTTCTACAAAGAGAATCCATTGTTCTGCTGTTTTCAGGTAATTTGGAGAGGTCGGGTGGATGGAGAGTACCCAGCAATTCGTATTCCAAATGTTCTACCCGGGTGTGTGTAGTAATGCACGAAACAAACTGATAAAGAAAATGAGAGAGAAGCACTAGAAGAAGAAAAAAAGTAGAAACCTGCAGTGTTTTATCAGGGCTCAAGGTGAGGCTCAATATAGATAATGCTTAGAGCAAGCGTCGGGGCTCTCAACCAAACTCCCCCGTTGAGATGATACTGTCATCAATAGATGCTAAAGTAGTTAGCATCTAAATGGTTGTAGCGGGTTCTGCGAAATGCTTAGGTTATTAGCTCCTAACAGTGCAGTAAAATATCAATCACGAATACAAATAAAATAAAATCTAGAAATGTTGGAACGAATCTAACCCAAATAGCACTAACAGTAATCCAAATGCGATCTTTATGTATGTACACAAATATATATGAATTTGAGATATTAAGTATGCTATGTACAGCAGTAGATACAGTACCTTCAGAAAGTATTCATTGACTTAGTCCACATTTTGTTACAGCCTGATTTGAAAATGAAATGCTGAAATATATAATTTACATAAGTATTCACACCCCTGAGTGAATACTTTTGTAGAAGCACCTTGGGCAGCAATTTCAGCTTGTGAGTCTTTCTGGGTATGTCCTTAGACGGGTACTCAACTCTTACCCTACGAGGTCCGGAGCCTGCTGGTTTTCTGTTCTACCTGATAATTAATTGCACACACCTGGTGTCCCAGGATTAAATCAGTCCCTGATTAGAGGGGAACAATGAAAAAATGCAGTGGAACTGGCTTTGAGGTCCAGAGTTGAGTTTGAGGGCTCTGAGTATTCCACGCCTGGGTTGTGCAACATTTGCCCCAAATTCTTTAAAATTATTCAAGCTCTGTCAAATTGCCATATATTTTCAAGTAGATTTAAGTCCAAACTGTAACTCTGCCACTCAGGAACACTGTCTTCATGGTAAGCAACTCCAGTGTAGATTTGGCCTTGTGTTTTGAGGTTATTGTCCTGCTGAATAGTTGAGTTTATTTTTATTTTTACAGGGACAGTGCACATTAATCGCTGTTTCAGTAAAAGTGCCGGTTTTAGCCAACCGGCTAATTTTCAACAGCAGTCCCTGGGCAGAATAGTAAATTCATCTCCCAGTGTCTGGTGGAAAGAAGACTGAACCATGTTTTCCTCTAGGATTTTGCCTGTGCTTTTTTTATCCTGAAAAACTCCCCAGTCCTTACCGATTACAAGCGTACCCATAATATGATGCAGCCACCACTATGCTTCAGAATATGAGTGGTACTCAGTAATGTGTTATATTGGATTGCCCCAAACATAACACTTTGTTACTTTAGTGCCATGTTGCATGTTTTGGAATATTTATATTATGTACAGGCTTCCTTTTCACTCTCAGTTAAGTTAGTATTGTGGAGTAACTACAGTGTTGATCCATCCTCAGTTTTCTCCCATCACAGCCATTAACCTGTTCGGGCTAGGGGGCAGTGTTCGGAAGTACGGAGAGCCTGACGTGCCCAAAGTAAACTGCCTGTTACTCAGACCCAGAAGCTAGGATATGCATATATAATTGGTAGTATTGGATAATATAATTGGTAGTATTGGATAGAAAACACTCTGAAGTTTCTAAAACTGTTTATAATAATGTCTGGAGTGTAACAGAACTGATATGGCAGGCGAAAATCTATCCGGAAAATTGTTTTTTATGTTTTTCAATTGACTTGCTATTCACTATAGAGGGATTTAGCTCCAAGATTGCAGTTGCTATAGCTTCCACTAGATTTCAACAGTCTTTAGACATTTCTAAAAACCTTTTTTTGCTCTGTCTTATTGGGAGATTGTGTGTAGAATGATTTAAATTATTCAGATTTTTCATTTTAGGATAGGGCTGAAACAATGTGGAAACGGTCAAGGGGTCTGAATACTTAGAATGCACTGTAAATATGCGGCGTTTATAAACAGTAACTAACATGCGATGTACAGTAGAAGTATTAGCATGAGCTATGTGGGTGACAGGTGTTACATTATCTATTTTTATATGTTCATCTGTAAACTGGAAAGATAGGGCTAGAATGTCTCATGTCTCTCCTGTTCTCCTCTCCCTCTTCCCCTCTTTAGGTGGACAGATGAAGAGCCCAGAGAAGAGGAAGAGAAAATCCAACGCCCAGGTAACTACTGCCTTCAACACATTCCTCCATGATGTAAACATTTTCAACGTGTTTGACTGGTGGCCTCTTCTGGGAGAAGGTTTTACTCGTGTGTTCACTTGTCCTTTTACTGGTCTTGTTATGATGGTTGCACATTTAAGCATGGTCTAAACACCTCAAGTTAACATTGTACGTTGTAACATAGTTGACGACTTGTTACATCGATCAGTGGTTTCACTAGTTGACTATTCAATCATTCTATACTACCTGTAGCTTCTGCTCTTACCAAACTCACGTCGTTCAATCTCACAAATCCATTATCTCCTCTCTCTCCTGATCGTGTGTTTCAGGGGGCTGGTGGCGCTTTCTCCCACCTCTCTGAGTTTGCGCCCCCTCCTACCCCCATGGTGGACCACCTGGTTGCCTCCAACCCTTTTGATGATGACTTTGGCCCCCCGTCGCTGCCGTCCCGACCTGGTGGGGCTGGAGTTCCAGGAGGGGGTCCCTTCCTCCCTAGCCCCGGGGCAGGTGGAGGAGGGGGGCCATATGGGGGTGGAGGCAGGATAGGCCCCGGGGGCATGGGCTTCATGGGGGGCCCCGGGGGAGGCCCTGGAGGACCAGGACGGAGACCGCCTTTTGGCCCAGGACCACCAAATGCAGGACCGCACCACCAGCTGGGCTTTGGGGGGATGCCTGGCTTTGGGGGTGGAGGTGGCGGAGGAGGTTTCCCAGGACCCGGGGGTCCTTCGCAATTTAACATGCCCCCCAATTTCAGTCCGCCCATGCACCCGGGACCGGGGTTCAACCCCATGCTGTCCCCTGGTGGTATGGGGGGTCCCGGAGGGGGGCCACCGCACCCTCGGTTTGGGATGCCCCCGCAGCAACAGCACGGACAGGGTGGGCACCCCTTCAACAGCCCCCCTTTGCCCGGTGGTGGAGGCCCCAGGGGACCCCCCCATGGCCCCATGAACCCCATGGGGGGCATGCCTGGTGGGATGAACATGATGGGGGGTATGGGTGTTGGCCCAGGAGGAAACATGGGAGGGATTCCAGGTTTACCCCCTCAAGGACAGTTCCCTCCCTCACAGGATGGCCCATACCCAGGCCTCAGCCCCCCGGGCCCAGGGAACGAGGAGGGGAAGAACTTTGGTGGAGGTGGGCCCCAGTCTGGGCCTCCGCAGCAGCCTAACATAAACACCTCTGGTCCACCGGGTCCCAACAACACTCCCCCCGGGCCTCCCAACTCTGGCCCTCCCCAGCCTGGAGGAGGCTTCCCTGACCAGCAGCCCAACACGCCCGGCCAGCCCCCTCAGCACCGCCCCAGTCCAACCCCAACTCCTCCCCCACCGGCCCCCTCAACGGCTCCCAGCCCCTGCAGCCGCCACCCAATCAGCTGCAGGGGCCCAACTCTGTCAACGCCCCCTCCTCCAATAACCCGTCCCAACAGCAGTCGACTCCGCCAAATTCTTCCCTTGGCTCCACCCCTTACAACCAGCAGAACAACGCCCCTGGTGGAGGCCCCATGCCAAACGCTCCCCCCAACTCTGCCCAGAACAGCATGACCAACAACAGTGGGGGTAACACCCCCGGCAGCAACCCCAACCCCCCTTCCAACTCCACCCCCAACACCCAGTCTCCGCTGCCCCCCGGCCCTGCTAACCCTTCCACCGGCCCAGGCTCCGGTCCAGGTAAGCTGGGCGGCCCGGGCATGGTGTTCCCCTGCGGCTTCTGCCTGTCGGAGGTGCACGACGACCAGGATGCCATCTTGTGTGAGGCGTCGTGCCAGCGCTGGTTCCACCGTGACTGCACGGGCCTGACGGAGCCAGCCTACGGACTGCTGACCCGAGAGAGCTCTGCTGTCTGGGCCTGCGACTTCTGCCTCAAGACCAAGGAGATCCAAGCTGTGTATGTCCGCCAGGGCTTGGGCCAGCTAGTGGCTGCCAACGAGGGCTGAGAAATGGAAGGCGGAAGAGAAGAGACTGGGAGGGGAGGGAGGAAGGGGTGCAGGGGAAGAGGCATTGACTGCTCTGATCTCTCTCGGAATGGCTTTGGGCTGGGTTTCCCAAAATAATCGTAGCGCTAAGATCATCTTAAATCCATTGAAACTCAATGGACGAAAGATGATATAAGTGCTACAATGATTTTGGGAAACCCAGCCCTTGTCTACCCGCCCGCCCGCTACCCACCCAACCTTATCTGACAAGCTCTTTACAATGCCTGATTAAATCTCTTTGTTACATACATAAACACACACTTACATGAAGCACTTTTAGTGACTCTTTTGGACTGAACAACTGATTTCCCCCTACGTGACAAATGTCCACTCCACATGAACCCCAGACATCCGGCCTGCCGACCAGCAAAGCACTGACACCAACACACTACCTCATACTTTGTGACTGACCGGCAAGGACCCCTCGCACTGACACATTGACTGACTGAACCCTGGTGAGAGCGTGGTCACCACACACACACACACACACACACACACACCCCTGGTTCTGACCCAGAGCAGATGGGTCCAAAGGTGATCCAAACCGCCCCTCAATGTACTAGACTGTCCTCCCTCCTACACCTCCAGAGAGAGAATGAATGGCACCACAGAAAAGTGTAGATATACAGCCTGAACATTTGCCCAAAACACGCCTCTGTCGATCTTGGAATGCAGGAGAATCAACCATTGAACGAAAAATAATTACTATATTATGTCTAGGTTCTGTCAATTGACTTTTGTTTTTATACATTGACTCAACCATTTTGATATATATTTTTTTTCACTGGACACGGAAGTTGTGATATCAGTGCTGTTTGGATGGTGTTGGCATAGCTACAAGTAGTGACATCATGGTCATATCTGATGTGTGTACTAGTCTTTGGGGTTGCATGTGAACCAATGCAGTAACTTTGTCCGGTCTGTTCTTATTTGTAATTTGGTCTCTGCTAGAGGCCTCAAAGTAGACCAAATAACGGAGTGAAAAATATCAATTTTCATATTACTGTCATGGCAGGTGTTTCTAATTTTTATTAAAAATAAAAAAAATCTGTTCAATTTGCCTTTTTCTCAACCGTTCCCTTTGTACTGATATGTGCTGTGTAATAATGTGCTCTACTCTGGTGCCCTCTGGCAGGAACCTGAGGGACTGACCAGCAGCCCACACAGGGTGGGGAAGGGACTAAACTCTGAAGTAATAAATTGAATTGTTTTTGTACTCGTCTTTTTTGTTGCATTAAACATGGGCATATGCTAAACCCACTAAAACAGATATGGTGCTATCCTAGTCTAGTTTGTTCAAATTGTCTAACGACAGTACCAGAGTTATTTCTTACATTGTTAGCCCAGAAAATCCTAAGTGTTATTACATATAGCCAGGAAGAACTATTGGATATCAGAGCAACGTCAACTTACCAGCACTATGACTTTCCCGAAGCAGACCCTTTGTCCGAACCACCCAGGGCATTTGAACTGATTCCAGAGGCTGACCCAAATTTGTTTATTTTTATTTAACCAGGCAAGTCAGTTACACGTTCTTATTTACAATGACGGCCTAGGAACAGTGGGTTAACTGCCTTGTTCAGGGGCAGAACGACAGGTTTTTACCTTGTCAGCTCAAGGATTCGATCTAGAAACCCTTCGGTTACTGGCCCAACGCTCTACCCACTAGGCTACTTGCCGCCGGAGAAGAGGAAGACTGAGCGGTCTTCTGGTCAGACTTCGGAGGAGCGCACACCACCCACCGCTTCCGAGTATATTACTTGCTAATGTCCAGTCTCTAGATAACAAAGTAGATGAAATTAGGGCAAGGGTTGCTTTCCAGAGAGACATCAGGGATTGTAACATACTCTGTTTCACGGAAACATGGCTCACTCGGGATATGCTGTCGGAGTCGGTACAGTCACCTGGATTCTTTGTGTGTCGCGCCGACAGGTATAAACATCTCTGGGGAAAAAGAAGAAGGGCGTGGGTGTATGTTTCATGATTAATGACTCATAGTGTAATTGCAACAACATACAGGAACTTGAGTCCTTTTGTTCACCTGACCTAGAGTTCCTCACAATCGTATAATTTCCCAAGGGAATTCTCCTCTGTTATTGTTACAGCACCCCAAGCCAATACCACGACTTCACTGGACTTTATGCAAACTGGAAACCATATATCCGGAGGCTGCATGTATTGTAGCTGGGGATATTAACAAAGCAAATTTGAGAACGAGGCTACCAACATTTTATCAGCATATTGACTGTAGCACTCGCGCTGGGAAAACACTGGATCACCACTACTCTAAATTCCGCGATGCATACAAGGCCTTCCCCCGCCCTCCTTTCGGCAAATCTGACCACGACTCCATTTTGCTCCTCCCTTCCTATAAGCAGAAACTCAAATTACCTATCAAATCGTACACAATGTGTAATGGCGGATGGTTGTAAATCTGAGTCCATAGAGGTGTGCTCAGGTGATTCGCAAGGTTCTATTTTCGGCCCACTGTTGTTCATTTTGTATATCAACATTGGGGATCTTATTGAAACAGCAGATGTTCATTTTTTATGCAGATGATACTGTTCTTTATTCAAGTGGAAGTAGTTTATCTTTAGCTTTTGAAAATGCCCAAAGAGCATTTAACATCATACAACAGAATCTGTATGATTTAAAGCTGGTTCTAAATTCGGGTAAAACAAAATGCATGGTATTTTCAAATGCCAGGCATGTTACTGGTCATGTCATTGCTACATTGGCTGGACATACTATAGAGCAAGTTAAAGTGTACAAATATTTGGGTGTGTGGGTTGATGATAAGCTGAGCTTCACTGTGCATGTAGAGAACTTGATAAGGAAGCTCAAACTGAGAATAGGTTTTTATTACCGGCATAAGGCTTGTTTTTCTTTTGAGGCCAGGAAGGAGCTGGTACGATGTACATTACTGGCGGTTTTAGATTTTAGTGATGTTATATACAGTTTAAACTTAGGGAGCAGTGGGGCGCTAGCGCCAAATTCAAAATCCAAAAGTTGAATTATTAAACATTCATCAATATTCAAGTGTTGCATAGTCATAAAAACCTCTGCTTCTTGGCAATATCACAGCGTTGTCAGATTTCAAAAAGGCTTTACGGCGAAAGCACAACATTTGATTGTTTGAGGATAGCACCTACAATATTTAACCATTAGCATAAATTCATAACCCAACGCGGGTCTCAAAAAACGCATAAAATCGCTAATATAAAATCCCTTACCTTTCGAAGAACTTCTGCTGAGGGCTTCCCAAGTGTCAAACGAAGACGATCCATGCTTCTTTTGTTAGAAAAAGTAATTTATTATATCCATAAATCTCTGTTTGGTTGGCGCGTTATGATCATAAAATCCACCGTTGAGTCGCCCATTGAACCGTGAAGAGAACGCGTTCACATTATACCTATCATATTTCTCCAAACAAATCAAACATCATTTTTAATGTTTCCTTAGGTATCATTTTATGTATATTTACTATAATATTTCAACCGGATTGTAGCCTGAACGATAAGAAAGGAAAATAAAGTGGAAGCGCTTTTCGATTCTTGGCGCCATAAAATCTTGTTGACATCTGAGCTTCTCTTCCTATCCGTTCTGGTCAGGGCTACCTTTTCCTGGCTTTGTATAGAGACTGTTGACATCTAGGAAACCATAGGTACTGATATCTCGGAGCTGGTTGCCTTTTAAGTAGGAAGTTTACATACACTTAGGTTGGAGTCATTAAAACTCGTTCTTCAACCACTCCATACATTTCTTGTTAAGTCGGTTAGGACATCTACTTTGTGCATGACACAAGTAATTTTTCCAACAATTGTTTACAGACAGATTATTTCACTTATAATTCACTGTATCACAATTCCAGTGGGTCAGAAGTTTACATGCACTAAATTGACTGTGCCTTTAAACAGCTTAGAAAATTCATGGCTTTAGAAGCTTCTGATAGGCTAATTGACATCATTTGAGTCAATTGGAGGTGTACCTGTGGATGTATTTCAAGGCCTACTCTGTGCCTCTTTGCTTGACATCATGGGAAAATCAAAAGAAATCAGCCAAGACCTCAGAAAAAAAATTGTAGACCTCCACAAGTCTGGTTCGTCATTGGGAGCACTTTCCAAATGCCTGAAGGTACCACGTTCATCTGTACAAACAATAGTATGCAAGTATAAACACCATGGGACCACGCAGCTGTCATACCGCTCAGGAAGGAGACGCGTTCTGTATCCTAGAGATGAACGTACTTCGGTGCAAAAAGTGCAAATCAATCCCAGAACAACAGCAAAGGACATTGTGAAGATGCTGGAGGAAACAGGTACAAAAGTATCTATATCCACAGTAAAATGAATCCTATATCGACATAACCTGAAAGGCCACTCAGAAAGGAAGAAGCCACTGCTCCAAAACCGCCATAAAAAAGCCAGACTACAGTTTGCAACTGCACATGGGGACAAAGATCGTACTTTTTTGGAGAAATGTCCTCTGGTCTGATGAAACAAAAATAGAACTGTTTGGCCATAATGACCATCTTTATGTTTGGAGGAAAATGGGGAGGCTTGCAAGCCGAAGAACACCATCCCAACCATGAAGCACGGGGGTGGCAGCATCATGTTGTGGGGGTGTTTTGCTGCAGGAGGGACTGGTGCACTTCACAAAATAGATGGCATCATGAGGAAGGAAAATTATGTGGATATATTGAAGCAACATCTCAAGACATCAGTCAGGAAGTTAAAGCTTGGTCACAAATGGGTCTTCCAAATGGACAATGACCCCAAGCATACTTCCAAAGTTGTGACAAAATGGCTTAAGGACAACAAAGTCAAGGTATTGGAATGGCCATCACAAAGCCCTGACCTCAATCCTATAGAAAATTTGTGGGAAGAACTGAAAAAGCGTGTGTGAGCAAGGAGGCCTACAAACCTGACTCAGTTACACCAGCTCTGTCAGGAGGAATGGGCCAAAATTCACCCAACTTATTGTGGGAAGCTTGTGGAAGGCTACACGAAACGTTTGACCCAAGTGAAACAATTTAAAGGCAATGCTACCAAATACTAATTGAATGTATGTAAACTTCTGACCCACTGGGAATGTAATGAAAGAAATAAAAGCTGAAACAAATAATTCAAGCTCATCATTAAGCTTGAGGCCCTGGGTTTCGAAACCGTCCTTTGCAATTGGGTCCTGATCTTCCTGACGGGCCACCCCCAGGTGGTGAAGGTAGGAAACAACATCTCCACTTCTCTGATCGTCAACACAGAGGCCCCACAAGGGTGCGTGCTCAGCCCCCGCCTATACTCCCTGTTCACCCATGACTGCGTGGCCATGCACGCCTCCAACTCAATCATCTAGTTTGCAGACGACACAACAGTAGTAAGCTAAAATAGTCCTTTACAACATTAACAATTTCTACACTGTATATCTGATCAATTTGATGTTCTTTTAATGGACAAAAAATGTGCTTAACTTTCAAAAACAAGGACATTTCTAAGTGACCCCAAACTTTTGAACGGTAGTGTATATATTCTTATTTCATTCCTTTACTTCGATTTGTGTGTATTAGGTAGTTGTTGAATTGTTAGATATTGGTGAACTGTTGGAACTAGAAGCACAAGCATGTATGTGACCAATAATTTTTTTATTTGATTTCCTTTTCTATTCAGTCAATTCAGGAAGTAAACTGAAATTTACATTTTCCAAAAATTTTCTATATGAGGAAAAGTTTGCAGTGGTGTAAAGTACTTAAGTAAAAATACTTGAAGGTACTACTTAAGTCGTTTTTTTGGAGTATCTGTACTTTACTATTTATATTTTAGACAACTTTTACTTCACTACATCCCTAAACAAAATTATGTACTTTTTACTCCTCATATTTTCCCTGACACCCAAAAGTGCTTGTTACATTTTGAATGCTTAGCAGGACAGGAAATTTGTCAAATTCACACGCTTATCAAGACAACATCCCTGGTCATCCCTAGTGCCTCTGATCTGGCGGACTCACTAAACACATGCTTTATTTGTAAATTATGTCTACGTGTTGGAGCGTGACCCTGGCTATCCGTAAAAAATAAAATAAAAAAGGAATTTGAAATTATGAATACTTTTTATACTTATGTATATTTTATCAATTAGATTTACTTTTGATACCTAAGTATATTGAAAACCAAATACTTTTTGACTTTTACTCAAGTATGATTTTACTGGGTGACTTTCACTTTTACTTGAGTAATTTTCTATTAAGGTATTTTTACTTTTACTCAAGTATGACAATTGGTTTCTTTTTCCACCACTGGGAATTTGTTTACTTCCTGAATTGAGTAGTCTCCCTAGGCCAGGGGTCATCAACTAGATTAAGCCACGGTCCGATTTATTAATTTTTTTGAGTGGATGGTCGGGGCCCTGGAACATAATTACAAATAATTTGTAGACTGCAAATTGACCGCAAGAAGCCGAAACGGATATATTTTACTAAAACATAACCATTTCAAACCTTGCTTACATTTGTATACAATCACATATCTTTATGTGTGGGAATACTTTGGAAATGTATTTGGAGCTGATTTGCTGTCTTATGTCCAACAACTAAAAAGTATTTTTCTCAGAGAACTTGGGTGGCCAAATAAAATCCCCCATGGGCCAAATTTGTCCCGCGTGCCGCCAGTTGGGGAACCCTGCCCTAGGCAGACAGGTTGCCTCCCACATTAACATTCTGACATACACTGAATGTACAAAACATTATGAACACCTGCTTTTTCCATGACATAGCTTTCACCTGGTCAGTCTATGATAATCCACTTCAATCAGTGTATATGAAGGGGAAGAGACTTGTTAAAGAAGGATTTTTCAGCCTTGAGACAATTGAGAGATGGATTGTGTAAGTGTGCCATTCAGAGGGCAAATGGGCAAGACAAAATATTTAAGTGCCTTTAAACGAGGTATGGTAGTAGGTGCCAAGTGCTTCGGTTTGTGTCAAGAACTGCAACGCTGCTGGGTTTTTCATACAACAGTTTCCCGTGTGTATCAAGAATGGTCCACCACCCTAAGAACATCCAGCGAACTTGACACAACTGTGGGAAGCAATGGAGTCAACATGGCCCGGCATCCATGTGGAATGCTTTTGACACCTTGTAGAGTCCATGCCATGACAAATTCAGGCTGTTCTGAGGGCAAAGGGAGGGGGGTTGCAACTCAGTATTAGGAAAGTGTTCTTAATGTTTGGACACTGTGTGGTGCTGTTGCCCTAGGTCTGGGATTTCCGAGACTGATTTGAGTGAATTGAAATGGTTTTGACCCAAACCCCGAACAGTACTGACCTACCCTCACATGAGCAATGATAACCATTATGCTATTTCCATCTTTCAGTATCTATCATGGGGATTATATCCATCTAAATGCATTGTTGATGTCTGAGAAACAGAATTTTGTTCTGCTCTGTATAAATATACTGTTGGGGTCCTCATCAAGACTTTCCACTGATACGCTGTAACAATCCAACACAACTTGTTTTTGGTCATAGGCGAGCAGTGAGCTATGAAGAAAATGTATCTTGTTAAAGATAAATTAGTTATTACCATGGCATGATGCAAGTAGTCTGTCTATGGGCCAGGAGAAACTGCACTCCAACCACTATATTACCATTCATGACCAAAAACCGAATGAATCCTTGGTTGCATTAATTCACAAAAATCACCTCAAACCATTCATCAAACAATATGATCAATCGTATATAGTCACACAGTGGAAATGCAACCTTATATAATTGTGTAGTGTAAACATATATGTTAGGCTGCCATATTTCTCCTGTGGTAGTCAACTGTGGTATTTAATTACAATATTCATTGTGATCAATCCATGATCATTGGTGATCAATCCATGATAATTTATCTCTAGACTATTATTGTATTATTTTGAGAATAGCCCTAAACTCTATTGAAAAGGAACCGGATGAATGTACTCACGTAGGCTATAGCAAACGGAGCGATGAAGCACAAATAGTCGTTAAATAATCGTAATCGCTAGACCATTGATTGGCAGCACTGTCCCGCCAATATCGAAAAGACCTTCCCCGGTATCCTGCGCCAATTGGCTTGTTTCGACGGAGGGGACGGTAGTAATCTGACGTAGCCTGCTGGCAACCGGTTGCTCTAGTAGCAGTAGCGGCAATTTGTTTATGTCTACAGTGTATTGTGAAACATCCATCAGCTTTTTATTCTAGGCTACTACACTGCGAGAGAGCAGACACACCTCTCAAAAATCAAAGGAGACTTAATACGGCAGGTAGACTACAGTAGACTATTAACTCGCCTGTATATTTTGTTTACAGCTACTTAATTGCCCCGGTGTCTGTGCGTTAGAGATGTCGACGATACACGTCATACTCATCGTCGACATCTCCAACGCACAGATACTGGCGCACTAGCCTACTTATTGTTTGCGTAGGCTACCGTCTATTTGTTCTTGCCGTCGGTTGGTGTCAGTAAAGGAACGCCAAAGGGAATTGTTGAATCGTTCGTATTAAATAGCCTCTCTGCATTTCGCTGATCAGCGTTTATTTGGGATAAGCAGAGAGGGCAGCAGCCTCTAAGGTGCAGGGTTGTGAAACCGGGTGGATGCTGGCTAGTGATGGCGAAGTGGTAGAGGCAGGTGCTCACATTCACCTTATGTTTTGGTATTCTTCTGGGTTATTTTTAACTGTGACAAAAGGCTGTATACTTTTGGTTCACCCATCTCTTCTTTCCATTACCTTACCCTTTTTAATATCCTGTTTCTTATTGTATTTAACTATTTATCTTCTGGTCTGTGCAAATGTTTTCACTGGAATGCCTTAAAATTATACGTGTCGCCTTTCCTTCCAGTTCTCTGCTGCCAATGCCTGGAACGAACTGCAAAAATCACTGAAGCTGGAAACTCATATCTCCCTCACTAGCTTGAAGCACCAGCTGTCAGAGCAGCTCACAGATCACTGCGCCCATATGTAAACAGCCCATCTATCTACCTCATCCCCACACTGTATTTTATTTATTTATCTTGCTCCTTTGCATCCCAGTATCTCTACTTGCACATTAATCTACTGCACATCTACCATTCCAGTGTTTAATTGCTATATTGTAATTACTTCTCCACCATGGCCTATTTATTGCCTTAACTCCCTTATCTTACCTCATTTGTACTCACTCTATATAGACTTTTTGTTTAATTTTTTCTACTGTATTATTGACTATGTTTTGTTTATTCCATGTGTAACTCTGTGTTGCTGTGTGTCTAATTGCTATGCTTTATCTTGGCCAGGTCGCAGTTGCAAATGAGAACTTGTTCTCAACTAGCCTACCTGGTTAAATAAAGGTGAAAAATAATCAATAAATAAAGTGAAAATAATCTGTGGTATGAAAACATGTATTAGAGCTAATGTACCCGTGAGGTAATGGGTATTAAGATCCAACAGCTTGATCGCCAGTGGTTTTAATAGTTACACTGAAGAAAGAAAATTAGAGTGTGTGTGTGGGACTGTGGGGGGCTGAACAATGAGAAACTATTTTCTGAGAACATACAGTACACTGAACATTAAAGGGATACCTTTCCAGGTAAATGATTTCTATGCACCCACAAATTCCTTCCGCCTTTCTAAAAAACATTTATATGCATCATATGGTGCAAAACACATCATACCGACTGTATTTCTAAATTCATAGCGAATAGCTCAGATACACATGAAAACATGAAATGACCCCGGGAATCGATAGAACGACTCAGAGATGCAAAATGGGTAAGTCTTTCCTATTAAGGTCAACCATTTTACATGAACTAAACTCTCGTTTTAATATGGTGAAAATAACTTCTTTTTTTTTTCTTCTTTTTTTAATTATTATTCTAAAAGAGACATTGAACATACACTATGTGGACACCACTTCAAATTAGTGGATTCAGCTATTTCAGCCACACCCGTTGCTGACCGGTGTATAAAATTGAGCACACAGCCATGCAATCTACATAGACAAACATTGGCAGTAGAATGGCCTTACTGAAGAGCTCAGTCACTTTCAATGTGGCACAGTCATAGGATGCCACCTTCCAACCAGTCAGTTTGTCTATTTTCTGCCCTGCTAGAGCTGCCCCTGTCAACTGTAAGTGCTGTTATTGTGAAGTGTAAACAGCTCAGCCACAAAGTGGTAGGCCACACAAGCTCACAGAATGGAACAGCTGAGTGTTGAAGCACGTAGCGTGGGAAAAAACTGTCTATCCTAAAATTGTCTACCAAGTTTCAAATTGCCTTTGGAAGCAACGTCAGCACAGTCGTCGGGAGCTTCATGAAATGTGTTTCCATGGCCGAGCAGCCGCGCACACAAGCCTAAGAACACCATTGGCTTGCAATGCCAAGCGTCGGCTGGAGTGGTGTAAAGCTCGCCATTGGAGCAGTGGAAATGCCTTCTCTGGAGTGACGAATCACACTTCCCCATATGGCAGTCCAACGAACAAATCTAGGTTTGGCGGATGCCAGGAGAAATCTACCTGCACGAATGCATAGTGCCAATTGTAAAGTTTGGTGGAGGAATAATGGTCTGGGGATGTTTTTTTATGATTCGGGCTAGGCCCCGTAGTTCCAGTGAAGGGAAATCTTAATGCTAAAGCATACAGTGACGTTCTAGACGGTTCTGTGTTTCCAACTTTGTGGCAACAGTTTGGGGAAGGCCCTTTCCTGTTTCACCATGACAATGCCCCCGTGCACAAAGCAAGGTCCATACAGAAATGGTTTGTCGAAATCGGTGTGGAAGAACTTGACTGGCCTGCACAGAGCCCTGACCTATTTATTATATATATATTTTTAGCTTTATTTAACCCCATCGAACACTTTTGGGATGAATTGGAACGCAGACTGTGAGCCTAATCGCCCAACATCAGTGCCCAACCTCACTAATGCTCTTGTGGCTGAATGTTCCAACATTTTGCCATCTAGTGGAAAGCCTTCCCTGAAGAGTGGAGGCTGTGATCCACATACTTCTGCCATGTCGTGTATAATAGTCAAATCATAGTGTAAAAGCAAGTGAGCTGTTTCTACATTTCTGGCGGCCATTTTCTGGTGTTTTGTGGTAGAAAAACTGAGTGGGATGAGCATAACATGTCAAACCTGTTACCCATAGATAGACATGCTAGATATTTTTATAAAAACATTTTTGTGAAGCTTGCATTCAATTTCCTCTCCCTATTGCATACACCACCTGTCACAAGGGGATTTATGGCTGATTCAAGATGAAATCGTCCATCCTGTTACTTTATTTGGAACTTACTAGAGTAATTTTTCCATTTAACATCTTGAAATGGAAAATGTTTTTTTGATTAAGTTGAACATGTGCTCTTCAAATCAGAATGTTACAATTAGGTGAAATCAAAAGCTTTTTTTCACGAAGTTACACTACCCAAAAGGCACATATTATGTGATTCTACTCATTTAGCCAGGTGGAAAGAAAAATGTGCAGTTTTAAAATCAAATCAAATTTAATTGTATTAGTCACATGCACTGAATACAACAGGTATAGACCTTACAGTGAAATGCTTACTTACGAGCCCCTAACCAACAATGCAGTTTAAAAAAAATACGGATAAGAAGAAGAGATAAAAGTAATTAAAGAGCAGCAGTAAAATAACAATAGCGAGACTATATACAGGGGGTTACTGATACAGAGTCAATGTGCAGGGGCACCGGTTAGTTGAGGTAGTATGTAAATGTAGGTTGAGTTATTAAAGTGGCTATGCGTAGATAACAACAGAGAGTAGCAGTGGTGTAAAGAGGGGGAAGGGGCCAATGCAAATAGTTTCTGTAGCCATTTGACTAGATGTTCAGGAGTCTTATGGCTTGGGGGTAGAAGCTGTTTAGAAGCCTCTTGGACCTAGACTTGGCGCTCCGGTACCGCTTGCCGTGCGGTAGCAGAGAGAACAGTCTATGACTAGAGTGGCTGGAGTCTTTGACAATTTTTAGGGCCTTCCTCTGACACCACCTGGTATAGAGGTCCTGGATGGCAGGAAGCATGGCCCCAGTGATGTACTGGGCCGTTCGCACTACCCTCTGTAGTGCCTTGCCGTCAGAGGCAGAGCAGTTGCCATACCAGGCAGTGATGCAACCAGTCAGGATGCTCTCGATGGTGCAGCTGTAGAACCTTTTGAGGATCTAAGGACCCATGCCAAATCTTTTCAGTATCCTGAGGGGGAATAGGTTTTGTCGTGCCCTCTTCACGACTGTCTTGGTGTGCTTGGACCATGTTAGTTTGTTGGTGATGTGGACACCAAGGACCTTGAAGCTCTCAACCTGCTCCACTGCAGCCCCGTTGATGAGAATTGGGGGCGTGCTCGGTCCTCTTTTTCCTGTTGTCCACAATCATCTCCTTTTTCTTGATCACGTTGAGGATCAAGATATATAGATATATAAATAGATCTAAAATAGATAATACATAGCTAATTTCCTGCAGTTATACACATTTTACCATGGGATGGAAATAAGAATTTACAGTTTTAAAGCAATTCTACACATGTTGCCATGACTTACAGTTGAAGTTGGAAGTTTACATACACCTTAGCCAAATACATTTAAACTCAGTTTTTCACAATTCCTGACATTTAATCCTAGTAAAAATTCCCTGTCTTGGGTCAGTTAGGGGGGAGAGGTTGTTGTCCTGGCACCACATGGCCAGGTCTTTGACCTCCTCCCTATAGGCTGTCTCGTAGTTGTCGGTGATCAGGCCTACCACTGTTGTGTCATCGGCAAATGTAATGATGGTGTTGGAGTTGTGCCTGGCCGTGCAGTCATTAGTGAACAGGGAGTACAGGAGTGGACTGAGCATGCACAACTGAGGGACCCAAGTGTTGAGGATCAGCGTGGTGGATGTGTTGTTACCTACCCTTACCACCTGTGGTGGCCCGTCAGGAAGTCCAGGATTCAGATGCAGAGGGAAGGTGTTTAGTCCCAGGGTCCTTAGCTTAGTGATTAGCTTTGAGGGCACTATGGTGTTGAACGCTAAGCTGTAGTCAATGAATAGCATTCTCACATAGGTGTTCCTTTTGTCCAGGTGTGAAATGGCAGTGTGGAGTGTAATAGAGATTGCATCATCTCATCATCTGTGGATTTGTTGGGGCGGTATGCAAATTGGAGTGGGTCTAGGGTTTCTGGGATGATGGTGTTGATGTGAGCCATGACCAGCCTTTCAAAGCACTTCATGGCTACAGACGTGAGTGCTACGGGTCGGTAGTCATTTAGGCAGGTTACCATAGTGCCCGTGCCCAAGAACACTATGGTGGTCTGCTTAAAACATGTTGGTATTACAGACTCGGACAGGGAGAGGTTGACAATGTCAGTAAAGACACTTGCCAATTGGTCAGCGCATGCTCGCAGTACACATCCTGGTAATCCGTCTGGCCCTGCGGCCTTATGAATGTTGACCTGTTTAAAGGTCTTACATCGGCTGCAGAGAGCGTGATCACGCAGTCTTCCAGAACAGCTGGTGCTCTCATGCATGTTTCAGTGTTATTTGCCTCGAAGCGAGCATAGAAGTAGTTTAGCTCGTCTGGTAGGCTCGTGTCACTGGGCAGCTCTCGGCTGTGCTTCCCTTTGTAGTCTTTAATAGTTTGCAAGCCCTGCCACATCTGACGAGCATCAGAGCCGGTGAAGGACGATTCGATCTTAGTCCTGTATTGACGCTTTGCCTGTTTGATGGTTCATCGGAGGGCATAGCGGGATTTCTTATAAGCTTCCGGGTTAGAGTCCAGCTCCTTGAAACGGCAGCTCAAGCCTTTAGCTCAGTGCGGATGCTGCCTGCAATCCATGGCTTCTGGTTGGGGTATGTACGTATGGTCGCTGTGGGACGACGTTATCGATGCACTTATTGATGAAGCCAATGACTGATGTGGTGTACTCCTAAATGCCATCGAAGGAGTCCCGGAACATATTCCAGTCTGCTAGCAAAACAGTCCTGTAGCTTAGCATCTGCTTCATCTGACCACTTTCTTTATTGATCTAGTCACTGGTGGTTCCTGATTTAATTTTAGCTTGTAAGCAGGAATCAGAAGGATAGAATTATTGTCAGATTTCCCAAATGGATGGCGAGGGAGAATTTTGTATGTGTCTCTGGGCCACCTTTACTCCACACACAGAGTTATTTTCCATCTGGTTGCACATTTAACATGCTGATAGAAATGTGGTAAAAAGATTTAAGTTTCCCTGCAGGTCCCCAGCTACTAGGAGCGCCGCCTCTGGGTGAGCGTTTTCTTGTTTGCTAACGGCGTGATACAGCTCATTGAATGCTGTCTTAGTGCCAGCCTCTGACTGTGGTGGTATGTAAACAGCTACGAAGAATAGATTAAAACTCTCTTGGTAGGTAGTGTGGTCTACAGCTTATCATGAGATACTCTACCTCAGGCGAGCAATAGCTTGAGACTTCCTTAGATATCCTGCACCAGCTGGTATTTACAAAAATAGATCTAAAATAGATAATACATAGCTATTTTCCTGCAGTTATACACATTTTACCATGGGATGGAAAGAAGAATTTACAGTTTTAAAGCAATTCTACACATGTTGCCATGACTTACAGTTGAAGTTGGAAGTTTACATACACCTTAGCCAAATACATTTAAACTCAGTTTTTCACAATTCCTGACATTTAATCCTAGTAAAGATTCCCTGTCTTGGGTCAGTTAGGATCACCACTTTATTTAAAAAATGTGAAATGTCAGAATAATAGTAGAGAGAATTATTTATTTCAGCTTTTATTTCTCTCATCACATTCCCAGTGGGTCAGAAGTTTACATACCAAATACTAATTGAGTGTATTATTGCCTTTAAATTGTTTAACTTGGGTCAAACATTTCGGGTAGCCTTCCACAAGCTTCCCACAATAATTGGGAGGATTTTGGCCCATTCCTCCTGACAGAGCTGGTGTAACTGAGTCAGGTTTGTAGGCCTCCTTGCTCGCACACACTTTTTCAGTTCTGCCCACAAATGTTCTATAGGATTGAGGTCAGGGCTTTGTGATGGCCACTCCAATACCTTGACTTTGTTGTCCTTAAGTCATTTTGCCACAACTTTGGAAGTATGCTTGGGGTCATTGTCCATTTGGAAGACCCATTTGCGACCAAGCTTTAACTTCCTGACTGATGTCTTGAGATGTTGCTTCAATATATCCACATAATTTTCCTGCCTCATGATGCCATCTATTTTGTGAAGTGCACCAGTCCCTCCAGCAGCAAAGCACCCCCACAACATTATGCTGGCACCCCCGTGCTTCACGGTTGGGATGGTGTTCTTCGCCTTGCAAGCATCCCCCTTTTTCCTCCAAACATAACAATGGTCATTATGGCCAAACAGTTCTATTTTTGTTTCATCAGACCAGAGGACATTTCTCCAAAAAGTACAATCTTTGTCCCCATGTGCAGTTGCAAACCGTAGTCTGTCTTTTAATGGCAGTTTTGGAGCAGTAGCTTCTTCCTTGCTGAGCGGCCTTTCAGGTTATGTCGATATAGGACTTGTTTTACTGTGGATATAGATACTTTTGTACCTGTTTCCTCCAGCATCTTCACAATGTCCTTTGCTGTTGTTCTGGGATTGATTTGCACTTTTCGCACCAAAGTACGTTCATCTCTAGGAGACAGAACGCGTCTCCTTCCTGAGCGGTATGACGGCTGCGTGGTCCCATGGTGTTTATACTTGCATACTATTGTTTGTACAGATGAATGTGGTACCTTCAGGCATTTGGAAATTGCTCCCAAGGATGAACCAGACTTGTGGAGGTCTACCATTTCTTTCTGAGGTCTTGGCTGATTTATTTAAATTTTTCCATGATGTCAAGCAAAGAGGCACTGAGTTTGAAGGTAGGCCTTGAAATACATCCACAGGTACACCTCCAATTGACTCAAATGATGTCAATTAGCCTATCAGAAGCTTCTAAAGCCATGATAATTTCTGGAATTTTCTAAGCTGTTTAAAGGCACAGTCAACTTAGTGTATGTAAACTTCTGACCCACTGGAATTGTGATGCAGTGAATTATAAGTAAAATACTCTGTAAACAATTGTTGGAAAAATGACTTGTGTCGTGCACAAAGTAGATGTCCTAACCGACTTGCCAAAACTATAGTTTGTTAACAAGAAATTTGTGGAATGGTTTATAAACAAGTTTTAATGACTCTAACCTAAGTGTATGTAAACTTCCGACTTCAACTGTATGCTACGTTCATACGATATCTGAGTGAGAGTGACTAACAAAATCAATAGTGGCCCCTGGGCACATAATTCGGCCATGATTACTACAAGGCTTAGATAGCTGACTAGACTACCTCACTTAACAATCTATAAAATATTAGCTGACATGGGCTAATTGAGTGGCTGTCAGTGACTGATAAAATACCATAATGTTTTACCTTATGTGGTCCGGGGACCCATAGCACTGGATTTGTAGCCCAGCTATTAACCTTACCTGCATGCATGCTAAGAGAGAACATGTGAAAGTGTGTTTGCGTGACTATTAGGGCAAAAATTGGCCAATGGCTGTGGTTTATGGTCTTACCATGCTTTTATGAATCAAGACACTGAACCATTGAACTCCCAGTAGGTTACTCTCAAGTTCATGAGTTTATCACACACTCCCTAAGAATTCATAGCATGAATCAAGTTTTTTTATTCAAAGATTAGAGAGGTCAACATTGACAAGTAGACAAACACATGAAAGCAATAATACTTGAGGAATGGTCATTCAGAGTTTTATTTACTGTATACAGTATGTCCGTGCGTAGACGGGCATCATGAAATAACACTGTCCTCAGAGTTATTGTTTTATAGTGTTATTTCTCAGTGACAACCCTGACATATATTCTTGTGGAATATAATGCTGTATCTTCGTTGCCTATATTGCAAAATGTCAAAGTTTACACCGGTAACAATTGAGAGTCACTGTGAGCCTAGCATTCAGGTTTGTTTTCAACCCAACCCTTTTCTGCTACGAACGCCCTGAGGGCGATTTACAGCAACCTCTAGGAACGCATGTTTTCAGAATACTTTTATGGCATCTGCTTTGTTCTTTAATTTGCATCATTGTGCAAAATGTGAAATGCTTTTATAGCTAATTTCCATAACTAATCACTTCCAAATATCTTGTTGATATTCTATTAATGGGAAAACCCTCTCTCTAAGGTCTCTTTACAGATTGTTAATCAGGACAGTCAACCTTACAGTTTGGCTTAAAGTCACCACCAGCCCAATATTAGTTTTAAGTAAAAAAATTATAATAATTGTCACGTGCACATGATACAGCAGGTGTAAAACAGTACAGTGAAATGCTTACTTGCAAGCTTTTGACCATCAATGCAGAATAAAATAAATAATATAGATAAAAATACAGCCAAAAAACATTAGATAAAAGAACAGCAACAAAATAATGCAAATGATATACAGGTCCTAGCCAGTACCGTTAATACAATGCGCAGGGATACTGGAGTGATTAATGTAGGGTACAGTATGTAGGCCTATACGTAAACAGGGAGGGAAAGTGACTGGTAGCAGGATAAATACTAATGGTAATAATTATCAATATAGATAGCAGCAGCGTAGTGGTATTGGTGATCAACATAATTACTAACAGCAGCATATGTGGTAAAGGGGGTTTGAGTATGTGGTGTCAGTAGTAAATGTGTGTGAGTGGGTGTATGTCTCTAAGTAACTTGCGTGAAGGAAAACGCTTTAAATTATGTTACATGTTTACCTCACCGCTTGCGTTACAAAATATATTTACACATACAGTGCGTTCGGAAAGTATTCAGACCCCTTGCCTTTTTCCACATTTTGTTACGTTACAGCCTTATTCTAAAATGTATTAAATAAAAAAATCCTGAGCAATCTACAGTCATGGCCAAAAGTTTTGAAAATGACACAAATATGAATTTTCACAAAGTCTGCTGCCTCAGTTTGTATGATGGCAATTTGCATATACTCCAGAATGTCATGAAGAGTGATCAAATGAATTGCAATTAATTGCAAAGTCCCTCATTGGCATGCAAATGAACTGAATCCCCCAAAAACATTTCCACTGCATTTCAGCCCTGCCACAAAAGGACCAGCTGACATCATGTCAGTGATTCTCTCGTTAACACAGGTGTGAGTGTTGACGAGGACAAGGCTGGAGATCACTCTGTCATGCTGATTGAGTTCGAATAACAGACTGGAAGCTTCAAAAGGAGGGTGGTGCTTGGAATAATTGTTCTTCCTCTGTCAAACATGGTTACCTGCAAGGAAACACGTGTCATCATCATTGTTTTGCACAAAAAGGGCTTCACAGGCAAGGATTGTAAGATTGCACCTAAATCAACAATTTATCGGATCATCAAGAACATCAAGGAGAGTGGTTCAATTGTTATGAAGAAGGCTTCAGGGCGCCCAAGAAAGTCCAGCAAGCGCCAGGACCTTCTCCTAAAGTTGATTCAGCTGCGGGATCGGGGCACCACCAGTACAGAGCTTGCTCAGGAATGGCAGCAGGCAGGTGTGAGTGCATCTGCACGCACAGTGCGGCAAAGACTTTTGGAGGATGGCCTGGTGTCAAGAAGGACAGCAAAGAAGCTACTTCTCTCCAGGAAAAACATCAGGGACAGACTGATATTCTGAAAAAGGTACAGGGATTGGACTGCTGAGGACTGGGGTAAAGTCATTTTCTCTGATTAATCCCCTTTTCGATTGTTTGGGGCATCTGGAAAAAAAAAGCTTGTCCGGAGAAGACAAGGTGAGCGCTACCATCAGTCCTGTGTCATGTCAACAGTAAAGCATCCTGAGACCATTCATGTGTGGGGTTGCTTCTCAGCCAAGGGAGTGGGCTCACTCACAATTTTGCCTAAGAACACGAATGAATAAATAATGAATAAAGAATGGTACCAACACATCCTCTGAGAGCAACTTCTCCCAACCATCCAGGAATAGTTTGGTGACGAACAATGCCTTTTCCAGCATTATAAAGCACCTTGCCATAAGGCAAAAGTGATAACTAAGTGGCTCGGGGAACAAAACATCAATCCTCAAGAGGCGGGTGGACAAACAAAAACCCACAAACTCCAAGCATTGATTATGCAAGAATGGGCAGCCATCAGTCAGGATGTGGCCCAGAAGTTAATTGACAGCATGCCAGGGCAGAGTGCAGAGGACTTGAAAAAGAAGGGTCAACACTGCAAATATTGACTCTTTGCATCAACTTCATGTAATTGTCAATAAAAGCCTTTGACACTTATGAAATGCGTGTAATTATACTTCAGTATTCCATAGTAACATCTGACAAAAATATCTAAAGACACTGAAGCAGCAAACTTTGAAAATTAATATTTGTGTCATTCTCAAAACTTTTTGCCACGACTGTACACACTACCATATAATGTCAAAGAAATGTTTGTAAATGTATTAAAAATAAAAAACGGATCTTTTCAGACTCCAGAGGGGAAAAAGATGTTGTCGTGCCCTCTTCACGACTGTCTTGATGTGTTTGGACCATGATAGTTTGTTGGAACTTGAAGCTCTCAACCTGCTCCACTGCAGCCCCGTCGATGTAAATGGGGGTGTGTTCGGCCCTCCTTTTCCCTGTAGTCCACGATCAACTCCTTTGTCTTGATCACGTTGAGGGAGAAGTTGTTGTCCTGGCACCACACTGCCAGGTCTCTGAGCTCCTTCCTATAGGCTGTCTCATCCTTGTCGGTGTTCAGGCCTACCACTGTTGTGTCATCAGCAAACTGTCAAGAGTAGTAGGCTAAGGCACAGTTCTGTGACATTTTAGAAACACATTTGCTTACACCCACTTACACACTCATGAAGAAGTTTCACTTTCACACACATACGGAGCTCAAAGAAGAATGAACATTGAGAGAGAATTGACATTAACTAAGGAAAACAAATACATTGGGACTGGAATTTACTAAAATAATTATTAAAGGTTAAATATGTCAAATGTTAGAGTTTGAAAGCATGGGGAACTGTACAGTGGAAGATATTATTAAAGGGGATTAAAGTCATGCAGTAAAATTTTTAACAATGTTATAATGTTGTTTGCATTAAAGGATAATGCATATAGACTAGGTGCAGTTGGCAGCTGGGAGGAGGTGCTCTTATTTTCCATGGACTTCACAGTGTCCCAAAACTTTTTGGAATTCGTGCTACAGGATGCAAATTTCTGTTTGAAAAAGCTAGCCTTAGATTTCTTAACTGACTGAGTATATTGGTTCCTTTCTTCCCTGAAAAGTTGCATATCGCAGGGGCTATTCGATGCTAATGCAGAACGCCACAGGATGTTTTTGTGCTGGTCAAGGGCAGTCAAGTCTGGCGTGAACCAAGGGCTATATCTGTTCTTAGTTTTATGAATGGGACATGCTTATTTAAGATGGCGAGGAAAGCACTTTTAAATAGCAACCAGGCATCCTCTACTGACGGGATGAGGTCAATATCCTTCCAGGATACCCGGGCCAGGTCGATTAGAAAGGCCTGCTCGCTGAAGTGTTTTAGGGAGCGTTTGACAGTGTTGAGGGGTGGTTGTTTGACCTCGGACCCATTACGCACGCAGGCAATGAGGCAGTGATCGCTGAGATCCTGGTTGAAGACAGCAGAGGTGTATTTAGAGGGGAAGTTGGTCAGGATGATATCTCAGAGGGTGCCCATGGTTACGGATTTAGGGTTGTAGCTGGTAGGTTCCTTGATAATTTGTGTGTGATTGAGGGCATCTAGCTTTGATTGTAGGACGGCCGGGAAGATAGATGGAGGTAAATAAATTCACATATAGTGTCTAGGGCACAGCTGGGGGCTGAAGGGGGTCTATAACAAGCGGCAATGGTGAGAGACTTGTTTCAGGAAAGGTGGATTTTTAAAAGTAGAAGCTTGAATTGTTTGGGCACAGACCTGGATAGTATGACAGAACTCTAAGCCGGGTTCAGGTGGTGGTCCGATTGTCGTCGATACCTGGAGGTGATACCTTGAGAGGAGCCGACCGGGCTCTCTTCCAGGTACAGTGGCGGACAAACATCTGGGCCGAGGGTATGTCAACCTCTTCCTCTTGCTCCGGGAAGAGCGGGGGGCAGATAACCCAGGGAATACTCAAAGGGCGAGAGACACGTGGCAGAACAAGGAAGGATGTTGCGGGCATATTCGACCCACACTTGTTGCTAGCTCCAGGTGGTGGGATTGGCGGAGACCAGGCAGGGAAGAGTTGTCTCCAGGTCTTGATTGGCTTGCTCCGACTGGCTGTTGGACTGGGGGTGGAACCCGGAGGACAGGCTGGCCGACGACCCAATGAGTGTGCAGAACGCCTTCCAGAACCAGGACGAGAACTGAGGACCCCGGTTGGAGACAATGTCCACTGGGAGTCCATGGATCCGGAAGATGTACTGCACCATAAGCTGGGCCTTCTCTTTGGCAGAGAGTAGCTTGGGGAGAGGAATGAAGTGGGCGGCTTTGGGAAACCGGTCGACTACTATCAGAATGGCGGTGTTGCCATCAGACAGGGGGAAGACCCTGACAAAGTCCAGGGATATGTGAGACCAGGAACTGTGAGGAACAATGGTAGGCCACCAAAAGCGTTGTCACACAAAGGCCAGAGTCCGACGGGATCCCAGGTTGCAGGCAAATTTGGAGGAGTGGGCCCACTCCAGGACCGAGGAGCGGACAGCGTCAGGAACAAACATCTGGTTATCAGGGCCCAATGACCAGTAGTCCCGCAATACAGGCAACTCTTCATGTGAAGCCTGTATAGCCATTCGGCTGGGGACAGCCTAGCTCTGACTAGTTGCATCAGGTTGGGAAGAGGTGAATTGGCAGACTTCGAAGACTCTCATTTGAACTCGGGTAGCCTCGGGTAGTTCTCGGGCTGCAAGCTCGTCCTTTACTTCCTCCGATACAGCGCCTCCGGGTTACAGGCACTCTCAGCTGCCAACATGCGGATATCCACTGCATAGTCTGCCACACTGCGGGAGTCTTGCATCATCGTGATGAGGTACGCTATCTTAGAGTGGTCCGAGGGGAAGGAGGAGGGCTGCAGCTCGATGATGATGGAACACTGAGCGAGAAATGCCCAACAGGTGCCCGACTCTCCATCGAAGCATTCCAGGGGAGGTAAGCGGGGTTCCGGGGAAATCGGGGTTGCCGGGGTGGTGGCGCTGCTAACAGCCGGGTTACTGGGGGGCTGGGAAGTTACCGTCGTGGTAGGCTGCCTAACAGACAACACGCGGAATTGCTCCAGCAATGTGCTCGGTCATGGCGTTCGGCCAAGGTCTGGAACCCTTCCATAAGATCACGAAGCAACTCCTTGTGCCTTCCAATGGTGGATCCTTGGGAGGAAATGGCGTTGCGGAGCTGGTCCAAGTCCGCTGGGTCAGTCATGGCCAGTTCGTACTATCACGTTTCAGGAGAAGACAGTGTTGAAGTAACAAAAGTTTATTACTAGAACAGGGGGCAGGCAAAATGAAAGGTCAAGGGCAGGCAGAGGTCAGTAATCTAGATCAGAGTCCGCAGTTTCAGGGTCAGAGCAAGCAGAGGACAATAATCCAAGTTGGTGTGACAAGGTAGAGAACAGCAGGCCGGCTCAGGGTCAGGGCAGGCAGAATGGTAAAAACTGGGAAAACTAGAAAACAGGAATTAGAAAAAGACAAGAGCAAGGGGAAAACCGCTGGTAGGCTTGACGAACAAAACGAACTGGCAACAGCCAAACAGAGAACACAGATATAAATACACTGGGAATAATGGGGAAGATGGGCGACACCTGGAGGGGGGTGGAGACAAGCACAAAGACAGGTGAAACAGATCAGTGTGTGACAGATGATATGTGATAAAGAAAGCACTTGCTACACTAGGAGGCTAGCTACTTTGCTATTAAAGCATTTGGCTTTGTGCATGAATAAATAAGTTGTTATAAATGTTGGTCATGTGACGTGTCATTCCACGGACACACAGTTTGATCTTTGGGCATATCATTGGGGATCATATGTAGCCTGAGTACCAGTATCTTTAGCTAACATTCCACTACTTGCCACTCCTTGTCATTGCCAAAGAGACGGGCCTTTCGGCAATCTTCAAATATTAACCTTCTATCATTAATGAGCTTGAGGAGATCAGAGGATTTTATCCTGATTCGATAACCCTCACAGCTATCCTTCAATCACAATGGTTTTGCAAATTAGACCAATTTTTTTTTATTGTAAACATTCTAGCATTGGGCATTCTGACATAATACATTTCATTGGAAACATAAACATTAGGCGGATTCCCTTTTATTGCATTTTTACCACCAACCAATGTGATCACATCACACCAGAGAAGCTCTTGTCATTCAAACTTCCCCACCGGTTCATTGTGAATGCTGTAGCCTATTTTACATCCAGCAAGCAAGAGCAACGTGGTTCTTTCCCAAATATACAGTATATATCTTTTTTAATTGCTCAAAATAAGTGACCAAACTATATTGTTACTTCTGGGACACTCATTGGGCTAGGCTACTGGTTCGAGAGCTATAAGAGGAATAAAGAGAGGATGGAAGAGAGAGAGGCCAGTGGAGATACCAGCAGAGATGCATGAATTGCGTAAGAAGGGAAGCAAACCTGGTTCGATTGAATCTTGTTGGCTAATATTTTCTGGATCACCATTTCTCTCTCTCATTTTGGAGTCCACTCTAGCCACTTTGAACAACATCATCTTGCATTGACATTGACTTCTCACAAGGGAATGACCGCAGGAGCTCATAATGGTACTATCCGTTGTTATTAAAATTCAAATTCTATGCATATTGAACGTTGAGATTGCCGAAAGGCAAGGAGTGGCAAGGAGTGGAGTGGCAAGGATTGGAATGTTAGCTAAAAAGACTGGTAACCAGATTAGATGATATGGGCCTATTGTTTACCTTCTATGTTAATTATGGCTATCACTAAACAGATCAAATGCCAGACCTTTAAGGACCAACCATGCAATAAAAATAAAATATACTAATTCTCTAGGCTGTTGAATTCATTAAGCACAGTTTTGGAGGGATTTGGGAACGGGGGATTACACTAATTCCCCTTTCCTTCTCTGTGCGTGCAGTTCACTTTTTGGTTTTTGTTTGATTTACAGGTATAAGTTTCGACACCAACGCGTGGCTTTTGCTGTGTTGAGAGAAACAAGCGTGCGCCTGTATCTCTATCACAGAACTAGAATGAGATTATATTTCCATCTCTCTCACTCTCTCTGCTCTGATAGACATGAGCCTAGAACTCTCTAACTGCACTTCATCATTTATTTATTGAATAGGCCTATGTCCGTTAATTGTATTTTCCCCTTGTAGAATTGCTCTGTTATGGTTAGATATGCCACATTATTTGCAGTTGCATATTATGACACATTGTTGGTGATATCCAACTTAATAGAGCGCAGGCGGGAACGTACTGTATCTGCAGTTTGATAAGAACAGACAATAGCCCACTTTTAAAACACCAAATCTTTCTCTCTGCTGGCTCGAGAAAAGAATGAAGGAGAGAAAGAGAGGAGGTGATGGAAGTGTTCTACTACACAACAGCGGCTCAATGTGAGAGGTTAAGCAAAGATCAGAGATGGAGTAGGATGGAGGCATGTTGCCAGGATATTAGCAGACAGATGAGGGAGCTATCAGTAGTCATGAACGAAGGCAGACAAGTTCCCTAGCCACACAGCTACAGCAACCCATACGTCAGCACTCCTTACCAGTACCCCTCCTATCGCCAATGCCATCAGAGCCTTCCTCTCCCAGAGCCACATAGCCCCATTCATACTCTGCTACCGGGGGGGTCATCCAAATACAACCATCACCGATTGGGCCACCGCCATGTCTAGGTCCAGCTCAGCCTGCCCAGACACCTCCATGTCCTGGGCCACAGCCACTTGACCCAGCGCAGCCTGCCCAGTCACCTCAACCCGGGCCGCAGCCAGCTCCACAACTCGGGCCGTAGCCAGCTCCACAACCCGGGCCGCAGCCAGCTGCACAACCCTGGCCACAGCCAGCTGCACGACCCTGGCCAGAGCCAGTACCATATCCTTGTTCCACAGCCATATCCAGTTCCACCAAATGCACCAACTTGGCCTCCAGCAGACCCCACGATGCCCAGCCTTATGGAGATGGCCATCGCCTCATCCTATGGACTACTGAAGCCTAAATATTACTCGCCAACGTGCAATCATTGGACAATAAATTAGACAAGGTACGATCACGAATATCCTACCAACGGGACAACAAAAAATGTAATATCTTATGTTTCACGGAATCGTGGCTGAATGATGACATGGATATTCAGCTAGCGGAATACACGCTGCACCGGCAAGATAGAACAGCACACTCCGGTAAGACGGGGGGGTCTGTGCATATTTGTAAACAACAGCTGGTGCACGAAATCTAAGGAAGTCTCTAGATTTTGCTCGCCTGAAGTAGAGTATCTTGTGATAAAATGCAGACCACACTATTTTCCTAGAGAGTTTACAGCTATACTTTTCGTGGCTGTTTATTTACCACCACAGACAGATGCTGGCACTAAGACCGCACTCAGTCAGCTGTACAAGGAAATAAGCAAACAGGAAACCGCTCACCCAGAGGGGGCGCTCCTAGTGGCAGTCACTGGCTTTATCAAGTGCATCGATGACGTTGTCCCCACAGTGACTGTACGTACATACCCCAACCAGAAGCCATGGATTACAGGTAACATTCGCACTGAGCTAAAGGGTAGAGCTGCCGCTTTCAAGGTGCGGGACTCTGCATTGTGTCCCGCCACCCGCCACCCACCACCTGCCAACCCCTCATTTACCCTACTGCTACTCACTACTCGCTACTGTATATAGCCTCTCTACTGTTATTTTCCACTGTCTTGTTACTGTTGTTTTTATTTCTTTACTTACCTATTGTTCACCTAATACCTATTTTTTGTTGGTTAGAGGCGCACGTGACAAATAAACTTTGATTTGATTTGATAAACTAACTATGTTGAACTCAGGCAAGGAAAGTGACTTTGTGATGCTTAAAAAGGGACTGGATAGTGTGCTGGGCCCCCACAGGCATCTAACGGAGGGCTATACGTATCAGGTACTGTTAGTCCGTCTAAAGTTGCCCAGTGCTTACAAGGTGGCCAAGAGGTATGCCAACGACCCCATGCCATACACAAGCGCTATTCAGGCTCTCCAACAGATATACAGCCAGCCAAGGCAGATTGTACAGGAGGAGCTCAATGCCATACTTAACTCTCCTGCTGTGAAGATAGGAGATGCCCAGGGATTGAAGGATTTCTCCTCTACTGTGAACACACTAGTGGGTATGCTGAGTACTATGGATGGCTCCTCCCGTGTTCGAGCTGAGGTGTGGCTCCCACGTGGATACCCTCCTGTCAAAGCTTCCCCCCAGCTACAGAGACAGCTTTGCAGAGTACTGCATCACTCGTGTGATCATCCGTAGCGGTAGCCCAACTGTTCTTATTGTAATAATCAGTTACATTACGTCGGTGCTTGTGCTGAGTTCAGTAGCTTAGTACGGCTGGGGGACACAAGCCCGAGAGCAGCAGGGGACACAAGCCCGAGAGCTGATCACAGAAGAAGCCTTGCTCCACCTGTGGGGAGCAGCACCTACTAGTACTACACATAGTGGCATTCACTACAAACCAGAGCTTGCTGACAGTAAGCACATCCTCCAGCATGGTATACATGGACCAATCCAGTCATTCATGCCGTGTTATGCTGAAAGTTGTTCCTGTTGAGCTCCGTAATGGGAGTAGAACCCTGGATACCCATGCCGCCCTGGACGACGGATCGTAGAGAGAACTATCATCCTACCTGCAGTGGCTCAGCATCTTGGTCTATGGAGGGAAGAGGAGTTCCTGACGCTGCGGACCATACAACAGGATGTAGTACAGGTAAAAGGAGTCACAATGTCATTCGAGGTGTCTGCTAAGAACAACCCACAAGTGAAACCTCACATCCACCACGCCTTCACCGCTGACGAGTTAAACCTGGCAGAACAGTCTTGTCCTGTGAAATCACTGAAGAAGAGGTACATACATTTGAAAGGTGTCCCACTCAAGACATTCAGTGGAGTGCAGCCTATGCTCCTTGTAGGGTAGGATCACCCTCAGCTGATAACACACACCTATCCAGTTTGCATGGGACCACTGGGTGGCCCCGTTCAGTGTTCACGCAGCTGGGCCGGGCTGTGCAGGAACCGACAACCTTCCTACAGCATCCACCAGGTGAGAGCTCATGCCTGCTCACCATATTCCTCTCCCCTTCTGAAGATTTACACTAGAATGTTGAGATTGTGGTAGCTCGACACACTCACATACAGAAATGAGTAGGTGACCCGCTCCAAGCAAGATCAATCAGCAGTGGAAGTGCTAGAAGCCAAGACTAGCCATGTCACAGTGGATGGAGTGTCCCGCTACGCTACTCCACTTCTCCGTATGAAGAACACACCCAGTCTGCACGCACCTCCCACAGCAGTGATGGCCCATGTGAGAGCTACAGAGCATCACCTTCTGCACAACCCTAAGCTAGACACTGTACAACAAGGAAATCCACAAGCTAGAGAGAGCCGGCTACGCTGTGAAGATAGCAGGTGTTGAGGCCGGCCACTCAGCAGTGTCCTGGTACACCCCTCATCCCATGGTGACTTCAATATTCACATGAAGATGTCCACAAACACTCTCCAAAAGGCTTTCAGAGCCATCATCGACTCAATGGGTTTTGTCCAACATGTCTTGGGACCTACAAATTGCCATAATCATACCCTGGATCTAGTTTTGCTCCGTGGATTAGATATTGTGGATCGAAATGTTTTTCCTCATAATCCCACCATTTTATTACGTTTGCAACAAATATTTAGCTCAGACCCAACCAATTATCAAAAGCTGCGCTATAAATTCTTAGACAACCCAAAGATTCCTAGATGCTCTTCCAGACTCCCTCCACCTACCAAAGGATGCCGGAGTACATCAATCTGTTTACCACCTAACCGAGGATCTAAACTTAACCTTGCGTAATACCCTAGATGCAGTCGCAACGTTAAAAACAAAAAACATTGGTCATAAGCAACCAGCTCCCTGGTATACAGAAAATACCTGAGCCCTGCCGTAAGGTTACAGAAAATTGGAACGGTTATGGCGCTCCAACAAATTGGAAGTCTTCCGACTAGCTTGGAAAGACATTACTGTGCAATATCGAAAAGCCCTTTCTGCTGCTTGATCAGCCTACTTTCCAACCTGATTGAAGAGAATAAAAATAATCCAATATGTATTTTTTATACTGTCGCAAAGCTAACTAAAAATCAGCATTCCCAAAGTGAGGTAGCCTTCACTTCAGCAGTGTTGAATTCACAAACTTCTTCGACAAAAAGATCATGAACATTAGAAAGCAAATCATGGACTCCTCTTTGAATACACGTATTTCTCCAAAACTCAGTTGTCCTCAGTCTGCACAGAACTGCCTGGACTTCGGATCAATGGAGACACTCAAGTTTTTAATCATGTATCTCTCGACCCATTCAAAAAATTGAGTAATGGCCTCTACACCTTCCAGCTGCCTACTGGACCCTATTCCAACCAAACTACTGAAAGAGCTACTTCCTGTGTTTGGTCCTCCTATGTTGAACACTATGCTTTGGATGTGTACCAATGTGTACCTCTCTAAAAGTAAAGCCTCCCCTGAAAAAGCCTAACTTTGACATGGAAATTAAAAAATCTAGCGGTCTATATCGAATTTTCAATTCCTTCTCAAAAAGCTGTTGCTCAGCAACTCACTGACTTGAAGACAAATCATGTATACGAAACACTCCAGTCTGGTTTTAGACCCCATCATACTGTAGTACTGAGACCGCACTCGTGAAGGTGGTAAATGACCTCAGACCAAGACTTTGCGTCTGTTCTTATGCATCTAGACCTTAGTGCCGCTTTTGACACCATCGATCAGCACAGTCTTTTGGAGAGATTGGAAACCCTAATTGGTCTACACGGACAAGTTCTTGCCTGGTTTAGATCTTATCTGTCTGAAAGATATCAGTTTGTCTCTGTGGATGGTTTGTCCTCTGAAAAATCAATGGTAAGTTTCTGTGTTCATCAATGTTCCGTTTTCCACTACTGTTTTCACTATATATTCTACCTCTTGGGGATGTCATTCTGAAACAAAATGTAAACATTCACTGCTAAACAGACGAAAATCAGCTGTACATTGATGAAACATGGTGAAGCCTGTGAGGGGAAACAATCCTGGTATTTTCAAAGCTGGTATTTTTCCACTCTGCATCTGTTCAACTTGGTCGTGTGAGAGTGACCAGTTTTTGGTCCATCCCGTTCTTTTTGTATCTTTTAAGTCACAGCTGTGTGGAGATATGAAGAGAACAGAGGCTGGCTTGAGCATCAGTGACAATTCTATCGGCAGAAAGGACCAAAGTTATCACTTGTTTGTGCGCTATGATCTCACACACCTGCTAAACTGTCACGTAAACAAAGGTTGTAAAGGCTGAGACCCGACTCTTTTTTGTTGGGCTCTCGTTGACCAGATCCATTATTGCAATAATTAATCGATATTAAAGGTTGATTGTTTGAACCAAATGAAAGTCTCTTCTCCCTTACTTGATTAGAATTTCCACGACAATACTTGGCACCCCAGATGGGACACCAAACTCCATCTGCCGACGGCTCCTGAGGACCTAGGTTAACTGTGCACGGGGGCCACACCAAGTGGCTCAAGGAAACCCATGATCTGAAAGAGGTCGTCAGCCAGTGGTTACAGTGTCCCGAACACAGACAGATAAAGGGTGAGACTAATATTTATTGGAAACAATTAATCGAGATACGGAGCCCTGAATGTGCTGACGATTTAAGGTTATGAGATCCTGATGGTATCGTCATAATAAATAGGAAGTCTTAAGGTTAAGAGATCGTGATCGTATCGTCATAATAAAGAGCTATGAAGTCCTGATGGTGCTGTCATACATGTAGGTAGTTAGGAAAGAAAAAGATGGTGCTGTCCTAAAAGAGAGATACAGAGTCCTGATGGTACTGCCGTAAGATGAGGAGAAGCGCTATATAAATTGAATGAAAATACATTGCAATGCCCTGGGTTAGTATAGTAAGATGTAAATGTATGAGTTACATTATCCCAGGAACTAACCCTGAAATAAGATATTCCTGCAGGTTAGAAAAATATTGTAGAAAACTAATTGGTTACGTGTTTTTTGGGAATAGTACTGTGTGAATGTGATATGAGAGTTGCTGGAGTTTGGATAATAAGAGATAGAAATTTGGATAATTTGACATTTGGATGATTAGAGATTGAAATTTGCATAATACGTTGATTGAAATTAGGATAAGTTTCAAGTCAGTTAATAACAAATTCGTATTTACAATGACGGCCTACACTAAGAAATAACACCAATGGAATCATGTAGTAACTAAAAAAGTGTTAATCAAATCAAAATATATTTTCGATTTTAGATTCTTTAAAGTAGCCACCCTTTGCCTTGATGACAGGCTTGCACACTCTTGGCATTCGCTCAACCAGCTGAGGAATGCTTTTCCAATAGTTTTGAAGGAGTTCCCACATATGTTAAGCCCTAGTTGGCTGATTTTCCTTCACTCTGCGGTCCAACTCATCCCAAACCATCTCAATTGGGTTGAGGTCGGGTGATTTGTATTTATTTATTTCACATTTATTTAACCAGGTAGGCAAGTTGAGAACAAGTTCTTATTTACAACTGCGACCTGGCCAAGATAAAGCACAGCAATTTGATACATACAAGAACAAAGAGTTACACATGGAATACACAGACATACAGCCATTAATACAGTAGAAAAATTAAAAAATTAAATAAAATAAATAATAAGTCTATATACAGTGAGTGCAAATGAGGTAAGATAAGGGAGGTAGGGCAACAAATAGGCCATGGTGGCGAGGTAATTACAATATAGCAATTAAACACTGGGATGGTAGATGTGCAGAAGATAAATGTGCAAGTTACTGGGGTGCAAAGGAGCAAGATAAATAAATAAATACAGTATGGGGATGAGGTAGTAGGATGGGCTGTTTACAGATGGGCTATGTGCAGATGCAGAGATCTGTGAGCTGCACTGATAGCTGGTGGGAAGCTAGTGAGGGAGATATGAGTCTCCAGCTTCAGTGATTTCTGTAGTTCGTTCCAGTCATTGGCAGCAGAGAACTGGAAGGAAAGGAGGCCAAAAGAGGAATTGGCTTTTGGTGTGACCAGTGAGATATACCGGCTGAAGCGCGTGCTACGGGTGGGTGCTGCTATGGTGACCAGCGAGCTGAGATAAGGCGGGGCTTTACCTATCAGAGACTTGTAGATAACCTGGAGGCAGTGGGATTGGCAACGAGTATGAAGCGAGGGTCAGCCAACGAGAGCATACAGGTCGAGAGCATACAGGTTGTTCGAGGATCGGTAGGATGGTCAGTTTTACGAGGGTATGTTTGGCAGCATGAGTGAAGGAAGCTTTGTTGTGAAGTAGGAAGCCGATTCTGGATTTAATTTTGGATTGGAGAAATGTAATGTCAGTCTGGAAGGAGAGTTTACAGTCTAGCCAGACACCTAGGTATTTGTAGTTGTCCACATATTCTAAGTCAGAGCTGTCCAGAGTAGTGATGCTGGACGGGCAGGCAGATGCGGGCAGTGATCGGTTGAAGAGCATGCATTTAGTTTTACTTCCATTTAAGAGCAGTTGGAGGCCACGGAAGGAGAGTTGTATGGCATTGAAGCTCGTTTGGAGGTTAGTTAACACAGTGTCCAAAGAAAGGCCAGAAGTATACAGAATGGTGTCGTCTGCGTAGAGGTGGATCAGAGAATCACCAGCAGCAAGAGCGACATCATTGATGTATACAGAGAAGAGAGTCGGCCCGAGAATTGAACCCTGAGGCACCCCCATAGAGACTGCCAGAGGTCCGGACAACATGCCCTCCGATTTGACACACTGAACTCTATCAGAGAAGTAGTTGGTGAATCAGGCGAGGCAATCATTTGAGAAACCAAGGCTGTTGAGTCTGCCAATAAGAATGTGGTGATTGACAGAATCGAAAGCCTTGGCCAGGTCAATGAATATGGCTGCACAGTAATGTCAAATAAAATTTAATAAAATGTTATTTGTCATATACACATGGTTAGCAGATGTTAATGCGAGTGTAGCAAAATGCTTGTGCTTCTAGTTCCGACCATGCAGTAGTATCTAACAAGTAATCTAACAAATTCACAACAACTACCTTATACACACAAGAGTAAAGGAATGAATACGAGTATGTACATATAAATATATGGATGAGCGATGGCTGATCGGCGTAGGCAAGATGCAGTAGATGGTATGGAGTACAGTATATACATATGAGATGAGTAATGTAGGATATGTAAACATTATATAAATGGCATCGTTTAAAGTGGCTAGTGATACATTTATTTCATCCGATTATAATTATTAAAGTGGCTAGAGATTTGAGTCGATGGCCGAATGGCTTAGACAAGATTCATTAGATGGTTTAGAGTACAGTGTATACATTTGATATGAGTAATGTCGGATATGTAAACATTATATACAAAATTGTTTAAAGTGGCTAGTGATACATTTGTTACATCCAATTCCTATTTTTAAAGTGGCTAGAGTTTTAAGTCAGTATGTTGGCAGCAGCCATTCAATGTTAGTGATGGCTGTTTAACAGTCTGATGGCCTTGAAGGTAGAAGCTGTTTATCAGTCTCTCGGTCCCAGCTTTGATGCACCTGTACTGACCTTGCCTTCTGGATGATAGCGGGGTGAACAGGCAGTGGCTCGGGTGGTTGTTGTCCTTGATGATCTTTTTGGCCTTCCTGTGACATCGGGTGGTGTAGGTGTCCTGAAGGGCAGGTAGTTTACCCCCGGTGATGCGTTGTGCAGTCCTCACTACCCTCTGGAGAGCCTTACGGTTGTGGGCGGAGCAGTTGCCATACCAGGCGGTGATACAGCCCGACAGGATGCTCTCGATTGTGCATCTGTAGAAGTTTGTGAGTGATTTTGGTGACAAGCCGAATTTCTTCAGCCTCCTGAGGTTGAAGAGGCGCTGTTGCGCCTTCTTCACCATGCTGTCTTTGTGGGTTTGCCATTTCAGTTTGTCCGTGATGTGTACGCCGAGGAACTTAAAACTTTCCACCTTCTCCACTACTGTCCCATCGATGTGGATAGGGGGGTGCTCCCTCTCCTGTTTCCTGAAGTCCACGATCATATCCTTTGTTTTGTTGATATTGAGTGAGAGGTTATTTTCCTGACACCACACTCAGAGGGCCCTCACCTCCTCCCTGTAGGCCGTCTCGTCGTTGTTGGTAATCAAGCCTACCGCTGTAGCGTCGTCAGCAAACTTGATGATTGAGTTGGATGCGTGCTTGGCCACGCAGTCATGGGTAAACAGGGAGTACAGGAGAGGGCTGAGAACGCACCCTTGTGGGGCCCCAGTGTTGAGGATCAGCGGGGGGGAGATGTTGATTCCTACCCTCACCACCTGGGGCCGTCCCGTCAGGAAGTCCAGGACCCAAGTCCAGGGCAGTATGCAGTGTGATTGCGATTGCGTCGTCTGTGGACCTATTGGGACGGTAAGCAAATTGGAGTGGGCCCAGGGTGTCTGGCAGGATGGAGGTGATATGATCCTTGACTAGTCTCTCAAAGCACTTCATGATGACGGAAGTGAGTGCTACGGGGCGATAGTCATTTAGCTCAGTTACCTTAGCTTTCTTGGGAACAGGAACAATGGTGGCCCTCTTGAAGCATGTGGGAACAGCAGACTGGGATAGGGACTGATTGAATATGTCCGTAAACACACCAGCCAGCTGGTCTGTGCATGCTCTGAGGACACGGACAGAGATGCCATCTGGGCCAGCAGCCTTGCGAGGGATAACACATGTCTCTTATCGATAGCGGTTATGATATCGTTTAGGACTGTGTGGCTGAGGTGCACCCATGACCAGCTCTGAAACCAGATTGCATAGCGGAGAAGGTACGGTGGGATTCGAAATGGTCGGTAATCTGTTTGTTAACTTGGCTTTCAAAGATTTTAGAAAGGCAGGGTAGGATAGATATGGGTCTGTAGCAGTTTGGGTCTAGAGTGTCACCCCCTTTGAAGAGGGGTGCAGCTTTCCAATCTTTGGGAATCTCAGATGATACGAAAGAGAGGTTGAACAGGCTAGTAATAGGGGTTGCAACAATTTTGGCAGATAATTTTAGAAAGAGAGGGGCCAGATTGTCTAGCCCGGCTGATTTGTACGGGTCCAGGTTTTGCAGCTCTTTCAGAACATCTGCTATCTGGATTTCGGTGAATGAGAAATGGGGGAGGCTTGGGCGAGATGCTGTGGGGAGTGCAGGGCTGTTGACCGGGGTAGGGGTAGCCAGGTGGAAAACATGGCCAGCCGTAGAAAAATGCTTATTGAAGTTCTCAATTATAGTGGATTTGTCAGTGGTGACAGTATTTCCTAGCCTCAATGCAGTGGGCAGCTGAGAAGGGGTGCTCCTATTCTCCATAGAGTTTACAGTGTCCCAGAACTTTTTGAGTTTGTGCTACAGGATGCAAATTTCTGCTTGAAAAAGCTAGCCTTAGCTTTCCTAACTGCCTGTGTATATTGGTTCCCGACTTCCCTGAAAAGTTGCATATCGCATGGGCTGTTCGATGCTAATGCAGAACACCACAGGATGTTTTTGTGCTGGTCAAGGGCAGTCAAGTCTGGAGTGAACCAAGGGCTATATCTGTTCCTGGTTCTACATTTTTTGAAAGGGGCATGCTTATTTAAGATGGTGAGGAAGGCACTCTTAAAGAATGACCAGGCATCCTCTACTGAGGGGATGAGGTCAATATCCTTCCAGGATACCCGGGCCAGGTCGATTAGAAAGGCCTGCTCGCTGAAGTGTTTTAGGGAGCGTTTGACAGTGATGAGGGGTGCCAGTTTGTCTTGTATGTCTCCAAGTCAACCAGCGTTTTTCCCTTTCTCCTGCTTTTTGCATTCTCTTTTTCTATTGTCCCGGTTTTGACCCTTGCCTGACTCTGGACTATTTTCTTGCCTGTCTGCCCTGACCTTGATTTTGCCTGTGCTTCGGTACCTTTTGGACTCTGATCTGGTTTTGACCTTTTTGCCTGTCCACGACCATTCTCTTGCCTAACCCTTTTGGATTAATAAACATTGTAAGACTCCAACCATCTGCCTCCTGTGTCTGCATCTGGTTCTCGCTGTGGTGAGTTTGTACAGACTATCCCGGCTCCCCGAGAACCCCATTTACCTCCTCCGGAGCAATATTCGGGGAATCCTGGTACCTGCCGGGGTTTTCTTTCTTGCTTATTTTTGGGCTACAGCCATCTTCGTTTCCTTCAGACTGATCGAAGATAGCGTATATTATTACGCTAATGTCGGGAAGGGCGCTCTCCTGGGCTACGGCATGTTGAGAGCAACAATCTGCCATTTGTGGTCATCTGGAGGAATTCATGGCAGAAGTGAGAAAGGAATTGAATCTACGGTTTCTGGGAGAAAGGCGGCCAGTAAACTGCTTGACTTACGTTAAAACTCCCGTTGTGTGGCAGACTACGCGGTTGATTTTCGAACGTTGGCCGCTGAGAGTGCCTGGAATCCGGAGTCTCTTTTCGATACTTTTTTGCACGGATTATCTGAGGAGGTAAAGGATGAGCTAGCTGCTCGGGAATTGCCGATGGATCGCGACTCCCTTATCGCTCTAACCATTAAAATTGATGGACGCCTAACGGAACACAAGAGTGAGAGGAGGTCTGGTCTCTGGCACACTCGAGCACCCGCTATAGCGCGTTCACCTCCAAGGGAATCCGGAAGTTTCCGAAGGCAGCTCTTCCGAGACGATTCGACGTCATCTGAGCCCTCTCGTGAACCTACGATAGGTGAATGGATACTCCTGAGCCTATGCAGTTGGGAAGAGCTAGGTTATCAGTGGGGGTACGCTCACGGAGGATGAACAGTAACTGTTGTCGGTACTGTGGAGGGGCAGGACATTTTATAGCTACCTTCCCTATTAGGAAACCCTTGTCTCTAGTGGGTACCAGCACTATGGTGAGTCAGACTGGGAGTTCCTTAATTCCCATCACCCACACACACCTTTTTGCTCATCTGTTGTGGGGAGACCAATCTAAGTCTCTCTCAGTGATCATTGACTCTGGGGCTGATGAAAGTTTCATGGATGCCACGATAGCTTCGGAGCTTGGTATTCCCACTCAGCCTCTCTCTGTGCCCATGGATGCCAGGGCACTGGACGGCCGCTCTATAGGGGAAGTCACTGAATTTGACAAAAATGAAACATATACACGATCGCAAATACCACTCAAATGGAGTGGTATTTCATTCAAAGCTTATGGCAAGTGGCATATGGAAAATGCCAAGTGTCATACCTCAAACATCCCAAAGATGGCGAGGGCGCTCCACCGTAAATTGTCATATTGCAAATGAACATAAAGTCAAGACCCAAGGGTAAAATTTTGAAAATGTAAAAAAATAAAATTGTCAGTAATACATATATAACAACCATATGAACATACCTTTGTCTTATTTTATTGAGTTTGTCCATAAAGGCCTGTTTTGTCCATTTGCAATATATGACCATAGGAAGTCAAAAGTCAGTGAACCATGGCCAAATGGTATAAGAAATGTCCAAATGCCATACATAAGTACTGAAAGTGCCAAATCAGGATGTTATGTCCATTTGCCATATATGATCATAGGAAGTCGGTTTCTAAACCCAAAAGTCAGTGAACCATGTCCAAATGGCATAAGAAATGTCCAAATGGCATTTATACTGACCAAATGATATACATCACTAAGTTAAGAGGTGTTATTAAAGTAGGCTATTGATGAGTCAAGCTAGGTGAACGTCAGGTAGCTAGGAAGCTAACTAGATAACGTTAGATAGCTAAGTTAGCAGTCTATTGTTTAGCCATGTGGTTTAACCAAAGCTGCTGTCTATCGGTTAGAAAGATGTTTCTATATTGAATGTATGTGATAGTCATTGCTAAACAGTATGAGTAGTGTAGGTAAGGGATGAAGGGAACCTATAGGAGGATATCTCTTCACGTGCTGGGCTGGGCATGAACTGACAGCATACTGTTCAATACTGAGCCATGCTCACTGACAAGTGGCATGGATGGGTACAGGGCAATTCCATGGTAACAGAGTGATTCTGAGACTAAGATTTTTCACTTTAAAATGTATGTCAGACAAAGCAATGATGAAAATTGTTGAAAGTAGTCCATGTGCATAGAGTTGTTTGGTTTGTTTCACTTTGAAATCTTTTTTTTTTTTTTTGACATAATCTGAGATCAGTAACACTCTGTTACAGTGGAATTGCCCTATAGCTCAGCTCAGTCCAGTCCCACATCTTGTTATCACCTATTTGGCTAAATGATTAACCATAGTTGCCTCTTTTGATACAGCCAGAGCAGTCTTAAAATAGAATGTTGCCTTGAATGAAACATTAAGATGTTAAAACATTTAAACTCCAATTGAACTCTCTGTGACATTTTCTGACATCTTATTTCCCCCTCTCTCTCACTCCAATTGGAGACAGGTCAGTGTGTGTAGAGAGAACTTCTACTTCATCGCCCTGGCCACTACACCAATGAGGCAGAGGACCTCAAGTTTGGGCCAGTGAGTCACCAACTCATCTTATGCCTTTCACAACTCGGCACATATGTATCAATCCACCTTCCTCAAACTCTATTGCCATGCTTTTGATGACCATTTTACTAATGTCTATGGATTGTACAAGGATTTTATGTTGGGACTCCAACTCCATACTAAATCTAATTCCATCTCCTGTATTGTTCTGCCCTCTATAGATTATGCTGATGCTCCACTGTAAGAACCTAGAGATGTTCACTGGTTCTGAGGGAGGTGACGTGGCCGCAAACAGTGCCTGGGACACCTTCCAGCGCTACCTCTGTCTAGAGAACAGCCAGAGAGGGTGGTCAAGACACCTGCTGCAACTTCATCTTTAGTGTGTCAGCTCTGCTGTACCTGGGAGCTAAAGGTATGGCACTTCACTGCCAACAGTCATTTATGTGTTTCTTAAAGCGTCAATGTACTTATACCTTTGTTTTACCAAGTGCTCTTTCCACAGATGGCTCTGGCTTGCTGATATCATCTGATCTGATGAGACTCCCAATGCGATTTGACTCCTGTATTACTGACTGTATAAAAAAATAAATAACGCCCAATGCCAAATATAAATAATTTGTGATTCTGTAATTGATAGACGATGGTAGTTCCCTATGGTGTCAAATCCAATTAAAAAGATGAACTAGCATGAGATGACACCAACAGAGATGGTCGCCTCGCTTTGCGTTCTTGGGAAACTATGCAGTATTTTGTTTTTGTATGTATTATTTCTTACACTGTTACCCCAGGAAATCTTAAGTCTTATTACATACAGCCGCGAATAACTATTGTATATAAGAGCAACATCAACTTACCAACATTACGACCAGAAATACGACTTTCCCGAAAGCGGATCTTCTGTTTGGACCACCACCCAGGAAAATGGATCGGATCCCAGTAGGTGACCCAAAACAATGGCGCCACAGAATGGACAGACGAAGCGGTCTTCTGGTCAGGCTCCATAGACGGGCACATTGCGCACTGCTCCCGAGTATACTACTCGCCAATGTCCAGTCTCTTGACAACAAGGTAGATGAAATTCGAGCAAGGGTTGCCTTCCAGAGAGACATCAGAGATTGTAACATTCTCTGTTTCACGGAAACATACAAAGTGTAGCTATTCCCTCCGCAAGGCAATCAAACAAGCTAAGCGTCAGTATAGAGACAAAGTAGTCGCAATTCAACGTCTGACACGAGACGTATGTGGAGGGTCTACAGTCAATCACGGATTACAAAAAGAAAACCAGCCCCATCGTGGACACCGACGTCTTGCTCCCAGAAAAACTAAACAACTTCTTTGCTCGCTTTGAGGACAATACAGTGCCACTGACACGGCCCCCTACCTAAAACTGCAGGCTCTCCTTCACCGCAGTCAACATGAGTAAAACATTTAAACGTGTTAACCCTCGCAAGGCTGCCGGCCCAGACGGCAGGAGAGGGAGCACCCCCCTATCCACATCGAGGGGACAGTAGTGGAGAAGGTGGAAAGTTTTAAGTTCCTTGGCGTACACATCACGGACAAACTGAATTGGTCCACCCACACAGACAGCGTGGTGAAGAAGGCGCAACAGCGCCTCTTCAACCTCAGGAGGCTGAAGAAATTCGGCTTGTCACCAAAATCACTCACAAACTTCTACAGATGCACAATCGAGAGCATCCTGTCGGGCTGTATCACCGCCTGGAACGGCAACTGCTCCGCCCACAACCGTAAGGCTCTCCAGAGGGTAGTGAGGACTGCACAGCGCATCACCAGGGGAAACCTACCTGCCCTCCAGGACACCTACACCACCCGATGTCACAGGAAGGCCAAAAGATCATCAAGGACAACAACCACCCGAGCCACTGCCTGTTCACCCCGCTATCATCCAGAAGGCAAGGTCAGTACAGGTGCATCAAAGCTGGGACCGAGAGACTAAAAACAGCTTCTACCTCAAGGCCATCAGACTGTTAAACAGCCATCACTAACATTGAGTGGCTGCTGCCAACATACTGACTTAAATCTCTAGCCACTTTAAACATAGGAATTGGATGTAACAAATGTATCACTAGCCACTTTAAACAATTTTGTATATAATGTTTACGTATCCGACATACTCATATCAAATGTATACACTGTACTCTAAACCATCTACTGTATCTTGCCTATGCCGTTCGGCCATCGACCGAAATCTCTAGCCACTTTAATAATTATAATTGGATTAAATAATGTATCACTAGCCACTTTAAATGATGCCATTTATATAATGTTTACATATCCTACATTACTCATCTCATATATATGTGTATATACTGTACTCCATACCATCTACTGCATCTTGCCTATGCCGGTCATCCATCGCTCATCCATATATTTATATGTACATACTCGTATTCATTCCTTTACTCTTGTGTGTATAAGGTAGTTGTTGTGAATTTGTTAGATTACTTGTTAGATACTACTGCATGGTCGGAACTAGAAGCACAAGCATTTCGCTACACTCGCATTAACATCTGCTAACCATGTGTATGTGACAAATAAAATTTGATTTGATTTGATCCCTAGCCGGGTCCTCAGAGCATGCGCAGACCAGCTGGCTGGTGTGTTTACTGACATATTCAATCAATCCCTATCCATAGTCTGATGTTCCCACATGCTTCAAGAGGGCCACCATTGTTCCTGTTCCCAAGAAAGCTAAGGTAACTGAGCTAAATGACTATCGCCCCGTAGCACTCACTTCCGTCATCATGAAGTGCTTTGAGAGACTAGTCAAGGATCATATCACCTCCATACTACCAGACACCCTAGACCCACTCCAATTTGCTTACCGTCCCAATAGGTCCACAGGCGACGCAATCACAATCCCACTGCACACTGCCCTAACCCATCTGGACAAGTGGAATACCTATGTAAGAATGCTGTTCCTCACTGAGTTCCCTGAATTTCTATCGGACCTTGTAGTCATGGCAGATAATATTCACATTTCTGGTGAGTTTTATATTCACATGGAAAAGTTCACGGACCCACTCCAAAAGGTTTTCTGAGCCATCATCGACTCAGTGGGTTTTGTCCATCATGTCTCCAGACCTACTCACTGCCACAGTCCTACTCTGGACCTAGTTTTGTCCCGGGGAATAAATGTTGTGGATCTTAACAAATAATCTGCTCAGACCCCAACCAAGGATCCTCAAAACCCGTGCTATAAATTCTCGGGACAACCCAAAGATTCCTAGATGCCCTTCCCAAGGATGTCAGAGTACAAATATCAGTTAACCACCTGAGGAACTCAATTTAACTTTGCGTAATACCCTAGGTGCAGTCGCACCCCTAAAAACAAAAAACATTTGTCATAAGAAACTAGCTCCCTGGTATACACACATACACAAGCTCTGAAGCAAGCTTCCAGAAAACTGGAACAGAAATGGCGCTACACCAAACTGGAAGTCTTCCAACTAGCTTGGAAAGACAGTACCGTGCAGTATCGAAGAGCCCTCACTGCTGCTCGATCATCCTATTAATTGAGGAAAATAAGAACAATCCAAAATGTATTTTTGATTCTGTCGCAAAGCTAACTAAAAAGCAGTATTCCCCAAGAGAGGATGGCTTTCACTTCAGCTGTGATACATTCATGAACTTCTTTGACAAAAAAAATCATGATCATTAGAAAGCAAATTACGGACTCTTCTTTAAATCTGCATATTCCTCCAAAGCTCAGATTTTGATACCATCGATCACCACAGTCTTTTGGAGAGATTGGAAACGCAAATTGGTCTACACGGACAAGTTCTGGCCTGGTTTAGATCTTATCTGTCGGAAATATCAGTTTGTCTCTGTAGATGGTTTGTCCTCTGACAAATCAAATGTAAATTTCGATGTTCCTCAAGGCTCCGTTTTAGGACCACTACTGTTTTCACTATATATTTTACCTCTTGGTGATGTCATTCGGAAACATAATGTTAACTTTAACTGCTATGCGGACGACACACAGCTGTACATTGATGAAACATGGTGAAGCCCCAAAATTGCCCTCCCTGTTTCAGACATAAGGAAGTGGATGGCGGCAAATGTTCTACTTTTAAACTCGGACAAAACAGAGATGCTAGTTCTAGGTCCCAAGAAAGAAAGAGATCTTCTGTTGAATCTGACAATTAATCTTGATGGTTGTACAGTCGTCTTAAATAAAACTGTGAAGGACCTCGGCGTTACTCTGGACCCTGATCTCTTTTGATGAACATATCAAGACTGTTGCAAGGACAGCTTTTTTCCATCTACGTAACATTGCAAAAATCAGAAACTTTCTGTCCAAAAATGATGCAGAAAAATGTATCCATACTATTGTCACTTCTAGGTTAGACAACTGCAATGCTCTACTTTCCGGCTATCCGGATAAAGCACTAAATAAACTTCAGTTAGTGCTAAACACGACTGCTAGAATCTTGACTAGAACCAAAAAATGTGATCATATTACTCCAGTGCTAGCCTCTCTACATTGGCTTCTTGTTAAGGCTAGGGCTGATTTCAAAGTTTTTATGCTAACCTACAAAGCAGTACATGGGCTTGCTTCTACCTGTCTTTCAGATTTAGTCCTGCCGTACATGCCTACACGTACGCTACGGTCACAAGGCCTCCTTACTGTCCCTAGAATTTCTAAACAAACAGCTGGAGGCAGGTCTTTCTCTTATAGAACTAAATTTTTATGGAATGGTCTGCCTATCCATGTGAGAGACGCAGATTCAGTCTCGACCTTTAAGTCTTTATTGAAGACTCATCACTTCAGTAGGTCCTATGATTGAGTGTAGTCTGGCCCAGGAGTGTGAAGGTCAACGGAAAGGAACTGGAGCAACGAACCGCCCTTGCTATCTCTGCCTGGCTGATTCCCCTCTCTCCACTGGGATTCTCTGCCTCAAACCCTATTACAGGGGCTGAGTCCCTGGCTTACTGGTGCTCTTCCATGCCGTCCCTAGGAGGGGTGCGTCACTTGAGTGGGTTGAGTCACTGACGTGATCTTCCTGTCCGGGTTTTGACGCCCCCCCTGGGTTCGTGCCGTGGGGGAGATCTTCGTGGGCTTTGTCTCAGGATAGTAAGTTGGTGGTTGAAGATATTCCTCTAGTGGTGTGGGGGCTGTGCCCCTGCCTGTTTGGCCCTGTCCGGGGGTATCGTTGGACAGGGCCAGAGTGTCTCCCGACCCCTCCTGACTCAGTCTCCACACTGCTGTAATAGTTTGTGTCGGGGGGGGGCTAGGGTCAGTCTTTATTTCTCCTGTCTTATCCGGTGTCCTATGTGAATTGAAGTATTTTCTCTCCCTCTCTCTCTCTCACAGCCCTAGGAACATGCCTCAGGACTACCTGGCCTGATGATATCTTGCTGTCCCTAGTCCACCTGGTCGTGCTGCTGCTCCAACTGTTCTGCCTGTGGCTATAGAACCCTGACCTGTTCACGTGCTACCTTGTCTCAGACCTGCTGTTTTCAACTCTCTAGAGACAGCAGGAGTAAACTGACATTTATTCCTGAGGTGCTGACCTGGCCACCCCTCATAGCCTGATTCCTCTCTAGGTTTCTTCCTAGGTTCCGGCCTTTCTAGGGAGTTTTTCCTAGCCACCGTGCTTCTACACCTGCATTGTTTGGGGTTTTAGGCTGAGTTTCTGTACAGCACTTTGTGACATCAGCTTATGTAAGAACAGCTTTATAAATAAAATAAAAATTCAAAAACATTGATTGATGGCTACATGCAGCTCTTGATTTGATCTCACAACAAGCTCATCTACTCACAACCACAGCTGTAAACACAGTCCAGTTCAAAGTAAATGGCACAGATCCATATGGCAGTAGTCTATTTGCATATAGGCCTACAACAAAATCTCTTGCATAGTTTGTTTTGTTTCGGTATGTTGCATTGAAAGTGGCTAATATTGTGTTGCTTCTATCACAATTTCCACAGTAAAGGGAAACGTTGACAGTTAACTAAGAGGGAAAAGTCTAGAAGTTGAGTGAAGTTAAATCTCCTGCTTCTCTTTGTGTGCTGATATTTCTTCTGAGCTCTGCGTGGCAGTCCCAGCGGATCAGTCATAAACATTTGAGAATAGGCGCATCACCTCGCTCATGCATGCATATCAAAATCAGCATCTTCAGCACCTTGCACAACATTCACAGCATTATCAGGATCCAGCACCTCTCAGATTTGACTTTGTTTGTTTCGGCACCTATTTGCCCAGATCCAGTACCTTTCGCTGCATGAATGATTTATTATTTCACTTTTCTCACTGTAGACATTCTAATAAAAGCAATCAGCATTAAATCAAGTTGCCTCCTCATTACTTCTCCCGGCCCCCAGAAAGACCCTCATGTAAAAGCGCGGTGATCCTTCTATGTAATCAGCCTAACCTGCGACACTGATTCCAGACCTGCTCTTTTATTTGTACATAGAGGTTATGGGAAGGGCCAGTGGGGTAAATAACTGCTATTGACACAGGTCTTGGTAGTGGTGGTCAGCTAGTGTAACGGTTTTGACTTGAGGTTATTGTTTGTAGGGGTGCCAGGTAGGTTGTGCCTCCCAGGAAAAATATCGATTTCTCCTTTTGGTTTGGGAGGGAATGAGTCCCGTCTGGTCCGTCAAGTCTACACCAATACAAAGGACTCATGTAAAAGTCAGTTTGGTAATATCCTTTTCACAAACCCTTAAAACATTGGAAATAACTTTAAAACAAATGTGTTATTTTGCATAGGTTGTATTAGCAACATAAATGATCAAACACATAATAATAATAATATTAATAATAACAAATAATGAGCTCTGGATCCTCCAGAAAAGTCCTGTACCTCAGGCCTAAAAAGAGTCCAGCCCGGTAAAGGAGTTCAGGGAACTCAAGTGACCTTAGTCACGCAATGTTCGTCCGTTCATAAAAAGTGTAGTGTAAACCCATTCTCAATCATACAATCAAAATATCACTCTTACCACACAACCATAAAGAGTATCAAATCTCAATAAGTGCATCCACCGAATAAGTGCTCGAAGCTGGTGCCATTTGGAGTTCAATAACAAGCAAATGTATAACCCCTGGCTTGTCATCCATAATTCAAAGTTGGGCTCTACAACATGCAAACAGGTAGGGAGTTTGGGTCTAGAAACGACTGGAGGAATTAAACTAGCAAAAGAGTGGGTGAATTTACAGTAAATGAACATCCTATGCATCAGACGTAAAAAAAATAAAAATAAGAGCCCTCAGAAAATAGGTTTTTGAACATGCCTGAAACAAGGCGCATTTGGTGGCAGCAAGCCTTGTAGACAAGACAACAACAAAAAAGCACTACAGCCAGAACAGCCTTCAGAACAGCCTTAGATGAAGGCTAAACATCACAGACACATGCCCACTACGGCTTTGAGCAAGAAGTTGACTCTCAGGAGTTAAATGGACTTGAGTCATTGTGGGAGTTTTTGAAAACTAAGGTAGGACATTTTTTCCCTTTACCTTCACAGCACAGAAAAAGTTTGTAATCTGAAAATGTGATTCATATTATCACATAGGCAGGAGGCCTATATATGTTCATGTATGTGTTCTGCTGTGGCCTACATTGATTTATTTTATTTAAAGTTATATTCCGATATTTGTTCAATTCATACTTTGATGTCTTGAAAATTATATGAAATTCGGGTATTGTAAGCCCCACAGCTGAGTGTGTGTGCATATGGCGTGTACTCTGCAGTGTCTTCTAAAAATGTTGCTGAACATTGATGTCTAAAAAAATTAGGCAATAAGAAATTCAGACTTGTAAGTACAGTGGGGCAAAAAAGTATTTAGTCAGCCACCAATTGTGCAAGTTCTCTCACTTAAAAAGATGAGAGAGGCCTGTAATTTTCATCATAGGTACACTTCAACTATGACAGACAAAATGAGGAAAAAAAATCCAGAAAATCACATTGTAGGATTTTTTATGAATTTATTTGCAAATTATGGTGGAAAATAAGTATTTGGTCAATAACAAAAGTTTATCTCAATACTTTGTTATATACCCTTTGTTGGCAATGACAGAGGTCAAACGTTTTCTGTAAGTCTTCACAAGGTTTTCACACACTGTTGCTGGTATTTTGGCCCATTCCTCCATGCAGATCTCCTCTAGAGCAGTGATGTTTTGGGGCTGTCGCTGGGCAACACGGACTTTCAAAGATGTTCTATGGGGTTGAGATCTGGAGACTGGCTAGGCCACTCCAGGACCTTGAAATGCTTCTTACCAGCCACTCCTTCGTTGCCCGGGCGGTGTGTTTGGGATCGTTGTCATGCTGAAAGACCCAGCCACGTTTCATCTTCAATGCCCTTGCTGATGGAAGGAGGTTTTCACTCAAAATCTCACGATACATGGCCCCATTCATTCTTTCCTTTACACGGATCAGTCGTCCTGGTCCCTTTGCAGAAAAACAGCCCCAAAGCATGATGTTTCCACCCCATGCTTCACAGTAGGTATGGTGTTCTTTGGATGCAACTCAGCATTCTTTGTCCTCCAAACACGACGAGTTGAGTTTTTACCAAAAAGTTATATTTTGGTTTCATCTGACATTCTCCCAATCCTCATCTGGATCATCCAAATGCTCTCTAGCAAACTTTAGACGGGCCTGAACATGTACTGGCTTAAGCAGGGGGACACGTCTGGCACTGCAGGATTTGAGTCCCTGGCGGCGTAGTGTGTTACTGATGGTAGGCTTTGTTACTTTGGTCCCAGCTCTCTGCAGGTCATTCACTAGGTCCCCCCGTGTGGTTCTGGGATTTTTGCTCACCGTTCTTGTGATCATTTTGACCCCACGGGGTGAGATTTTTCCCCACTGTATGTGGGCATTCAGCAGTGACGTCTAAAATGCTTTGAATGAATTAGCACTTTGGAGAGTGCTTTACACCGAGAGGAAAATCTTTCTGGAACATGCTTATTCCTGACATTGTCTGGAAAAATGCATGGTTAAGGCCTTACAAATATTGTATACCAAACAAAATTAAGGAAGGGCACTTTAAAGTTTTACATAAGATATATCCATGTAATTCTATTTTATCCAAATGTATGGCTATTGATGATATCTGCGTTTTCTGTGAAAAAGAAGGTGAAAATCTGTCTCATTTGTTTTTTGAATGTAAAATTGTTTCAGAATTTTGGGAAAACCTTGCAAAATACTTATTTACTATTATGAACACTACTCATGTTTTTGATATGAAAGATGTAATATGTTACTATTGTAATGATAACAAGACCATTGAAATGATTGTGATTTTTTTTTATTCTTGTTGCTAAATACTTTATACACAAACAAAAATTCCAGAATTCTACACCAAAATTACACATATTTTTGATTGAATTTAAATATCTTATTAAGACATTAACCCTAGTGAATAACGGCAAGAATAACATATTCCTGAATCACTATAATAAGTTTTTTTCAGAGTGAGTTCAATTGCACGAAAATTGTTTTCTGTTTTTTTTTTTTATTATTATTTTTTTTTTTATTTATTTACTGCATTGATAATTTTTGTATGTTTTTTTAGTATTTTCACATGAATACCTGCATTCTGGTTTGTAACAATGTAAATTGTTGATTTATATCTTGAATAAAAACACATGTAATGTCAACTCATCACATTTTGTGAATTGAACCGTGGTCCCCAATAGGTTTACAAGAGAATTACAATCTAGTCTTAATAGCATTTAGGGCGACTGGCATGCCAAAAAAACGACGTTTTTTAATAAGATTGAGGTTACCTGGCACTCCTTAGACACACTGTCACTGTAGTGCAGCGTATAGTGGTCCTGCTAAACATCCAGTCACTCTGACAAATCTGACAATCTAGGATAGGAAATCACTATACATATTGTAAAGTTTGTTTATTTATTTGATATACATTTGATGAGCGTTTTTAGAGATGGGTGATCACGTGTCGAGGGTCTAGTTTGATTGAAGCGCCCTGTCAACCACGTGACGGAGCTATCCGCGGTGTCAGAGGGGAAGAGACACAGGTAAATGCCGAGTCTCTCGCTTATTGTCTGCGCGAGTCGGTTCGGCATAATTCCTCATATAACTCTATTATTCTTGGCCTTTGAGGTTTCATTTCGTCGAAATCCGATTAGGAGGTCGACAGAGAGACCGCGTGGTCGGTTTTATAGCAGAATATCTGACATTCATCTGGGTTTCTGGTCAGTATCGCATGTTATTTATTTTCTTTATTTTGGGCCTACGGGCCTACCTAGAGCCTCGGTGTCGTGTTTATATAAACACACATCGTTAGCGTTCCCAACGGAGGCGCGTTTGCTGGCGCTGCATAGTGCAACTTGTAATGCGATTTGTGAGTTAGTTACCACGTTAATGTGCGGCCTATGCGTTTGTGGGCTCACTAATATGCCTTACTATAACCATGTTTGCCAGTTAGGCTAACAGGGATGATTTGCCACAATCTAGCTAGCTATCTTCTCTTCGCCATGAGGTTGAGAAGAACGGAATCTCATCGACAACTTCGACCAGGCTGGATGGATGCTCCCTTAACTTAAAATGACATCTTAGCTAGTTAACAGTTAAACAACAATGTTATGTTTACGAAGCGAATTATATTTATTGAAAGACCTGACGTTAGCTAGTTAATGGTTGTGGTGAAATAATATTCATGGAGTTTATGTAACGTTAGCTAGCTTAGCTAGAGACGAATCGCTAGCTAACGTTAGCTAAATCAAACCATGTTGTGAATGTCAAACCCAGAGCGATGTGTGATATTGCATCGTTCGCTAGTGGACGCCATTACAATCTGCTAAGTTAGTTGGCCAACAAGTTACCATAGTAGTTACAGTATCTTGTTAGCTAGCCTCCGAACAAGCTACCATAGTAGCTACATTATGTTGTTAGTTAGCCTCCCAGCAAACGTGTGCCAAATAAATGTCATTTGCCAGATATCAATTCGCTAAAGTAGCTAACTAACGTTCGCGAACTCAAATTTCATCGGACCATATTTGGATATACTAAAGCAAACTAGCTAGCTAACGTTAACTACCTAGCTAGGTATATAATTTGAGTTGGTCAATTAGCTAGCTATGACCATTGTTTAAAATTAGGTAACGTTCGGCTAGTTAACTATCTCTTTGGATAGGTCGTTACAAAAGTCAGAAAGCCCGCTTATTTCTACAAAATCTCGAGTTAAAATAGGTACACAAGGCGAGGTATGGCTTAACACAACCACTAGCTACAAATGAAATAGCATGATAAACTGTACACCTGGCGACTGAGGTCAGCATGCATGCGCCTGGCCTGCCAAAAGGAGTAGCTAGAGCGCGATGGGACAAGGACATCCCGGCCACAGCCTGGGATCAAACCCTGCAGTGTATGCTCAAACCGGTGTGATTAGAATACTTATTTAGAACGTCCAATTGCGATTGAAACACAGGTCAGCATTTGAGCTGGCCACACTGTTTTTTCACAAACATTTTACACAAACAGTCCTTGCAAAGTTATGTCCTGAATGTGACCAGATTATTTTTGGATGCAATGTTTAGACATTCACAGAAGTAGTGACAGCATACACAATCATCCAAACATTAGGCTACATTTGTCCTATTATACATTTGTCATATTTTTAAAACTCTCGGCTGACAGAAACTACAATATGAATTCGCTAATAGCACTACCTATTTATAATTCTTCACATTGCAGGTGAGCTCACCATTGATCAAAATAGTTCAGTAAAACACTTTCTAGAAATCTAAATTAGTCATACTTTGGATGTTTGTTGTTTCTTGTCAAAGGTAAGAGACTAGATGAGTTTGGTCTGTTTGCAGTATGCATGTTTTTAGCGGGGGTGTCATCTATGATCATTCACTAACTTCATTCCCTTCAACGATGTTATTGAGTAAACTCCCGGGTCTGACAGATGTTTACGTGACACCCAGAATGCATTGTATAATGTCAACAAACACGGCAACACATAGCTGGCAAATAGCATAGCATTAGCTCATTATTATTATCAGTACAACGTTCAAATAAGTATTTTACACACATCATAGGTGTCCGTTACAGTCTATGCAATAATCGGAATGCATTATTTGTCACCAGTACTTGAAAACGTGAATAAATCTGAAAAAGCATAATGCTCCGTACATACATACAGTGCTTATGGAAAGTATTCTGATTCCTTGACTAATTCCACATTTTGTTACATTACAGCCTTATTCCAAAATGGTGTTTTCCCCCCTCAATCTACACACACTAATGACAAAGCAAAAAAAGGTTGTTAGAATCCTTCACAAATGTATATCACATTTTGTATTCAGACCTTTTTTTCTCTGTACTTTGTTGAAGCACCTTTGGTAGTGATTACAGCCTCGAGTCTTCTTGAGTGTTACGATACAAGCTTGGAACACCTGTAATTTGGGGAGTTTCTCAAATTCTTCTCTGCAGATCTTCTCAAGCTCTGTCAGGTTGGATGGGGAGCGTCGCTGCACAGCTATTTTCAGGTCTATCCAGATGTTTGATTGGGTTCATGTCCGGGCTCTGGCTGGACCACTCAATGCCATTGACTTGTCCCGAAGCCACTTCTGTGGGCTCTGGCTGGACCACTCAATGCCATTGACTTGTCCCGAAGCCACTTCTGTGTTGTCTTGGCTGTATGCTTAGGGTTGTTGTCCTGTTGGAAGGTGAACCTTTGCCCCAGTTTGAGGTCCTGAGCGCCACTGAAGCCACTTCTGTGTTGTCTTGGCTGTATGCTTAGGGTTGTTGTCCTGTTGGAAGGTGAACCTTTGCCCCAGTTTGAGGTCCTGAGCGCTCTGGAGCTGGTTTTCATAAAGGATCTCTCTGTACTTTTCTCTGTTCATCTTTCCCTTGATCCTGACTAGTCTCCCAGTCCCTGGCCAAAGTTCTTCTCTCCCATTGCTCAGTTCAGCTGGGCGGCCAGCTCTAGGAAGAGTCCGAACTTCTTCCTTTTAAAAATGGAGGCCACTGTCGGGGACCTTCAATGCTGCAGAAATTTGGTACCCTTCCCAAGATCTGTGCCTCTACACTACTGTCTCAGAGCTCTACCGACAATTCCTTTGACCTCGTGGCTTGGTTTTTGCTCTGAAATGTACTGCCAACGTTGGGACCTTATGTAGAAAGGTGTGCCTTTCCAAATCATGTCCAATAAATTGTATTTACCACAGGTGGACTCCAGTCAAGTTGTAGAAACATCTCAAGGATGGTCAATGGAAACAGGATGCACCTGAGCTCCATTTCAAGTCTCATTAGAAAGGGTCTTAATACTTAATAAAAAAAATGTATACATTTGCAAACATTTCTTAACCGGTTTTCACTTTGTCTTTATGGAGTATTGTGTAGATGAGAATTTTTTAAAGATTAATTTTACAATAAGGCTGCAATGTAACAAAATGTGGAGGAAGGGGTCTGAATACTTTCCAAATGCACTGTATGCATTTTGGTTTGTGTGTATACAGGTGGCATTTGTAAAAGAGACCTAGGTCTCGGTCTTCCTTAAAGTAATTGACACAGGAGTGCAAAAATGCATCCAACGATGCACTTAGGTGTTCTACGAGTGGTCTGAGGCAGGCGTTTTAGATTACAAAGCATTTTTCAAGTGCAATGTTAATAGTTATGGTTTTGGGAAACAGTATATTTAACGATGCTCCTATGAACGTTTTAACGATGAACTTTGCTCCCTAACATCATGTAAAAGATGTGCATTAACAATTGCTATTGAAAATCAAAATGGTTATTTCTATATTGTTACCAGGCCACACTCATTTATAGGTTAATTAAGCCACTGATTCTCAGGAACTGCAATACTGCCATAAGCAGTCTTACCAACTAGTTTTATAACTAACCCTGGTCTTACTTTACAATATTCATTCTGTAGTCCGTGAATAATTTAACCTTAAATCCGTGGTGATGTCCCCAAACCTGACCTTACGAATTTGTTCCACTGAACCACCAAAAATGCATGGTTTCAGTGTCAGTTGGATTTTCCAAATGGGAATTTGACATTGAACCTCTCTCCCAACTTTCTTTCTCAGGTGTTATTCCTTTGTAAATACTGTTATTTGTATATACTGTAAATGATGACGTCGGTGGGCGGAAACCGAGCCTGCGGCAGCTGGGAGCAACAGACAGGCCAGACACAGCACAAGCAGAGACCTCAGGTTGGTACCTTGCCATCGACCCTTCTGCCCACACTGGATGTCACGCACTTAGTTACCACACACACTGATCCAACAGATGATTCTTTGTTTCCAGGGCTGTTTGGTCTACCAGCCACTGTGGCAAGTAGTATGAAAAATCTACCAGCCACTCTGATTTTTATTTATTTTACCAACCAAAATATTTATTTGTTGTATTAACTTTTTTTTTTTTTTTTTTTACAAAAAAACATGCTTCGTTTTTCTAAAACAAAAATGTATTAGTAGGAGGTAATGTGAGATATTCCTCAATGTATTTACATTTTGTTACCCGAGTGTCTCCAACTAAAATATCAGATGAGACAATTTTTTAATCTGCCACTTTAAGGGTGGGAGGTTATCGTGGTAACGGTGCACTCAAGTTAAGTGGCGGTGTGAGATTTTGGATCTGACTAGTAGTAGACAGCATCTCTTCACTATCAGTGGAAGCAGCAGACTCAAACTAACATTAAAAATGAACCAACCTTGTGAACAAAACAATGTAAATAGTAGAGATGGCTCTATTTAGTCGATTAGTCGACAGGCTGTTGGTCGACTGAATGTCTTTAGTTAAGCAGTCGCAATTTATTTTTCTTTTCACGGTGCACCTGTCCGATTCGCGCATGTCTCAGTGGACTAATTCATTGCGGAGGCCACCGGGATGGCACAGTCAGTCACTTGAAGGAATGTGATAGTAAAATTGTATATGGTTAAATTATGTAAAAATGGCGCAACACTAAGAAATGTAATATTTTTTTTATAACAAATGCACCTTCTCCCGCGTTGGATTGGCGCCTTTCCTCATGTTGCGACACTATTTACAAAAGTATGTGGACACCCTTTAAAATTAGTGGATTCTGCTGTTTAAGCCAGACCTGTTGCTGACAGGTGATTAAAATCAAGCACACAGCCATGCAATCCTCATAGACAAACATTGACAGTAGATTAGCCTTACTGAAGAGCTCTGACTTTCAACGTGGTACCGTCCTAGGACGCCACCTTTCCAACAAGTGAGTTCTTCAAATGTATGCCCTGCTAGAGCCCCAGTCAACTGTAAGTGCTGTTATTTTGAAGTGGAAACGTCTGTGAGCAACAACTGCTCAGCCGCAACGTGGTAGGCTGCCACACAAGCTCACAGAACGGGAGTGCTTAAGCATAAAAAATTGTCTGTTCTTGGTTGCAACACTCACTACTAAGTTCCAAACTGCCTCTGGAAGCAACGTTGGCACAATAACTGTTTGTCGGGAGCTTCATGAAGTGAAGGTTTTCATGAGCAGCTCCACTCATGCCTAAAATCACCATGCTCAATGCCAAGCGTTGGCTGGAGTGGTGTAAATCTTGCCGCCATTGGTCTCTGGATCAGTGGCAACGCGTTCTCTGGAGTGATGAATCATGCTTCACCCTCTGGCAGTCTGACAGATGAATCTGAGTTTGGTGGATGCTCGAATGGATAGTGCCAACTAAAGTTTGGTGGTGGAGGAATAATGGTCTGAGGCTTTTTTCATGGTTTGGCCCATTAATGCTACAGCCTACAATGACATTCTAGACTATTCTGTGCTTGAACTTTGTGGCAACAGTTTGGGGAAGGCCCTTTACTGTTTCAGCATGATACTGCCTCCGTGCACAAAGCGAGGTCCATACAGAAAGGGTTTGTCAAGATTGGTGTGGAATGACTTAACTGGCCTGCACACAGCCCTGACCTCAACCCCATCGAACACCTTTGGGATGAATTGGAATGCCGACTGTGGGCCAGGCCTATTCGCCCAACATCAGTGCCTGACCTCACTAATGCTCTTGTTGCTGAATGGAAGCAAGTCCCCGCAGCAATGTTCCAACATCTAGTGGAAAACCTTCACAGAAGAGTGCAGGCTGTTATAGCAGCAAAGGGGGGACTAACTCCATATTAATGCCCACGATTTTGGAATGAGCAGGTGTACACATACCTTTGGTCATGTAATGTAGCTACAGCAGCATTTTTTTGTTGTTGCTATAAATCACAACTCGCACCTACTTGGTCCAAATTGTTTTGGTTTTCACATCTATTTTTACGTGCATATGTGAGTAGAATTGTTGCACTGTAGAGCCTTGAAATTTTACTTGCAGATGAAGCGTCATGCTCTCCCCCACCTCTGTGTGAAGAAATTAGACTACAACCAGCCACAGGTACCGGGAGGCAGGACAGACGGCAGACTGTCAAACCAGCATTGCTTCCCTGTCATCGCTCTCTTTGTGACTGACAGGGCGGCACCTGTCATATCAGTAGATCACTAGAAGATGCATATCGTTCATTCTAGCAGGAGAGGGCTCTGCAGACTTTTCTGATTAGTGGGTTGAAAATAATCGCCTACTTAATTTAAGTGAAAAAAGTAGCCGGCTGAAAATGAGTAGTCAGCTGTTTAGCTGAAAGCCGGCGCTAGTGGAAAACACTTGAGTTCTGGACCATTTTATGTTGTCTGAATCACCCACCTGTGGAATTTTATGACACTGAATCATTAAATTGCCATTTCTGATTTTGAGTCAACATTCAGCATTTTACCGTAAATGCAGTGTCTGTATTAACTACAGATTGCCCCTTTAAGTCTATCAATAGTGTGCAAGTTTGAGCATGTGTCCATTAGGCCTATGGATTTTTCATATCACCATGAATTAGATTCGGCAATAAAAGCCTCACTTTTATTCCGTAGGCTCGGATTCTCACTATGCAGCTGTTGCAAGAGTGCATTTTTCACTGGCTGTCCACTGGTTTCAAAGACAATGATTGATAGGCAGCTTAAAGTTCTTGAATTCAACAATTATTGGGTTCAAATACACAATTAGATTTGTAAACAGCCATCCACAACAACCACAATCCGTAAGGTGCAAATAGCTGAATGAGAGAGCAGCAGTGTGATTCACATTAATGTGCTATGTAGATATCATAAATAAGTGATTTCTGTATCACCATAGACCACCACTGCTGTCATCCTTACCTCCAAGCGTTTATTCAAGTTGAATAATCTTTGGATGCCGACAGCAGTGCACCATTGGAAGACTGCTTATTCCTGCTCTTTTACCGCAATCCATCAAACCCATTTGGTGTGTCATCATAGTGGTCTCTGACTTGTGGTCAGACTCGCTCAGGTGGAACAAACTTTACCTTGCGCCTTTTTTAGAATGCTGATTTGAATGTCATTAGGAAAACAGAAGTGTTAAAGTAGTTTTTTTTAAACACCCTTTCTGAATTAAAAGTAATCCTTCAAAGTAATCATGTAGTTTTTCAATAGTATCTGATTTTGTAATCCGTTACTCCCTAACCAATACTTAATGGGTAGATAAATGCCTGTCATTTGTGGGGCGGCAGGTAGCCTAGTGGTTAGAGCGTTGGGCCAGTACCCGAAAGGTTGCTGAATTGAGTCCCCGTGCTGACAAGGTAAAATTCTGTCGTTCTGCCCCTGAACAAGGCAGTTAACCCACTGTTCCCTGGTAGGCCGTCATTGTAAATAAGAATTTGTTCTTAACTGACTTGCCTAGTTAAATAAAACATTTGAGATGACATGAGACACTTTTTAAAAGGCTATTTGTAGTCACTCGAAAGTTGATGTTCCACCCTTCTCCACACAGGCCACTGCTGAGCAGATCCGACTCGCGCAGATGATTTCGGACCACAATGATGCTGACTTTGAAGAAAAAGTTAATCAGGTGAGAGAACATGGCATCCCAGTGCCCTTTTAGGCCCTTTTTGCTTCCTGAAGGGAGAACAGTTACATTTGTGTACATTAATAGAGATCTAGAAATGTCCTAGCCGCTTTTGCTCTGGTCTGGTAGCTAGAGCTTAAGGTATAATTGCGTCAAAGAAATGTTCCATAACCCTTTAACTTGTGGGAATTGTATAGGGCGAAATTGAAATGTTTCTTACTGAATAACTATGAAAAGCATAAAGTGCATTCGGAAAGTATTCTGACCACTTGACTTTCCCCATATGTTACAGCCTTATTCTAAAATTAATTAAATCAGTCTACACACAATACCCCATATTGACAAAGCAAAAACAGGTTTTTAGAAATGTTTGCAGATGTATAAAAAAACAAATCTTATTTACATAAGTGTTCAGACTATTTTCTATGATACTTGAAATTGAGCTTGGGTGCATCCTGTTTCCATTGATCATCCTTGTTTCTACAACTTGATTGGAGTCCACCTGTGGTCAATTCAATTGATTGGACATGATTTGGAAAGACACATCTGTCTATATAAGGTTCCACAGTTGACAGTGCATGTCAGAGCACAAAGACTCTAGGCTGTAATCACTGCCAAAGGTGCTTCACCAAAGTACAGGGTAAAGGGTCTGAATGCTTATGGGTTATTGTGTGTAGATTGCTCGAGGGGGAAATAACAGTTGAATCCATTTAGAATAAGGCTGTAACTTAACAAAATGTGGAAAAAGTAGTGGTCTGAATACTTTCTGGAGGCACTGTATATGTGTACATGGTAGAAATTAAAAGAACAGTTTGGAGGTTATGGGAAATGTATTAGACAAGTTGAGGGCACAACAGGTTCACCTGACAAGACAATCCAAATATTATTTTATTTTGCATTTGTTAATAAAATCGGAATATATTCTGGATACATTCAGAAACACCCCACATTCTCCAGGAATATTTGTGAGGGCAACGTAAGACAAATAAAATTACAATGGTTTGAATGAGGACTAACTGCTGTCTCAAATTGGCCATACACCTCTCCTAAGTAATTACAATACACTTATGACTCAATAGTAAGCTCTCCTAGCTGTGCCTTTTGAAACTACAGCATGCACTTGTAGTTTTGTTTGGTGGAGAACCCTACATCCCAGTCAACACTTACTATTTACAATATCCCAAAATTTGGAAGGTTGTTCTATTGCCAGCATAACTTACTAAGTTATACAATCTTTGGGTTTTAGGCTTTCACAGGTGTTTGACTTGCTTGTATGACATCAAAGTGGTATTTATTATAATCCTCATCTCATCTTTCAAAATACATAGTCCTCTCAAATGTACCCCAAAGTTGTGATTTTCTTATCTGTAGTTAGTCTTGTACCATCGCTGCAACTCCCGTACAGGTGAGGTGAAGGTCGAGTCGTGCATTCTCCAAAACACGACCCTGCCAAGCCGCACTGCTTCTTTACCCAATGCTCGCTTAACCCGGAAGCCAGCCGCACCAATGTGTCGGAGGAAACACCATACAACTGGTGACCGTGTCAGCGTGCATGCGCCCGGCCCCTCCACAAGGAGTCGCTAGAGTGCGATGGGACAAGAACATTCCGCCCGGCCAAACCCGCCCCTAACCCGGACGACGCTGGGCCAATTGTACATCGCCTCATGGGTCTCCCAGTCCCGGCCAGTTATGACACTGCCCGGGATCAAACCCGAATCTGTAGTGATGCCTCAAGCACTGCAGTGCCTTAGACCGACCGCTGTGCTACTCAGGAGGCCAAATGTACAATAGTTGTCCATTTTAGTGGGAGGGATTTTGGGAACTTATTGTGTATGGTGGTCAAAGGCTCAGGCAAAACCCATACAGCGCTATGAAGTGCAGAGCCTGAGCTGACATTTTATATAATGTTACTTTACAGCCACTGTTCCAATTTAAGCGCTTATTAGTTCCCAAATATGCAGTTTAAAACCCGTATTATGGGTATGAGTGTAAAGGGCTACGTTGCATTATACTCACAGAAGTTTCTTATCCGTTTCCCTGTCCAGCTGATTGACATCACAGGCAAGGACCAGGATGAGTCTATGATTGCACTGCATGACTGCAACGGGGATGTCAACAGAGCCATCAACGTGTTGCTGGAAGGTAGCCCAGATACTGTGAGTTTTGCCTTTGTGTCTGGGCTTAGTAGTTGGCAAAGGGAGTAAACCAAGTTACCCATCCAGCTCATTACAGTGACAATCCTAACTTCCACTTAGTGGAATTTTCACTTAGTCTTCCACTGACATGAATGCATACCTAAGTGAAAATTCAACTTTAAGTGGAAGTCAGGATTCCTCCTTAACATAATCAATCTGAACCCTGTCACTTCACCTCTCTCCTCAGGACTCCTGGGAGATGGTGGGGAAGAAGAAAGGCGTGTCCGGTCAGAAGGAGCCAGGCCACGCCGAGACCGGAGAGGAAGGAAAGGAGAACCGGGAGAGGGGAGCAGAGAGGGACGTGGCACGTCGTCGAGGTGGAGCCCCACGCAGGGGTCGAGGGGCTAGTAGGGGACGCGAGTGTGAGTAGATATCACATGCCTTTTGCTTTAGGGTCATGGGAAGTGACACTGGCATACAAATAGACCCTTTGTAGCTCCTGCCCTTGTTACGGAGGGGACAGTGTGTGCTACAAACATTCTGCCCTTAGATTTCTGGAAAGAAAATTGCCATTGTAGCGACTGAACAGACATGTCAAACGTAATTTCTGACTCCACACACATGTTTTCCCTCACTACCTCTAATGCGCCCGCCATCTCCTCTCAGTCCGTGTACAGGAGAATGGTCTGGATGGAGGAAAGGCTGCTGGGATAGCAGGCAGGGGCACAGAGCGAGGCCACAGGGGGAGGGGCAGAGGAAGAGGTAAGTCCCTCGATCGTTGGCAAGAGCTGTTGGTTGGACTCCTGAAACATGTTCCCAACACAAACGAAGGCTAATGCTCCCTCCTAGTGTGTCAGATGTCATAGCATTCCAGTGCTCCGGATTAACCTTTTACCCTGGTGCTACTAACCTTTTCAGTTGGTGGCACCAGTCCATGCTTTTGTCAGGAATGCATGATTCAAGATATTTTGATGTGCACCCTATTTTAGTGATTGTCATCAATGTTGGGTTGACAATTAGGCTGTTACTGTCAAAATAGGCCTCAAATGTTCAATAGAGAACTTTGCATACCTCAATGTGCACTAATATCACATGGGCTAATTCAACTACCTGAGAAAGTAGAAACTCAAAACACATGAGTTAGATTGCTAACTCTAAATATAATACCTACTGCTAGTAGCCATGTGTTAATAATCTAACAGTAAACTTGAGGCCTAATATGCACTCAATGTGAAGCGTGCACCTATTAGACTAATTAAATGTTTTCCACTCAGCCAAGTCAAAGGGTCACACAATGCAGCTAAATGGTTGCATTCTAGAGCCGTGCATTCTCTGTAGTGCACTCAATACCATTTTAATGTGCATTCAATGTTCCACAAGGGACAATGCATTCTATTTTCTGTTGTATTTTTGGGTCAGTGGTGTAACTTGTCTGTCCCTCTAGGGGGAGAACGGGAGCGAGGCAGGCGAGGTGGCCGGTTTTCAGTGCAGGGCATGGGGTAAGTGAACACCTGTGCTGCTCACAGAAGGATTTATGTTCCCTTTTGCCATGGTCACCAGAGAGCAGGACCTGGCCCATTTTTAAGCCATTTTTAAGAATATACATCGGCCAAATCAAATTGAAATGGGCTGTACATAAATCCTTATGTATCTCAATCTGACCACCTCGGTACTCTTTTTGTCTGTGAATATGGGATTTGCATTAAAGTCCGATATTGGTAGACCCCACACCATACATGTAACTCAACGGGTGGGCATTGAGATTGTTGCACATAGGGTTCTGCTCTCGGTGTCTCTGACATGTTGTGTTGTCATACCTTGTCTTTCCCTTTGGGTTGAATGGAGCACCGGTTTGTGTGAGTTGTTTGTTTTGTCTGTCTCTATGCATTGCCTCTTACCCAACCCTGGTCATTGAGCACCCTAGATGTCATATGTACTAAATATTTTAGCTGATTTGACGAGCCTCACTTTGTGACCAGATTGTAAGCAGCCCTTTATACCGGCTTTGATGAGTAGTATCAAATTGTCTACATAAGACATATTACTATCTTTTGTCACTTTGTATATAATTAGTAAGGCTTAGTTGGCTATATAATTCCTCCTAGGTGTTAGGGCTAGCATTAAGCCCCAGTGAGATGACAGCCTACTATTTCTAGGGTTGTCAAAGACCAGGCTTTGTGGGGTTTAGATGAGTGGGCGCTGCTAGTGTGGGCTCTTTCCCAGGGGTGCAGCAGGTTAAAACGCTTCCTCAAAGACGAACCTTCATGTTCATTTCATCCCTTTGAAATAATGAATGGTGATTTTTATGTCTGAAGCTCCTGGTTTGTGGAACAAAAGATTAACTGATCATAAAATGTGAAAATTGTGTTTTTTGTTGGCTACTTCCAACTGCGTCAGTGCTTTCATTTTAACAAGTTGAAATGATTTTTAATGTTATTCTACAGTATTAATAGGGATACGTTAGAGGCGAGGGCCAATGCGTTTGCTGTGGCAGAACGACTCCAGTCAGCCGGCGTGTATGTGTGCGCAAGTTTGGCTTGTTCTGGATAGCGACTAACCTGGAGCGTGAGTGAGCCAGCACCATAGTTTGTTGCGTTGTCCCCAACATGTCCCTCTTAGGGTGTGTTGCTTCCGCTGCTCCTCTTGTGGCCTTTGGGAGCCTGTGTTTGCATGAGTGTGTTCTGTTGGTTTTAACTGTGCTTCCTCTCCTGATCATAATGCAATTATTGTTACTTATGGAACACAGTCTTCAGTTTGAGTGTTTGTTTGGCAGCCATGTTTTCCCCTTTTTTAGTCTACCAACTACACCTATAGAAAGTGACACTGCCCCAACAATGCAGTGTTGACAGATGTGTGTTGCAGAAGTGTGAGTGTAGTGACTTGACCATGCATGTGATTTCCCTACATTCCACTGTAAAATAATGAAGTCTAAAAACCACACACTGCATCCCCATCTGTCCCCGTTGTGCTGCTTGTAATCGTTGCTGTTGTTTTTCCTCTAAAGCCAGATTGATAAGGGGCCCAGATATGATTTTTCAGGAGATGAGAGGTGAGTGCACCGCCACTGGTGTGTCAGTGTGTCAATCTTGCTATCTGTTGGGGGGATCATTCTTCCAAATGCCACGAGAGAGAGAGAGGGAAGGATGGAGCTAGACACACAGGTTTCATCTGCCGTGATACCCTATGTCGTGCACCCTGGTAACACGATATGGAATTAAATGACAGCTGTCTATTGAACATCCAGGGTAAACCTGTTCACACAAGCCCCATAAGAAATCAAACAAACGTTTATTGGTCGCTTACACAGTTTGGCAGGTGTTATAGCGGTGCATTGAAATGCTTATCTTAACAATGCAGTCAAATATCAAAATGTATGGGGGATACAAAAAAAGGCCATCAATCAAGAACGGCAGCCGAATCCAATTAATAACCCAAATAGCACTGTAGCAGTATCAAAATTGAATCTATGCATCTCTACGCTGGGGAATTTACACAAGCTTAAAATACAATCTACAGTAGTAGCTTATTCTAGTATTTCTGTCAGGGATACAGTATTTAAATACACTGTTAAATGGGCGTGACCAGTGGTTCAATCGAAAGTCCCTCCCTGCCAATCTACAGCACCCCTGTTATCGTTGGTTCTCACCGGGAGCTAGTCAAACATGAGTAGTCTGAATTCCACTCAGATCCTGAAAATGACTGAAGTCAGTCTACTGTACTGCACTAGGTTGTACTGCACTATTTTGTACTGCACTGTACAACTGAAAGAGCCCGAAAGAAGCAAGAGAACAGTTATTTTAAGGATGCGTGCTTTTCTATAATTGTCTCTGAAGCAATGCTGTGAATTGATGTGCCGAAAGACGTTATGTTTTTTCCCCCGCACAGTGCCAGAGAAAGAGAAGGCACTGCCTGGATTATTTTCCCATTCCTTGGTTGTCCTCCAGTATTTTTGAATCTGTCATCCTGAGATTTCTCAGATGAATGTCTAACTGCTACACATCAGATCACCTCAATCACTTCCTCGATCTCGCTACTTACTTCCTCTTTTACAGTATATCTCACCCCAGTCAAATATTCCAGTTGGTAGACTCATAGGAAGGGGTTGTGCTCAAAACCACGGCTTCTTTTTTTTAGAACGTTCAACCCGGCGGACTACGCTGAGCAGACCCAGACAGAGGAGAGCTACAGTGGGGGAAGCACCTGGAACAACACGGGAAACCTGGAGCCAGAGGAAGGACCCAGTAAGGAACCCAGCTACTGCTCAGCCCCAGTCCAAAACCACCCAGCCTAGACACTTCATATATCTCTGCAATGTGGTGGAAAGCTTATCTAGAGCCAAAGGAAGAAACCATTAAGAAACCAAGCTAGTGCCTAGTCCAAAAACACAAAGCCTTTACCCTTCCTGTAGACTTGAAATAATCAGAAAGATGGGTGTAAACCCAGCTAGCCTACCAAAGGGTTAGGTGGAGGTGTGGTCTAGTTGTTAATAACTGCTAACTCTTCATGGGGTCTGATGACTTAATTTGATAGTCTTGGGAATGATTTGAGGGGTATACTATGATGCAAGCTAGATCTAACTCAGGGGTTTCTTAAGCTAGCCAACTTCAGTTAGCTTAACATTCCAGCTCAGACTTCATCCGTACTACGACGGTGGATATTGCTCGTCCGCCTGCTGCTAACTCTAGCAGGCTTGTAATGGGCGTGCATGTGGCTAGTTGAACGCCGAACTCTTAATTGAGACTATAATGGCTATGGTGTCATCTTTATTTTATTACTTATCGTTAATAGTCTTTGGTGTACTTATCAATTCACAAGCACCTTTTTCCCCACTCCTATCGATAAGATCATTTAAGTCTCAGGTTTTACTGTGTGTGTGAAGTTTCAAATGCATTCTATTATTACTAAATGTGCAGTGTAATAGGTATTTTAATAGGGGTGTAACGGTTCTGTATGTATTGTGGTTTTAGGGTAATTAAATGCCATTCACAATGTTCCCCTTTCAAAATTGTTGTGAAGTCGTGAATACAAGTTGAATGCATTTCATACGATTTGAACTCGTGGAGAAACCATTTGGTGTTAACGATAAACTAAAACTACAGCCATGTGTAAACAAATTAGTTTAAAAAAACACATTAATAGATAGATTTTTATAAATGTTTTGTTGCTTTTAACTGCCAAAACTGCTCTTCTAGAGGCCATTTCCTTAGGTGACTTCGGAGGTCACCTTGTGGATGATAGGCTAGTTTCCCACTAGTAATTACAAGTTTGAGGGCTATTCAAGTGGGTCTTTCTCATGTCATATGTGGTAAATTGGTTACGAATGCGCCATGACACATCTGTTTTTAGGTATTCATTTGGGTTCACAGGCTGAACCGAAGTCCCCTTATCGAACTGTTCGGTACGAATACGTGTACCGTTACACTATTTTAACGTAATTTTTTTTTTTTTACATTTGATTAATAAAATATTTAATCAGTCTTTTTCAAATGATTGGTATGATGACATTCTTAGCAAGTGGGAGGGAATCTGATTTCATTGCTCAACTCGCAGCTCACGCTTCATTCTAAATAAATGAAGTTAGTCTGCCCTGGAGCAGGTTAGTTCTGAAGTATTCGTTGCCATAGAAAAGGCTTAAAGGTGAGCTATTTTCATGGTCCAGGTTATCCCGAGTTAAACTCAGTTGACCAAAGTTAACTCGCCAACGCCTCAAACGCGGTACGTAGTATACCCCTCTGTAATCTTACCACATGTCTCACCTCTCACTTCTCCTTTGTTGTAGGGATTGAGTACTCTGCAGGAGGAGAGGGAACAAATTACCAACCCAAGTTTGACTCTGCCCCTTGTAAGATTGAACCTCAATCCTTTTTTTGTTTGACGCCTGGTTGGTTTGAAACCTATTAATCAGTATTTTTTTCCCTTTACATTCCTATAGGTGCCTGGAGGAGCGCGACAGAAGAGTGGGGTACTGAGGACTGGAATGAGGACGTGAGTGTCTATTTATTGATTTGGTGGTGTGCCTATTTGATGTATGACTTATTGATGTACTCCATATTTTGACAGATCTCATCTTTTACCGTTAAAAATGTGATTTGTCATTATTTTGACATTGTATGTTTCTGCATATAGCACCCTCAAAGTATTCATACACCTTGATTTATTTCATTTTTTTTGTTAAGCCTGAATTCAAAATGGTTCAAAATATATTTTTTTCTCACCATTTACATACAGTACCCCGTATTGACAAAGTTAAATTATGTTTTTAGAAATGTTTTGAAAAGGAAATATCTCACATAAGTATTCACCCCCCTGAGTCAATACTTGGTAGAACACCTTTGGTAGCAATTACAGCTGAGAGTCTTTCTGGGTAAGTCTCTTCTCTCTAAGAGCTTTCCACACCAGGATTGTGCAACATTTGCCCATAAAAAAGAAAAGAAAAAAAGAAGCAGTGGTCCAATGTTTTCGCAGCGCGAGTACTACAGTCAATGTGTTGATAGAATTTCGGCATCCTTTTCCCTCAAATTTGCTTTGTTTAAATCCCCAGCTACTATAAATGCGGTCTCAGGATATGGGGTTTCCAGTTTGCGTAAAGTCCAGTGAAGTTCTTTGAGGGCCGTCGTGGTATTGGCTTGAGGGGGAATATACACGGCTAGTGACGATAATTGAAGCGAATTCTCTTGGGAGGTAATACGGTCAGCGTTTGCGGTATTCTAGGTCCGGTGAACAGAAGGATGTTATCACAATTCATGCGTAAACCAAGGATTACATCTGTCTTTAACCCTTAGTTTTTTTGTATGACATGTCTGCAACAGAGTTAAACAGGAAAATAAAACTAAGGGCATCAACCAATCTGGATTTAAAATCACTATCAGTAATTCAGATTGAGCATAGTTACACAGCAGGTCAGACAATTTGCTAAAACCACATATGAGGCCGATTTTTAAATTCCCGATAGCGTCAGATGGGCATTTTTTTTTTCTAAGTCCCACATTTAGTCTCGCTCCCGCTAATCTTTCTTTAGAATCGGAAAACAAATTTGTCGGTCGGACCTCTACATGCCGTCTGTCTATACACTCTAAATAAAATGTTAAATGGTCTGTAAATGAGTATAAAATAAAATATCTTGTGGAAGAATTTAACTACTCGCACCTTACACAAGTTGCTGGCTCCCCTAGGGCTCGCTCAGCAAGCTGGGGTGTGAAAGTGTAAGTATACATGTCAAAGGAAGATGAACAGAAATCTAGGCCTAGGTTATATTTACTTTGGTATTTGTGCTCCACTGGTTAGCCTTATCAGAATAGGTCACACATTATACTGCGGTATTTCACCTAACAGATACGAGAGTTTGTCTATTTGATTAGTTTTTCGGTTACATTTTTTTATTTTTATATTTCAATCGCTCATCTCTCTCTCTCATCTCTAGCTGTCAGAGACCAAGATCTTCACAGCCTCCAGTGTGGTCTCCATGCCCCTCCCCCAGGAGAATGTCACCATCACTGCAGGACAGAGGTGGGTGGGCCTGACGCGTAATGCACACACCCACAGCCATTCACTCTACAGTCATGCTATCACACGTGTCTTTTTATCAACCAGTTGGTCATTTTGTGACATTGGCTCAATTTCTAAATGGATCAAAATAAAAATGTTTTATGCAGTTTCACATGTTTTCTTGGAGGAATATATGCAAATTGGCCCATAACTCCTCCTATACAACAACAGGCCTAGCACTATACATCCTTTTTAAGCGTGCGAGACGACGGTAACTGCACGTTAAGTGTTTTAGGCAGCATTGCAAACTGCGGTATTCCAAACCTATTTTTTTAACTATTACTATGCCTGTCGATCCACTTGACTGGCTGGCAGAGCATGTGCCAATGGGAGAGATTTGGTGAGTGTCTTTTTGCGTGCATGTGTCAGAGTGAAAAATATATGAAATAGATATAGGCCTAGGCCATATGTGAGGGTATTGTGTTACTAGGTCACCTGCTCATAATTGACTAGTTAAAATGTGATACTTTGTCTTATTTCTAATTGTCGTTCTAATAAAACATGAATATATGTAACAATATGACCACCTTTTTAAATTAATGGGCTTACATTTTTGGGGTGGATTCCGTACATACAAATTAGCATATTAATTACCTAAAAAGTATAAATTGCATTCTAATTTCATAAATTGTAAAAAAAAAAAAAATTGTTAATAGTATGACCACCCTACCTTTTGGTCTTAAGTTAGTGTAATGATGTATTCTGTACTGCCTCATTTGCATATGAAGTGCCACGTTTGCATAATATTGCATTTTAATTTAATAAATGTTACTTTTATTTGAATCAACTATGTTCTACATCAGCCCTAAAACAATGACACCCCTGTCTTCAGCTATTGGATAGTGTTTAAATGAATAATCCAGACAGGTGATTTGGTGCCATTTTTGGCTAGAGGTTAACATTGACCTTTGACCTTTTCTGATCACTTGAAAATAATATCTCAGCGACGGTAAGTCCTATCTTGATGAAATGAAGTGTTCTGGGTTCCTGAGAAGCTTCTCTTTTATTTAACTAGGCAAGTCAGTTAAGAACATTCTTATTTACAATGATGGCCTAGGAACAGTGGGTTAACTACCTTGTTCAGGGGCAGAAAGAGATTTCTGTCAATAAAAAAAAAAAATATATATATAAATAACAGATTTTACTGAGTTAGTTCATTGAAATAAATGCATTAGGCCCTAATCTCTGGATTTCACATGACTGGGAACACAGATATGCATCTGGTCACAGAATTAGGTGCGTGGAGAAGTATCAGGTGTGACCACCATTTGTCTGATGCAGTGCGCCACATCTCCTTCGCATAGAGTTGATCAGGCTGTTGATTGTGGCCTGTGTAATGTTGTCCCAATGGCTGTGCGAGGTTGCTGGATATTGGCAGGACGATCCAGAGCATCCCAAACGTGCTCAATGGGTGATATGTATGAGTATGCAGGCCATGGAAGAACTGGGACATTTTAAGCTTCCAGGAATTGTTTACAGATTCTTGCGACATGGGGCCGTGCATTATAATGCTGTACCATTAGGTGATGGCGGCCGATGAATGGCACCACAATGGGCCTCAGGAGCTTGTCATGGTATCTCTGTGCATTCAAATTGCCATGCAATCGTGTTCATTGTCCGTAGCTTATGCCTGCCCATACCATAACCCCACTGCCACCATAGGGCACTCTGTTCACAACGTGGACATCAGCAAACCGCTCGCCCACACAACGCCATGCTTGGTCTGCGGTTGTGAGGCCGGTGGGACGTACTGCTAAATAATCTAAAACGACGGAGGCAGTTTATGGTAGAGAAATTAACATAAAATTGTCTGGCAACAGCTCTGCTGGACATTCCTGCAGTCAGCAAGCCTTAATAGTTTAGACATCTGTAGCATTGTTGTGACAACTGCACATTTTAGTGGCCTTTTATTGTCCCCAGCACAAGTTGCACCTGTGTCATGATTATGCTGTTTAATTAGCTTCTTGATATGCCACACCTGTCAGGTAGACATTTCTGCCATCTTTTATTTCACCTCATGAAACATGGGACCAACACTTTACGTGTTGCGTTTTTGTTCAGTTTATATTATAACCACAACTTAGACTGCCATAAATGCAAGGACGGAGAAGTGGGTTTTTTGTCACACTATTTTGGACAGCTCTGTCAAGACACCAACCATGAGAAAGTTAAACAGGTTTTAAATCAATTTGTGAATTGTATTGAATATAGCGACGTTCCCCTCTTAAATCTTAATGTAATCACAAAAAAACTGGCGGGTAATTATTGTCTTATCAACAGCTGTAACAAGTTGTCCAGCGTAAGAAACCCCCACTGGTACCCTAGTTTATAGAAAGACCCATATACATGCAACCACAACTCATCCACTCACTGAAAGCCATGCATTTTTTAATAAGGGTGTGTATCCTGACTCATGTCCATGTAAACGCTTGTCTTCAACATCCCCAAACTCTGCCGTCTAGTCAAATATCCAATGTTTTTTCACCTTTACTGAGTGTAGAACATTCAAATTTGTAATTCACGCACTTCTGGTGTTGTGACTATGATTTTCAGCTCTGTATTATGTTTCATCCACCCCAAAATGTACTATTATTTATATATATATATATATATATATATATATATATATATATATATATATACACATACACATACATACAATCAATTAGCTAACGTGAGTCGGAACAACTTCCGTTTCTCAGACCCTGTGATAGGCTAGTGTCCTGTTTTAGGGGGTGTACTTGTACATTAAGCTGCCTCACGCTACAGAAGCAGGAGCTGGGCTCCTGCCCTATGGGCTGTTCTGGCTCTGACAAGGCTAATTACTAACTCTGACCTCTGTCCCCTGCAGGATTGACCTGGCAGTGCTGCTGGGGAAGACTTCCCCGTCCTCTGAGGCAGAGGCCCCAGGCCCCATAGAGGCCAGCCAGCCCCCTCCCTCCCCCAGTCACTTGTCTTCAGCAACTCCAAGCAGGGTGGGCCGCAGTCCCAAACCACCTCCAGCAGCACCGCCTACACCCAGCACAGCATGGTGAGCCCACAGGACACACAAAACGGCCTTCACCCTATTCTACAGTTTTAGTGTACCAAAACGTTATGATACCAAACATTTTTTTTTATATACTTTTGTACAGTTCCGTATCATACTACCAAATATTTCAGCCCTATCAATCAAAAGAACATGCTGGCGCCTGTTATAAAATGTTAGTCAGTTTTGTTTATGAATTCATTTTTTAAGCAACCTCCACTAGTCTCTTGTATGCGCCGGTCCAGTAATATCCACTTACATACGCATATCATATCACGTGTGGGAGCTGTAATCAGCCAGCTGGCATCCTCTTCCAGCCATTACTCACCTGCTTCTCTCCTTCCGCTCTTCCTGCACATCTATTCCTCAATCATTTTTTTAAAATATAATTTAGCCGTGATGGTGAGCAGGGATGCAGTCCCTGAATAGTCTTCTGTCACATTTGTGTATTTGATCCATTAGAGCAGCGTGCAGAGCGAGTAAAGTTGATGCATTGTGTAATTTCTTCTCTGGTATAACCAAGAGTACAGGCCAGTTTTAGTAGGCTTTGCAAGTACGCTGGCACACAGCCTCAGTGCCAGGGAGGACTAATAGAGCACAGCAGTGCGACAGACATGCTTGCAGCTTACAGCAAAAAAAACGGCTTGTCTCTAGCTCAAACTGTAAACCCTTATTACCAATGATATCTTTTTTTCTTCCTGTGGGATTTCGCACGCATTTTAACTTCACGAACCATGTCGCCGTTAGTTTTAAAATAATCCAATGTTTGGTAATTATTGGTTTGTTCAAGAAAGTTCAGTCATGTTGCCTAGCTAACAACCTGCTAACTTGGCAGTAGGTCTAAGCAAATTTGATTGGCTGAAGAAAGAAAAACGGTCTGCTTAACTAATTAGGTGTGCTTCAATGGTAGGATTCATGTGAGCCTAAACTAGATTTAAAAAAATATTTCTGGTACACGTTAAATTCTGTTTGGTTCCTGTTTTTTTAAAGTTGGGAACTGTGTGTGAGGGGGTTTGTTTACTGAAGAGTAAAGGCTTCATACAGTGTTTTCCTCTTACTGCCACAATGACATGCAGATCATTATGCATGTATATCCCTTCGTTCCTCCAGGCATATCACAGGTAGGTATTTACAGATATGAGTAAAGCAGCAATTCTGGGATGTGTTCTATTATACAGTGTGAAGTTAAATTCTATGTGTTGCATTGAGTAGACGTGTGAATATCAGTGACAAGTTTTTTGTGTAGCACAATTTTTAGAAAACGTGAACACGTGTTGGGGGGGGCCGGGTGAACAGGACGCTAGGCCACTCAAATTTTCCACTTGGTTTAGCGATACTACTAGGTATCGTGAAACTTGGCCTGGTATGTGAAGTGTTATTTTTTTTTAATTTTTAGGCGGTAGATCAGCTGTACTATTGCAAATATATTGTGGCTTCCATCAATGCAATTGTCTGCATAATTTCCAGTTATATCTCAGCAAAAAAAGAAACGTTCTCTCTGTCAACTGCATTTTATTTTCAGCAAACTTAACATGTGTAAAATATTTGTATGAACATAACAAGATTCAACAACTGAGACAAACTGAACAAGTTCCACAGACATGTGACTTACAGAAATTGAATAATGTGTCCCTGAACAAAGGGAGGGTCAAGATCAAATTAACAGTCAGTATCTGGTGTGGCCACGAGCTGCATTAAGTACTGCAGTGCATCTCCTCATGGACTGCACCAGACCTCCAAATCAAGCCCGCTCCAGAGTACAGGCCTCGGTGTAACGCTCATTCCTTCAACGATAAACGCAAATCCGAGACACAACCGCGACTCGTCAGAGAAGAGCACTTTTTGCCAGTCCTGTCTGGTCCAGCGACGGTGGGTTTGTGCTCATAGGCGAGCACAGGTTCGCTGTTGATGTCTGGTGAGGACCTGCCTTACAACAGGCCTACAAGCCCTCAGTCCAGCCTCTCTCAGCCTATTGTGGACAGACTGAGCACTGATGGAGGGATTGTGCATTCCTGGTGTAACTCGGGCAGTTGTTGTTGCCATCCTGTACTTGTCCCGCAGGTGTGATGTTCGGATGTACCGATCCCGTCCAGGTGTTGTTACATGTGGTCTGCCTCTGCGAGGACGATCAGTTGTCCGTCCTGTCTCCCTGTAGCGCTGTCTTAGGCGTCTCACAGTATGGACATTGCAATTTATTGCCCTGGCCACATCTGCAGTCCTCATGCCTCCTTGCAGCATGCCTAAGGCACATTCACGCAGATGAGCAGGGACCCTGGGCATCTTTCTTTTGGTGTTTTTCAGAGTCAGTAGAAAGGCCCCTTTAGTGTCCTAAGTTTTCATAACTGTGACCTTGCCTACCGTCTGTAAGCTGTTAGTTTCTTAATGACCGTTCCACAGGTGCGTGTTCATTAATTGTTTCATTGAACAAGCAAATAAGTTTAATATTTATCAATTAACTTCTCTAGCCTTATGTTTTTTGGTGTTATTATCCAGCTTGAATGTTATTGTCCACAATTAAATAGATCAGTGCAGTGCTGCTATTTAGTCAGATTTAGAGAGAATATTGCGATTTCTCCTGACTAATTTTGCACTGCAATCTTCAGTCAGCCATCACTGCCACAACCTTACCAATGTTTACATGTCCTCGTTAGTAAAAGGTTTGTATCGTGACAACACTAGTTCTAGCAATAAACCAGCACAGCTGTTCTATACTGTTCGACGCTCATTCCTGAAACTTGCAGAATTTCAGTTCCTCTTTTGTTCCCATTGCAGGTGAACATGCTGCGGAAGGGCTTTGGGGAGGTGGGGGACCCTAAAGGAGGCAGCACAGGGACAACCAGCGGCTCCCAGTTCTTGGAGCAGTTTAAGACTGCGCAAGCCTTGGCCCAGCTGGCTGCCCAGCAGTCCCAGACAGGACAGCCCAACCCCACCCCCTCTTGTTACACCAACTCTGCAGAGCTGGGCCAGTATGGTAAGCGGAGATATACAGGGACCATAGGGACAGTTGGTATGGTTAAGTAAAGCAGGGGTGTACATAGTGGCTAGACTAAGTTGGGTTTACAGAGCTTTTGAAATGCTCCCCCCCTTTATTTAACCAGGTAGGCTAGTTGAGAACAATTCTCATTTGCGACATGGCCAAGATAAAGCAAAGTAGTTTGACACATACATCAATACAGAGTTACACATGGAATAAACAAACATACAGATAATGAATATTGCGATTTCTCATGACTAATTTTACACTGCCAAACATGCATACATGACTGGTATTTGTTTCTGATTATGAAGAGGAGACATCTTAAATGCCCTATGCAGGGTTCAGAATTTGTGTTTTTTTTTGTTTTATAGCCATCAGGTGCAGCCCCTACATTCATTTCTCCCATCCCCTTCTCTCCCCCCAGACATCAAGGCCCAGCCAGAGCCTCCGGTCCACAGCCCCTTCACCAAGCGCCATCCCTACCAGCCCACCACCTCAGTGTTGGACGCCTTCCTTCCCCCTTCCTCAGTTTCCTCTTCCCTGCCCTCACAGAGCACCCCCTCGTCCCACATGGCGCCCCCTGTGTCTGCCCTCCCCAAGATGGCGGTGCCCCCCCTGGGGCACCAGGTGTCCCTCGACTCATCGGACGCTCAGGGTTCCAGCCCCTTGCCACTGCAGCAGCACAAGCTCAAGCAGCAGAAGAAGAGAACTTCCATCACCACCAAGGTAACAGCTCAACACTGATACAAGGACAATGAGTGAATGGCTGGTCATGCTGCGCCTAATTTCTAATCATTTTTGATAGTTAACAGTTGCTCACTCGCAGCAAACAGTGAGCACACACTCAATTCACATTCACCACTGTTAGCCTAACCCCTATGTTTCCCTCCCTACCTCTGCTTACCTTTTCATAAATAATTACCTTGCTTTCCCTGACATCAACCATACCTTCATTATATTTTATTCCAGATCCCAGCGATGGCGGTGGAGATGCCTGACTCGGCAGACATCTCTGGGCTGAACCTGCAGTTCGGAGCGTTGCAGTTTGGCTCTGAACCTGTGCTCCAGGAGTACGGCAGCGCCCCCCCCACCACCACCACCACCACACCAGGAAGCCAGGTTCAAAACAGCCTCTACACAAGCCCCAGCTGGTGAGCACACATCTGTCATACCAGAACCTGCAAAATTGGGGCTTTATCTAATCTCTCTGCTTCTTGTCCTCCAGTGAGGCGATTCCCTCCAACCCCAGTCAGATTGACATGTATGACCAGAGGGCTCCCCAGGCCCGGTGCTTCCCCACCCCTGTCTCCTCCCCGCAGAAAGAGGTGAGCCTCCATTCATTCCTCCATTCACATTGCTCTGCCTCCATTCATATTCTTAGAGAAATACAAAATAAAGCAATTGCTCTGTTTTTCACGTTTCTTTGATTGGCTCCCTCTGTTATTGAATGGCCTGTTGCTATGGAAACTACTCTCCTAAATTAGTGTACCCTAACAAGCACACCTGAACTTGTTTTTTCAGAATGGATTCAATTCAATACAGACGCATTCTGTGGAAGGTGAGTCCTTTTGGTAGCTGTGTGGGTTTGCAGTGAAGGAAGTCTAAATATATGGTGTTTATGGCCGGCATGGCAACCGTGTGAGTGGTAATCCGCTAACAGGCATTGTAATGCATTTTCTGGATGTAGGCTAAGTACTTGGGAACTATGCCTGTTATTTTGTGGTCCTCTAGTATTTTACGGCTATTCATTCAGTGTCCCTAAAAGTTTGGAATGGCATTCTGCCCTATTAGACAGTGTGTATTCTAGAGCTGTCGTCCATCTGGGTTGACACTAATCCCAGACTCTTTCTCTCCCCCTCTGTACTTTCTGGGTGTCTGTCCAGCTGCAGCAGGCTCTGCAGTGTCTGTGAAGTCGGCTTCTGATTTGGCCACGCCGGCGTCAGTCTCCATGGCTACATTGACAGACAGTGGCTCAGGGCCCGTGTCCTTGTTGACCACATCCAATCAGTCGTCGCACAGCGCTCTGGGGCACAATGAAGACCTGCCCCCGAATACCATGCCTCAGCACAGCAAGTAAGATGCCACCCTGAATGGTCTGAATGAAGGGCTTGAGTAATTTGAAGAGTTTAGATTGTAGTAGTGCCAGTGGAAATGGTTCTTTATTCAACTAAATTGATGGACGATCGTTTGTTCTTTCAGTTCCCTTTCTACACAACAGAAAAGTCTCGCTTCATCCCAAGTCCGCACATCCAACACCAGTCTAATGGTGAGTGTGTGTGAGTGAAGATGTTTCATTTCCTGTGATGGAGGATGCATCAAATACTTCTTAATCTAACCTAGTAGGTATTTAATCTTATCATAACCATCTCTTCTCTCCATCCTTACAGCACCAGAGCATAGAGGACTCCAGCTTGCACTCTTCCTCCTTCCCTTCCTCTGTCTCGGCGGTCCTCTCTTCCTCGTCGGTGGTTACAGCAGCGCAGCAGGTTTCCATGGGGGCCCCTCAGCCCTCTTCAGTGAACACAGTGGCTCAGTCAGCCCCCTCGGGCTTGGGCCCCGTGAGCAACCTAGTGGCCATGGGCCTCCACACAGCAGCCTCCATGGGACCTCCGGCCGTAGCCTCCGCAGCCATGTCCACAGGAGCGCAAGCCCAGGCTATCGCTTCCTCCGCCTCCTCACGCAGCTCTGCAGTCTCCTCAGGTTAGACATGGATTGTTGGTAAAGGGGTAGTGTGTCCCAAATGGCACCCCGTTCCCTATATAGTGCACTACTTTTGACTGGGGCCCTGGTCTAATGTAGTGCATTATATAGGGAATAGGGTGCCATTTGGGACACAGACGGGGGTCTAGTTTAGATTTGAGTTGTGATGGGGTGTGTTAACTTGAATATGTTTGTATATGTTTGTTTTTTCTAATACTATAATTTCGATCCTATTATTTCACATGTTTTGTCTTTTGTTTTTGCTGGTCTCTTTACAGGGAAAGCACCTCCTAACCTTCCTCCTGGAGTGCCCCCTCTGCTTCCCAACCCATACATTATGGCCCCCGGACTTCTGCATGCCTACCCTGTAAGTACTCCTCGCTGTCTCTGTCAACTAAACCTGCCTTTAGGTCATGGAAATCATGAGGTCTATCGAAGTGTGACTGACCGCTTATATCTGCGCATATCGGCATTCTATATTCTGTTTTTTACACTTTGTAAAAGTTCAGATTTAGTACTTCATAATGGTATACTGCAATTGGAGGGAAATTCCCAAAGTAATTTTTTTCCCCTTTTTGTCTTGTTTCTCAGCCTCAGGTGTATGGCTATGATGACCTACAGATGCTCCAGACAAGAATACCATTGGTGAGTCTAAGCTATCTGGATGCCATGCGTGGACTGGCCAAATAGGACTTGCTAGTAACTATAGCAACTGCTGCAATCTGTTATTTAAAGATGTGAACAACTGTTCTTGGAACTCATTTGTTTCCAGGAACTTTGCGATGTGATGAAATGGGATGTATAGTCTCATAATCCTTTCGTACTAGTAAAAACTGAGCCTCTTCTCTCTTCTCAGGATTACTACAGCATCCCGTTTGCCACCCCCAACACAGCACTGACTGGAAGAGATGGCAGCCTGAGCAACAACCCTTACTCTGGTAAGCACCATTCTAACCCCCATCTATGGTGTCTAACTCTACTTTCCTATTCTATGGACTATGTACAGAGTGCTAACACAGTGAAGGGAGGGGTTTGGTGTTGGGAACAAACACGCATCAGTTGACCCTGACCTGCGTCTCATGGCGACGCAGGGGGACAGCGGTGCTAGAACAATGTGCAGCTGGCACCAGATAGTCAGACCTTATTCGCCGTGACTAACTGATCTCAATGACTCACCCATTGCTTGAACACAACGGAAGTTGTCACTTTCTCACTCATCCCTCTTTCACTCACACTTTTCACACTTTACCTTATTCTTTGCTTTTTCTCCCCCCCCAAATCCCCTCCGGGCAGGTGACTTATCAAAGTTTGGTCGAGGTGATGCGTCGTCCCCGGCGCCGGCCACCACGTTGGCCCAGCAGACGCAGCAGAACCAGAGCCAGACGCACCACACCACGCAGCAGCCTTTCCTCAACCCAGCGCTGCCCCCGGGCTACAGCTACACCAGCCTGCCCTACTACACCGGCGTGCCGGGCCTGCCCAACACCTTCCAGTACGGCCCCGCTATGTTCCCGGTGAGGTTTCACATGATTAGTCTGGGTGTTTTGGATGTTTTTTTTTTATTACATTAAGTTTATGAAGTTAACGAGAGAATGTTCTCATGATACATGTACAAATGCATTTTGTAATATGAATTGCGAACTGTCCTAGTTTATAATTGGGACACAAATGTACTGTAAACAGTTTGTCGCTTTAATTGAGAGAATCCAGTATGCTGTAAAAGGAATTTAAATGGCATGTGTTAGCAGCTGATATTTTACATATATTAGCTTCACCTCTAACCTGTGTGTGTTTGTAGGTGGCTCCTACCTCGTCGAAGCAGCACGGTGTGAACGTTGGAGTCAACGCCTCGGCAACTGCCTTCCAGCAGGCCAGCGGCTACGGTTCCCATGGTTACAACACTGGTAAGACTCACCCTGTGGAACGACATCTTTTCAGGGGTCATTTAGTACACTGCACATACTGATATACTGGCTGTCTACACTGCATGCAACTGAAAGTCCGTTTAGTTGACAATGTGTGGTTTCACTTTTATATTTAATAGGCCTCTCACATGCAGAGGTTTGATGGAACATTTGCCTGTGCCTAAGCCTGCTAAGGCTGACCTTGCCTACATTACCTGTCTACATCAACTGCTATTCAACATGGCTAGTGGATGAAACGGCATGAACTCCAACCTTTCTAATCAGGCATTCATAGCCACAGCAGGGTTTCCGTTAGCAGGTAATAGCCGGCTTTTGGCTGTTCAAAAATGGAAAAGCTGATGAATAAAATTAGCACCGCCCAATTGTTGGGGTGAAGAAAAATCCCATTGTGAAGTCATGTTTTTTAGCCTATTCATTGATGGAAATGCCAGTTGATGTAAATTTGACCAGTCATGCTTATCGGTCTGTGTTAATTTGCCACGTGAGTGTATATTCATTATGTATCATATGCATAGAGAGCCTTTGGGTGGAAAATCTGTCACAGCTCTTTTATAAGCCCACTCATTGCGCAACAATTCTAAATGCAGTCGTGTGTTAAAAATAGTTTTTGGCCCATAATTTAAGAGCTATTTTTATTTCTCAACTGGCAATTGAAGCACGCTTTTCATTCACCGTTCAAATGCATCGGCAACCACTTAGCATTGAGCTGGAGGCAGTATGCATTTTGAATACAAATAGTTACCTAATTGTTTATGTGAACATTTTACTACAAATTATGAGTTTGTTTTACCTTTACCTTCAAAGTAGCCTAGCCAAAATCAAGCCATATCTGTAGAGGAAATTATTTTATAAATAGCCCATTTCAACTTTCTTTCGTTGTTTGGTGGCCAAATGCACATTTTGTACGTTGCCTACTGCCATGTGCGCATTGCTGCTCTAATAATGTTAATAAATAATAGTTGATCAACAAATAGTCTGTCTGGGCTATTTCTTTCTAGACAAGCTGACCATTAGAATAAGTCAACTTTACTACTATGGGGGGGGTAGTAGTTAGATATGCTTATAAGTGGTGCGTCCATAAGCCTAGGGGAAAAGTCTTCATTGAGCAAACGACAGTCCTACAGTCTTAACTTATTGGCACCAGCGGAGAGCGTCCTTGTTCAACGTACGTTTTTTGGGGACAATTATTTCCTCCAGTTTAGATGGATGTCATATTCTATTTCTCTTCTCCTCGTAGGCCTATTATATGGACAAAGTTGTGCTAATTGGTATGTTTGCCATTGTTAGCGGAGTAGGCCATCCTGTAATTAGTCGTATTAATACATATTTAGAATGGCTCATCATGTAAAGTGTAGTTAGAATTGCTTGAAATGTGTTTTTCCTGTGCAAAGAAAATTGTCTCATAGCACATGCTCGGCCATGCATTGAGCAGTCTTGTTTGAGAACAGTGAGTTATATTATTAGCTGAAATAATGACTGTCCAATCTACTCATCACATTACAAATAGTAGGCCATCTTACATAAGTCTGTAAATACGATGATGCATGGAATGCTTTATAAAGGTGCATTTTTATGGTGAAAATGTTCTTCCCCAAACTTGAAACTCACTCGCACCTATGCATAGGCTAGTGATTTTGCTGTTCGTTACTCATCTTGTTGGCTGAGGAAAAGTAAATGTGGACAGTTGCTCTAACATGTTCAAAATGCGCGGTAAGGACACACATCATTGCATCTTTGACTTGAATGTTATATTAAGATTAATTAGCATAATCTGTTTGATTTCTGTCATTTTGAGCACTGTGGCTGGATGCCTAATCAGGTTATGCACCCAACGCATATGGGTCCATCTGAATTTCTCAAATGTCTGGTTAATTTAAAATGCTCCTGGTCAAATGTCCGTCGCCACATTTTCATAACGGAAACCCTGAGCCACTGTCACTGTTGTTGACCAGCTGGTTTGGAGTTGTTTCTGTTACTTGGAGACAAACTGCCTGCTGCCGCCGTTAACCATCAAACCATTCGAACCCACCAACCCGGAGTGCTGTCTGGTATGGGCCAGCTATAGTGATCTGGGACCAATATTGATTGTTAGTTTGAGGCTCCCTGTGATTTACTTTTATGCTTTTGCATGGTGTACGTTTATAAGACTTCAAGGGTTTCGAACACTTTTCTGAAATGGGTGTTGTATGATTCTGCAACTCTCACTATTCTTTTGTATGGGGAAGGTTATATAGTTTACCTTTGTTTTGTTAGTACGGTCATTTGTTGAATTTTAGTTGTTTTGGAGTTGAAAAGTGGACTGTATCGATGGCCCTCGTGCTACATATATTAGGGGGGAGTAGGGTGGTGGGCGTTCTGTTGCTTTTGCCTGTCATTGCTTGCTTCTGCTCATTCAACAACGAGTTGGGCTTCCTGCTACACCCTACACCTTCCACCCCCTCTCACATGGAGGTCATCTTAACTTCCATCTCTCCACCTCTGTCCTTCCATCGTCCTATCTCTCTCCCTCTGTCCACTTGGTCACACAGCACCTTCTGCTATCTGCACCACCTTCTGCTTCTTGCCTCCACCCCACCCCGCCTGACACCCCCTTAACCCTGCCTGGTGTGTCTTAACGCTGTGGGCTGCGTCTGACTGTTTCAGGCTATGAGGATATGGGCCAGGCTTCAGGGAGTGGGGATTTCTGTAAGGGTGGATACGGCACTGCCGTGGCCGCCACCGCTTCTGCACAAAACAAGCAAGCCAGCTCTGTCAGCGGGCCTGGAGTCGGTGAGTGCCGCCACACGCCAACCCAACACTTCCTCGCGCCGTCATCGCCTCCATCCTCCTCTCAATCATCGCTGCTTACCGTCTGCACCACACAAATGCCTGTTATGCAGTCAACCGCCACCCTCTGTCTGCCTCCATGCCCCAGTTCTACCACTTAACTGTTGAGTAGCCCTGGTCCATGCACACTCTGCTGCCAGCGTTCCACCCACGTGAGCTTGCTTAAATGTATTTGTGTCAGCAGTACCCCTCTGCCTGTTGTCCTGTGTGGTTGACACAGGATACACACCCCAAGGGTGGTGAACGAGTGACAAAATGGAGGCCCTGCCTGTTGAACTGCCATGATCTGAAATGGTGACAGGAGACTGGGGTGTGAAGGTATCATGTTTACAAAGTGATACTCTCCCTCAAACTCTATTTTGTCTCAACTACAGCAGATAAAAGGGAATGTATTTTTTTATGTAGTTAAAGTGAATTTCCTGAGTTTGATGCTAATGCAAGGTATCGGTAAACAAGTTGTCGTTTGTGACCGCCGGAGGTTATAATCTCGCGTTTTAGTCTTTCTGTTCTCTGTGCCGCACATCTGTTGACCCTGTCCTGTGTCTCCATGGCGATACAAGGGGGACTAGCCTAACGCAGCAGGCGTAAAGAAACGCCCGAGCAGGTTCGAGGAAACCGGAAGCATCGGGTTTTTCAGGCTTTGCCTCTTCTCTGCTTTTCCCTTGAAATGGATGCTTCCCACCTCAGAGTGCAGTGGGACAGTGGTATGCTAGAACAATATGTCGATTAAAGGCAGCCCCCCGCACCTCTCTGATTCAGAGGGGTTGGGTTAAATGCGGAAGACACATTTCGGTTGAAGGCATTCGGTTGTACAACTGACTAATAATGGTGACTTTGACTTTGACTTTGACTTTGACAATACGTAGCCGCCACCGGATACAGTCAGACCCTCTTCGCCGTGGCTGACTGGAACATTTTTCTTTGCATCCTCCTTTTTGTTTTCCACCATCTCCTGCTGTCATTCTCCTGCTGTCACTCTCCTTCCCTTACATTGATGCATCTGATACGGTGTATTAGCATCTAGTGACCATCTTCTTGAAAGTCCTGTATTGCTCCTATACAGCCTTGTACTGAGTTTTGATCCAAGGTGTATAGATAGAGATGGGTTACCTGGCAACATCACAAAATCAATGCGCGTGCTTCAATGGGGCAGTCTGAGTTGGAGGAGCAAATCAAACCATGTACAAGGTGCCCTATAGGATCGATAATGGTGTAGGAGCAAGTCATGTAACAGGCATTATTGCTATAGGAGCAATAATGGTAGTCTTTAAGAGCAAATCATGTGCAAGCCATTATAGCTATAGGAATGGTATAGGAGCAAATCATGTACAATCCTTAATGTTTCTGTGTGGAGTGTCTCACCCTGCACCTAATTAGAGTGTGATGTATGTTTGACAGAATTACTTTTCATTAGAAACTGCTGCCTTAATCCTGTACCAGTCTGTGGATCTGACTCCCAGGGGTTTCCTTGCCTCTCCTGCAGGGGTTGGGACCTGTAGACACGGTGAAGTAAATGTGTCCGAACCCCTTTGTTTCCTCTGCAGGAGTCTCGGTGACGTCAAGCAACACCGGGGTCCCAGACATTTCAGGGTCCGTTTACACAAAGACACAGCAGGTGAGAATAATGCTATAATCACTAGAATAAAATGTGTTCCGAAACATATGGAAAGGATATGTGTAAAAGCCGTAGACTAGAAAAGACGGGCGCCCGACTTTATGTTCATCTCTTCAGCAGCAGTCTTTCGAGAAGCAGCAGGGTTTCCACGCTGGTACACCGGCAGCTTCCTTCAGCCTGCCCTCGGCCCTGGGCGGCGGTGGTCCTATCAACTCCCCAGCCGCGGCTGGTTACGCTCCGGCCCCCTTCATGCACATCCTGGCACCGCACCAGCAGCCTCACTCGCAGATCCTGCACCACCATCTGCAGCAGGACGGACAGGTACTGTGTGTGTGACGGCGTGTGTGTGTCACACTATCTTGGAGAGAAATAGTTGGCACAGGATACCTTGCCCATGGACTCTTCTCATCTTCTCTCCTTCTAACAGAGTGGTGGCACTGGACAGCGCAGCCAGAATGCTTCGCTTCAACAGAAGTCCCAGATCAACAAGTCTGCATACAACAGCTACAACTGGGGGGCCAACTAACACCAGCCCATCATCCACCCCCCTGTCCCAAAGTCTGACAAAGGGGGGCATCCATCCCCACAAATGGTCTCCATATAACCCCCTCCTACAGAGATCCCATTCTCTTGGCTCAGTACACCGGCAGTACTCACCACTGCCACAGGTGGCGCTGTGCTGAGAGGGAAAGCACTAGTGTGGCTAGGAGAGCATGGGGGCAGTCTTAAGAGAGGGGGGTGGAGTTAAATGGTTAAAGTAACAGATCGTTAAGAGCTGATTTGAGTGTTTGGAATTTTGTATCGTGTTCAACCACCCTCCCTTTCACTCTGTTATATGTAACATAGAACTGTTTTCTAAAAGAAATAATGTTTTTGTTTTTACTGATGGGAGGAACAAAGAAACATCTGAAGGTGGGGGACAGGCTGGCTTTCTATCTCTCCCCCTCATACTTGGTCAAAATGTACCGTTCCCACCCTATACCCAAACGCACATCAACTTTTCCTTGGTTTCCCATTTGGTTTTTACAACATTTTAGTTTCACTAATGGTTTCTCTAAATTGACAGAGAAGTTTATTTTTTACCATAGATATATATATATAGATCAAAATCTAGATATAGATATCTATATTGTGTGTGTACACTGGTGGTCCCTCAAACTGATACCATGTGAAATTATTTCCCGTTATTTTATGTTGCAAATTAGCTTTACCCATGTTTTAAGTTTTTTACATTTGTAGATTGTCAAGTACAAAATTGTTGTACGAGAGGCCAGGGCACACCGTTACCTATGTGTTCGAGTTATTTTTCTAATCCCCTACACGCTCACTCCACCTGTCCCCCCCCAATATATTATTAGGCAACCTGCAGCAATGATTACTGATGGACAAAATGTAACTTTTTTTTTTTTTTTTGTCAGTGATTTTCTTTTTGTACTGTGCGTTTTTTTTAAACGGATGAGTGTGTGTACATACATATACACTACATGGCCAAAAGTATATAGACACCTATTCATATTCATCTATTAGGCCATTTCAGGTGTATAAAATCGAGCACACAGCCATCAGTCTCCATAGACAAACATTGACCGTAGAATGGCCCGTACTGAAGAACTCCGTGACTTTCAAAGTGGCACCGTCATAGGATGTCACCTTTCCAACAAGTAAATTCGTAACATTTCTGCCCAGCTAGAGCTGCCCCAGGCAACTGTAAGTGCTGTTATTGTGACGTGGAAACGTCAAGGAGCAACAACGGCTCAGCCGCGAAGTGGTAGGCCACACAAGCTCACGGGACCGCGTAATACGTATAAATCGTCTGTCCTCGGTTCACACACTCACTACTGAGTTCCAAACTGCCTTTGGAAGCAACGTCAGCAGAAGAACTGTTCGTCTGTACTTCATGCAATGGGTTTCCATGGTCGAGCAGCCGCACACAAGCCTAAGATCACCATGCACAATGCCAAGTGTCGGCTGGGGTGGTCTAGGGGTGTTTTTCATTGTTCGGGGCCCCTTAGTTCCAGTGAAGGGAAATGCTAACGCTACAGCATACAATTACATAATAGACGTTTCTGTGCTTCCAACTTGGTGGCAACAGTGTGGGGAAGGCCCTTTCCTGTTTCAGCATGACAATGCCCCTTTACACAAAGCGAGGTCCATACAGAAATGAATGGTTTGTTGAGATCGGTGTGGAAGGACTTGACTGGCCTGCACAGAGCCCTGACCTCAACCCCATCGAACACCTTTGGGATGAATTGGAACATCGACTGCAAGCCAGGCCTAATTGCCCAACATCAATGCCCGACCTCACTAATGCTCTTGTGGCTGAATGGAAGTCACATCAGCAATGTTCCAAAATGTAGTGGAAAGCCTTCCCAGAAGAGGGAGCAGCAAAGGGGAGACCAACTCCATATGAATGCCTATAATTTTGGAATGAGATGTTCGAGCAGGTGTCCACACATACTTTTGGCCATGTAGTGTATATCTCACACAAGTACTGTAGTCCTTGTTTGTTCAATGGCTTTCCCCCTTCTCAAATCAGACTTGTTAGCTTTTTTGTTTCATATGTTTTTTATTTTGTAAAAAATATATAAATATTAATTAAATAAACAGGAAAAATACAATTTCATCATTCTGACTTGTATCGTGTGGCTTGTAAATACAGCAGTGTCTTTAAATTAGTCAGTTAGCTGAACACAGTGGTGCCCAGCCTTGGTCTTGGGGCTGTCATTCTGCAAGTTTCCCTTTATCTCATATGATTTAAAAAAAATATATAGATATTTTTGGTTGAATACAGTACTTAATTCAAAAGACATGAATTGAAGGGAACCTTCAAGGACAGCCTTAACAGGATTGGACGTCTCTGCTCTGTAGTCATCCAAGGGGTGGGCAGGGCTGGGTTGTTACAGCAGTATCAAATAAAACTTTTCTCTGTAGAACTCTGCATGGTGCATACTTGGTGCTACGGCTGTTATGTTGACCGTATTACCACCATAGCGGCGGACATGAGTCATGACAGCAGTCAAATTCCACGTGACCTTTTAGTCACAATTAGGCTTCCCCAAGCTCGGATGCTGCTGATGGTCATTAGTAGCCTACCACACTTGCTATCTGCCTGGTACTCAGCACTCTATTGTCCCTCTAATCCCTCTGACAGCAATGCAAATGTAATTGAAAATCGAATCAAACACCATGAGAGCTCATGTTGTGCAACATTTTTATAGGCTATGCAATTGCGTGAGAAACGTGATGGCGTCGTTTAAAAAGAGGATCTCATCAGCTTTGTATAGGCTAGGCCTACTATTTATTTCTCAACTTTCCTAATATTAAGCCCATTGCTTCTCTTTGCAACAGGAGTATAGCCAGCCTATCTGGCTGTCATGAAAATGAAGCATGCTGTTTAAGTGCATGGATACATATTTTTTTCCTCCTGCCCTTGTTTCAAGACAGGTGTATGGAAATGGTCCATTCTAAACCAAAACACATATACTAAATAGTATATGTAAAGACTAGATTAAATCAGTCTGATGGGTGACAATATGATCCTATCACTTGTGAATGATGCCCAGCTTGTGTGCAGTAAGGCAAACAGCACATTTATTTGTGACCTTTTTCAGTTCATAGTCGCACACCTCATGTAGCCTAGCCCATAGGACTATGTTTTGATAAAGTTTATCACAACTAAAGTGGCCAAATAACTTCTTAGAATTAAACACATTAATAAGCTTTACAATGGGTGTATAGTTAAATTGGCATACATACGCAGCACATGAGTTTCAAGTTTGGGGAAGAGAATTTTATAAAAAAATGACATGCATAATTGCATTGGCGATCACCATGTGCTCATTGAAGCGCTTATATAGTTGAAGACGGAAGTTTACCAACACTTAGGTTGGAGTCATTAAAACTCGTTTTTCAACCACTCCACAAATTTTATGTTAACAAACTATAGTTTGAGGCAAACAGGTTAGGACATCTACTTTGTGCATGACACAAGTAATTTTTCCAACAATTGTTTACAGATTATTTCACTTATAATTCAATGTATCACAATTCCAGTGGGTCAGGAGTTTACATACACTAAGTTGACTGTCTTTAAACAGCTTGGAAAATATCAGAAAATAGTCATGGCTTTAGAACCTTTCTGAAAGGCTAATTGACATAATTTGAGTCAATTTGCGTACCTGTGGATGTATTTCAAGGCCTACCTTCAAACTCTGTGCCTCTTTGCTTGACATGATGGGAAACTCAAATGAAATCAGCCAAGACCTAAAAAAAAAAAAAAAAAACACAGCAAAGGACCTTGTGAAGATGCTGGAGGAAACGGGTACAAAAGTATCTATATCCACAGTAAAACGAGTCCTATATCGACATAACCTGAAAGGCTGCTCAGCAAGGAAGAAGCCACTGCTCCAAAACCGCCATAAAAAAGCCAGACTATGGTTTGCAACTGCACATGGAGACAAAGATCGTACTTTCTGGAGAAATGTCCTCTGGTCTGATGAAACAAAAATAGAATGATGGTCATTATGGCCAAACAGTTATGTTTGGAGGAAAAAGGGGGAGGCTTGCAAGCTGAAGAACACCATCCCAACCGTGAAGCACGGGGGTGGCAGCATCATGTTGTGGGGGGTGCTTTGCTGCAGAAGGGACTTGTGCACTTCACAAAATAGATGGCATCATGAGGGAGGACAATTGTGGATATATTGAAGCAACATCTCAAGACATCAGTCAGGAAGTTAAAGCTTGGTCGCAAATGGGTCTTCCAAATGGACAATGACCCCAAGCATACTTCCAAAGTTGTGGCAAAATGACTTAAGGACAACAAAGTCAAGGTATTGGAGTGGCCATCACAAAGCCCTGACCTCAATCCTATAGAATATTTGTAGGCAGAACTGAAAAAGTGTGTGCGAGCAAGGAGGCCTACAAACCTGACTCAGTTACACCAGCTCTGTCAGGAGGAATGGGCCAAAATCCTCCCAACTTATTGTGGGAAGCTTGTGGAAGGCTACCTGAAACGTTTGACCCAAGTTAAACAATTTAAAGGCAATGCTACCAAATACTAATTGAGTGTATGTAAACTTCTGACCCACTGGGAATGTGATGAAAAATAAAAGCTGAAATAAATAATTCTCTACTATTATTCTGACATTTCACATTCTTAAAAAAAAGTGGTGAGCCTAACTGACATAAAACAGGGATTTTTTTACTAGGATTACATGTCAGGAATTGTGAAAAACTGAGTTTAAATGTATTTGGCTAAGGTGTATGTAAACATCCGACTTCAACTGTAATGTGAAAAAAGTCTAATAGTTTATCGACACTTATGCTAAACTTTCTGATCTGTTGTCAGCCTCATTGCACAAAATTTTTTGATGCTAGTGGTTGTAGCCAAGTTTTACATCTGTTTGATTTAAATGAGCGTATTTGATCTATTTCGTGGAGTTTTTTGGTGGTAGCTGGAGGGCCAGAGGTGTGATACCTGAAGCTTTGCTTCAGGCTCGATTGCAGAAACCAAAGCAAGAACAGCTGTCAGTTGCTAGCTAAAGTAGCCACTTGGCTAGCTAACTATAATAGACACAAATATAAACTGAACATGTAAAGTCTTGGGCCAATGTTTCATGAGCTGAAATAATAGATCCTACAAACTTTCTATATGCAAAAAAAATTATTCTCAAATTTTTAGCACATTTGTTTACATTCCTGTTAGTGAGCATTTCTCCTTTGCCAAGCTAATCCATCCACCTGACAGGTGTGGCATATTAATAAGATGATTAAACAGCGTGATCATTACACAGGTGCACCTTGTGCTGGGAACAATAAGAGTGCAGTTTTGTCACAACACATGCCACAGATGTCTAAACTATTGAGGGAGAATGCTATTGGCATACTGACTGCAAGAATGTCCACCAGAGCTGTTAATTTCACTACCATAAGCTGCCTCAAGTCATTTTAGAGAATTTGGCAGGACGTCAAGGAAGTTCGTTGTCCTCACCAGGGTCTTGACCTGACTGCAGTTCGGCGTCATAACTGACTTCAGTGGGAAAATGCTCACTTTCGATGGCCACTGGCAGGCTGGAGAAATGTGCTCTTCACAGATGAATCCTGGTTTCAACTGTACCGGGCAGATGTCAGCCAGCATGTATGGCGTCGTATTGGCCAGCGGTTTCCCGGATGTCAACTTTCTTAAGTTCTCCATGATGCCTTTAGGGTTATGGTATGGGCAGGCATAAGCTATGGACAACTAACACAATTGCATTTTACCTATGGCAATTGTAATGCAGAGATATCGTGTTGAGATCCTGAGACCCATTGTTGTGCCATTCATTCGCCACCATCACATGTTTCAGCATGATAATGCACAGCCCCATGTCGCAAGGATCTGTACACAATTCCTGGAAGCTGAAAATGTCCCAGTTCTTCCATGTCCTGCATAGTCACCAGACATGTCACCCATTGAGCATATTTGGGATGCTCTGGATCGATATGCACAACAGTGTGTTCCAGTTCCTGCCAATATCCAGCAACTCCGCACAGCCATTGAAGAGGAGTGGGACAACATTACACAGGCCACAATCAACAGCCTGATCAACTCTATGCAAAGGATAGATGTTGCGCTGAATGTGGCAAATGGTGGTCACCAGATACTGACTGGTTTTCTGATCCACGTCCTTAGCTTTTTTTAAAGGTATCTGTGATCAACATATGCATATCTGTATTCCCATTTTGTGAAATCCATTGATCAGTGCGTAATGATTTTTTTCAATTTACTGATTTCCTTACATGAACTGTAACTCAGTAAAATCTTATTGTTGCATGTTTCATTTTATATTATTGTTCAGCGTAGATTGCTAACAACAAATGGCACTGCATAACCCTGTTCATAATCAGTGTCTTGAAACCATTTAATCCACCGCCCTAACTAGTTGAGCTGACTAGCTATATGTTTAGCTAGCAATTTAATGTTAAGTATTTTATTGGCTTGTCTTCTACCACAAAATAAGTATTTCTTGGTAGAAGATTTTGACCAGAAGGTGGGGCTAAAGTGTAGGTTGTGATGTAGCTGTGTCCCCCAAAACAAGCAAAATGCTAGTACTTCCTTGTACAAGCACTGCTTAGATGCAATGTGACATCTCCTTAAAGTTTCTCCTTGCTCACTTTTCCTAATCATGCTCAGAGACCACTTCTTTGATGGCATGCCAATATGTATATTTAGACAGGGAAGTGCTGAATCTGTGTACAGTCTTCCCCGTTTTTGCAGAGGTACTGGGTAATTTATCCCTCACCGGGTTCCTATTCCTATAAATGGTTCACAGCATAAGCTCTCGCGGGGTGTCGGACCCCTGCTCCGTGGCCTTGCTGGCTTGGCTAAGCTTATGGCTTCCCTTTTTGACACGCGGAGAGGGCGGTGGAGTACCTCAAACGATACGGACGTCCACCGAGAAACTGAAAGAGACAATAGACCATGTACATGATCGGACAGCTCAGAGCTTCTTCTCTTTTCTGTCCATAACAACAAATTAGTTGGTGGAAGAGGCAGGGCAGGAGCAAGGAAGGAGGGTCTGGTCAAGCAAGGCATCCCCAGGGTCTAGATGCCCTATGGGATGCCTTGCTTGACTTGACCAGACCAGACCAGACCCTCCTTCCTTCCTTGAAAGAGAACGCCATGGGGGTCTATATATAGGGGCGGACCCCAGCCGTGACACAGGTGTAGACGGGAGTAAATCTGTCGTCACCTCGGGGTGGCGTCATGAGAGGGTGTAACATTTCTAGCTGAGGAACAATTTTAGGGTTTTCTCGCAAAGTTTATAGTTTTAGGCTGCAGTTGCAATTTGTTTGTTTTTTCTCTCACAAAAATGATATCTTACCATACAATGTAGCTATTTTAAATAATTTTGTAATTAATCAAACCATTGAAATATATTTGACGATTTCCAACGAACAAGATAGCTATCGAAAAGTGTCAGCGTGTTAAGTTAGCTAGCTAACGTGTTCATAGCTAGCAGCATGGAGTCAGGACATGACCAAACTGTTGCTGAGATAATGGATGTTGAGACTTCCAAGGAGAGAAGACGCATTGCCGAAACTCACTCATATGCTTGCTGTGTAAAAAAGGGGGGTGAATGTGATTCATACCCGAATACCAAGGAGCAACTTCCAAAGAAGCTGAGAAGTGAAGCATCACTGAGCCAGCTACAGGACAACATCGTCCGCATCCTCACGGCTAAAATCAAAGAGAGTGCAGATGACTTGGATTTGGTGAAAAAGAACACTATCAGTATCGTTGACCTGAAGAAAGCGATTGATTTCAATGCTGAGGAAGTAAATACTCTGAAGCAGCAGAACGCTGGTTGCAAAACTCAGGTTGCAAAGCAGGAGAAGAAACTCACGGAAGGAACATTGAGTCAAAGGTAAACTTTGACCGGTATGGTCGGAGATGGAATCTTCGAAGTTATGGAGTAACAGAAAAATCTGACGAGAACATAAAAGCAAGAGTGAAGGACATTTGCAGGGCAATAGTCCCGGAGGAGGAGCGGAATGTTGTTGCAGGTTCTCTGGATGTAGTGCACCGCCTGGGTAGGCTGAGAGATGGGGGAGAACAACCAGCCACCACGACCAGTGATCATGAGATTCATCTCCAGGACAGCGAGGGATATGACATGGAAAAGTGCAAAGAAAAATGACTATTTAAAGAAGAACAATCGGAGCTTCAAAGAGGATCTGACCGCATTTGACAAAGAAGCTCGGACCAAGTGAGTTGTGCAGGACTGAGTTATTTGCATCTGATAAAACTTTATATTTCTTGAGGAAAGAGCATTGTTTCTGTGAGCCAAGCTTTTTATGGCAGAGAAATTCACACTGGCACTTAATGTTAGTTTGATGGCTATTCGTTTTACCAATCTATGGGTCAATGTTATTTGCAATTGTATAAAAACAAAATATATACACTGCTCAAAAAAATAAAGGGAACACTAAAATAACATCATAGATATGAATGAAATAAACTTATTAAATACTTTTTTCTTTACATAGTTGAATGTGCTGACAACAAAATCACACAAAAATTATCAATGGAAATCAAATTTATCAACCCATGGAGGTCTGGATTTGGAGTCACACTCAAAATTAAAGTGGAAAACCACACTACAGCCTGATCCAACTTTGATGTAATGTCCTTAAAACAAGTCAAAATGAGGCTCAGTAGTGTGTGTGGCCTCCACGTGCCTGAATGACCTCCCTACAACGCCTGGGCATGCTCCTGATGAGGTGGCGGATGGTCTCCTGAGGGATCTCCTCCCAGACCTGGACTAAAGCATCCGCCAACTCCTGGACAGTCTGTGGTGCAACGTGGCGTTGGTGGATGGAGCGAGACATGATGTCCCAGATGTGCTCAATTGGATTCAGGTCTGGGGAACGGGCGGGCCAGTCCTTAGCATCAATGCCTTCCTCTTGCAGGAACTGCTGACACACTCCAGCCACATGAGGTCTAGCATTGTCTTGCATTAGGAGGAACCCAGGGCCAACCGCACCAGCATATGGTCTCACAAGGGGTCTGAGGATCTCATCTCGGTACCTAATGGCAGACAGGAACGTTCTCCACGGCGTCTCCAGACTCTGTCACGTCTGTCACATGTGCTCAGTGTGAACCTGCTTTCATCTGTGAAGAGCACAGGGCGCCAGTGGCGAATTTGCCAATCTTGGTGTTCTCTGGCAAATGCCAAACGTCCTGCACGGTGTTGGACTGTAAGCACAATCCCCACCTGTGGACGTTGGGCCCTCATACCACCCTCATGGAGTCTGTTTCTGACCGTTTGAGCAGACACATGCACATTTGTGGCCTGCTGGAGGTCATTGTGCAGGGCTCTGGCAGTGCTCCTCCTTGCACAAAGGCGGAGGTAGTGGTCCTGCTGCTGGGTTGTTGCCCTCCTACGGCCTCCTCCACGTCTCCTGATGTACTGGCCTGTCTCCTGGTAGCGCCTCCATGCTCTGGACACTACGCTGACAGACACAGCAAACCTTCTTGCCACAGCTCGCATTGATGTACCATCCTGGATGAGCTGCACTACCTGAGCCACTTGTGTGGGTTGTAGACTCCGTCTCATGCTACCACTAGAGTGAAAGCACCGCCAGCATTCAAAAGTGACCAAAACATCAGCCAGGAAGCATAGGAACTGAGAAGTGGTCTGTGGTCACCACCTTCAGAACCACTCCTTTATTGGGGGTGTCTTGCTAACTGCCTATAATTTCCACCTGTTGTCTATTCCATTTGCACAACAGCATGTGAAATGTATTGTCAATCAGTGTTGCTTCTTAAGTGGACAGTTTGATTTCACAGAAGTGTGATTGACTTGGAGTTACATTGTGTTGTTTAAGTGTTCCCTTTATTTTTTTGAGCAGTGTATATATTTAGGTCAACCACTTGCCTGGTGCAAAGGACAGTTTTTATTTGCAACTAGTAGGAACTTACATTTTTGTGAGAACTCGATTCATGTGGACGTATGCAAGTTTAATGTTCTTCATATAGTCACTGTGATAGTAAATGTCCATTTCTGTTTTTTTCTATTAATGCCAGGGGAATCCGTAATACTTTGAAAGGAAATCTTTATTTTTGTATTGTAAGGGTAAGAGTGCCGACTTTTATTTCGTTCAAGAAACTCATGCCTGTTCCACAGATACTGCGTTTTGGAAGAGGCAATGGGGGAATGATATTTGGTTTTCATTTGGTACTAATCGGTCAGCAGATGTCGCTATTTTAAAAGGCAACTTTAAGGGTCATGTATTGAGTCATGAAGCAGATAATACAGGGAGATGCATTCTACTATTAGTAGATGTCAACCACACTCAATTCATTGTTGCAAATACTTATGCCTCCAAGAACAAGTCAAGTAACTGTGTTTTATTTAGAGACATTGATAGGAAAATAAGTAAAATTATGTCTAAATTTCCATTGGCCAAAGTAATATGGGGTGGAGATTTTAATACAGTATTACATGATAATCTACATAGATGGCCTCTTAATGATAGCAATTCAGTTTGTGATAAGGAATATATGTCTAAGTTTAGGTGTTCTAGATATTTGGAGACAGAACCCAGATAAGATTTATGTTTACATGGAGTACCAAAGATTTATCTAAACAATCCCGTATTGATTAATGGCTGATATCTGAAGATATGGCTGACAAGGTTGATACAGTCTCGATTGAACCATACATTTTAACAGACCACAAAGGGATCTCAATAAAGATAAATATGCATGGTTTGTCAACAAAAAAATTGATATAAGGCTTTTGGCTATTTCAATGGGGAAAGAAATTGCTTGTGCCAAGTGAGAGAAAGAATATGACATCATAAAGGGAATAATGGATTATACAAAAAAAACTGAACTAACTAATCAGGAGTTACTGGAGCTATAATCATTGCAAAAGCAGTTAGACTGTATCTACAAGGAAAAGGCCCGGGGAGCGTTTGTAAGATCAAGACAAATGGATGGAAGAGGGAGAGAAAAATACAAAATATTTCTTTAATTTAGAAAAAAGGGCAGGCGAAAAGACTTCCATAAGTAAATTAATGATTAATAATACTCCCAATGAAAATCCAAAAGAAATCTCTCAGCATGTTGCCCAGTTTTATCAGAGTCTGTATACATTAGCCCAGTCAACTGCCAATATGGATCTTTTCTTAGACAATGTAGAAAACATTTCTAAGAAGATAGATACTGATTTCAGGGATTTTTGTGATGAGTTATCTGAAATTGAGATAAAAGACTGTATTAAAAGCATTAAGGGCAATAGGTCCCCTGGAAATGACGGTTTAATAAGTGAGTTTTATAAAGCATTCAATGATAAATTGATTCCTTTTATTCTTGCTATGTTCCAAGAATCAATAGAAAAGGGGGAGTTACCGGCTTCCTTAAAGCAAGGTGTAATTACTTTGATTCCCAAACCTAATAAGGATAGTCTTTATATAGACAACTGGAGGCCCATTAGCCTGTTGAATAATGATGGGAAATTATTTGCCCTTGTATTTGCTAAGAGGTTGAAGCAAGGCTTGCATCATATAATTGATGAAGAACAATCGGGTTTTATGCACGATAAGGTTACTTATCTTGGAATTGTTATATGCAAGAATGAAAAACAAAGGAGTGAATTAAACTTTAACCCCATTATTGAGAAAACAAAGAAGAAATTGAACCTCTGGTTGCTGAGAGATATTTTATTGTCCAAAGCTGAAGGGTTATCCAGATCGGTTTATGTCTCGTTATCACTTGAATTATCCACTAAAATTGTAAAGGACTTAGATAAGATTCTTTATAATTTTATTTGGAGGAACAAGCCTCACTATCTACAGAAATATATTTTCACTAATACCCAAGAACAAGGAGGTCTTGAGGTTTTAGATTTCAATACTCTAAATAATACTTTTAAAATAAATTGGATTCTGAAGTATATTAAGAACCAGAACAGTATTTGGAATGTATTCCTCAAGTATTTATTTGACTGTTTGTGGTTTAGAATTTTTGCTGTTGACAAAATCCCAGTAGAATTGGCCAAATTCCATTAGCAGGCAATTTTAGCTTGAATGTTAGCGTATAAACACAATTTGTCCCCTCACAGATGCTTTCTATGGAACAACAAAGATATACGAAGATATACGTCTCTCTTTTTTCGTAACTGGTTTGAGAATAAAATTATTTTGGTTGGTCAGTTACTGAATGAGGATGGATATCTACTCTCATATGGGGAATTTCTTGATAAGTTTAAAATTCCAGTAACCCCGAAAGAATATGCAATTGTTTTTGGTCAAATATCTATGGTGATATTTATCTATGGTGAGATTTATGGGGATATTTATCTATGGTGAAGGACCTCGGCGTTACTCTGGACCCTGATCTCTCTTTTGACGAACATATCGAGACTGTTTCCAGGACAGCTTTTTTCCATCTACGTAACATTGTAAAAATCAGAAACTTTCAGTCCAAAAATGATGCAGAAAGGTTAATCCATTCTTTTGTCACTTCTAGGTTAGACTACTGCAATGCTTTACTTTCTGGCTACCCGGATAAAGCACTAAATAAACTTCAGTTAGTGCTAAACACGGCTGCTAGAATCTTGACTAGTCATATTACTCCAGTGCTAGCCTCTCTACACTGGCTTCCTGTTAAGGCAAGGGCAGATTTCAAGGTTTTACTGCTAACCTACAAAGCATTACATGGGCTTGCTCTTACCTATCTTTCCAATGTGGTCCTGCCGTACATTCCTACACGTACGCTACGGTCACAAGACGCAGGCCTCCTTACTGTCCCTAGAATATCTAAGCAAACAGCTGGAGGCAGGGCTTTCTCCTATAGAGCTCAATTTTTATGGAATGGTCTGCCTATCCATGTGAGAGATGCAGACTCGGTCTCAACCTTTAAGTCTTTATTGAAGACTCATCTCTTCAGTATGTCCTATGATTGAGTGTAGTCTGGACCAGGAGTGTGAAGGTGAACGGAAAGGCACTGGAGCAACGAACCACCCTTGCTGTCTCTGCCTGGCCGGTTCCCCTCCACTGGGATTCTCTGCCTCTAACCCTATTACAGGGGCTGAGTCACTGGCTTACTGGTGCCGTGGCTGAGATCTTGTGGGCTATACTCGGCCTTGTCTCAGGATCGTAAGTTGGTGGTTGAAGATATCCCTCTAGTGGTGTGGGGGCTGTGCTTCGGCAGAGTGGGTGGGTTATATCCTGCCTGTTTGGCCCTGTCCGGGGGTATCGTCGGACGGGGCCACAGTGTTTCCCGACCCCTCCTGTCTCAGCCCCCAGTATTTATGCTGCAGTAGTTTGTGTCGGGGGGCTAGGGTCTGTCTGTTATATCTGGAGTATTTATTCTCTTATCTGGTGTCCTGTGTGAATTTAAGTATGCTCTCTCTAATTCTCTCTCTCTTTCTTTTTTCCCCTTCTCTCTCTCTCTCTCTCTCTCTCTCTCTCTCTCTCTCTCTCTCTCTCTCTCTCTCTCTCTCTCTCTCTCTCTCTCTCTCTCTCTCTCTCTCTCTCTCTCTCTCTCTCTCTCTCTCTCTCTCTCTCTCTCTCTCTCTCTCTCTCTCTCTCTCTCGACCTGAGCATTAGGACCATTCCTCAAGGCCTACCTGGCCTGATGACTCCTTGATGTCCCGAGTCCACCTGGCCGTGCTGCTTCTCCAGTTTCAACTGTTCTGCCTGTTTTATGAACATTTTAAAATCTTGTCCATGTTTTGTTATAATCTGCACCCGGCACAGCCAGAAGAGGACTGGCCACCCCTCACAGCCTGGTTTCTTCCTAGGTTTTGGCCTTTCTAGGGAGTTTTTCCTAGCCACCGGGCTTTTACACCTGCATTGCTTGCTGTTTGGGGTTTTAGGCTGGGTTTCTGTACAGCACTCTGTGACATCAGCTGACATAAGAAGGGCTTTATAAATAAATTAGAAAATTTGATTTGTGATATACAATGGGGGAAAGCATGAACAATTGTTAACAAATATTGTATCAATAACAAGGTAAAGGAAGTTTCATTTAAAATGTTACATAGAATTTATCCTGTGAAACATGTTTTGAAAAGATTCAAGCTGAATATTGACTATAAATGTGATATCTGTGGAATGGAGAAGGAACTATTGAATGGTACTATTGAATGGTTTTGATATCATGATTTATTTCAGAAATTCTGACATAGATAAAGATTATATTTAGTTCAACTGCTAATAATACTAGGTCAATTTTATATTCACAAATGCAAATGGTCTAATTCAAAACCTAACTTTTTTCACTTTATAAATGAAGTTAAACAATATGGCACTACTTTAACTAAAATGAAAAACAAAAAGGCAATTAAAACCTGTATTATTAATGAATATGATTTGTTTGTTTAGGATTCCTGGCAATGTAAATAGTTTATATGTATGCTTGTTTGCATGTGACTATTCCTTGTTTGTTGATATTTGTTAATATATTTAAAATCCTCACCTCGGATGTAATCCCTCCGCTGCGGAGTAATACCAATCTATAGGAGTGATCCAATATAGTGAAACATAACATTTGCCTAGAAGAACCAATATCTTTTATTACCAATATCTTTTATAACCAATATCTTTTATAAAAGTGTGCGCTGTCTCTAAGACCTATGACATCATTCACCACAGTCAGTTCAAGGCTCGAGCAAAGATTATATTGACTGGCTATGACATCATTCACCACAGTCAGTTCAAGGCTCGAGCAAAGATTATATTGACTGGGAGAGAAGTGAGGCGAGGGGGAGACTAAGTGACAAAGTTTTTGGTGACAATCAGCTTTGTAATCAGCAATATTTTTGCGTTATGGTTTGTAAGTGTAACGGTGTAATTAAATTGTTAAATTCTTGCATAAAATGGGTATTATGCCACCTCCGGGTAGATTCGTGTGTTTACATTGTCTAATACACTCAGTGATAAAATTATGGGATTCTGGGTAATCCACAGCAGATTTATGGACAATTGCTATTGTTGAGTTGAAAATGGAATGGTCCCGGGAGAGAAATGTATAAAATCCACCTTTTACATCGTACATTAGCAATTTATGTTTGGCTTCAAATAAACCACTCTTTATGTTACTTGCCGAATCTCCGATTTCTTGTTAGTTAAGGCAAATATGTTGTATATTCCAGGTGTATTATATTTTTAAGTTACTTTTATATTTTGAATACTAAAATATATGATGTTGTAAATATGAGATTACACATGGAAACAATGTATTTTTATTATAGTAAATTAGGAATTATTAGAAATTGTTAAATCCACTATACGATCACAATGACCTTGATAGACATTTTGATCGTTTTTTTGTTAGTATATTATACAGCAGATTTATGGAGAATTGCTGTGGGAGTGATATTTATATTCCGTATATCCCATTGCAGCTTTAAATGAACTACACGGAACCAGGAAGGTTACATAAACTAAATATATTTGGATTGTTTTAACACTTTTTTGGTTACTACATGATTCCATGTGTTATTTCCTAGTTTTGATGTATTCAATATTATTCTACAATGTAGAAAGAATAACCCTTGAATTAGTAGGTGTGTCCAAACTTTTGACTGGTACAGTATATTGGAATCACAGAAATGCCTTTTCCTATGCTGTCAATTGCACATTTTTCTTTCTGTTCTTGGAGAACTGGCATGTTTTCATACTGTATTGCTCCCTGAATTTATTAAAGAGAAATAATGTGAACATTCTGTCTTGTAAGATATGATGGTAGGGAAAATATTTGTGCATAATTTACATGTGCTGTTTATAATATTTAACATGTTATGATGAATATGCTTGGAGGAATGATTACACATTTGGGTAAAATCAACGGTCTTTGATATGAGGTGCCATCGATGGGTTGGTTGTTTCGTAACAAAACCGACGTGAGTGCAACTATGGGGCAAAACAGACTTGGCTTAGATTGTTGACAACATGTAAAATATATTACAGTTGTTGGTTAAGTAACGTAGCTAGTTCATTTTAGCCATATGAGCATTGACATGAAATCAGTCAAAACAAGACATGGTATCAAGAACAAGAATGAAACTAGCTGAAGCATGGCAGTTTCTTGTCATTGTGGGTAGCTATTTGGCCATCCAGAATCAAAACAACTCACTGACCTCTGCCCATTTTAGCTGCACATGGTCAGCTAAAACATCTATTAGCCAATCACATTTCTTGTTGTTAACTTCTTCTCTCCAATAGACAGTGACGTTCTTACATTGTCAGAGAGCGACCAGAAAGTTTTCAAAATGGGTCTCGAAAGTACTACGGTGTGGTAAGAATAACACACATCTTGTTTGATTTAACGTTATATCTGTTTCATAAAATATTTCTCTATACGTTACAATGAAGGAAACGACGACGCAATTGTCTACTTCTTGGGGTAAAATTGTTTATGCCAGCTAAACCAGTGAAGTAGGGGGATTGCTACTGACTGACTGAGTCATTAGCTAGCTAGCTAACGTTATCTATCGGTGACAGGCAACATCAAGGGGCACAATTCGTCAACGCTTTTCATTATCATATACGTTACTTGTCACTTTCAACACATCTATAACAAACCAATGGCACCCGTTTGCCTACTAGCATATAAGGTTATTAACTAGCTTTGCCTGCCATTTAGCTAAACGTTAGCTTAGCTTGTATGCTAATCGAGAGGTTGCCTAACGTTAATTGCTAGCTAGACAGACAATAACTGGAGCTAACGGTTTGTCTTTGATTGCAATTTATTCAGCCTAGTTATTATTCATATTTCCGGGTGTATATCAATTGGCTTCTTTACATATGTAATATTTCTGGGTGCTCCAGCTACTTGGCTAGAGTCCCCTGGCCCTGTGAATATTTATTAACGCGGGTTCAATTTGATCTGAGGCCAGCCTTCTAAAGGGGGCGGGCGTTGCCCATTCCTGTCCTACATGTTCACATGTCCAGATAGGCATAAGAATGGCATTTGTTGATTTTATCTAGCTGTTTACAATGTCTTTCATTAGCTACCCCTTTTACATTTTGCAGTGTCACCATTCTGAAAGCAGGTGTTTATACAGCTGTGCGATAAGGACACAAATCCATATCGCTATACATTGCCTGAATTGATGCGATGATGATAAATGGAACGATAAAACTAAAACATTAGTGTGCATTTTTTTAAATTAGCATTTAAACTGCTGCTACCGGTAGTTTGATTGTAGTAGCCATCAATTGTCCCATTAACCCATATTAGCACCCTTATTTAATTTTAAACTTCTCATTTCTCTAGTATAGGCTACTTATCGTAATGACCATTGTCAGCAAAATGCCTGCAATAAATGATTTGTATGATCAGTGTCGATAAACTGAAAATTATCATCCCAGCTCTACTTAGCAGCATTAACCATTCTGATAATCCTATGTTCTTCAGTCCGACTCATTTATGTCCCTCTCTCATCTCCAGTGTGGACAATAGTGAGTATATGCGCAATGGAGACTTCCTGCCCACTAGACTACAAGCCCAGCAAGATGCCGTCAACATCGTCTGTCGCTCCAAAACTCCCCGAGAACAATGTCGGCCTAATCTCGATGGCAAAGTAAGCTTGTGTTTTTTTGTGTGTTCAAAATATGAGTTGTCTGATTGAGAACTAGGAGAACAAACAACTATTCTGAAACAAGTGTTTCATATGAACTTGTGAGTCTGAGACAAATTGAACTGTGTGGCCTGTAAAATAATATGGAGGTGTTTAGATGGATAGTGGTGTTTAGATGGAAAACTGATGCCTTGACTAACAGGCATTCCCAGTTTTAATGCTGTTTGGTTGGACTTTTTTTGCTTGACTGCAGTAACTGAGTTATCGACCACACTGACCTCTGGACACTGGCCGCATCCTGTCCAAACTGCACGCTATCCAGCCCAAAGGCAAGATCTGCTTCTGCACTGGCATCCGGGTGGCCCATGTGAGTGTCATTGCCTCTGCATAAAATGTCTTTGAAAATGTAATGTAAGCCAAACAATTATTTTACACTGAGTTACACAAAGGTTACAATTGAGCAGGCTAGTGTTGTGTGTGTTCATGCATAATGGGATTTTCTCTGTGTCTATGTAGCTGGCCCTAAAGCACAGACAAAGGAAGAACCACAAGATGAGGATAATTGCCTTTGTGGGCAGCCCTGTGGAAGACCATGACAAGGATGTGAGTTTGCCACCTACCAGTGTCTTATCTAAACATATATTTATCTTACTTTGATGATGTAGAAACTAGCCTAACAGAGTATTATGTAATTTTTCTCACAATGGTACTATTCTCTGTCACATACAATTTCTGTATGAAATGAATGTACATTATAGCTGGTCCCACAGAAGGTGTGTTTTCAACAATAGACATGCAGCTTGTCACCATGGTTACTGGTCTTTCTCTCCCCCTCTGCTTCCGTTCCTCCCAATCTATGGCCCCCACAGCTCGTTAAAATGGCCAAGTGCTTAAAGAAAGAGAAGGTCAATGTGGATATTATACATTTTGGGGAAGAGGTAAGAATTGTTTCCTTGTGCCAGTATTTTTAATTAGCCATATTATTTTTATGTATACTGTTGAAGTCATAAGTTTACATACACTTAGGTTGGAGTCATTAAAACTCGTTTTTCAACCACTCCACACATTTGTTGTTAACAAACTATAGTTTTGGCAAGTCTTTTAAGACATCTACTTTGCATGACACAACACATTTTTCCAACAATTGTTTGTTTATAGACAGATTATTTCACTTATTTCACTCACTGAATCACAATTCCAGTGGGTCAGAAGTTTACATACACTAACTTGACTGTGCCTTTAAACAGCTAGGAAAATTCCAGAAAATTATGTCATGGCTTTAGAAGCTCCTGATAGGCTAATTTACATAATTTGAGTCAATTGGAGGTGTACCTGTGGATGTGGGATTCGAAATGGTCGGTAATCTGTTTGTTAACTTGGCTTTCAAAGACCTTTAGAAAGGCAGGGTAGGATAGATATAGGTCTGTAGCAGTTTGGGTCAAGAGTGTCTCCCCCTTTGAAGAGGGGGATGACCACAGCTGCTTTCCAGTCTTTGGGAATCTCAGACAACACGAAAGAGAGGTTGACCAGGCTAGTAATAGGGGTTGCAACAATATCGGCAGATAATTTTAGAAAGAAAGGGTCCAGATTGTCTAGCCCGGCTGATTTGTATGGGTCCAGATTTTGCAGCTCTTTCAGAACATCAGCTAACTGGATTTGGGAGAAGGAGAAATGGGGGAGGCTTAGGCGAGTTACTGAGGGGGGTGCAGTGCTGTTGACCGGGGTAGGGGTAGCCAGGTGGAAAGCATGGCCAGCCGTAGAAAAATGCTTATTGAAATTCTCAATTATTTTGGGTTTATCGGTGGTGACAACGTTTCCTATCCTCAGTGCAGTGGGCAGCTGGGAGGAGGTGCTCTTGTTCTCCATGGACTTTACAGTGTCCCAGAACTTTTTTGAGTTTGTGTTACAGGTAGCAAATTTCTGCTTGAAAAAGCCAGTGTATATTGGTTCCTGACTTCCCTGAAAAGTTGCATATCACGGGGGCTGTTCGATGCTAATGCAGATCACCACAGGATGTTTTTGTGCTGGTCAAGGGCAGTCAGGTCTGGAGAGAACCAAGGGCTATATCTGTTCCTGGTTCTAAATGTCTTGAATGGGGCATGCTTATTTAAGATGGTGAGGAAGGCACTTTTAAAGAATAACCAGGCATGATGGAATGAGGTCAATATCCTTCCAGGATACCCGGGCCAGGTTGATTAGAAAGGCCTGCTCGCTGAAGTGTTTTAGGGAACGTTTGACAGTAATGAGGGGAGGTCGTTTGACCGCAAACCCATTACGGATGTAGGCAATGAGGCAGTGATTGCTTAGATCTTGGTTGAGAACAGCAGAGGTGTATTTGGAGGGCAAGTTAGTTAGGATGACATCTATGAGGGTGCCCGTGTTTACGGCTTTAGGGTTGTACCTAGTAGGTTCATTGATTTGTGTGAGGTTTAGGGCATCAAGCTTAGATTGTAGGATGGCCGGGGTGTTAAGCATGTCCCAGTTTAGGTCACCTAGCAGCACGAACTCTGAAAATAGATGGGCGGCAATCAGTTCACATATGGTATCCAGAGCACATCTGGGGGCAGAGGGTGGTCTATAGCAAGCGGCAACAGTGAGAGACTTGTATCTAGAAAGGTAGATTTTTAAAAGTAAAAGTTCAAATTGTTTGGGTACAGACCTGGATAGTAAGACAGAACTCTGCAGGCTATCTCTGCAGTAGATTGCAACACCGCCCCCTTTGGCTGTTCTATCTTGTCTGAAAATGTTGTAGTTAGGGATGGAGATTTCAATGTTTTTGGTGGTCTTCCTAAGTCAGGATTCAGACACGGCTAAGACATCCCCCATCCATTCTTGGGTGTGACAGCTCTTTCCTCACAAGCTATTTCAGGTTGGATGGGGGAGCGTTGCTGCACAGCTATTTTCTGGTCTATTCACAGATGTGCGATCGGGGTCTAGGCTCTGGCTGGGCCACTCAAGAATATTCAGAGACTTGTCCCGAAGCCACTCCTGCATTGTCTTGGCTGTGTGCTTAGTGTCGTCCTGTTTGAAGGTGAACCTTCGCCCCAGTCTGAGGTCCTGAGCACTCTGGAGCAGGTTTTCATCAAGGGTTTCTCTGTACTTTACTCCGTTCATCTTTGCCTCGATCCTGACTGGTCTCCCAGTCCCTGCCGCTGAAAAACATCCCCACAGCACAATGCTGCCGCCACAATGTTTCGCTGTAGGGATGGTGCCAGGTTTCCTCAGATGTGACACTTGGCATTCAGGCCAACGAGTTCAATGTTGGTTTCATCAGATCAGAGAATTTTTCTCATGGTCTGAGAGTCCTTTAGGTGCAATTTTGGCAAGCTCCCAGCAGGATGATGTGCCTTTTTACTGAAGAGTGGCGTCCGTCTGGCCATTCTACCGTGAAGGCCTGATTGGTGGAGGGCTGCAGAGATGGTTGTCCTTCTGGAAGGTTCTCCCATCTCCACAGAGGAAGTCTGGAGCTCTGTCAGTGACCATTGGGTTCTTGGTCACCTCCCTGCCCAAGACCCTTCTCCCCCGATTGCTCAGTTTGGCCGGGCGGCCAGCTCTAAGAGGAGTCTTGGTGGTTCTTCCATTTTAAGAATGATGGAGGCCACTGTGTTCTTGGAGACCTTCAATGTTGCAGACATTTTTTGGTACCCTTCCCCAGAACTGTGCCTCGACACAATCCTTTTTCGGAGCTCTACGGACAATTCCCTTGACCTCATTGCTTGGTTTTTGCTCTGACATGCAGTCAACCTTGGGACCTTTATATAGACAAGTGCCTTTCCAAATCATGTCCAATCAATTGAATTTACCACAGGTAGACTCCAATCAAGTTGTGGAAACATCTCAAGGATGGAAACAGGATGCACCTGAGCTCAATTTCGAGTCTCCTAGCAAAAGGTCTGAATACGTATGTAACTAAGGTATGTTTTTTTTGTTTTTTTATTAGCAAAAATTGGTAAAAATCTGTTTTTGCTTTGTCATTATGGGGGCGTGTGTGTGTGGATTGGGGCAGTAAGGCAGTAACCTATCAAAATGTGGGAAAAGTCAAGGGTTCTGAATACTTTCCGAAGGGGGGGGGTGTGGTATGTGTGATTAACACAATTCCTTGGTTTTAACTCCTGCTTGTTTACATTCCAAGCTAAATACATTTATTTTATACATTTTCATAGATAACACAGTATTAACTCCTGAATGGTTCATTCTCTCTCTCCCCTTCTCTCATATTCTCTATTGTGTGTGTGTCTCTCCCTCCAACGTCCTCCAGGAGTTCAATACGGAGAAGCTGACTGCCTTCATCAACACTCTGAATGGGAAGGAAGGTACGGGTTCCCACCTGTTGACTGTACCCCCAGGGCCTAGCCTGGCTGACGCCCTGCTCTCCTCCCCCATCCTGGCTGGGGAGGGAGGCTCCATGATGGGCCTGGGCGCCAGCGACTTTGAGTTTGGCGTGGACCCCAGCGCCGACCCCGAGCTTGCTCTGGTAAAAAGGCAATAGGGTTCCTTTTAAAGTGACATTTTTGCATTTACATTTTGGTAATTTAGCAGATGCTCTTATCCAGAGTGACCTTAGTCAGTGAACCAGAGTTACCAGCATACAGTTTCTCTGGCCTTTAACTCTAACTGTGTCCCTCTCTACTCAGGCTCTCCGTGTGTCCATGGAAGAGCAGAGACAAAGGCAGGAGGATGAGGCTCGCCGGGTGGCCGTTGCTTCTGTCACCACAGCAGACGGTTAAGGATAAATATGTGTGTATGTAGTGAGTAAGTTTTGTGTATCCCTTTGTCTGATGTATTATTTATGCATAAACATTTTAATTTCTCACGTATGTTAGGTATAAAGAAGAATATAGATGTTTGTACTGTAATGGTTTAATTGACTCGCTCTCTCAGAATCCGAGGATGCCCTACTAAAGATGCCGGTGTCTCAGCCTGAGACGGGTGGTGCTGCAGTTCTGCCTGACTTCAGCAATATGACAGAGGAGGACCAGATTGCATACGCCATGCGGATGTCTCTGGCCGAGTGAGTGCGTTATAATCACCATCCACACTCATGCTTTCAGAATAGCACCCAATGATTAAAAATGGACCATAGGTAGGCATTTTTTTTACCATTTCGTTTTAAAGCTTGGTACTTACCAATGATCTGGACTGTCATAGTTACACTGACACACCGCAAACCAAAACAAAGGGACAGATGCAGCCACTTGACATTTCCAGATACATAGTTTCCATATGATATACATTTTATTTGATTTTGACTCTCTCCCTCCATTCCCTACCAACCCGTCCCTGTGATTAGAGTATGGAGATGCTATGGACACAGGTGCCCTCATGGACACTGAAACTGCCGAGGTAGGTAACTCGCATGATCAATGAAATCAGAAACCATATAGTTTGTTTTTCAATACAGTCGTGTGATGTCGGTCCGCTAAAATTTCCCAGTTGCAGTTTATGAAACACGCCCTTTCTCGATTTAGTCACTGGTGTTTTGTCTCATTCATGTGTAAGTTCTCCCTTCCAATCAGAATCACCTCTATTTGCAAGTACATGTACCAGGAAATTGACCTGCTGAAATGGTTCTGACAACAAACAGAATATATAATCAGTGCCCTTATTAATGATGTGCCTTGTGGTTCTTCCTCAGGAGGAGGATGACCAGACCAGGACCCAGACAGACCAGACAATAAGACCAAACCGGATTGCCACCAGGATTGTCATATCGGAATACAATCTAAAAATGGAATATCCATCTTTTCCGGTTTCTGATTTACCCCATTTTAAGTGACTGACTCGCAGACTGACTGGCATTATATGTTGTATTTAATGACAGGTCCCCAAGCTTGTAAACTAAACAATATTATTTTTTGCTTTTGCAATAAATAAGATGGATGAAGCTTGTTGGTATGTATACCTGTCTCTTTGATTGCTTTCCCATTCCCCACTCCCCTCTCAACCCCATATAGCTAGAACAGGAAAGCTTAGAGAGGTGTGTGAACTATTGTGGCAATAATTAACATATCTGTTTTTATTGTGTTAACATTTAGAATTAACAAATGACATTTGTCCGCATGTGGCACCATTGCCATGACAATTTATTTGTGTAGCTTCGGCAATAAAAAAATGCATTAATACAATGATCTGATAGGACCTCTTCATCGTGTGGCAGGAAGTAAAGGCACTTCATCTGGAGCGAGCGACGATAGTGGAATCACAGATCCAGGTAAACTATAAAAAAAAAAAAATATGTGCAATTGATAATCAAAATACCGGTCCCAACAATTGTCCACAGTGACAATGATCTATGGTTATTTCCCAGTAACTCGTTATGGATGCATGGAATGGCCTCCGCTAAAGGACCCCTCGCTCCGCTTGGGCTCAGCGCGACCGGGCCAAATAGCTGCGAGACGTTTGTGGTTTTAAATGATTGATTAATTGTGAAGCCATAGCAGGTTAACGTCCACGCCCAGTGAATTCATCTATTGAACACATAAACATCATTGGATTCCTTTGCTAGTTAGCTAAATATGTTGCTAGTCTCGTCGTAGATTTCAGCTAGCTAGCGTTAGCTGTTGACAATCGTAGCGAGACGGGCTGCCTGTGTCAAACTGCATTGTGTTCATGCTAGCTGGCTAGGTAACAGCAGCACCCCTTTCGCAATGTTTACTGTATGCAATGTAGAGAAGCTGGCTAATGTTCGTGTGGGCTTAACAGTCGCTACCACTGCTCGGTCAAATAAATCCTGTTCGACTTGGATCTGTGTTAATAACTTGCTTAGCTACTAACTAGTCTAGCTAGCTACCTTTACTGAACTGCAACATGTAAGGATAGCCAACTGGCTATTCATTTAGCAATTTCAATGATAAATTAGAAACACAGGATGTTTTAAACTTGGAATCATATCACTCATTTTCTGTCCTCTTGGTTTACCCTCTCTTGCAGGATTTGGTCCCGGCATGGGGGACATGAAGACCCCAGATTTCGATGACCTATTAGCAGCATTTGACATTCCCGACATCGATGCTAAAGAGGCCATCCAGTCTGCTGATGAGGCTGATGGGCCAGGCGGTGCACCTCTGGGAAAGCCGGACGGTGGGGTTGGTGTAGGGCCATCTCTGAGACCACCTAGCCCCCCGGACCCCCAGGCTGACACCCCTATTGTCAGCGTTATCGTAAAGAACTGTGTACAACCTGACAACATCGATGGAGGGGATGAGGACACAGACCAGAACACTATGGACAGCATTGCCGGGGTCGCTGTGGGTCCACAACTCGCTGCCTGTGCCCCAGGCATGCCAGAATCTGAACCACTCAACCACAATGGGTTTGGGGCTGCTGGTATGACTATGCCCCTAACCCAGGCTCAGTCCCAATCTAATGGGGAGTCGTGGTCAGTGTGTACCCCCAAAACAGAGGGTGGAGGAAGCGGTGCTGGCTTAACTAAATCGGTCAAGCAGGTTGGCAATATATTCAACAGACTGAAGCCTCTCATGGCGCAAGGGTCAGGAGACCCTGTAGGGAGGGCGAGGAAGATGCAGCTCCTACAGCAGCAGCACACACGGCAAGAGGCAGGCAAAGATGCTTTGTTATCCTCCTCTTCATCTGTTGTGTCTGGGTCTCTTGTCTCAGGAGTGTCAGTAGGACTGTCCTCTCCTTTCTTCCCGCCTTCCAAGCCTCTGCTCCCGTCCCCGCCATCCGCCCTCTCCTCACACCCGTTGCACTCATCTCAGCCGTTTAACGGGGCACCTAAAGCCGGCCCGGCATTATGTCCCAGAGACTCTGAGGGGGATGATTCCGATCCGGACCTAGGGCCCCCGCTGCTGATCCAGGAACCCCCTGACTCCCCCTCCCGTACCCCTCCCAAACTCACCCGTCGTTTTAGGTCCTCTGCTGGCCGCTCTGACTCCACCTATCCCGTGGCCTCATCGGCAGCTCACCCCAAACCAGGGGACACTCCCTCGGGCTGTAGCGTGACCTCCTCAACCGCCCAGTCAGGCTCCACCAAGAGTCTACCACAGGAAGACAAACACCCAGAGCATGTTATAGAAGAGCGAGACTCACCTGAAAGTCCTGAGCCAGAGAGACCCAAATCGGCAGCACCAGTAACCGCCAAGAGGTGCTCCAGCCCTGCAGTAGCCTCCACGCCACCCCCCTCAGACATACAGGAGCCTAAGGAGGAGGAGGAGGAGATGGAGGTGGGGAATGGAATAGAGAAGGCTATGGATGGCAAGGCAGATTTTGGAAAGGAAGAGGGTGCAAGAACAGGAGAGGAGAAAATGGAGGTGGATGATGACAAGTCTACACCTCCAACCACTGAAGGTTGCACCTCACATCCAGGAGGGCCTGCGGCTCCTGCCCGGCCCCTCAAAGTGCGGATAAAGACCATCAAAACCTCCACTGGTGGAATCACCAGAACTGTTACCAGGGTCGCACCCAAAGCAGGTGCTGCTGGAGCCAAGGGTTTGGAGCCCAGCAAAGCTCCACCAGGGGTGCGCAAGACCCCAGTCAACAGGGCCTGGAAACCTGACACTCCCTCTGGTCATATGGCAGCCTCCCAGCCACAGAAAGTAAAGACCCTCAACACACTGCCTGTGTCTACACTAGCAGCCAGTAGTGCTATGCTAGCCGCTGCAACCAAGGCTCAGAACAAGATGGCTGCCTCCTCGGACAAGGCTAAGGTATCTGCCACTGCTGTTAGCATCACTAAGTCTGCCGCCCTGCCTGCCACTCCCTCGGTTGCCTCCTCTCCTAAGTTCTCAGTAGCCACTGGTGGGATGAGCGTACGTCCTGTCGGTGCTAAAACGGCTAACGGAGGCAGCGCTAGCGTCCTAGCCGGCACTCACCAGCCAAACAAGCCTGCCTCCATTGTGAACAGCACGGGCGCCGTCATTTCCCGCAGCCAGTCTAGCCTGGTGGAGGCCTTCAACAAGATCCTCAACACCAAGAACCTGCTGCCCAGTTATAAGCCCGACCTCTCGGCGGCTCCGCCCCCAGAGTGGGGGCTCCCTCTGCCTGCCATGGGCTACCGATGTCTAGAATGTGGCGATGCCTTCGCCCTTGAGCGCAGCCTGGCCCGCCACTATGACAGGCGCTCGCTGCGCATCGAGGTGACCTGCAACCACTGTGCCAAGCGGCTGGCCTTCTTTAACAAGTGCAGCCTGCTGCTCCACGCCAGGGAGCATAAGGAACGCGGGCTGGTAATGCAGTGCTCTCACCTTGTCATGAGGCCTGTCACCGTGGAGCAGATGATTGGCCAGCAGGACACCACACCCATCGGTAAGGCGGGACTTTCGGAAGAGTTTAGTGAAAATGGCTGCGTCCCGCAGGACGCAGCAAGAAGGTTAAGCAATTTAGGACGCATACAATGTGGCTATATAAACAAAGCTTTATTCTGTCAGGATGTGGTCCATGTTATTATATGAAATTCAAGAGAGATGCCATCATGCACCTGTGAATAAGTTCAATTGACTTCCAACTTCTTTGTATTCTTGCTTCGCTTTCTTGCTTTGTTGACCAGGCATGTGTTCCCGTTCTTCAATCTCCTCTCCTCCTCTAGTCTCCTCCCCCTCCACCATGTCCGGAGCCACCGCCGTGTCATCCAGTTCCAGCCCACTGAAGGACACACAGTCTCCCTCCGCAGCCCAGCTGAGACCGGTCCGCCGTGCGCCCCAGATCCCCCAGGCGCTGATGCCCCTCCCCAGCAAGAAGGGAGAGGTGCTGCAGTACCACAACTTCAAGTGTCCTGAGTGCCAGGCCCAGTTCTCTGGCAAGGCCGAGCTGGTCGCCCACTTCCAGCAGATCAGAGCTACCCCCAACTCGGTGAGTCCTTTGATACAGAGCCTGTAGTGTGGGTGTGCATTACTCACAGGCTAATGACGACCTACTAGTGCCAAGCTTAGTCATATCTAATGACTGAGTAAGGCAGTTTCCCCAGACACAGATTGTCCTGGACTAAGAAGCACTTTCAATGGACTGCTTTACTTTATGTATTAGTCAATACTATTACGCAATATTAGTGTTTTACTATGAAAACAAGGTATTTAATGTCTCAATATGACTTAATTAACTTTAACACATTTTCTCTTTCTCCCTTGGCCAGACCTGTGGGTGTGCATTGATGACTGGCTTATTACACAGTACTAGTATTAGTTTTACAGTATTAGAAGTAGTAGTGTATTCATAGTGTTATGCCTTAGTCAACATTTAAAAATAATTTTCTCCCACTCTCTCCTCCCTACCCAAACCTGTATGCTGTGCTCCCCTCCCATTATGCTGCTAATGTTTACTATGAAAACTAGTTATGATTAATTCCTCAATGTGTGTGCTGTATGTCAATTGTTAAACCTCTCATCTTCCTGCCCAGACCTGTACGCTGTGCTCCCCTCCCATGATGCTGCCTAACTGGTGCAGTGTGTCGGCTCACCAGAGGATTCATAAGCACCGGGCGCCCCACGTCTGTCCAGAGTGTGGGGGAATCGCCCGGCAGGCCAGCTTCCAGACCCACCTGGAGGAGGCCTGTCTGCACTTCGCCCGCCGCATTGGATACAGGTGAAGAGATGGTGTATGCACTTACAAGTCGGCAACAAATGTAATAAGTCCGCACACAAAAGGATGTCGCAAAAGTATTTTCATTAGCTTATGTAGATGTTTCGGCTTTAGCAGCCTTATTCAGTGTGTAGGTCATCTGCACTGATAGGCAATTGTGCTACAAATACATGCAAGTGCACATACCACAAACTACTGCTTAGATGCAACATGATGTATTATTATGATACTTCATTGTCAGGTGGATGTATGAGAGGGATACCTACAGTAATCAAATACAAATACACGCCCTCTAACTCAAAGATATATGTGAAAAGACGTGGTTGAAGATTCTTGCCGTAGTTGCATCACAATCAAACCACCCAATTGTCAACGGCCACTCTATATTAGCATCAGTGACTAAACCTATGTGTATAACATTTTGTTTTTGTTCATATCTGTTCCCCAGGTGCTCCAGTTGCCAGGTGGTGTTTGGGGGTCTGAACTCCATCAAGTCCCACATCCAGACGGCCCACTGCGAGGTGTTCCACAAGTGCCCCAGCTGCCCTATGGCCTTCAAGTCTGCCCCTAGTGCACAGGGACACATCAGCACCCAGCACCCCACCCTCACCGGGGGACAGGCCAAGTACGTACCCCACAGTCACTGAACCATGTTATGTCTCTTTAGGTTTAGAGCAGTGTTTTGTAATCCTGGTCCTGAGGACCCAGAGGGGTGAACTTTTTTGTTCTAGTGCTCTAGCACTAACACACTTAATTCAACTGTGTTCATGTGTGTTAGACAAAAATGTACACCTCTTTGTGTCCCCAGAATTGGGAAACACTGGTTTAGTGGATTGTAGAAGTGTGTCTCTTGTCTGTTTTTGTCTCAATTTGAGCCCTGAAAAGAAGCTTATTTCACTCCTAAATTCCCTCTTTCTCTGTATTTGCAGATTGATCTACAAGTGTGTGATGTGCGATACAGTTTTTACCCAGAAACCCTTATTGTACATGCATTTCGACACCCACCTGGCCAAGCAGAAAGTGCATGTGTTCAAGTGTCCTGACTGCACCAAACTCTACGCACAGAAAGGTTCCATGATGGAACACATGAAGGTTTGTTTTGTTAAATTCTAACTCACAGGTAAACATATGATTGTAGTAAAGGAAAGGGATATGTTAGTTGATCAATCCCCTGGATGGTAAATAGTAATTTATAGGAGCTCATTTGTCAATATTGTCTTCCCTTTTTCACTTGTCTGATTGGTTATTCCTCTCTTTTCCTTCTCATATCCAGACTGCTCACAGAAGGCTGTCAGTCAAACAGGAGGGCCAATCCAATGTCTCCGCCCCTGCCCCCACCAACCCCTCAGCCCCCTCCCTCCCAAAATCCAAGCCCTCTGCAAAAAAAGGACAACTCAGATGGGGAGGACTGGGGCCAAGAGGAGGAGGAGGAGGAGGAGGAAGGAGAGGATGAGGACTATGAGGAACCTGAGAATCAGTCTAGTTCTATAGAGGTAGGCAGCCATCGTGGGACCATCTCAGAATGGAGCTGCCAGCAATGCCAGAAGAGCTTCACACAGAGCGACGACTACATCTCTCACATGAAGACAGAGCACGGAAAGGTAAGGCCGTTCAAATGTAATTATCTGTATAACCGATGCCCCACTTCACATAAATTAAGATGTGAATCAATTATTTTTAACAAATCGAATGATTCCCTTTGCCATTGTATTATTTGGGATTCGGTTAGATCGCGGTGAATTGAGTCAAATAATAATTTGTGAATCGCAAAACGTTAAAAAAAATTGTAGCCTTCCGTTTGGATTATGTAAAACTTGTTTTGTAGATACTTTAAGTTGATTTGGGCATTACAACTTAATAGATGACAGTCAACTTGCAGTGAACACTTCTAAGGATAAATAAATCTGACTTAACTAGAATATACAGTGCATTCGGAAAGTATAAGTCCCTTTGACTTTTTCCACATTTATTTACGTTAGACTTATTCTAAAATTGATTAAATATATATTTTATCTACAATCTACACAGTTTTTTATAAATTTTTGTAACTATTAAATACATTGAAATATGGCAGAACCATGCCTCTGAAAAATTTACTGTGACTAATTTGGCTGGGACATGCTTGCTGTAGCTAGATTTCCATACAATTTGCGACTGATTTTCATGTGAATATTTGAAAATCTGCATAAAATAATATATGCACATTTTCCCACTTATTGCGGATAAGTCTGTGCATGATGATGTCGTGCACATAAAAATGTTTGCTTAATTTCTCATGTACCGAATGGAAAAATACAAGTAAAATGGGTTTTCATTGCATTGAACTCTACTGATGGTTTTGTCACAAACTGTGCGTTTTATAGCAAATGTGCCCACTCTGGTCTTGGCACGTGCGCTCTACCCAACAGCTTGCCGATGTAAGCAACCTACATTAAGAGATTATTATGGATAAGAGCAATAATTTTATTTGTCAAACTGCAGCCAAGCATCGATCACCACGTCACAAAAATAAGACCCTCGATATTTATTGGAACGGATCATTAGGCTCATCACGTGCACTTTCTCCACCCTGTGAAGTTCATAACTTATTTAATCTGTAACCTAATAAACTGCATGATTTCCCAAGTCGTAGTTGGAGGACCACACAACATATCGCGTGACTCCAAGTTTACTTCGTTGTGATGGTTATATCAATATTTGCGCTTTAAGACATTCCCACCCCAATTTGTCACATAATGAATTTTACCTTTACAAAAAGATCCCACCATGTCGAATAAAAAAATGTTTGTTGGCATTTATAAAATATAATCAATTTCCATCAGCCCGGTCGTTCCTTTTTTCAGGCATCATCCTCATTAAATGGTTGGATGGAAACCTGGTTAGAGATGTTATCAGTCAAATTCAATCAAATGTATTTATAAAGCCCTTCTTACATCAGCTGATGTCACAAAAGTGCAGTACAGAAACCCAGCCTAAAACCCCAAACAACAAGCAATGCAGGTGTAGAAGCACGGTGGCTAGGAAAAACTCCCTAGAAAGGCCAGAACCTAGGAAGAAACCTAGAGGAACCAGGCTATGAGGGGTGGCCAGTCCTCTTCTGGCTGGGCCGGGTACAGATTATAACAGAACATGGCCAAGATTTTAAAATGTTCATAGATGACCAGCAGGGTAAAATAGTAATAATCACAGTGGTTGTCGAGGGTGCAACAGGTCAGCACCTCAGGAGTAAATGTCAGTTGGCTTTTCATAGCCGATCATTCAGAGTATCTCTACCGCTCCTGCTGTCTCTAGAGAGTTGAAAACAGCAGGTCTGGGACAGGTAGCACGTCTGGTGAACAGGTCAGGGTTCCATAGCCTCAGGCAGAACAGTTGAAACTGGAGCAGCAGCACGGCCAGGTGGACTGGGGACAGCAAGGAGTCATTAGGCAAGGTAGTCCTGAGGAATGGTCCTAGGGCTCAGGTCCTCCAAAAGAAAGAAAGGGAGAAAAAGAGAATTATAGAGCGCATACTTAAATTCACACAGGACACCGGATAAGAGAGGAGAAATACTCCAGATATAACAAACTGACCATAGCCCCCCAACACAAACTACTGCAGCATAAATACTGGAGGCTAAGACCGGAGGGGTCGGGAGACACTGTGGCCCCATCCGACGATACCCCCGGACAGGGCCAAACAGGCAGGAGATAACCCCACCCACACCTGGATCATCGCAGCTAGCTAACTGCTATCCGAGTGCTATGCTCATCTCCCGGCTAGCTGAAGAGGTCCATCAGCCAATTTTCTTGGGCTACAATACCTATTTTGCCAATTGGCCTCGACCCTTTCACTGCCTACATGGAGCCCTGCCGATCCATCACGACTGGTCTTCCGTCGCAACGTCCCCCTAAGGCCCTTCTGCTAGCCCCGGCCCGCTAGCTGTCTCCAGCTCGCCTAGCTACTCACTGCTCCTTATGATCACTCTGCTACGCATGCCTCTCCCTAATGTCAATATGCCTTGTCCATTGCTGTTTTGGTTAGTGATTGTCTTATTTGACTGTAGAGACTCCAGCCCTGCTCAATATGCCTTAGCTAGCCCTTTTGTTCCACCTCCCACACATGCGGTGACCTTACTTGGTTTAAATGGTGTCTCTAGAGACAAAACCTCTCATCGTCACTCAATGCCTAGGTTTACCTCCACTATATTCACATCCCATCCTATCCAAGTCTGTGCCCAAACAATTCGAGCTTCTACTTCTAAAAAGCCACCTTTCCAGAAACAAGTCTCTCACCGTTGCCGCTTGTTATAGACCACCTTCAGCCCCCAGCTGTGCCCTGGACACCATATGTGAATTGATTGCCCCCCATCTATCTTCAGAGCTCGTACTGTTAGGTGACGTAAACTGGGACGTGCTTAACACCCCGGCCGTCCTACAATCTAAGCTAGATGCCCTCAATCTCACACACATTATCAATGAACCTACCAGGTACAACCCCAAATCCGTTAACCCGGGCACCCTCATCATCCTGACCAACCTGCCCTCTAAATACACCTCTGCTGTCTTCAACCAGGATCTCAGCGATCACTGCCTCATTGCCTGTGTCCGTAATGGCTCTGCGGTCAAACGACCACCCCTCATCACTGTCAAACGCTCCCTCCACTTCTACAAGCAGGCCTTTCTATTCGACTTGGCCCGAGTATCCTGGAAGGATATTGACCTCATTCCGTCTGTAGAGGATGCCTGGTTATTCTTTTAAAGGTGCTTTCCTCACCATCTTAAATAAGCATGCCCCATTCAATTTTTTTTTTTACCAGGAACAGATATACCCCTTGGTTCACTCCAGACCTGACTGCCCTTGACCAGCACAAAAACATCCTGTGGCGTACTGCATTAGCATCGAATAGCCCCTGTGATATTCAACTTTTCAGGGAAGTTAGGAACCAATATACACAGGCAATCTTTTTCAAACAGAAATTTGCATCCTGTAGCACAAACTCCAAGAAGTTCTGGGACACTGTAAAGTCCATGCTGCCCACTGCACCTCCCAGCTGCCCACTGCACTGAGGCTAGGAAACACTGTCACAACCGATAAATCTAAGATAATTGAGAATTTCAATAAGCATTTTTCTACGGCTGGCCATGCTTTCCACCTGGCTACCCCTACCCCGGTCAACAGCTCCGCACCCCCCCACAGCAACTTGCCCAAGCCTCCCCATTTCTCCTTCACCCAAATCTAGATAGCTGATGTTCTGAGAGAGTTCCAAAATCTGGACCTGTACAAATCAGCTGGGCTAGACAATCTGGACCCTCTCTTTCTAAAATGATCCACTGCAATTGTTGCAACCCGTATTACTAGCCTCTTCAACCTCTCTTTCGTATCGTCTGAGATGCCCAAAGATTGGAAAGCTGCCGTGGTCATCCCCCTCTTCAAAGGGGGAGACACTAGACCCAAACTGTTAGACTTATATCCATCCTACCCTGCCTTTCTAAAGTCTTCGAAAGCCAAGTTAACAAACAGATCACCGACCATTTCGGAATCCCACTGTACCTTCTCCGCCTTACAGTCTGGTTTCCGTGCTGGTCTTAGGTGCACATCAGCCACGCTCAAGGTCCTAAACGATATCATAACCTCCATCGATAAAAGACAGTACTGTGCAGCCGTCTTCATCAACCTGGCCAAGGCTTTCGACTCTGTCAATCACCACATTCTTATTGGCAGACTCAATAGCCTTGGTTTCTCAAATGATTGCCTCGCCTGGTTCACCAACTACTTCTCTGATAGAGTTCAGTATGTCAAATCAGAGGGCCTGTTTTCTGGACCTCTGGCAGTCTCGATGGGGGTACCACAGGGTTCAATTCTCGGGCAGACTCTTTTCTCTGTATACATCAATGATGTCGCTCTTGCTGCTGGAGATTCTCTGATCCACCTCTACGCAGACGACACCATTCTGTATACTTCTGGCTTTTCTTTGGACACTGTGTTAACTAACCTCCAGACGAGCTTCAATGCCATACAACTCTCCTTCCGTGGCCTCCGACTGCTTTTAAATGCTAGTAAAATTAAATGCGTGCTCTTCAACCGATTGCTGCCTGTACCTGCCCGCCCATCCACCATCACTACTCTGGACGGTTCTGACTTAGAATATGTGGACAACTACAACTACCTAGGTGTCTGGTTAGACGGTAAACTCTCCTTCCAGACTCACATTAAGCATCTCCAATCCAAAATTAAATCTAGAATCGGCTTCTTATTTCGCAACAAAGCCTCCTTCACTCACCCTGCCAAACATACACTCGTAAAACTGACTATCTGACCGATCCTTGACTTCGGCGATGTCATTTACAAAATAGCCTCCTACACTCTACTCAGCAAATTGGATGCAGTCTCACAGTGCCATCTGTTTTGTCACCAAAGCCCCATATACTTCCCACCACTGCGACCTGTATGCTCTCGTTGGTTGGCCCTCGCTTCATATTCGTCGCCTAACCCACTGGCTCCAGGTCATCTATAAGTCTTTGCTAGGTAAAGCCCGAATTACAAAAATCACTGAAGCTGGAAACTCCTATCTCCCTCACTAACTTTAAGCATCAGCTGTCAGAGAAGCTCATAGATCATTGCACCTGTACATGGCCCATCTGTAAATAGCCCATCCAACTACCTCGTCCCCATATATATCTATATTTTTCTCTTTTGCACCCCAGTATCTCTACTTGCACATTCACCTTCTGCACATCTATCACTCCAGTGTTTAATTGCTAAATTGTAATTACTTAGCCACGACAGCCTATTTATTGCCTTACCTCTATAATCTTACCTCATTTGCACACACTGTATATAGATTTATTTCTATTGTGTTATTGACTGTACACTTGTTTATTCCATGTGTTGTTTGTGTCGCACAGCTTTTCTTTATCTTGGCCCGGTCGTAGTTGTAAATGAGAACTTGTTCTCAACTGGCCTACCTGGTCAAATAAAGGTGAAATAAAAAATTGTGTAATGTCTGTGTATACGCACAGAGGACTCACACTCACTTTTCTCCTTGAATGTGTATCTGCCTCTGTAGGCTATGAAGAAGTTCCCGTGTTGTGTGTGTGAGAGCTCCTTCTCCACCTCTTCCAGCCTGCGGCGCCATGTACGCGTCATCCATGAGGGCAACAAGAGAGTCTTCCACTGCCAGTGAGTGAACCCCATACTCATCTACACATCCACAAAAGCACCATATTTTGTCCCATGTAGCTCAATTGGTAAGGCACGGATAGTGGGCTTGATTCCCAGGACCATTCGTACGCAGGAACAAATGCTGTATGCCTGACTAACTCACTTTGGAAAAAAGCATCTGCTAAGCCACATAAAAATATTATATTTGAAAATGTCTGTAGAGTTGATGTGACGAGACAATTAGCAGGGACATTTAGAATGTTAAGTTCAGTCGAATATCAGCCCACCTAGGAAAAGTGTACAGCATCCTCAGAGCCTGTGTGTGTACTTGTGTGTTTGCAGATATTGCACAGAGGGCAAGCGGACCTTCAGCAGTCGGCTCATACTAGAGAAGCATATCCAGGTCCATCATCACAGGGTCAGAGCCACTGACGGACAGGTCAGTTAGAATCCATTCTTATTTCCATCACTTGGTGGGGGTACATTTCAGTCATTTCAGTAATGTTACCCATGGTGTGGTGACTTGGATCTGAGTATGTTAAACCAAAAATCAATAATGCTTTTTGCCGTTCTCTCTTTTCCCCCCCATCACCCCTCTGTCCCCATGCAGGGCTCTCCACAGAGCAGGAAACGTTCAGCCCCGGGTAAGGGCCCAGGGAGCTCGTCTGAACTTGACGGGGAGGGGGGGCCACCAGGGGACGAGGAAGGGGGCGGCACGGACAGCGGAGAGGCCGCGGAGGAGGGGGGCAGCAATCCCGTGAAGAAAACACGAGCGCTTCCCGAGCCCGAGGAGGACGACAACGTGTTCCGCTGCGTGCCGTGCGGCTTCGCCACGGAGGATGGCGCCGAATTCCAGCGCCACATCCTGCAGCATCGCGCTGACGCCGCCTCCTTCCAGTGCTTGCAGTGTGGCGTGTGCTTCGCCTCGGCTGGCTCCCTGGGACGCCACCGTTTCATCACCCACCGTGTGAGAGATCCCCAGGGGGAGTCCAACCACAGGCCACCCCGCACCCCCTCCTCCCCGGATGACTTACCCTCATCCCCACAGGACGGAGAGGACGGTAAGGGGAAAATGAGCTGCAGGGTGTGCAGCCGGCGCTTCGACAGGGCCTCTGACCTTAACACCCATTTGAGGACCCACGGCATGGCCTTCATTACCGCCCACAAGTCGGACAAGCCCCAGTAGGGTGAAGCTGCCCCTAGATGCTATTCCTGGGTCAGTTTTGCATTTCCCCCACTAATGGTTAAGGAGGGAAATAGGATTGGGGGAGAAGAAGCCGATCTGTAACTCTGGGAAACTTAACCCCAGAGTCGGACAAGCCCCAGTATGGAAAGGAGGGGTGAGGCCTCAAATTGACAGACAGGCCTGGGAGATGAGGGGTTTTGACTTGGAATACTTTTAGGGGAGCTGAATGTGGATGGATGAGAGCTGACCCAGATGTACTTCTGTGCAGTTTAGAGCCACTTGAGCTCTGTTTCTCTTTGTCACTAACTGCAGTCATACTCGCATGCTGAGCAGTGGACTGGACACGCATGAGGATGGGAGTTCTGAGGGTCAAGACCACCTGATCATAGCATCGACATCAGCCATATGTCCTCCAACTTTTCCATGATTGTGTATGTTATTCTGCCATTAATATTGTTTGTCTATCTTAATGTGAACCATACTACCATTTCTACATGCATTTCCTTCTGTATTGTCTTTCTATCATTTGTACTGATATTCTTGTATTTTTTCTTACTAATTTCCTTTTCCGAGCTATGTGTCTCGAAAGGTATTCTGTCTTGCATTACATCGTTAAACTCGCATCCACACAGACCCACTGTACAAAGAAAGCACTCTTGTTGGTCATAGATCAGTTTCTATGGGTCCACCTCTTTAGTGAGGGCTCGATAAAACTGTTCTCAAATCGGTGTCTAATTTAAATTGGTATCTGAAGCAAAAAATAGTATTGAGAGTAACACTGATTAAGTACTAATGACATTGTTCTATTTATTTATATGAAACACGTTGTCGTCGTTGTTTGTGAGTCATTTGCAGCCAATCTTATAGCGAGATTCAATGGTAAAGGTTACTTGAAATGTATGACACAGACAAGTGAGATTTATTTCTCTGTTTTGATACGCTGAACAAAAATATGAACGCAACATGTAAAGTGTTGGTCCCATGTTTCATGAACTGAAATAAAATATCCCAGATTCACAAAAAGCTTCTCTCAAATTTTGTGCACAAATTTGTTTAAACCCCTTTTAGTGAGAATTGCTCCTTTGCCAAGATAATCCATCCACCTAACAGGTATGGCATATCAAGAAGCTAATTTAAACAGCATAATCATTACACAGGTGCACCTTGTGCTGGGGACAATAAAAGGCCACTAAAATGTGCAATTTTGTCACACACAATAACAGATGTTTTGAGGGAGCGTGTAATTTGCATGCTGACTGCAGGAATGTCCACCAGAGCTGTTGCCAGAGAATTTAATGTTAATTTCTCTACCATAAGCTGCCTCCTTGAGAATTTGGCAAGTACACCAACCTCACAACCACGCATAACCACGCCAGGCAAGGACCTCAACAGAAACTGTCAGAAGATCTGTGTGCTCATCATCTTCACCTGACTGCAGTTTGGTGTCAACCATGTAAGTTGGCAAATGCTAACCTTCGATGTCCACTGGCACGCTGGAGAAGTTTGCTATTCACGGATGAATCCCAGTTTAAACTATACTAGGCAGATGGTGTTGTGTGGGCGAGCGATTTGCTCGTCAACATGGGGAACAGAGTGCCCCGTGGTGGTGGGGTTATGGTATGGGCAGGCATAAGCTACGGACAACGAACACAATTTAATTTTATCAATGGCAATTTCAGCGCACAAAGATATTGTGTTGAGATCCTGAAGCCCATTGTCGTGCAATTCGTCCGCCGCCATCACATGTTTCAGCATGATAAAGAAACACCCCATGTCGCAAGGATCTGTACACAATTCCTGGAAGCTCAATGTCCCCGTTCTTCCTTGGCCTGCCGCCCATTGAGCATGTTTCGGATGTTCTGGATCGATGTACAAAAGCGTGCTCCAGTTGCCGCCAATATCCAGCAACTTCGCACAGCCATTGGAGAATGGGACAACGTTCCACAGGCAACAGCCTGATGAACTCTATGGGAAGATGTGTCACGCTGCATGAGGTCACACCAGATACTGATTGGTTTTCAGATCCACACCCCTACCTTTTATTAAGGTATGTAACCAACACATGCATATCGGTATTCCCAGTCATGTGAAATCCATAGATTAGGGCCAAATGAATGTATTTATATTGACCGATTGCCTTATATGAACTGTAAAATCTTTGAAATTGTTGCGTTTTATATATTAGTTAAGTAGATTATTGTAACCCGTCTTGTTTCGGGTGGTACATTGTCGTCAAACTTCTAGCCAAGATTATAATAAGATTTTACCAGTGGTGCACATGGGTCTATGTTGTTATACACTAAAATAAAGCGTTCCGGTTTTGTTACTTGTTATGAACATTTGAATTTAAGTATAGTATTTGTAGTCAAAAGTTTAGTTTTTCAACCAATTTGAAACAAAAAGAACAGTATTTTTATGGGAGGTAGGCTAGCTATAGATTGTCACTCACAACTAAGCAGAGGGAGAGTGCGAGGGGTTGTAATTGTGTTTTAATGTGGAAGTTTCTCTGAAATGTTTTCTAACTGCAGAATCAGTGCTTGCTGTACCCCACTTTTGTATCTGTTTCAATAACCTCATCGCATGAAGACCTATTTGTTTTTTTGTTTTCCTTTTTATTTTGTCACCTGCTAAGAAATACTGTATGTGTGTGTGTGTGTGTGTGTGTGTATATATATGTGTGTGTATGTATGTGTGTGTGTGTGTGTGTGTGTGTGTGTGTGTGTGTGTATATATATATATATATATATATATATATATATATATATATATACCATGCATTCGGAAAGTATTCAGACCCCTTCCATTTTTCCACATTTTATGTTTAGCCTTATTCTAAAATGGATAAAAAAAATAAAAATCCTCAATCTACACACAATATCCCATGTTGACAAAGCGAAAACAGGTTTTTAGCAAATTTACTAAAAATAAAACATACCTTATTTACATAAGTATTTAGACGCTTTGCTATGAGACTCTGTTTCTACAACTTGGAGTCCGCCTGTGGTAAATTCAATTGATTGGGCATGATTTGGAAAGGCACACCTGTCTATATAAGGTCCCACAGTTGACCGTGCATGTCAGAGCACAAACCAAGCCATGAGGTCGAAGGAACTGTCCGTAGAGGTCCGAGACAGGATTGTGTCGAGGCACAAATTTTGGGAGGGGTACCAAAACATTTATGCAGCATGGGAAGTCCCCACGAACACAGTGGCCTCCATTATTCTTAACCACGAAGACTCTTCCTAGAGCTGGCCGTCCAGCCAAATTGAGAAATCGCAGGAAAAGGGCCTTGGTCAGTGAGGTGACCAAGAACCTGATGGTCACTGACAAAAGATCCAGAGTTCCTCTGTGGAGATGGGAGGACAACCATCTCTGCAGGCCTTTATGGTAGAGTGGCCAGACGGAAGCCACTCCTCAGTAAAAGGCACATAACAGCCCGCTTGGAGTTTGCCTAAAGGACTCTCAGACCGTAAGAAACAACATTGTCTGGTCTGATGAAACCAAGATTGAACTCTTTGGCCTGAATGCTAAGCGTCACGTCTGGAGAAAACCTGGCACCATCCCTATGGTGAAGAATGGTGGCAGCATCATGCTTTGGGGATGTTTTACAGAGGCAGGGACTGGGAGACTAGTCAGAATCGAGGGAAAGATGAACGGAGCACAGAGAAGTACAGAGAAATCCTTGATGAAAACCTGCTCCAGAGCGCTCAGGACCTCCGACTGGGATGAAGGTTCCAACAGGACAATGACCCTAAGCACACAGCCGAGACAACGCAGGAGTGGCTTCGGGACAAATCTTTGAATGTCTAGGTTGGCCCTGCCAGAGCCCGGACTTTAACCCGATTGAACATCTCTGGAGAAACTTGAAAATAGGTGTGCAGTGAGACTCCCCATCCAACCTGACAGAGTTTGAGACGATCTGCAGAGAAGAATGGGAGAAACACCTCATATAGGTGTGCCAAGCTTGTAGCGTCATACCCAAGAAGACGCGAGGCTGTAATCGCTGCCAAAGGTGCTTCAACAAAGTACTGAGTAAACTGTCTGAATACTTATGTAAATGTCATTTAAGTTTATTTGTAATTTATAAAAACATGTATTTTCTTTGCCATTTTGGGGTATTGTGTGTAGATTTGAAGGGGAAAAAAACGAATTATTCAATTTTATAATAAGGCTGTAACGTAACAAAATTTGGAAAAAGTCAAGGGGTCTGAATTCTTTCCGGAATGCACTGTATATACAGTACCAGTCAAATTAGGACACATCATCTCATTCCAGGGGTTTTCTTTTACTATTTTCTACATTGTAGAATAATAGTGAAGACAAACTATGAAATAACACATATGGAATAATGTAGTAAACCAAAAAGTGTTAAACAAATCACAATGTATTTGAAGAGTGTGCAAAGCTGTTATCAAGGCAAAGGGTGGCTATTTTGAAGAATTGCAAATATTGAATATATTTTGATTTGTTTGACAATTTTTGGGTTACTACATGATTCTATATAGGTTATTTCATACAGTAGTTTTGATGTCTTCACTATTATTCTACAATGTAGAAAATAGGTTCCAAACTTTTGACTGGTACTGTATTCATAAAGTATTCAGACCCCTTGACTTTTTCCACATTTTGTAATGTTACAGCCGTATCCTAAAATGTATTAAATTGTTTTTTTCTTTATCAATCTACACACAATAACCCATAATGACAAATTAAAAACAGGTTTTTAAAAATGTAAGCAAATGTATAAAAAAAAACTATCACATTTACTTAAGTATTCAGACCCTTTACTCAGTACTTTGTTGAAGCACCTTTGGCAGTGATTACTGCCTCAAGTATTCTTGGGTATCACGCTACATGCTTGGCACACCTGTATTTAGCCCCAATAGGCCATCATTGTAAAATAAGAATTTGTTCTTAACTGACTTGCCTGGTTAAGTAAATAATTTAACATTTTAGGGAGTTTCCCCCATTCTTCTCTGCAGATCCTCAAGGTCTATCGGTTTGGATGGGGAGCGTCGCTGCACAGCTATTTTCAGGTCTCTCCAGAGATGTTCGATCGGGTGGGTTTAGTCCAGGCTCTGGCTGGGCCACTCAAGTACATTCAGAGACTTGTCCCAAAGCCACTCCTGTGTTGTCTTGGCTGTGTGCTTAGGGTCGTTGTCCTGTTGGAAGGTGAACCTTCGCCCCAGTCTGAGGTCCTGAGTGCTCTGAAGCAAGCAGGTTTTCATCAAGGATCTCTGTACTTTGCTCTGTTCATCTTTCCCTTGATCCTGACTAGTCTCCCAGTCGCTGCTGCTGAAAAACATCCCCACAGCAAGATGCTGCCACCACAATGCTTCACCCTAGGGATGGTGGCAGGTTTCCTTCAGACGTGACGCTTGGCATTCAGACCACGGAGTTCAATCTTGGTTTCATAACACCACAGGATTTTGTTTCTCATGGTCAGTCCTTTAGGTTCCTTTTGGCAAACTCCAAGCAGGCTGTCATGTGCCTTTTAATGAGGAGTGGCTTCCGTCTGGCTACTACCATAAAGCCCTGATTGGTGGAGTGCTGCAGAGATGGTTGTCCTTTTGGAAGGTTCTCCCATTTCCACAGAGGAACTCTGGAGCTCTGTCAGAGTGACCACCGGCAGGTTGCCTAGTGGTTAGAGCGTTGGACTTGTAACCGGAGGGTTGCAAGTTCGAATCCCCGAGCTGACAAGGTAAAAATCTGTCCTTTTGCCCCTGAACAAGGCAGTTAACCCACTGTTCCCCGGGCGCCGAAGACGTGGATGTCGATTAAGGCAGCCCCCCGCACCTCTCTGATTCAGAGGGGTTGGATTAAATGTGGAAGACACATTTCAGTTGAAGGCATTTGGTTGTACAACTGACTAATAATGGTGACTTTGACTTTGTTCACCTCCCTGACCAAGGCTCTACGGACAATTCATTCGGCCTCATGGCTTGGTTTTTGCTCTGACATGCGCTGTCAACTGTGGGACCTTATATAGACAGGTGTGTTCCTTTCCAAATCACATCCAATCAATTTAATTGACCACAGATGGACTCCAAGTTGTAGAAACATCTCAAGGATGATAATTGTAAACAAGGATGCACCTGAGCTCAATTTCGAGTCTTGTAGCAAAGGGTCTGAGTACTTGTGTAACTAAGATATGTTTATTTTTTATATATTAGCAAAAATGTGTCATTATGGGGTATTGTGTGTAGATTGAGGAAAAGTTTTTATTTAATAAATTTTAAAATAAGGCTGTAACATACAATGTGGAAAAAGTCAAGTCTGAACACTTTCCGAAGGTACTATAGATAAATGATTCCACGTGTCGTTTTTATTTTCCATCTGTATTGTGGTCTGTGTGCTGAATTGCCATACATTTTATGTGCCGTTTCAAAATAAATGTGTAAGGGAGAACTTTGCTTTAGTCTTTACTTCTGTCCAGTCATTGAATAACCTTTATATAACTGTTTAGGGATGTATGACATTTTTAATTTAGGCACGTTTACATTATGTACTACTACAGTCTTTTATACAGATAGGTAATCATTCCTCTGTTTATAATTGTGACACATACATTAGTGGCTTGCAAAAAATGTAATCTTATAGCCTTTAGGATATAACTGTTTAACATCCTACTATTAGATTTTTCCATTTCACATGATGGTCCCATCAAGTCCATCCTTAGGGTGTTTTCTTTCTGGATGTACTCCCTCCAGCTCCACTGCCTGCCTACTCTCAGTGGCCTGTCCTTGGGCTGAGGACTCCGAGATGAGCTCCTCTGGATGGTGGACCTCAATGAAGAGCTCGTAGATCAGTGTGCCTACCAGAGCACCGGCACAAGTGGCCACTAAAGGCACCCACCACCAACTACTTCCCGCCCTGAGAAGGAAAGAAAGAAACAGTTACATCTCTTACCTGCTATCTGTATCAGCGTATACACATTTCAAAGTACAATACTTTGAGTTCAGCTTAAGATCCACCCCCCTAAAAATGCCTAACATATTAAAGCACTTGTTTGGTTTACTTGAACAAGGGCATTAAGAGTGTCAAAATATGTAGCAGAACTGACTTACCTAAACACCTCATCCCCCCAGCCAGCGATGTATGTGAACAGTCGAGGCCCAATGTCTCTGGCTGGGTTCAGGGCGTAGCCGCTGTTGGAGCCCATGGAGACTCCGATCACCAGCACCACAGCCCCCACCAGCACCGGCTGCAGACCTGCAGGCGCCGGGCTGTTCCTGCTGTCCCCCAGAGCCAGGATACACACCATGAGAGCAGCCGTGCCCACCACCTGGAGGAGGTGAGCCGGTTAACCACTACAGAGCAGTGACACCATGATAAGACTAACTATGAAGGCTGAGGCGTCATTCAACCTCTCCCAAATTATTGATCAGAAAACAGCCCTTAGTAAAATACCTGATTGAGTCTTCCAGGTACAAATACATTTCCAATGTGTTTATGTTAGCCCAGAAGGGGGTTCAGACCTGGTCCATGATGCCCCCCCACAGGCTCAGGTAGTCAGCAGGGTATGTGGAGAAGATGCCTGCTGTGGCTTTGGGACCGCTCACGGTCAGGTGACCACCACTGTAGAACTGTATAGCATCTGTGAATGGAAACACCCACACACTATCATGTTCCAGGCATAACTTTTGATTCTAGTATTCAAGATTGATATTCTACATTTTCCCCTTAACATAGTACTGCCATAAAGCCCTGATTGGTGGCAGCAGCCATAACTTTTGATTTTCTAGTAATCAAGGTTGATATTCTACATTTTCCCCTTACCATAGTACTGCAGGGCTACGGTGGCAGCAGCCATAAAGGCCCCTAGAATCTGGAACAAGACGTAGAAAGGCAGGCTTGTCCAAGGATGCCTGCCCAGAAAGCAGAGGCTGAGAGACACTGCAGGGTTCAGATGAGCACCTTTTGAGAGAACAATACAACCATTATTTGAAAATGTATCAACTATTTTATCAAGATATGACCTCTTTCTGTCCTCTCCCTCATTCACATGTATAGATTTACACTCACTTTACCTTTAGACTTTACCTGACACCCCACGCGAAACATAGACTCCAAAGGTGGTTCCCAGAGCGAAACCCAGATTGATTGACAGGTAGTGACCATTACTGTTCTCAGATGTTGTTACCTGGGCAACGGAGCCACATCCAAACAGCTGCAGTCACATAACAAAACAAGGACTGTATCAGAGGAGTTCCATCCCTAATGCATCATATCCCCATTTTTTTAACTACTGCTTGAATTGAGATGTCAAATAATCTCAGAATTTACTGTCATGGGTAATAAATCAGGTAACCAGGAAGGCCTATATCAAATATCAGTTGAAAGTGGTTCCCCATTGTCGTCTACTCAAATAGTGGGGAAACCTCAGAGTACCGTTCAAGATTAGGCATGTTTGGCTGGTAAGCCAAGGGCAGTCTTTACAGTCCTCTGTTCTGAGGAAGTGTATCGCTTTATGATTTTGTTGTGCGCTATCATTTTTATTGACCCTGGCAAGAGCAACAAGGCGTTAATCTCAAGGCTTGGGGCATGTTCAATAGGGCAGAATGTTTATAATATTGCAAACCGAAATGTACAAACATAATTCTCTTTTCCAAATTACACACACTCCGCTGATTTAGGAACTCCCTCCCACACCTCTCCTTCCACTCTTGCTCTCTTTTGCTCTCTCTCGGGGGTCAAAGTCCTTGGTTAGCCATTGTGATGATCCACCAATAGCACAAATGGGGTTTAACAAGCACTTACAATTCAAAACAAGATCGGAGCGAGATAGCGTGTGGAAGGACTGGAGATTCAAATTAGAATAATAGAAACATTAAATGCCAAAGTTATCCTTAGTTGGATTGCACCTGCACTGTCCCTTCCACCATTCACTGTACTTTGACAGACCGACCGATGGACAGATGCCTTAAGGGATAAGGCTAACAAACAGACATCTGAAGAATACACACCAACACATATACAATCCTTGAAATACTACAATCATCTCCTTCTGCCTAACCTCAACCCTTACAACTGAGGTACAGAAGGACAAGTCTCTCCAACCATTCCTACAGAGCAGCATGTACTATTCTGCCCAGTAACAGAAAGGCACTCACAATCATGATGTAGACCCCCAGGCACTCAGCCAAACACTCTCTGGCAAGGCTACTTCTGATTCGAAATTTATTTAGCAGTCGGTCCATCCCTGTAGTGTGTTTTGGACACCAAAAAGGAAGCTTATATAATGTCCTCATCAGTTCAACTACGTAACTTGGACAGTGAACTCTCCGGCTGACTATTAACAAGTTCACACAGACTGAGAAGGCTTACACTCATACCGCAATCCTCTACGTCACTTGTTTTATGGCATGACTGAGGCTTGTGTATGTAGAAGGGTTATCACACTCTGTGGGTTGTTCCACAAATAGAGTACATTCTGCGTCCCTTTTAAGTAGGAATTGTGCACCAATATTACATTGGTTTGTTATATTAAATGAAGAGCCTTTTAATATAGAACACATGGAAAATTCAATAAATCTTGATGTCCCTCATCAAGTTGTTCTAGGAAACAACGCAAATATTTTTTGTTTTTTTTTTTGGGGGCTTTAATAGCTTTAATATTGCAACAAGATTGTGGCTTCTATTAATGTAATTGTCTGCATCATTTTCAATCCCCCATATTTATTTTATAAATATATATTTCCCCCTAACCCTACCACTTTCCTCTAACATTCTATTGGTTGCAAGAATTTTGTATCATAATTTAAGTAGAAAAACTCTACGTTTTGAATCTCTTCCTGACTATTTTGCAATCTGTACGACACAGTTGTAAATTTGTTGGTCCTTAAATGAAACTGGTATAATTTTTTATTTATCACAATTTTCTTAAACCAATTTTTGTCTTTAATACAGGGCCGACAGACAAGTTCCTTACTTTCTCCCCCTTCCACTTTTGTGGTAATGCTGCAGTTAGTTGGTTGTAATTTTGGATAGAGCAAACATATTTTTGTTGGCTGCAAGTTTTACATAACTCCATCAGTCCTATTCATGATATAATTTACAAAGATTGAAAATGTTTTTTCCAATTAGTATATTTCAAATCAAAATGTACTTGTCACATACACATGGTTATCAGATGTTATTGTGGGTGTAGTGAAATGCTTGTGTTTCTAGCTCCAACAGTGCAGTAATATCTAACAATTCCCAACAATACACACAGCCTAAAAGTAAAAGAATGGAACTAAGGAATATATAAATATTAGGATGAGCAATGTCAGAGTGGCATAGACTAAAATATAGTATATACATATGAGATGAGTAAAGCAAAAATATGTAAACATTATTAGAATGACTAGTGTTCCATTATTAAAATGGCCAGTGATTTCAAGTCTATGTATATGGGGCAGCAGCCTCTAAGGTGCAGGGTTACGTAACAGTCTGATGGCCTTGAGATAGAAGCTTTTTTTCAGTCTCTCGGCCCCAGCTTTGATGCACCTGTACTGACCTCCCTTTCTGGATGATAGCGGGGTGGACAGGCAGTGGCTCGGGTGGTTGTTTTCTTGGCCTTCCTGTGACATCAGATGCTGTAGGTGTCCTGGAGGGCAGGTAGTTAGCCCCTGGTGATGCGTTGGGCAGTGTGATAGAAAAATGACATATTTACCTGATTTGCATGATATTAATAGTTAACGATTATATACACTTAACTAATAGTAGGACATTTCTCTCCTTCATTCTGAGTGAACTGAGAGGAGTCTTTTGAAGCTTGGGCTGGCAACTGATTAAGTGATGGCCAGGTAAAAACCTACACCTGGAATTCCCTAGATAAGATGATGTGTGTGTAACCGAGATAAAGAGAGCCTGGGGGAGTAGAACATAATACTTATTGTGTCTAATTATCCTGGCATCTGGGAGACAACACCAGAGGCAGATGACCACAGGATGAACCCAAAGTGGCTTATGGTGCCCCCCAATCTATATGAGAGGGGTGTAACCAAGCATACTTGGTATCAGCTATATAAAAAATGTGCATTGTCTATAAAGGCTGCTGAGCCCAAAAGTCGCGACTGTTGAGTTGACCGGTTTCATTATTGCAATAATTAATTGATTTTAAATAAAGATGATTGTTTGAAGAAATTACAGTCTCAGTACTAAATTTCCACGACAGCAGACTGCACCACCCTCTGTTGTCATACCAGGCAGTGATACAGCCCGACAGGATGCTCTCAATTGTGCATCTGTCAAATTTTGTGAGGGTGGACAATTTCAGATTGTCATTGATGTGTACGCCGAGGAACTTGAAGCTTTCCACCTGCTCCTCTGCGGTCCCATCGATGTGGATCCCTCTGCTGTTTCCTGAAGTCCACAATCAGCTCCTTTGTTTTGTCGACATTGAGTGAGAGGTTATTTTCCTGGCACCACACTCCCAGAGCCCTCACCTCCTCTTTGTCTCGTCATTGTTGGTAATAAGGCCTACTACTGTTGTGTCTGCAAACTTGATGATTGAGTTGGAGGCGTGCGTGGCCACAAAGTCATGGGTGAACAGGGAGCACAGGAGGGGGCTGAGCTTAATGCTGAGCTATAGTCAATGAACAGCATTTTTACATAGGTATTCCTCTTGTCCAGATGGGATATTGCACTGTGCAGTGCGATGGTGATTGCATCGTCTGAAGATCTTTTGGGGTGGAAAGCAAATTGAAGTGAGTCTAGGGTGTCAGGTAAGGTAGAGGTGATATGATCCTTAACTAGCCTCTCAAAGCACTTCATGATGACAGAAGTGAGTGCTTCGGGGCGATAGTAATTTAGTTCAGTTACCTTTGTTCCTGTACCCAAGAAAGCAATGGTGGACATCTTGAAGCAGGTGGGGACAGCAGACTGGGATAGGGAGAGATTGAATATGTCCATAAACACTCCAGGCAGCTGGTCTGCGCATGCTCAGAGGATGCGGCTAGAGTTAACATGCTTAAATGTCTTACTCACGTTTAACACGGAGAAGGAGATCCCACAGTTCTTGTTAGCGGGCCGCGTTGGTGACACTGTGTTATCCTCAAAGCCGGTGGAGGGGTTTAGCTTGTCCGAAAGCAAGACGTCGGTGTCCGCGACATGGCTGGTTTTCCCTTTGTAGTCTCGTGTCGGAGCCATTGAATTGCGACTCCACCTTGTCTCTATACTGACTTTTTGCCTGTTTGAATAACTACACTTTGTATTCAGCCATATTCCCAGTCACCTTGCGGTGATTCACGCTTTCAGTTTTGCGCGAATGCTGCCATCTATCCACGGTTTCTGGCTAGGCTAGGTTTTAATGGTCAGAGTGGGTACAACATCTCCTATACACTTCCTGATAAACTCAGTCACCGTATCCGTGGGAAGGCGGGGGGAGGGCCTTGTAGGCATCCCGGAAGTTGGAGGTGTACAGTGGGGGAAAAAAGTATTTAGTCAGCCACCAATTGTGCATGTTCTCTCACTTAAAAAGATGAGAGAGGCCTGTAATTTTCATCATAGGTACACTTCAATTATGACAGACAAAATGAGGAAAAAAAATCCAGAAAATCACATTGTAGGATTTTTAATGAATTTATTTGCAAATTATGGTGGAAAATAAGTATTTGGTCACATACAAACAAGCAAGATTTCTGGCTCTCACAGACCTGTAACTTCTTCTTTAAGAGGCTCCTCTGTCCTCCACTCATTACCTGTATTAATGGCACCTGTTTGAACTTGTTATCAGTATAAAAGACACCTGTCCACAACCTCAAACAGTCACACTCCAAACTCCACTATGGCCAAGACCAAAGAGCTGTCAAAGGACACCAGAAACAAAATTGTAGACCTGCACCAGGTTGGGAAGACTGAATCTGCAATAGGTAAGTAGCTTGGTTTGAAGAAATCAACTGTGGGAGCAATTATTAGGAAATGGAAGACATACAAGACCACTGATAATCTTCCTCGATCTGGGGCTCCATGCAAGATCTCACCCCGTGGGGTCAAAATGATCACAAGAACGGTGAGCAAAAATCCCAGAACCACACGGGGGGACCTAGTGAATGACCTGCAGAGAGCTGGGACCAAAGTAACAAAGCCTACCATCAGTAACACACTACGCCGCCAGGGACTCAAATCCTGCAGTGCCAGACGTGTCCCCCTGCTTAAGCCAGTACATGTTCAGGCCCGTCTAAAGTTTGCTAGAGAGCATTTGGATGATCCAGATGAGGATTGGGAGAATGTCAGATGAAACCAAAATATAACTTTTTGGTAAAAACTCAACTTGTTGTGTTTGGAGGACAAAGAATGCTGAGTTGTATCCAAAGAACACCATACCTACTGTGAAGCATGGGGGTGGAAACATCATGCTTTGGGGCTGTTTTTCTGCAAAGGGACCAGGACGACTGATCCGTGTAAAGGAAAGAATGAATGGGGCCATGTATCGTGAGATTTTGAGTGAAAACCTCCTTCCATCAGCAAGGGCATTGAAGATGAAACGTGGCTGGGTCTTTCAGCATGACAATGATCCCAAACACACCGCCCGGGCAACGAAGGAGTGGCTTCGTAAGAAGCATTTCAAGGTCCTGGAGTGGCCTAGCCAGTCTTCAGATCTCAACCCCATAGAAAATCTTTGGAGGGAGTTGAAAGTCTGTGTTGCCCAGCGACAGCCCCAAAACATCACTGCTCTATAGGAGATCTGCATGGAGGAATGGGCCAAAATACCAGCAACAGTGTGTGAAAACCTTGTGAAGACTTACAGAAAACATTTCACCTCTGTCATTGCCAACAAAGGGTATATAACAAAGTATTGAGATAAACTTTTGTTATTGACCAAATACTTATTTTCCACCATCATTTGCAAATAAATTCATAAAAAATCCTACAATGTGATTTTCTGGATTTTTTTTCCTCATTTTGTCTGTCATAGTTGAAGTGTACCTATGATGAAAATTACAGGCCTCTCTCATCTTTTTAAGTGAGAGAACTTGCACAATTGGTGGCTGACTAAATACTTTTTTTCCCCACTGTAGTGGTTGAGTGTTTTAGCAGCGCGAGTACTACAGTCAATGTGTTGATAAAACTTTGGTAACGTTTTCCTCAAATTTGCTATGTTAAAATCCCCAGCTACAACAAATGCGGCCTCAGGATATATGGTTTCCAGTTTGCATAAAGTCCAGTGAAGTTCCTTGAGGGCCAACGTGGTATTGGTTTGAGGGGGAATATACACGGCTGTGACTATAACCGAAGAGAATTCTCTTGGGAGGTAATACGGTCGGCATTTGATTGAGGTATTCTTGGTTGGGTGAACAAAAGAACTTGAGTTTCTGTATGTTATCACGAAACATAAACCCCGCCTTTCTTCTTCCCGGAGAGTTCTTTTTTCCTGTCTGTGCGATATACTGAGAATCCAGCCGGCTGTAAGGACAAAGACAGTATATCCAGAGAGTGCCGTGTTTCTGTGAAACAGTATGTTACAATCCCTGATCTCTCTGGAAGGAGATTCTCGCCCTGAGCTCATCTACTTTATTATCCAGAGACTGAACATAAGCGAGTAATATACTCGGAAGCGGTGGATGGTTTGTGCGCCTCCCCAGTCGGACTAGAAGTCCACTCCGAATACCTCTTCTCTGCTGGCAGTGTTTTGGATAAGCCTCTGGAATCAGTTAAATTGCCCTGGGGGGGGGTACGAACAAAGGATCCAACTCGGGAAAGTCGTATTTCTTACTTACCATCGCTCCGATATCCAAAAGTTCTTTCCGGCTTTATGTAATAACTCAAAACATTTCCTGGGCTAATAAAAACGAAATACTGTAAAGTTGCTTAGGAGCTATAAGCAGAGCTGCCGTATCTGTCGGCGCCAACTTTGCATTTGAGTTTCACCATGATATTTCTTGTAATATGAAGTATTTTCTGGTGGATTAAACAGAAATTGCAAACAACTTTCTATGGCTTGTCGTGGAAATTTAGTACGGAGACTGTAATTTCTTCAAACAATCATCTTTATTTAAAATTAGCCATACTTTGGTGATAATTTCATTTTCAAATAACCGAAAGTCAGAGGTTGTAATCTGAATAAAGGGGAAAAGGCCATTCTTTACTAATCTGCTAGAGAACCAGTTTGGATTTAAGTATAGCTTTTGTATGAAGCCTTTAGTGAGGTCTAATGCTTTAGTATTTAATAATTTCTGCCCTCCGAATTCAAATTCATTATATAAATAGGCAGGCTTGCCATTACAAATATAATTAAATTATTTTTGCTTCTATAATTTTAGAAACAGGTCATTAGTTTAGGGATTTTTCCACAAATAGACAGGCATTTTTGTTTCCATGGTAGAAAGATCTTATCTATTTTTGCTAACTTTGTATAAAAATGTATTGTTGTGAGAATTTCTCTCTTTGGGATATGAATGCCGAGTGTGTATAAACACCATGGGACCACGCAGCCATCCTACCGCTCAGGAAGGAGACACGTTCTGTCTCTTAGAGATGAACGTACTTTGGTGCGAAAAGTGCAAATCAATCCCAGAACAACAGCAAAGGACCTTGTGAAGATGCTGGAGGAAACAGGTACAAAAGTATCTATATCCACAGTAAAATGAGTCCTATATCGACATTACCTGAAAGGCTGCTCAGCAAGGAAGAAGCCACTGCTCCAAAACCGTCATCTCAAAGCCAGACTACGGTTTGCAAATGCACATGGGGACAAAGATCATACATTTAGGAAAAATGTCCTCTTGTCTGATGAAACAAAAATAGAACTGTTTGGCCATAATGACCATCGTTATGTTTAGAGGAAAAAGAGGGAGAGTCATGCAAGCCGAAGAACACCATCCCAACCGTGAAACACGGGGGTGGCAGCATCATGTGTGCAAGCAGAACTGAAAAAGCATGTGCAAGCAAGGAGGCCGACAAACCTGACTCAGTTACAACAGCTCTGTCAGGAGGAATGGGCCAAAATTCGCCCAACTTATTGTGGGAAGCTTGTGGAAGGCTACACGAAACGTTTGACCCAAGTTAAACAATTTAAAGGCAATGCTACGAAATACTAATTGAGTGTATGTAAACTTCTGACCCACTGGGAATGTGATGAAATAAATAAAAGCTGAAATAAATCTACTATTATTCTGACATTTCACATTCTTAAAATAAAAAGTGGTGATCCTAACTGACCTAAGACAGGGAATTTGTACTAGGATTAAATGTCAGGAATTGTGAAAAACTGAGTTTAAATGTATTTGGCTAAGGTGTATGTAAACCTCCGACTTCAACTGTACATGTAGGTAGAGTTATTAAAGTGACTATGCATACATGACAACAGAGAGTAGCAGTGGTGTAAAGAGAGGGGGGGGATGGGCAATGCAAATAGTCTGGGTTGCCTTTTGACTAGATGTTCAGGAGTCTTATGGCTTGGGGGTAGAAGCTGTTTAGAAGCCTCTTGGACTGTCAGACTCCAGCCACCCTAGTCATAGACTTGACACTCCAGTACCGCTTGCCGTGCGGTAGCAGAGAGAACAGTCTATGACTAGGGTGGCTGGAGTCTGACAGTTTTAGGGCCTTCCTCTGACACCGCCTGGTATAGAGGTCCTGGATGGCAGGAAGCTTGGCCCCAGTGATGTACTGGGCCGTTCGCACTACCCTCTGTAGTGCCTTGCGGTCGGAGGCCGAGCAGTTGCCATACCAGGCAGTGATGCAACCAGTCAGGATGCTCTCGATGATGCAGCTGTAAAACCTTTTGAGGATCTGAGGACCCATGCCACATCTTTTCAGTCTCTTTTCAGTCTGCCCTCTTCACGACTGTCTTGGGAAGTGGACACCAAGGAACTTGAAGCTCTCAACCTGCTCCACTGCAGCCCCGTTGATGAGAATGGGGGCGTGCTCTGTCCTCTTTTTGTCTTGTTCATGTTGAGGGAGAGGTTGTTGTCCTGGCACCACACTGCCAGGTCTCTGACCTCCCTTATAGGCTGTCTCGTTGTTGTCTGTGATCAGGCCTACCACTGTTGTGTCATCTGCAAATTTAATGATGGTGTTGTAGTTGTGCCTGGCCGTGCAGTCATGAGTGAACAGGGAGTACAGGAGGGGACGGAGCACGCACCCCTGAGGGGCCCCTGTGTTGAGGGTCAGTGTGGCGGATGTGTTGTTACCTACCCTTACCACCTGGGGGTGGCCCGTCAGGAAGTCCAAGATCCAGTTGCAGAGGGAGGTCTTTAGTTCTAGGGTCCTTAGCTTATTTATGAGCTTTGAGGGCACTATGGTGTTGAATGCTGAGCTGTAGTCAATGAATAGCAATCTCACATAGGTGTTCCTTTTGTCCAGGTGGGAAAGGGCAGTGTGGAGTGCAATAGATATTGCATCACCTGCGGATCTGTTGGGGCGGTATGCAAATTGGAGTGGGTCTAGGGTTTCTGGGATGATGGTGTTGTGAGCCATGACCATCCTTTCAAAGCACTTCCTGGCTACAGACGTGAGTGCTACGGGTAAGTAGTCATTTAGGCAGGTTACCTTAGTGTTCTTGGGCACAGGCACAATGGTGGTCTTCTTAAAACATGTTAGTATTACAGACTCAGACAGGGAGAGATTGAAAATGTCAGTGAAGACACTTGCCAGTTTGTCAGTGCATGCACGCAGTACCCGTCCTGGTAATCCGTCTGGCCCTGCGGCCTTGTGAATGTTGACCTGTTTAAAGGTCTTACTCACAATGGCTGCTGTGAGAACGTGATCACACAGTCTTCCGGAACAGCTGGTGCTCTCATGAATGTTTCAGTGTTATTTGCCTCGAAGGGAGCATAGAAGTATTTTAGCTCGTCTGGTAGGCTCGTGTCACTGGGTAGCTCTCGGCTGTGCTTCCCTTTTTAGTCTGTAATGGTTTGCAAGCCCTGCCACATCTGACAAGCGTCAGAGCCGGTATAGTACGATTCAATCTTAGTCTTGTATTGACGCATTGCCTGTTTGATGGTTCGTCTGAGGGCATAGCGGGATTTCTTATAAGCTTCCTGGTTAGAGTCTCACTCCTTGAAAGCGGCAGCTCAAGCCTTTAGCTCAGTGCGGATGCTGCCTGTACTCCATGGCTTCTGGTTGGGGTATGTATGTTCTTACCTGAGGGATGACACTGGATTTATGTATGGTGTTCTTACCCGGGGGAAGACACTGGATTTATGTATGGTGTTCTTACCTGAGGGAAGACACTGGATTTATGTATGGTGTTCTTACCTGAGGGAAGACAATGGATTTATGTATGGTGTTCTTACCTGAGGGAAGACACTGGATTTATGTATGCTGTTCTTACTTGAGGGAAGACACTGGATTTATGTATGGTGTTCTTACCTGAGGGAAGGCACTGGATTTATGTATGGTGTCCTTACCTGAGGGAACACACTGGATTTATGTATGGTGTTCTTACATGAGGGAAGACACTGGATTTATGTATGGTGTTCTTAAATGAGGGAAGACAAACTGGATTTTTGTATGGTGTCCTTACCTGAGGGAACACACTGGATGTATGTATGGTGTTCTTACCTGGGGGAAGGCACTTGATTTATGTATGGTGTTCTTACTTGAGGGAAGACACTGGTTTTATGTATGGTGTTCTTACCTGAGGGAAGACACTGGATTTATGTATGGTGACCTTACCTGAGGGAAAGCATTGGTTTTGTTTTGATATAAGTATAATTGGTGGGATTATAGATTTGGTGTGAGACAATTGTTGTATGAGTTGAGTGGATTTGATAACAGTGAATGGATATATGCTAGTCAATATCAAGAATTTCTATGTACTGAATTAAATCTAGACTGGTATAGACAACAAGTCTTTAAGACTAGTACAAGAAGGGATACATTTGCGAATTGCATATTGGGAAAGACATGTTGTGAGTTTACTCTTTCATTACATCCACAAGAGAGGAGGCAGGGAGAACCCCGTACTGAAGTTAAAATACAATTGAAACCAATTATGGTTATTTACCACACATACGTGGAACCATTTACAGTAGCGTGGTTAGTGAATGAATGTAGTGAAACTAAAGAAGAAGAGGGGTTAGAGAAAATAGAACTGAGTTGGGTATATCATTCTATGTTAGGTTCTACTATCCGTATACGGGGGTAGAACTGGGTTTTTCTACAGTACCATACAGATAAGTCACTCAGTCCACATTACATAGAACCTGATTAAAACAAAATCACAGGGCACCATGACAGAGAGAGCTAACAAATCCATTAAACAAGGGTTAGGCAAGGCATGCCACTACACCAAGAAATCATGGGTGGATTGTTTACCACTGGTGTTAATGAAAATGTGCAGTAGTGTTAATAAAGGCATGGGGTGTACACCACATGAAATGTTGACAGGAAGACCCATGAATGTTCCCGAACACAGACCCATGACTGACAGACAAATAGACCTCACTCTAGCTGAAGTAGAACACTTGGAGTACATGAAAGAGCTAATTACTATTGTCAGATCTCCATTCTCACACTAGGAAAGCTCAGCAGGAGGTACCAGATGAGGACCCCGACTACCTGCCTGTTGAGGTTGGAGACTGGGTCAAAATCCAGGTCCACAAGAGAAAATAGAACCAGCCAACATGGATGGGGCCATTCAAGGTAACCATGGCAACACCAACAGCGGTCAGAGTTCAGGAAAGGTCCGGCTGGCTCCACCTGTCCCACTGCCAGAAGGTGTTCAGCCCACAGGAGATGATGGAGCCAGACACAGCCTGAAACTGTGTGGCCACTTGGAGACACCATTTAGTCCTTTCTCTCAAAGCCTTGTCACAACTAATAGACTCCGGTCACAACTAATAGACTCCGGTCACAACTAATAGACTCCGGTCACAACTAATAGACTTGTTTACGTGCTGCTGTGCGTTTTGTTGCTAACCTAACTTCGCTACGTGCCAACTTTACGGTTTTTACTTTTTAATTAACGTTTATATTTTTTGTTTTTCCATCGCTCAACTTTTTTTTGATTCAACTTTGTCACTCCGGGCGCTTTATCTGGACGTGTTTCGTCAGGACCTCCACCAGCTGAAGCTAAGTAGTAACATTAACGTGATGCCTTCTAATTGCAGTTGCTGTATTCATAATATACAGGAGAACGATCGCCTTATGGCGAGGATAGCTGTGCTGCAAGCCCAGCTTCAGACGCAATCGTTAGGCAAGGGACATTTAAGTGTAGGAAAGGATAAAACAGCGTCTGTGCCACCAGTAAGTACAGATAGTTGTATAAATCCCCTCAAACAGTTCCCGCAGCCGGACAATTTTCTCGTGACTTCTGGAGGGAAATGCTGTAGGAATGCTCAACCGGTGTCGCTTATTCAGCCGACAGAAGCTTTCAACCGGTTCTCCCCATTAAGCAGCGAGTCGGAGTCAGAGGCCGAACCTTCTCTGGTCTCTACTCCTCCCGTTACGGGGTCTGAGACACCGAGGCCTCACACCATTAGCTCTGACAAATTGAAAACTCTAGTCATTGGCGACTCCATTGCCCGCAGTATTAGACTTAAAACGAATCATCCAGCGATCATACACTGCTTACCAGGGGGCAGGGCTACCGACGTTAAGACTAATCTGTAGATGGTGCTGGCTAAGGCTAAAACTGGCGAGTGTAGAGAGTATAGGGATATTGCTATCCACGTCGGCACCAATGATGTTAGGATGAAACAGTCAGAGGTCATCAAGCGCAACATAGCTTCAGCGTGTAAATCAGCTAGAAAGATGTGTCGGCATCGAGTAATTGTCTCTGGCCCCCTCCCAGTTAGGGGGAGTGATGAACTCTACAGCAGAGTCTCACAACTCAATCGCTGGTTGAAAACTGTTTTCTGGGCAAAACTAAACATGGCGGTGTTTGCCTTGGCAATCTCACTAGAATAAAGACCTCCTCCATTCCTGCCATTATTGAAAGAGATTGTCATATCTCAAAATAGGGCTACTTAATGTTAGATCCCTCACTTCCAAGACAGTTATAGTCAGTGAACTAATCACTGATCATAATCTTTATGTGATTGGCCTGACAGAAACATGGCTTAAGTCTGATGAGTTTACTGTGTTAAATGAGGCCTCTAGTGACCATATCACTAGTGACCATATCCCGTGCGCATCCCACAAAGGCAGAGGTGTTGCTATAACATTTACGATAGCAAATTTCAATTTACCAAAAAAACGATGTTTTCGTCTTTTGAGCTTCTAGTCATGAAATCTATGCAGCCTACTCAATCACTTTTTATAGCTACTGTTTACAGGCCTCCTGGGCCATATACAGCATTCCTCACTGAGTTCCCTGAATTCCTATCGGACCTTGTAGTCATGGCAGATAATATTCAAATTTTTGGTGACTTTAATATTCACATGGAAAAGTCCACAGACCCACAGATCCACAGATGATGGCTTTCAGAGCCATCATCGACACAGTGGGATTTGTCCAACATGTCTACGGACCTAGTCACTGCCACAGTCATACTCTGGACCTAGTTTTGTCCCGTTAAATAAATGTTGTGGATCTTAATGTTTTTCCTCATAATCCTGGACTATCGGACCACCATTTTATTACGTTTGCAATCGCAACAAATAATCTGCTCAGACCCCAACCAAGGATCATCAAAAGTCGTGCTATAAATTCTCGGACAACGCAAAGATTCCTAGATGCCCTTCCAGACTCCCTCCGCCTACCCAAGGATGTCAGAGTACAAAAATCAGCTTCCAGAAAATTGGAGAGGAAATGGCGTTACACCAAACTGGAAGTCTTCCAACTTTCACTTCAGCAGTGATAAATCATGAACTTCTTTGAGGAAAAGATCATGATCATTAGAAAGCAAATTACGGACTCTTCTTTATATCTGCGTATTCCTCCAAAGCTCAGTTGTCCTGAGTCTGCACAACTTTTCCAGGACCTAGGATCAAGGGAGACACTCAAGCTTTTTAATGCTATATCTCTTGATGAAAATGAAAATTGATGAAAATAATCATGGCCTCTAAACCTTCAAGCTGCATACTGGACCCTATTTCAACTAAACTACCGAAAGAGCTGCTTCCTGTGCTTGGCCCTCCTATGTTGAACATAATAAACGGCTCTCTATCCACCGGATGTGTGCCAAACTCACTAAAAGTGGCAGTAATAAAGCCTCTCTTGAAAAAGCCAAACCTTGACCCAGAAAATATCAAAACTATCACCCTACATCGAATCTTCCATTCCTCTCAAAAGAAATTGAAAAAGCTGTTGCGCAGCAACTCACTTCCTTCCTGAAGACAAACAATGTATACGAAAAGCTTCAGTCTGGTTTTAGACCCCATCATAGCACTGAGACTGCACTTGTGAAGTTGGTAAATGACCTTTTAATGGCGTCAGACCGAGGCTCTGCATCTGTCCTCGTGCTCCTAGACCTTAGTGCTGCTTTTGATACCATCGATCACCACATTCTTTTGGAGAGATTGGAAACCTAAATTGGTCTACACGGACAAGCTCTGGCCTGGTTTAGATCTTATCTGTTGGAAAGATATCAGTTTGTCTCTGTGGATGGTTTGTCCTCTGACAAATCAACTGTAAATTTCGGTGTTCCTCAAGGCTCCGTTTTAGGACCACTATTGTTTTCACTATATATTTTACCTCTTGGTGATGTCATTCGGAAACATAATGTTAACTTTCACTGCTATGCGGATGACACACAGCTGTACATTTCAATGAAACATTGTGAAGCCCCAAAATTGCCCTCCCTGGAAGCCTGTGTTTCAGACATAAGGAGGTGGATCGCGGCAAATGTTCTACTTTTAAACTCGGAGAAAACAGAGATGCTTGTTCTAGGTCCCAAGAAACAAAGAGATCTTCTGTTGAATCTGCCAATTATCTTGATGGTTGTACAGTCGTCTCAAATAAAACCGAGGACCTCGGCGTTACTCTGGACCCTGATCTCTGTTTTGACAAACATATCAAGACTGTTTCAAGGACAGCTTTTTTCCATCTACGTAACATTGCAAAGATCAGAAACTTTCTGTCCAAAAACGATGCAGAAAAATGTATCCATGCATTTGTCACTTCTAGGTTAGACTACTGAAATGCTCTACTTTCCGGCTAAAGCACTAAATAAACTTCAGTTAGTGCTAAACACGGCTGCTAGAATTTTGACTAGAACCCCAAAATTGTATCATATTACTCCAATGCTAGCCTCTCTACACTGGCTTCCTGTTAAGGCAAGGGCTGATTTCAAGGTTTTACTGCTAACCTACAAAGCATTACATGGGCATGCTCCTACCTATCTTTCTGATTTGGTCCTGCCGTACATACCTACACGTACGCTACGGTCACAAGATGCAGGCCTCCTTACTGTCCCTAGAATTTCTAAGCAAACAGCTGGAGGCAGGGCTTTCTCCTATAGAGCAACATTTTTATGGAATGGTCTGGCTATCCATGTGAGAGACGCAGACTCGGTCTCAACCTTTAAGTCTTAATTGAACTTAATTGACTCATCTCTTCAGTAGGTCCTATGATTGAGTGTAGTCTGGCCCAGGAGTGTGAAGGTGAACGGAAAGGCACCGGAGCAACGAACTGCCCTTGCTGTCTCTGCCTGGCCGGGTCCCCTCTCCACTGGAATTCTCTGCCTCTAACCCTATTACAGGGGCTGACTCACTGGCCTACTGGTGCTCTTCCATGCCGTCCCGGCGTGATCTTCCTGTCCGGGTTGGCGGCCACCCTTGGGTTGTGCCGTGGCGGAGATCTTTGTGGGCTATACTCGGCATTGTCTCAGGATGGTAAGTTGGTGGTTGTAGATATCCATCTAGTGTTGTGGGGGCTGTGCTTCGGCAGAGTGGGTGGGGTTATATCTGCCTGTTTGGCCCTGTCCGGGGGTATCGTTGGACGGGGCCACAGTGTCTCCCGACCCCTCCTGTCTCAGCCTCCAGTATTTATGCTGCAGTAGTTTATGTGTCGGGGGGATAGGGTCAGTCTGTTATATCTGGAGTATCTCCCCCCTCTTATCCGGTGTCCTGTGTGAATTTAAGCATGATCTCTCTAATTCTCTCTCTTTCTCTCTTTCTTTCTTTCTTTCTTTCTTTCTTTCTTTCTTTCTTTCTCTCTCTCTGAAGATCTGAGCCTTAGGACCATTCCTCAGGACTACCTAGCCTGATGACTCCTTGCTGTCCCCAGTCCACCTGGCCATGCTGCTGCTCCAGTTTCAACTGTTCTGCCTGCGGCTATAGAACCCTGACCTGTTCACCAGACATGCTACCTGTCCCAGACCTGCTGTTTTCAACTCTCTAGAGACAGCAGGAGTGGTAGAGATACTCTGAATGATCAGCTATGAAAAGCCAACTGACATTTACTCCTGAGGTGCTGACCTGCTGCATCCTCGACAACCACTGTGATTATTATTATTTTACCCTGCTGGTCATCTATGAACATTTTAAAATCTTGGCCATGTTCTGTTATAATCTCCACCCGGCCCAGCCAGAAGAGGACTGGCCACCCCTCACAGCCTGGTTCCTCTCTAGGTTTCTTCCTAAGTTCTGGCCTTTCTAGGGAGTTTTTCCTAACCACCGTGCTTTTACACCTACATTGCTTGCTGTTTGGGGTTTTAGGCTGGGTTTCTGTACAGCACTCTGTGACATCAGCTGATGTAAGAAGGGCTTTATAAATAAATTTGATTGATTGATTGAACAAGAGGCAGAAGCAGATGTGAGTCGAGACCAAATACTTGAAAAATATTAAGGGCAAGACCAAAGCCCTGAAGAACCAACTGTTTTACTCGTTGGTGGTTGACTGTGTGGGTGAAGCCGGCTCTGTCAACACGTGGGTAAAGTTTGTTCGAGACAGGTAGAAAAGTTTTCCCAAACAGGACTGCAGTGTTAATTTCGTCTAAACCCAAATCCATGAAAGAGTTGTTTGGTTCAATGAGTAGTCCAATGGCAGAGACAGGCCTGTGGAATGTTGTATTTTATGAGTGTTTAGATTTTTTGTTGTCTTGGTAAATGGGTAGGGAAGAAGACCATGCCTGGTATAATGGTATTGGCTTTACCTCATATGATGAATACTATGATGCCACTGGTGTTGACCCAAACTATGACCCTCTTACTTGCCCAACTGACCCAGAGGATTATTACAATACCACCTATATGTGAATGGTTAAAAGTTCCAGATGTCTAATGATGATTTCTGTACATGGTTATATGAGACTAGGTAGTCTCAAAGGAGGGAATGTTGGTGGTAACAAAAAAAAATGCGTTTTCAAATGTTTAATCTTTGAAATGCAAGAGAAAGGCCATAATATAATATTGAAGTTTAGGTGGAATTTAGATTTTGGCCACTAGATGGCAGCAGTGTGTGTGCAAAGTTTCAGATTGATCCAGTGAAGCATTGCAATACTGGACAATATTTTGTATCAAGTCTGCCCAAATGTGCCGAATTGGTCAATTGATAAATTTTCAATTGAGAACATACAAAAATGATATGGTAATACAAAATGTAAGTTTACACACTCCCAGGAATGTCATACATGATGGATCATTAGCTAATACACTAACTTTCACACATCTAGATGGCTGGGCGGGGTGGGTGTGGAGCCAGAGACAAACTGTAGAACCCAGTTCCTACATTTGAATATAAAAAATTATTTTATAAAACAAAACTATGCTACATTTTATCTCTGGTACACTTTTATCTTTTAGAGCGTTGGACTAGTAACCGAAAGGTTGCAAGATCGAATCCCTGAGCTGACAAGGTAAATATCTGTCATTCCGCCCCTGAACAAGGCAGTTAACCCACTATTCCCAGGCCATCATTGAAAATAATAATTTGTTCTTAACTGACTTGCCTAGTTAAATAAAGGTAAAATATTTATTTTATATCTCTGACAAATCATAGCAAGATTACTGAACGTCAGTACATTATTTAGCTTCATAGGTGAATGTATCAAACCAGTTGCCGTGATAATTTTTGTTGTTGTTGTGCACACTCAAACAATAGCATGGTCATTTTTCACTGTAATAGCTAGAATTTAAGCTTTCTGCCCATATAAGACATGTCCTGTAAAGTTTGCTGTTACTTCCAACTATCATACTAATCACATTAGTTCACGTTAGCTCAACCGTCCCGGTATAGGGACACCGATCCCGTAGAGGTTTTAAACAAATCAAAATATATTCTTCAAAGTAGCCACCCATTGCCTTGATGACAGCTTGGTTTGGCATTCTCTCAACCAGCTTTACCTGGAATGCTTTTCCAACAGTCTTGAAAGTGTTCCCACATATGCTGAGCACTTGTTGGCTGCTTTTCCTTCACTCTGCGGTTCAACTCATCCCAAACCATTTCAATTGGGTTGAGGTCAGGTGATTGTGGAGGCCAGGTAATCTGATACAGCACTCCATCACTCACCTCCTTGGTCAAATAGCCCTTATACAGCCTGGAGGTGTGGTGGGTCATTGTCCTGTTGAAAAACAAATGACAGTCCCACTAAGCACAAACCAGATGGGATGGCGTATCGCTACAGAATGCTGTAGTAGCCATGCTGGTTAAGTGTGCCTTGAATTGTAAATAAATCATAGACAGTGTCACCAGCAAAGCACCCCCACACCACCTCCATGCTTCACGGTGGGAACCACACATGCGGAGATCATCCATTCACCTAATCTGCGTCTCACAAAGGCACAGCAGTTGTAACCAAAAATCTCAAATTAAGACTCATCCGACCAAAAGGACAGATTCCCACCAGTCTAATGTCCATTGCTTATGGTTCTTCATTTTAGTAACCGAAAGGTTGCAAGATCAAATCCCTGAGCTGACAAGGTAAATATCTGTCATTCTGCCCCTGAACAAGGCAGTTAACCCGCTGTTCCCACTGTATATAATTTTTCTATTGAATTCCACAATTAACTTACATGCGTAATAAATTAGGCACTTCATACAAAGGATTGTTACCTTTAAACAGGACTGGCATTACAACAACAACAAAGATTTGTCAAGCAATTATTATTTTGGGGAACAATTATTGTGATTTATCCTATACTGTCTCTAACATCATTACCCCTTAGCAACAGATGTGGGATACACTCACACTCTCCCTACAAACAACCACAAACTCAGGTGGTCAACAGTTGTTCTATCCCCGAGCCCAACTCAAGAGAATACTTGATGTGCTAATGCATATACAGTTGTGGCTGTTTGAGAAGGCATGCAAAAGTGATGTACTTGCTTTGACAGTCATTTCTGAAGATTATTTATTAAATGTGATTAATTTACGGCGGCCCCTCATTTTAAGGTCAACCCTGTTTCATGAAATGAACTCTCATTTTAATATGGTATAACTATTACTTTAAAAATTATTTTTATAAAAGAAACATTGAACATAGTCATATCTCTGTATCTCTTTTTGGCAATTTTCTGATGTTTTGTGGTGGAAAACTGAGCATGTCGAGCATAACATGTCAAACCTGTTACCCATAGCTAGAATTTTTAAATACAACTGTTAAGCTTGCATTTGACTGCCCCTCCCTGCTGCACACAACAAGCTTCCATTCCCCCTGTCACAAGGGGATTCATGGCTGATTTAGAATGAAAAACACGACCCTGTTACTTTAATGTCACTATATCCATTTAATTTTTTACCCCTTGAGATGGTAAAACATGTTTTTTTATTAAGTTGAACATGTGCTCTTTATGACAATGTTAAAGTTAGGTGAATCGTTTATACTAAATGTACTCTATTTGTGAAACAACCCCTGTATGACATCTCATTAATGCCGGTTGGCAGCTCTATGGTTCATTAATCCAGAACGTTTTTTTTTGTGTTGTAAACAACAGCATCTTGCCAGGTGGTATCACACAACAGTATCATTAAATGGAGTGTAAATGGAATGATGTATAGATTGCTCAAGAACTGTATATTTATGTAAATATATGACTCTGTATTGTTGATAGAGCTCTCTATTACAACACCATTGCAGCATAAATATGAAAAGTTTGATCTGGCTACTAACAGTAGGGTTTCATGAGAGTTACAAATGTAAACATTCACACTGCTTTGATTGAATTAATACTACAATTTGGAGTATCTCTGTCGTATACTTGGAGGGGTTAAGGATATGTGAGGCTACCGGTAGTTGTCTTGAATTACCACTTACCAGAGACGCCCCTGGCGAGGTACCTGGCACCCACTGAAAAGGCAATATTGACCCTTGGTCCCCAGAGTCAACTTCACCTGGGCCGTTACCACACAGCCAAACATCTGAGGGAGAGAGAGAGGGACAGAATGGGGATAGAGGAGAAAGGGCGGGAGAGGTATGGGGGAGAGAAATATTCCAAGGTCAAGTTAGTACAGTCAACATGCATGCTAGACAAACGTCTTCGATAGAAAGCACACTGATAAGGGAATGAAGATGGAAGAGAAAAAGAAGGAGGTTGCAACAAGGTTGGCGAGAACTAAAAGCAGCATATAGAGACATGCAGTGGAGGTGATGGAAGAGTAAAATACTTTCTAATATAGAACATTTCATTTTAACCCAGGGTTGCTCTGTTCAGTTTAATGTTTATGGATCTCACTCCAAGTCTTGACTACCATGTCAAAACAAATCTTTCACTGACGTGCCTAGCTAAATAAAGATTAAATACAAATAAAGGGTCTATGGATTCTTTAGGAAAAGCTACTCTATAGAGCATTTCGATTGTGCTCAACATTGTGGTGAGGTAGTTTTTGCTCCCAAACACTTTCAAACCCAGAATAAACAAATTCCTTTGAGATGTAAGAATGCATAAAACAGTAACAACCCTTGAGAAAGAAATACATTTGGGATAAAGTACTCACCATAAGGATGAACGTAGCCAAGGTCTCAGCAATTAACAGCGTATTCCTCACCCTTCTCTTCAGTACCTCCATCCTTTTGACCCATCTGTACCAACTAAATCAATTATTTCCATTTCCTAAGTCTCCCAATTGTTCTCTATCAATATCACCCTCTTAGACATTCGATGGTTCCCTGTCTTGGTAGTCCTGTGTCAAACCCAAAATACTTACAACTAACTCTTAACTAAGGTGGTCATCTGTGGTTAAACTATCAGAGTAGGCCTGTTGTCATCCCCATGCTTGAGATTCATCTGTCTGCAGAGGCTCTGTCCAGGTACCTCAGCTTGTCTGTCCTATATGTCCCCTCTATTAACACAATAAGTATGTCACTGGGAGTAGGATAAACTAGCAACTACTGTATGTTTGGAACTAAAGTCTACAACCATGTTAGATAAACTGCTTCCAGCAGGACAATTGACACTACTGTAGCCAAGCAAGTGAGAATGAGGTCAAAAACTAACTGCAGATACATTTAATTAATGTTTATTTCTTAAACCAGTTTAGTCTCTGACCATATATATAATAGAACAGATGAGGTCAGAGGTAAGCATTTAGCTCAATTATGATAAACCATGCTATCTCTATTGCTTCTCAAGAAATAAGTGTATGACATGAAGTACATTTTAAAATCAGAAGTCTTGGACTGTTGCTACACAGACCATTAACACCACACCTACAAAAGTATCTGACAATCATGAAGATCACATGAAAGTTAACCCATATTTCAGAGTACATGTAGCAATGCTTAAGTTCAGGGCTTGTCAACAATCTTCTAAATGACTTCAGTTTGTCCTCGTGCAGCAGCAAAAAGGTACGCGTTATACTTGTTTTCTGGACAGACAATTTAATTGTTGCAAAAAGTAGCCTACTTTTCGGTGTTACTATGTCAGATGTTACTATGGAATACTGAAGTATAATTACAAGCATTTCATTAGTGTCAAAGGCTTTTATTGACAATTACATGAAGTTGATGCAAAAAGTCAATATTTGCAGTGTTGACCCTTCTTTTTCAAGACCTCTGCAATCCACCCTGGCATGCTGTCAATTAACTTCTGGGCCACATCCTGACTGATGGCAGCCCATTCTTGCATAATCAATGCTTGAAGTTTGTCAGAATTTGTGGGTTTTTGTTTGTCCACCCGCCTCTTGAGGATTAATCACAAGTTCTCAATGGGATTAAGGTCTGGGGAGTTTCCTGGCCATGGACACAAAATATAGATGTTTTGTTCCCCGAGTCACTTAGTTATCACTTTTGCCTTATAGCAAGGTGCTCCATCATTGTCAATCTCAAAACCTTTGGCCAGGTTGAGACATTCCCTTTGGAGTTCCTTAACGGAGTTACTCCATCATATGGTTCTGTTTTTACTGCTTGGATTGTGTGAAAAACAGACAGACAAAAAAACAGCTACCAGGTAATGGATTTAATTTGTGTTTTTCTATTTTATTATTATTTATTTTTTTACACCAACTGCATGCAATATTAACTAGCTGGTTTAATATCCAAGCAGTAAAAACAGCAGCATGTGATGGAGTAACTGCTTTAAGGAACTCCATAGGGAATGTCTCAACGTAGTGGAAGCCCACCACGAAACTCTCACATTCTGCAGGGGAAAGAACAAGAAAAAAACCTTGTAGGGTAATTAGCAGAAAACCACAGCATGTTAAGCAATTCACAACACACACAGAACAAGTCAGTCAGAAAGTTGTGTTAAGTACAGTTTGTGGCAGCAAGAGCCACCAATATATTAAAGGATGCACACGGAGTCGTAGTGTAACACTAACAAAACACAAGCACGACAAACCACGGGCAGAAGATACAGATCAACCACGCGCAGCGAGTGGAGAACTCAAGAGGAGGGGCTGGCCAGTGAGTATACTTCCAAGCAAGATATTACACTTACCAGTGACTTACCAAGCGAACTTCAGAAAGTTTGTAACTGGATGCCTGTTTTGTGTGGTGTTCTTAGAACACCTGTGCCTGGCGCGATTGGAGGCCATGCGCGAGTGGGTCGGCCAGGCTCGGGCTCAAGCTGGGGACGAACTCCCTCCATCAGGAGTGGTGCGCCAGCAAGCTATTAGTCCCTCTACTGGGCACAGTACCCCTCCCAGGAAGCTTGCCCGAGGCAGAGCCCATCTGCTGCTTGTCCTGGACTGGGGCAGGAGTTAAACCGCTGGGACCACCTTGAACGGAGGGTGCATGCCCTGCGTCAGGAGGTTGATCGCTTCGATGGCGACAACAGCTGTTCCCTGTTGGCCAGTGATAGGCTGTTCCTGGGGGACGATGCTGGCACTGTTCACCACCATGAACGGGGCTACCAGGCTGACAGGCTATCAGAAGCCGGCGGTTGGGCTTCATCGCCCTCAGCGGCTCGAGAGGCTATTAGGGAGCTACTCACCCGGGTAGTCACTGCTCTGGACATCAAACTGGTAGACAGTGATGACTCTCCATCTGTCCCCGTCTCTGCTGAGTTCTGTGAGGCCTTGCAGGAGAGCTGGGCCTCTGCCAGTGGGACCTTCCGACTCACAGCAGAGACTGGACCATGGAGTTATGTGGCGGGCGCAGAGTCACTCGGCCTCCTGGAGTACCTGACCATGGACACCATGATAGCTGCCGTGGTCCTTTCGGACCGGGAGATTATAGGGCAGAACCCGTGACTGAAACCAGGACCCCCCCAGAGTCTTTGATGTGGACTTGGGTCCCTCTGCTCTCTTGGCTGCCTTACCAACACAGCTATGCCGCTGCAGGCCTACCTGCAGGCTCTGTTGCCCCGGCTGCAGGGGGGCACAGAGGAGCTCCTCCAGAAAGCAATGGAGGTGTCTCGCCTTCTTTCCCTGCTCCAGAGGGATGTGGCCCGCTCCAACGGATGGGCCATGGTGCAGGTGGTTACCTCCCGGAGCCATCTCTGGCTGGCCCAATCCCATCTGCCAGCTGCTCTCTAGAGCACATTTGCCACTCTCCCCATCACCCCAGGGCTGACCTTTGGCACAGTGGTTAATGACATTCTGGAGTAGGCCGATAAGGTTCATAGGGACCGGGAGACACTGAGATGGTTCATACCGCCTTTTCAGGCCCCGGGTCCAAGGCAGACACACTGCACCCGAACGACGGTGGGGTCCCTCTCCTGCCCCATCGCCTCGTGCTGAGGAACGATAGCGGGGAGGGGCACAGCGTGCAGTGTAACAACAACCTGTCAACCGTCACCACCATAGGGACGTGCCCGGGGGACCCAAACGCTCAGGCATCAGAGGAAAGGCGGGCCCCGGCAGGACCTCTGACACACCCTTCCCTGGCCTCTGCCGCTTCTCCTGGTCTCAAAGGACAAAGTGGGAGGAGTGTGTGGAATCCCCATGGGTGTTGTCCACAATGCTCGAGGGATACTGACTCCAATTCTCCCGTCCTTTAGGGGCCTTCGTGTCACCATGGTGGCCGACCCCCCCTGAAGAAAACCCTGTGGCTGGAGATCTCCAAATATGCATTCACCTGTATTGTGAATAGGCCTAGGCTACATCTTAGTTTACCCAGTTCATCAGTAGAGATTTACCTTTCAAATAAAGGATTACCTTGATGTTGTTATCTAGTTAGTGTTTTTATCAAAGTAAAATGTATTGTATAATTGATTCATTAATGCCTATATTCAAATAAAAAAATGTAATTATATTGAACTCAAAAGATCTGCTTGGATCAAGTGCCGTTCTATGACCGTGGATAATATATTTTTGGCATCAAGTATCGTAATGGTATAGAGTATCGGGATACTAAACATGGTGTCAAAGTTCTGGTTCCTCATAAGCGGATTTCTCACATATATTGAACAAAAATATAAAAGTAACATGCAACATTAAAGATTTTACTGAGATACAGTTCATATAAGTAAATCAGTCAATTGAAATAAATTAGGCCATAATTTATGGATTTCACATGACTGGTCAGGGATGCAGCCATGGGTGGGCCTGGGAGGGCATAGACCCACCCACTTGGGAGCCATGACTACCCACTGGGGAGCCAGACCCAGCCAATCAGAATTAGTTTTTCTTTATAACAGACAGAAATACTCCTCAGTTTCATCAGCTGTCCGGGTGGCTGGTCACAGATGATCCCGCAGGTATAGAAGCCGGATGTGGGGGTCCACGACTGGCGTAGTTACACGAGGTCTGCAGTTGTGAGGCCAGTTGGACGTACTGCCACATTTTCTAAAACGACGTTGGAGGCGGCTTATGGTGGAGAAATTAACATAACATTTTCTGGAAACTGCTCTGGTGGACATTCCTGCAGTCAGCATGCCAATTGCACGCTCCCTCAGAACCTGAGACATCTGTGGCATTGTGTTGTGAGGACTGCACATATTAGAGTCCCCAGCACAAGGTGCACCTACGTAATGATCATGCTGTTTAATCAGCTTCTTGATATTCCACACCTGTTACGTGGATGGATTATCATGACAAAGGAGAAATGCTCACTAATAGGGATGTAAACAAATGTGTGCACAAAATTGGAGAGAAATAAGCTTTCTGTCTGAATGGAACATTTCTGTGATCTTTTATTTCAGCTCATGGAACATGGGACCAACACTTGACATGTTGCATTTATATTTTTGTTCAGTATACATGCACATCTTAAAATCAGGTTACAGACGGTTAACTAGGCCTAAGACCCCTAGACTTAGCGAGGGCAACAATATTAGTAGGCTAATTAATTGGTTTTGTAACGAGGTTGAGGTATTGAGTACTATACTTTCATTGTTAGGTGTTGATAGGATAGGGGTGGCAGGTAGCCTAGTAGTTAGAGCGTTGGGCCAGTAACCGAAAGATTGCTAGATCAAATCCCCAAGCTGACAAGGTAAAAAATGTGTCTCAATGTAAATTATCTGGTGGCAGTTTTTATGAATTGTTCAGCAGTCTAATGGCTTGGGGGTAGAGGCTGTTGAGGAGTCTTTTGGTCCTAGACTTGGCACTCTGGTACCACTTGCCGTGCTGTAGCAGAGAAAACAGTCTATAACTTGGGTGACTGGAGTCTCTGACAATTGTATGGGCTTTCCTCTGACACTGCCTATTATATAGGTTCTGGATGGCAGGAAGCTTGGCCCCATTGATGTACTGGGCTGTTCGCACTACCCTCTGTAGCGCCTTACGGTCAGATGCTGAGCAGTTGCCGTGCCAGGCGGTGATGCAACCGGTCAGGATGCTCTCGATGGTGCAGCTGTAAAACCTTTTGAGGATCTGGGAACCCATGCCAAATCTTTTCAGTCTCCTGAGGGGGAATAGGTGTGGTCGTGCCCTCTTCATAACTTTCTTGGTGTGTTTGGACAATGATAGTTCGTTGGTGATGTGGATACCAAGGAACTTGAAACTCTCGACCCGCTCCACTACAGCCCTGTCAATGTTAATGGAGGCCTGTTCTGCCCGCCTTTTCCTGCAGTCCACGATCAGCTCCTTTTGTCTTGTTCACATTGAGGGAGAGGTTGTTGTCTTGGCATCACACTGCCAGTTCTCTGACCTCCCAATAGGACGTCTCATCGTTGTCGGTGATCAGGCCTACCACTGTTGTGTTATCAGCAAACTTAATGATGGTGTTGGAGTTGAGTTTGGACACGCAGTCGTGAGTGAACAGGGAATACAGGAGTAGACTAAGAACACACCCCTGTGGGTCCCCAGTGTTAAGGATCAGCGTGGCAGATGCGTTGTTGCCTACTCTTACCACCTGGGGGCGGCCTGTCAGGAAGTCCAGGATCCAGTTGCAGAGGGAGGTGTTTAGTCCCAGAGTCTTTAGCTTAGTGATGAGCTTCGTGGGCACTATGGTGTTGAATGCTGAGCTGTAGTCAATGAACAGCATTCTCACATAGGTGTTCCTTTTGTTCAGGTGAGAAGATTGCAGTGTGGAGTGCGATTGAGATTGCGTCATCTGTGGATCTGTTTGGGCGGTATGCGAATTGGAGTGGGTCTAGGGTGTCCGGGAGGATGCTGTTGATGTGAGCCATGACCAGCCTTTCAAAGCACTTCATGGCTACCGACGTGAGTGCCACGGGGCGGAAATCATTTAGGCTTGTCTGGTAGGCTTGGGTCACTGGGCAGCTTGCGTCTGGGTTTCCCTTTGTAGTCCGTAATAGTTTGCAAGCCCTGCCACATCTGACGAGCATCAGAGCCGGTGTAGTAGGATTCAATCTTAATCCTGTACTGACGCTTTGCTTGTTTGATGGTTCGTCTGAGGGCATAGCAGGATTTCTTATAAGCGTCCATATTAGTCTCCTGCTCCTTGAAAGCGGTAGCTCTAGCCTTTAGCTCGATGCGGATGTTGCCTGTAATCCATGGCTTCTGGTTGGGATATGTACGTACAGTCACTGTGGGGACAACGCCATCAATGCACTTATTGATGAAGCCAATGACTAAGGTGGTGTATTCCTCAATGCCATTGGATGAATCCCGGAACATATACCAGTCTGTGCTAGCAAAACAGTCCTGTAGTGTAGCATCCGCGTCATCTGACCACTTCCGTATTGAGTGAGACACTGGTACTTCCTTTTGCTTGTAAGCAGGAATCAGGAGGATAGAATTATGGTAAGATTTGCCAAATGGTGAGGGAGAGCTTTGTATGCATCTCTGTGTGTGGAGTAAAGGTGGTCTAGGATTTTTTCCCCCCTGGTTGCACATGTGACATGCTGGTAAAAATGTGGTAAATCTGATATAAGTTTGCCTGCATTAAAGTCCCCGGCCACTAGGAGCAACGCTTCTGGGTGAGCGTTTTCTTCTTTGCTTATGGCCTTATAGAGTTGGTTGAGAGCGGTCTTAGTGCCAGCTTCGCTTTGTGGTGGTAAATAGACGGCTACGAATAATACAGATGAGAACTCTCTTGGTAGTGTGGTCTACAGCTTATCATAAGGTACTCTATCTCAGGCGAGCAATACCTCGAGACTTCTTTAATATTAGACATCGCGCACCAGCTGTTATTGACAAAAAGACACACCCCCACCCCTCGTCTTACCAGAGGTAGTGTCTCTGTTCTGCCGGTGCATGGAAAATCCCGCCAGCTCTATATTGTCAGTTTCTTCATTCAGCCACGTCTCGGTGAAACATAAGATGTTCGTCTTTTTATGTCCGGTAGGATAACCTTAATAAACTTAGCAAAAAAAGAAATGCCCCTTTTTCAGGACCCTGTCTTTCAAAGATAATTTGTAAAAATCAAAATAACTTCACATATCTTCATTGTAAAGGGTTTAAACACTGTTTCCCATGCTTGTTCAATGAGCCATAAACATGAACATGCACCTGTGGAACGGTCATTAAGAGACTAACAGCTTACAGACAGTAGGCAATTAAGGTTACAGTTATGAAAACTTAGGACACTAAAGAGGCCTTTCTAAAACACCAAAAGAAAGATGCCCAGGGTCCATGCTCTTCTACGTGAACGTGCTTTAGGCATGCTGCAAGGAGGCATGAGGACTGCAGATGTGACCAGGGCAATAAATTACAATGTCCGTACTGTGAGACACTTAAGACAGCGCTACAGGGAGACAGGCGGGACAGCTGATCGTCCTCGCAGTGGCAGACCACGTGTAACAACACCTGCACAGGATCGGTACATCCGAACATCACACCTGCAGGACAGGTACAGGATGGCAACAACTGCCTGAGTTACACCAGGAACGCACAATCCCTCCAACAGTGCTCAGACTGTCCACAATAGGCTAAGAGAGGCTGGACTGAGGGCTTGTAGGCCTGTTGTAAGGCAGGTCCTCACCAGACATCACCGGCAACAACATCGCCTATGGGCAGAAACCCAACGTTGCTGGACCAGACAGGACTGGCAAAAAGTGCTCTTCACTGACGAGTCGCGGTTTTGTCTAACCAGGGGTGATGGTTGGATTCGCTTTTATCGTCTAAGGAATGAGCATTACACTGAGGCCTGTACTCTGGAGCGGGATCGATTTGGAGGTTGAGGGTCCGTCATGGTCTGGGGCAATGTGTCACAGCATCATTGGACTAAGCTTGTTGTCATTGCAGGCAATCTCAACGCTGTGCGTTACAGGGAAGACATCCTCCTCCCTCATGTGGTACTCTTCCTGCAGGCTCATCCTGACATGACCCTCCAGCATGACAATCCACCAGCCATACTGCTCGTTCTGTGCGTAATTTCCTGCAATACAGGAATGTCAGTGTTCTGCCATGTCCAGTGAATCGGATCTCAATCCCATTGAGCACGTCTGAGACCTGTTGGATTGGCGGGTGAGGGCTAGGGCCATTCCCCCCAGAAATGTCTGGGAACTTGCAGGTGCCTTGGTGGAAGAGTGGGGTAACATCTCACAGCAAGAACTGGCAAATCTGATGCAGTCCATGAGGAGGAGATGCACTGCAGTACTTAATGCAGCTGGCGGCCACACCAGATACTGACTGTTACTTTTGATTTTGACCCCCCTCTTTGTTCAGGGACACATTATTCCATTTCTGTTAGTCCCATGTCTATGGAACCTGTTCAGTTTATGTCTCAGTTGTTGAATCTTGTTATGTTCATACAAATATTTACACATAATAAACTCAGTTGACAGTGAGAGGATTTTTTTTTTTATGAGTTTAGTAGATCATCAATTTTATTTTCCAATGATTGCACGTTAGCAAGGAAAATGGAAGACATTTGGAGTCTGCTCGCTCGCCTCCGGATTCTCAGAAGGATCCCCAATCTGCCTCCTCTTTTCCGGCGTCTTTTCTTCACGCAAAAGGCGTGGATCTGGGCCTGTTCCATTGAAAGCAGGATATCCTTCTCGTAGGACTCGTTAAAGGAAAAAGTTTCTTCCAGTCCACGGTGAGTAATCGCTTTTCTGATGTCCAGAAGTTATTTTCGGTTATAAGAGACGGTAGCAGCAACGTTATGTACACAATAAGTAAAAAAATAAGTTACACAAAATGCAAATAAATTACACAATTGGTTGAGAGAATGTAAAACGTCAGCCAAGTTCTAAATATGTTTGAGTAGTTCATGACCTTTAGGGTGGCAACACAAATTATACGTTCAATGGGTCTTTCTCCATTCTGATTGTTTTATACTGTTCAATCCAACATCAAATAAATAAAAAAATAAAATTTTTAAATCAATTTCCTACACTTTTATCATCTCCACACTGTGCCATGCAGAGCTGCATGATATGGGCAAAAAATCTAGGCCTAGTTATTTGGTGAACTGTTGGCATCATGAAAATAGAATAATTAATCTAATTCTATAGATGGAATATCACTATATCCCAACTATAGAATTGGATTAATCATTATATTTCCATGATTCCAACAGCAGCGTGGGCAGCATCTTGAATATATTGTTGTTTGACATGACAACAAATACGCCAGGGAGGAATTGACAGTGTTGGTCAGTGTTTCCAGGGGACCCTAAGACCCTATGTTACATTACATGTTTTCTTAGCTCATGTAGCAAGCTAGCGTATTCATGCTTCGCCGATTCCTCTCTGATTTAGAAGATACCGTTGCACAAACATGCTTATCTAGGCCTGCACTGGCACTGTATTAGCTAGCTACGTTTGCTCTGACCTAACTCGTGATTAGCATTGGTGGCTAACAATTAATTTTAGCCAGAACTTGCTAAGAAAAGACACTATCAGACAGTAGTTTGCAGACAGTAAGACAAACTAATAGTGTAATTATAGAACACTTGTAGAAAGCAGCATCTTTGTCACCAACATCTTTCTGCATCTATCTGACTATGCAGAGAACCGCAGTAAAGTGCTTGTGACTCCGTGGTTGAGCATCTGCGCTCTCCTTGAGTGATGGGGCAGGCTTGGTGTGGGAAGCGGCATGCAGAAGGAGCAGGGGGAGAAAGATTACTCAAGTAGCAAACTGAGTAAACTATAAAAACTGAGTTGCGTATTACATTTAACAAACCAAACATTGAAATACCGTTATAGAAGGGAAAAAACACAAACCGGTCCGTGCATCAATACCGGTATATAGTAAAATACGGTATACCGCCCAGCCCTATCTGGTTGTCTAGGGCTTAATTGAAAGGACACTAGGCCCTCCATGGAATTAGTTTGACACACCTGGGTTAAGGTGTTGAATACTTTTATTGTTAGGTACTACAAGGTTGAGGTATTGAATACTTACACAACAGCTGCTTGTCTGAGGAACTATGCCACTAAGTGAGATGACGTTATCTCCACAGATACACTCGTCAACTGATGAAACTGATGTCAGTGCTTCAACACTGAGGACAAGAGATATAAGTTGTTTGTGTGTGTGTAGTGTGAAACTAAGAGCTTATAGTGGAAAGGTCTGAGAGAATGCATTTCCGTTCCTCACGTCTTGGGGGTGCTTGCGTCCTGCTCTGTGCTGGCTGCCTCGTGCGCCTCCTTTCCCACTGGCCTGTGAAAGGACAGATGAATGAAAGCATTATTAATTAAAGCATTATTCAACCGTATTAACATGACACAGATGTGATGAGACCATGGGAAATTACTCAATACAACAGCATAACAGGACAGCTTGGCGAAAGACACACTCGTACACAGACACAAACCTAACGGGAGGAGCCATGGTAGCAAGCCCCGAGCTTCCCAACGAGGAGTTGGAGAGGGTTGTTTCACCAGAGTTACTGGTGACATCATTGTGTGTGGGGGTCTTGAGGAGTAGGTCAGAGCGTCCTGACTGCACGCCTGAGTGTAGGGGGGAACATTAATAATTTGTTTTGTACAAGGCGTCAACCACTGGTATGTGTTCTCAACTGCAACTTCCAATGCCCACAATATGCTTAATAACAAACCAGACACCATTTCTCATCATCCACATACATCTCTTCCCAAAACTCCCATCCCTTTCCGAAACCCTCCCACCTAACATCGATCACCGCTGTCTCCCTCAGTCTCGGTCTGTGTGCTTTGGGAGTGTGGGACTCCTAGGCAGCTGCTACTGCAGGGTTGGGGGAACGGAGAGGGTCCGGAGCCTCCGGTGTTGGCCTCCCTGCACTCAAATTCTGTACTCTTCTCAAGAAGTGTCCACTCGTTCACGCCCCATTATGCATTTAAAAGCATTGTATTGGTGCAGTTTCCACCATATTCCTTTTAAATACATGACAGGGAGTGGACACTTCCATATATATACTTCCATTCATAACGGAGAACACCAATGTGTTCGTCATAGTCTCAGCTGTCCACAGAGGGGACATATTAGTGTGTAGCCCAAACCTTTCGGACGCTACAGACGTTTTCGTGAGAAGACAGATGTGGAAGGGCGATATCGGTGGATTGTGATTGACCATTATAGGCCAAGGGTTAAACTCCTGAAACAAAAGAGAATGCATAATGCAAACTTGTTCTCAATGTCCAGTGCTTCCTTGCCGTGCTCTTCTAATCGGATGGCCTCTATGGCGGTGCAGTAGAGGGACTTCTGGCCCTGTGATGGTGGGGGCCTCCTCTCGTCCGCCCCCACTGCCTCCTCTCCAGCCTGCTCCCGGGCCGCCTGCTCCAAGTTGTGGATCCCCAACAGTTTGCTGTAGTGCATGATCTCAAAGCTCTGCAGGAGCTACACGGGACGAAGGGATAAAGGAGTCAGGACACAAAATGGCGAGTACCAATTTAGGATTAGTTTAGCCTTTTAGATTACAAGAAATAAGATTAAATGGAAGGGTGGGGGGATTCTAGATCTTCACTCCTACTCTGAGACGCTTGATACATATGGCCCCTGGATAAACAGTCAAGTGTAGATGGAGTATCTCAGTGAAGTTGAAAAAATGCAGTAGCTTGATATAGCGTATATAACAGTTGCTGACCAAGTTAAAGTCAGTTCCTCGCTACAATGTTGAGATGCAAAATGATACATGATAGAACAATGTTAACATAATCATTACAAACATATGACACATCTCAGCAACCTTTTCATCCCACACATGTACAAAGGCTGTGACGATACCAGTATCGCAATATTCTTTCACGAAGCAAACAGTCTGGTCCTTTAAAAACCTGCTGTATGTCAAATATTGTGAGCTATAGCTTTGAAAATAATCAAATGTGACTGGATGAAGACAATGATATTGGTTAAATCAAATCAAATCTAAATCTAAATCAAATCAAATCTTATTTTATTTGTCACATACACATGGTTAGCAGATGTTAATGCGAGTGTAGCGAAATGCTTGTGCTTCTAGTTCCGACCATGCAGTAGTATCTAACAAGTAATCTAACAAATTCACAACAACTACCTTATACACACAAGAGTAAAGGAATGAATACGAGTATGTACATATAAATATATGGATGAGCGATGGCTGACCGGCATAGGCAAGATGCAGTAGATGGTATGGAGTACAGTATATACACATATATATATATATGAGATGAGTAATGTAGGATATGTAAACATTATATAAATGGCATTGTTTAAAGTGGTTAACAACATTAGGGCTGTTTTCCTAAAGAAGTTAACCTGTTGAACTCTGAGTGGTTGTTTAGGACCCTGTACAGTATGTGTCAAACTCATTCCACGGAGGGCCAAGTGTATGCGGGTTCTCTCCACCCTTGTACATGTCAGGATGAGACTGATGAATTAAGGTCACTAATTAGTAAGGAACTCCCCTCACCTGGTTATCTAGGTCTTAATTGAAAGAAGAAAACAAAAACCCGCAGACACTGCCCTCCGTGGAATGAGTTTGATAGCCATGCTGTACAGGCTCTGGCAAATTGAGGGTGGGTTCCCCCTATTTCTGTGAGAAAATAGAAAGTGACATGTCATTTGAAAGACACAGCCCTCGTCTTTTTGGAAATCAACCTCAAATCTTACTGAACCAAAATCTAAATCCAACATTCAACAATTTTACTCAGTTACAGTTCATATAAGGAAAGCAGACAATTGAAATAAATTCATTAGGCCGTAATCTATGGATTTCACATGACTGGGCATGGGCCCACCCACTAGGGAGCCAGGCCCAGTCAATCAGAATGAGTTTTTACCCACAAAGGGGCTTTATTACAGACAGAAATACTCAGTTTCATCAGCTGTCCGGGTGGTTGGTCTGAGCCAGATGTGGAGGTCCTGGGCTAGTGTGGTTACATGTGGGGTTACATGTGGTCTGCGGTTGTGAGGCCGGATGGACGTACTGCCAAATTCTCTAAAGTTGGAGGCAGCTTATGGTAGTTGAATTCTCCCTCTACACTTGAGACATCTGTGGCATTGTGTTGTGTGACAAAACTGCACATTTTAGAGTGGCCTTTTATTGTCCCCAGTACAAGGTGCACCTGTGTAATGATCATGCTGTTTAATCAACTTCTTGATATGCCACACCTGTCAGGTGGATGAATTATCTTGGCAAAGGAGGGATGTCAAGTTTGTGCACAAAATGCGAAAGAAATAAGCCTTTAGTGCATATGGAACATTTCTGTGATCTTTTATTTCAGCTCATGAAACATGGGACCAACACTTTACATTGTATTTATATTTTTGTTTAGTATAGGTCAAGTCACCAAAAGTGCAAACATGTAGTATGCATGGAACGAGTATACACTGATAGTCATTGTAAAGCAATGCATTTCCCTCTCCATGCACATTAAATCAAATCAAATTTTATTTGTCACATACACATGGTTAGCAGATGTTAATGCGAGTGTAGCGAAATGCTTGTGCTTCTAGTTCTGACCATGCAGTAGTATCTAACAAGTAATCTAACAATTTCACAACAACTACCTTATACACACAAGAGTAAAGAAATGAATACGAGTATGTACATATAAATATATGGATGAGCGATGGCTGACCGGCATATGCAGTAGATGGTATGGAGTACAGTATATACATATATATATATGAGATGAGTAATGTAGGATATGTAAACATTATATAAATGGCATTGTTTAAAGTGGCTAGTGATACATGATTTCATCCAATTATAATTATTAAAGTGGCTAGAGATTTGGGTCGATGGCCGAACGGCATAGGCAAGATTAAGTAGATGGTTTAGAGTACAGTGTATACATTTGATATGAGTATGTCGGATACGTAAACATTATATACAAAATTGTTTAAAGTGGCTAGTGATACATTGTTACATCCAATTCCTATGTTTAAAGTGGCTAGAGATTTAAGTCAGTATGTTGGCAGCAGCCACTCACAGTTAGTGATGGCTGTTTAACAGTCTGATGGCCTTGAGGTAGAAGCTGTTTTTCAGTCTCTCGGTCCCAGCTTTGATGCACCTGTACTGACCTCGCCTTCTGGATGATAGCGGGGTGAACAGGCAGTGGCTCGGGTGGTTGTTGTCCTTGATGATCTTTTTGGCCTTCCTGTGACATCGGGTGGTGTAGGTGTCCTGAAGGGCAGGTAGTTTACCCCCGGTGATGCGTTGTACAGTCCTCACTACCCTCTGGAGAGCCTTACGGTTGTGGGCGGTGCAGTTGCCGTACCAGGCGGTGTTACAGCCCGACAGGATGCACTCGATTGTGCATCTGTAGAAGTTTGTGAGTGATTTTGGTGACAAGCCGAATTTCTTCAGCCTCCTGAGTTTGAAGAGGCGCTGTTGCGCCTTCTTCACCACGCTGTCTGTGTGGGTGGACCAATTCAGTTTGTCCGTGATGTGTACGCCGAGGAACTTAAAACTTTCCACCTTCTCCACTACTGTCCCCTCAATGTGGATAGGGGGGTGCTCCCTCTCCTGTTTCCTGAAGTCCACAATCATCTCCTTTGTTTTGTTGACATTGAGTGAGAGGTTATTTTCCTGACACCACACTCCGAGGGCCCTCACCTCCTCCTGTAGGCCGTCTCGTCGTTGTTGGTAATCAAGCCTACCACTGTAGTGTCGTCAGCAAACTTGATGATTGAGTTGGAGGCTTGCTTGGCCACGCAGTCATTGGTAAACAGGGAGTACAGGAGAGGGCTGAGAACGCACCCTTGTGGGGCCCCAGTGTTGAGGATCAGCGGGGTGGAGATGTTGTTTCCTACCCTCACCACCTGGGGCCGGCCCGTCAGGAAGTCCAGGACCCAGTTGCACAGGGCTGGGTCGAGACCCAGGGTCTCGAGCTTAATGACGAGCTTGTAGGGAACTATGGTGTTAAATGCTGAGCTGTAGTCGATGAACAGCATTCTTACATAAGTATTCCTCTTGTCCAGATGGGTTAGGGCAGTATGCAGTGTGATTGCGATTGCGTCGTCTGTGGACCTATTGGGACGGTAAGCAAATTAGAGTGGGTCCAGGGTGTCTGGCAGGATGGAGGTGATATGATCCTTGACTAATCTCTCAAAGCACTTCATGATGACGGAAGTGAGTGCTACGGGGCGATAGTCATTTAGCTCAGTTACCTTAGCTTTCTTGGGAACAGGAACAATGGTGGCCCTCTTGAAGCACGTGGGAACAGCAGACTGGGATAGGGACTGATTGAATATGTCCGTAAACACACCAGCCAGCTGGTCTGCGCATGCTAGCGTCTGATTTGGTTATTGAGTAACTCTACCAAAATGGCTGAACAGATTTTTAAGCCTGACATAAAATGACTTTAGCTATTAGGGCTTTCAAGTTTTTTGTAGTCCGTGATTGACTGTAGACCCTGCCACATTCCTCTTGTGTCTGAGCCGCTGAATTGTGACTCTACTTTGTCTCTATATTGACGCTTAGCTTGTTTGATTGCCTTGCGGAGGGAATAGCTACACTGTTTGTATTCAGTCATGTTTCCGGTAGCCTTACCCTGGTTAAAAGCAGTGGTTCGCGCTTTCAGTTTGCGCGAATGCTGCCATCAATCCACGGTTTCTGGTTGGGGAAGGTTTTAATATTTGCTATGGGTACAACATCACCAATGCACTTGCTAATAAACTCGCTCACCGAATCAGCATATACATCAATGTTGTTGTCAGATGCTATCCGGAACATATCCCAGTCCACGTGCTCGGAAGCAATCTTGCAGCATGGAATCAGATTGGTCGGACCAGCGTTGAACAGACCTGAGAACGGGCGTTTCCTGTTTTAATTTCTGTTTGTAGGCTGGGAGCAACAAAATTGAGTCATGGTCAGACTTGCCGAAAGGAGGGCGGAGAATAGCCTTGTATGCATCACGGAAGTTGGAATAACAATTATCCAGGATTTTACCAGCCCGGGTGGCACATTCGATATGCTGGTAAAATTTCGGGAGCCTTGTTTTCAAATTAGCCTTTTTAAAATCCCCAGCCACAATAAATGCAGCTTCAGGATATGTGGTTTCCAATTTACCTAGAGTGAAATGAATTTCTTTCCGTGCTGTCGATGTGTCAGCTTGAGGGGGGATGTACACGGCTGTGATTATAATCGAGGAGAATTCTCTTGGTAGATAATGCGGTCTGCATTTGATTGTAAGGAATTCTATGTCAGGTGAACAAAAGGACTTGAGTTCCTGTATGTTGTTATGATCACACCACGTCTCGTTAATCATAAGACACACACCCCCACCCTTATTCTTACCAGATAGATGTTTGTTTCTGTCCGCGATGCGTGGAGAAACCAGGTGGCTGTACCGACTCAGATAACGTGTCCTGAGTGAGCCATGTTTCCGTGAAGCAAAGAACGTTGCAGTCTCGGATGTCTCTCTGAAAGGCAACCCTTGATCTGATTTCGTCTACTTTGTTGTCCAGAGACTGTAAATTGGCGATTAAAATACTCGGGAGAGGTGCACGATGCGCCCGTCGACGTAGCTTGACCAAAAGACCGGCGCGTTTCCCTCTTCTCCGGCGCCGCCGTTGTTTTGAGTCGCCGGGTGCTATCCAGTCTATTGTCCTAGTTGGGGTAACAAACAGAGAATCCTCTTAGGGAATGTCGTATTCCTGGTCGTAATGTTGGTAAGTTGACGTTGCTCTTATATCCAATAGTTCCTCCCGGTTGTATGTAATAAAACTTTATATTTCCTGGGGTAACAATGTAAGAAGTAATACATAAAAAAAAAAAATACTGCATGGTTTCCTGAGAACGTGAAGCGAGGCTGCCATCTCTGTCGGCGCCGGAAGCGAGGCTGCCATCTCTGTCGGCGCCGGAAGTACCTTGAATGCACTGTTGATCTAGCTCATAATTTACAATAGGGAAAAGTGAATGGGAAAAGAGGTTTGAAGTTCTCACATGTCTGTGAATTTTTATTGTTCCTTTTTTTATATTCATAACTTGAAAGCCCTAATAGCTAAAGTCATTTTATGTCAGGCTTAAAAATCTGTTCAGCCATTTTGGTAGAGTTACTCAATAACCAAATCAGACGCTACTGGTTTCAAGAGGCAAAGAGACGTCATGTGATCTCCTACTGCTATGTTGTGGACGAACTGGGAATCAGACGGGTGTACAAAACATTAGAAACACTTTCCTAATATTAGGAACACCTTCGTTGTTTGTAACTTATTTTGTACATAATGTTTCTGCCACTGTCTCTTATGACCGAAAAGAGCTTCTGGATATCAGAACCGAGATTACCCACCTCGAAGTGGACAAAGATTCTTTCTTTAACGAGTCAGTGACGAAGGATTTACTCCAGATATCGGACCAGGCCCAAATCCCCGTAATTTGCATGAAGAAAAGATGCCGATACAGAGGACACAGGTCCGGGTACCTTGTGAGAATTCGTCGGCGAGTGGGTAACCCGTTTCTACCATCCGTCCTATTGGCAAATGTGCAATCATTGGAGAATAAACTGGATGAGCTCCATTCAAGACTATCCTACCAAAGGGACATTAAAAACTGTAATATCTTATGTTTCACTGAATCGTGGCTGAACGACGACATGGATAATATACAGTTGGCTGTTTTTTCCATGCATCAGCAAGACAGAACAGCTGCCTCCGGTAAGTGGTGGCGGTCTGTGTCTATTTGTCAATAACAGCTGGTGCGCGAAATCAAATATTAAGGATGTCTCGAGGTTTTGCTCGCCTGAGGTGGAGTATCTCATGATGGGCTGTAGACCACACTATTTACCAAGACAGTTTTCATCTATATTTTTCGTGGCTGTCTATTTACCACCACAAACCGATGCTCACACTAAGACCACACTCAACCAGCTGTATAAAGACATAAGAAAACAAGAAAATGCTCATCCAGAGGTGGCGCTCCTTGTGGCCGGTGAATTTAATGCAGGGAAATTTAAATCCGGTTGACCTAATTTCTACCAGCATGTTACATGTGCAACCACACAAAGCTCTCCCTCACCCTCCATTTGGCTAATCTGACCATAATTCTATCCTCCTGATTCTTTCGGACTCGCTCAATACAGAACTAGTCAGATGACGCAGATGCTAAGCTACAGGACTGTTTTGCTAGCATAGACTGGAATATGTTCCCGGGACTCATCTGATGGCGTTGAGGAGTATACCACTTCAGTCAACGGCTTCATCAATAAGTGCATCGATTACATTGTCCCCACAGTGACTGTATGTACATACCCCAACCAGAAACCATGGATTACAGGCAACATCCGCTCTGAGTGGATAGTGTAGAGCTGCCGCCTTCAAGGAGCAGGACTCTAACCCGGACGCTTATGAGAAATCCCACTATGCCCTCAGACGAACCATCAAACAGGAAAAGCGTAAATACACAACTAAGATTGAAAACTACTACACCGGCTCTGACGCTCGTCGGATGTGTCAGTTCTTGCAATCTATTACGGACTACAAAGGGAAGGCCAACCGCGAGCTGCCCAGTGACACAAGCCTACAAGGCGAGCTAAATGACTTCTATGCACGCTTCGAGGCAAGCGACACTGAAGCATCCATGAGAACACCAGCTGTTCCAGACAACTGTGTGATCACATTTACCATAGCTGATGTGAGCAAGACCTTTAAACAGGTAAACGTTCACAAGGCTGCAGGGCCAGACGGATCACCAGGACGTGTACTTTTGAGCATGAGCTGACCAAATGGCAAGTGTCTAAACTGACATTTTCAACCTGTCCCTGGCCGAGTCTGTAATACCTAAATGTTTCAAACAGACCACCATAGTCCGCGTGCTCAAGAACACCAAGTTAACCTGCCTAAATGACTGCTGACCCATAGCACTGACATATGTAGCCATGAAGTGCTTTGAAAGGCTGGTCATGGCTCACATCAACACCATCATCCCAGAAAGCCTAAACCCCGTCCAATGTGCATACTGCCCCAACAGATCCACAGATGACAATCTCTATTGCACTCAACACTGCCCTTTCCCACCTGGACAAAAGGAACACCTACGTGAGAATGCTGTTCATTGACTACAGCTCAGCGTTCAACACCATAGTACCCTCAAAGCTCAAAACTAAGCTAAGGACCCTGGGACTAAACACCTCCCTCTGCAACTGGATCCTGGACTTCCTGACGGGCCGCCCCCAGGTGGTGAGGGTAGGTAACAACACATCCGCCATGCTGATCCTCAACACAGGGGCCCCTCAGGGGTGCGTGCTCAGCCCCCTCCTGTACTCCCTGTTCACTCATGACTGCACGGCCAGGCACGACTCCAACACCATCATTAAATTTGCCGATGACACAACAGTCGTAGGCCTGATCACCGACAACAACGAGACAGCCTATAGGGAGGAGTTCAGAGACCTGTCCGTGTGGTGCCAGGACAACAAACTCTCCCTCAATGTGATCAAGACTAAGAAGAGGATTGTGGACTACAGGAAAAAGACGACCATTCCTATCGACGGGGCTGCAGTGGAGCAGGTTGAGAGCTTCAAGTTCTTTTGTGTCCACATCAGTGAAGTAGAGGAAGGCAATGGGAGCGTAGGTCTTGAACCTGAAGTCACTGTAGTGGTGGGCTGGGGTCAGGTTACTGCCCTCACTGAGGACAAATAGAGGAGTGTGATTAATAAGGGTGTCGTATGGTGAATTGATTCATGTGACAACTGCTGCTCGTCGAATGATTAATGGTTTATAATTATGTGATTAAATGAATCAGCCAATTATTAACTCATTAACCTGGGGCACCATGGGAAAGTTTTAGCTTTATTTAGTTTCTATTTCCCAAATTAACTCACAGAATATCAGAATATCGATTTTACAATAGTCGCTAATTAATCAACAACATTCATTAACCTATTCGTTAATGTCACGAGGTTGGGTGGTATCCAGATGTTCATACCATCACACTGTTTCTGTACCATATCGGGGTATACAGTATTACCGGATGTGCACACAAGGGGGGCTATTTATAAAAAATACTAAAATAAAATGTAAATGTTTTTGGGGGGGGGACGCACAAAACTATTTAGGCAACCGGGATCTTGATCTAGGAGGGGATTGATTGTTTCTGCTGTAACCAAGAAGCTTGATCTTGACATCTAGTCACCTTAGCAAACCAAATGCATAACTGGAGCCCTGAGCTTGATATAATTCATTTGGCACATCTTAGATTTCTTATAGTTATACTTAAGTTATAAGCAGTGGCATAGCACTTTTTTATGGTATTGAAAGCCATACCGTCTGTATTTCGAAATACCAAGGTATTCTTTATAAACCTTATCACCTAACCTTGCAATATTGACATAAAAACATAACAGAAAGTCATACTCGTTCCTACTCCCTCTATACCTTCCTCTCTATAAACAACACACACCTGGGAAAAAGATGCTCTTCACCACTTCAAAGTCCTGCATGAGTACATCACTCTCAGGCTTCTGGCTCAGGCTACCCACAGCGTGGGTGATGCCCAATTGGATGGCACCGTTCAGGGCAGATAAGGTAATCTGGAGGAGGGCAGAGCAGAGAGCGAGATTGAAGAAGTTAATAGAAAGGAAGGGGTATTTCCCATGTTGAACATATGCACATGTTAAACTCAGCAGAGGAGTGCTCTTTGGGTTGAAGTGCATGCCTGGGGTGCACACCCTAGCAAACTGCAGCAAAATACCACAGATTATTTTTATTTTTAAAGATGAGTGTCTTTATCAGACAAATTCAGGTTTGTCCCTCCCGCCGTTTCGTCCCATTTGGTTCCTAGTGAATATCAGATCACATAAACCAGGGGTGTAGACAGAATTATTTGGGGGGGATAGGCCTAGGAGAATTTGGTTAGGCATTTTTTCTACTTGTTTATTACATTTCTTTTTGCGATGTGCACTGTATATTATTTCGTAATACAATCGTTTTATACTAGTGCATAGAACTTGGAGCAACCTCGTTACATATACAAATAATGACCTATCCCAGCATATTAAAATAAGACAGTAACTTTAGACCAGTTGTCAACTTGCCAACAACATAGAAAAGTCTCTCCACCCTACATGATGTCATTGGAAGTGTGACAATGATCCTTAACAGAGTTTATATTAGGGAAAATATAATCAGGGCAGCTGTCAAGTACACTCATTATGGAGGAAAAGTCACTCTTTCCCATGTTCATTTTGCGACTCAACTGCTGAATAAAAACTGTGAATTCAGCATCCTCAACTGATATTGCATAATGATCGCATGTGGTCCTCCGCTTGCTTGATCCCGTGTGTCTTCTTGAAATCTTGAGTTTAACTCCGTAATCTGTCTGTCTAGAATATTGTTCCAAAGTTGCCTCAGGTCACTGTCACTCTTGATGCTGGATGTTTTGCCTAATGAAGTTGTGACTACACTGTCTGCCAATTTTACAGGCAGTTTTCGCTGCCGTGATGCGCTCACATCCCAATTACTAATATCATGGTTAATCATCTCTTCAGTTAGCTTGAGCACTTTATCAAAGTCTCCCCCTTTGTTATCTCTGAACGTAGAAAAGCTGCATTTGAGGATTTCAATTAAACCAATACAGTCCATCACAGATAATGTAGAGTTTTGTAATCCCGTTGTAGCAAAATCGCTGGTGTCAAACAAAATCACTAGTGTCAAACAAAATCACTAGTGTCAAACGCCCGCAGCATCAAGAACGAGAGGAGACGGTGGGGTAGGCAAGCATGCCTGGCTCAAAGTGGCATTGACGGCTGTGATGGCGATTGCGGTTGTTTCTAGCCTGGCGCCACCTGTTAATGTCTCATTCTGGAAGCTATCGGTAGATTGATCCAAATAATTTTCTGGCACACACTATTTTTCCTCCAGACATCTTTTTTTGAAAAACCTAGCGATCGACATTTGGTTTGCCATTGCTAGAACTACTAAATTACCTTAGCTGGTGAGTCAATTCGAGTAAACTAGCATGGTAGAGCTTGCAAGCTTATGCGCTACAAAGTTGATCCACGTGACGTTGTTCAGGTAAACCACCATATGATTTAAAAACAAATGTAACCAATAGTCGGAAGCCAACTTGATTGTCGCAAACTATTTCTTTCTTACATTATATTAAAATTACCCATAGAAAATAAATCTCACATGCATTTCTTTTAAAATTGTAATAAAATAAATACAAATAAAAATGTATATTGAATAATAATAATAACTTTTTGGGGGTAGACCTGAGATCAAACTGGGTAGGCAGGCCTACTCGTGGCTACGCCGCTGACATAAACATTCCTGACAGAGTGCTCACTGCTTTCTAATGAGCTGCAACAGAACCATACACGCATTGTCCATTGTTAGCTCAGGACCTTCTTGTAGGTGGTCTCAAGCCCACGGTGGCCAATAGTCTTCTTTATAGTTTGAGATGAGCTTGAGGACCCTAGACCCTACGAGTGGAAGAAGAGGTTAGTCACAGGGAGAGACAAAGGACATAACGTAACCTTTGGATGAGCCTACTTTATATACATGAGTGTGATTACTGAAGGCATAAAATATTGGGGTGAAAACCACACTGTACATCTTCATCTTCTCACCTCTAAAGAAGCCATCTTCCAAGTCCCAGTTGAGCCTACAGAAAAAGAGATGAAAAGTGAGGGACAGAAAGAATGAAAAGACAACAAGCAAAAAGATTTGAGAGCGGTTGGTTACTGCACACACGTCCCATTTCTCTGCTTAGCTATCTAGTTAAAGTATACATTTATTGTAGCTGGGGATTTTAACAAGGCTAATCTGAAAACAAGGCTCCCTAAAATTTATCAGCATATCGAATGTGCGACCCGGGCTGGCAAAATCCTGGATCATTGTTATTCTAATTTCCTCAACACATACAAAGCCATCCCCCGCCCCTCTTTCGGCGAATCTGACCACAACTCTATTTTGTTGCTCCCAGCCTATAGACAAAAACTAAAACAGGAAACGCCCGTGCTCAGGTCTGTTCAACGCTGGTCTGACCAATCTGATTCCACCTTTCAAGATTGCTTCAATCACGTAGACTGGGATATGTTCCGCATAGCGTCGGACAATAACATTGATGATTATGCTGATTCAGTGTTCGAGTTTATTAGCAAGTGCATCGGTGATGTTGTACCCACAGAGACTATTAAAACCTTCCCAACCAGAAACCGTGGATTGATGGCAGCATTTGCACAAAACTGAAAGTGCGAACCACTGCTTTTAATCAGGGCAAGGCGACCGGAAACATGACCGAATACAAACAGTGTAGCTATTCCCTCCGCAAGGCAATCAAACAAGCTAAGCGTCAGTATAGAGACAAAGTAGAGTCGCAATTCAACGGCTCAGACACGAGGTATGTGGCAGGGTCTACAGTCAATCACGGACTACAAAAAGAAAACCAGCCCCGTCGCGGACCACGATGTCTTGGTCCTAGACAAACTAAACAACTTCTTTGCTCGCTTTGAGGACAATACTGTGCCACCGACACGGCCCGCTACCCAAACCTGTGGCCTCTCCTTCACCGCAGCCAACGTGAGTAAAACATTTAAACGTGTTAACCCTCGCAAGGCTGCCGGCCCAGATGGCATCCCTGGCCTCGTCATCAGAGCATGCCCACACCAGCTGGCTAGTGTGTTTGCGGACATATTCAATCAATCCTTATCCCAGTCTGCTGTTCCCACATGCTTCAAGAGGGCCACCATTGTTCCTGTTCCCAAGAAAGCTAAGGTAACTGAGCTAAATGACTATCACTTCCGTCATCATGAAGTGCTTTGAGAGACTAGTCAAGGATCATATCACCTCCATCCTTCCTGACACCCTAGATCCACTCCAATTTTCTTACCGTCCCAATAGGTCCACAGACAACGCAATCGCAATCACACTGACCTAACCCATCTGGACAAGACGAATACCTATGTAAGAATGTTGTTCATCAACTACAGCTCAGCATTTAACACCATAGTACCCTCCAAACTCATCATTAAGCTCGAGACCCTAGGTCTCGACCCTAACATGTGCAGCTGGGTCCTGGACTTCCTGACGGGCCACCTCCAGGTGGTGAGGGTAGGAAACAACATCTCCACCCCGCTGATCCTCAACACTGGGGCCCCACAAGGGTGCGATCTCAGCCCTCTCCTGTACTCCCTGTTCACCCATGACTGCGTGACCAAGCACGCCTCCAACTCAATCATCAAGTTTGCAGACAACACTACAGGGGTAGGCTTGATTACCAACAACGACGAGACAGCCTACAGGGAGGAGGTGAGGGCCCTCGGAGTGTGGTGTCTGGAAAATAACCCCTCACTCAACGTCAACAAAATTAAAGAGATGATCATGGACTTCAGGAAACAGCAGAGGGAGCACCCCCCAATCCACATCGATGGGACAGTAGTGGAGAAGGTGGAACATTTTTTAAGTTCCTCGGGATACACATCACGGACAAACTGAAATGGTCCACCCACACAGACAGCGTGGTGAAGAAGGCGCAACAGCGCTTCTTCAACCTGAGGAGGCTGAAGAAATTTGGCTTGTCACCAAAAACACTCACAAACTTTTACAGATGCACAATCGAGAGCATCCTGTCGGGCTGTATCACCGCCTGGTACAGCAACTGCTCCGCCCACAACCGTAAGGCTCTGCAGAGTGTAGGGAGGTCTGCACAACGCATCACCAGGGGTAAACTACCTGCCCTCCAGGACACCTACACCACTCGATGTCACAGGAAGGCCAAAAAGGGGGGAGGGTGACACTCCTCTTGTCTGGACCCATTCTGAAAAAGTTCACTCACCCTCTTAGTGGAGGTAATAGCCAACAGGAATGCCACCTTCATGAATAGGTTCTTCAAAGTCATTGACTCTAGGGCCTCGAGGGCGGTTTAGCAAGTGCTAACAGCACCATGTCAACGTTCCAGTTTGGCACCGAGCGGGCCATTGCTGGACACAGATGTCAAACTTAAATTTAGAGAGCAATGGGTAGCCAGCCATGGGTCCTTCTTGGCCTTCGTCGAGGAATGCCGAGATAGCAGCTAAATACACTCTCAATGTGGATGCCACTCGGTTTGCATCAAGCAGTGACTGAACTGTAAAACCGTGTGCACATATGCGACTCGTTTCAGGAAACCAGGCGTATGTCGCACATCACTACTTCACAAGAGAGCCATTTGAAAGTAAACAATGTTTTATTCAAAACGTTTTTTTTTGGCAGAAATGCCTTCTGAACATGTGAACATTCACGTGCCTTAATATCACACTTCTATGCTATGTGTAAATATGAATAAAATGGTTAACTTATGAGTCTGAAAATGTCAGCAACCTTCCCGCTAGCCATGATTATACATTTCTAATTTTGTCAAAGTCGTTTTCATTTCAAGTTAAAGTGTACTGTTAGCTAGCTAGCTAACGTTAGCTGGCTGGCTCACTAGCTAACGTTATATGTATGATTTGTGTAGTAATATTATTCGTATCTCAGAACCATTTGCATTGGTTGGTTAGCTACCTGCATATTCATGCAGGGTAGTAACGTTATGAGTTGAGATTATGGTTCATTGTTTAGCTAGCTAGCTAAAAAAAACAAAGCGTGATAAAAAAATTAAAAAAAAAGCGTGATTAATTTGTTGCCATCAGCGCAGTTGCAGTCACCAATGCTCTGGATAACTAAAAACAGCTTAACCAGCTCTGCTAGAGCGAGTAAAATGGTCAGTGAGCTGTTCTCTCATTTGTGTCTGGATGTAATCCAGTTAGCTTGGGTGCTTGACTGATGTTATTAGGTCAGAATGTTCAAATCAACCCATAGTATAAACCAGACTTGAAATCTTTGGTTGTTTATTACATGGCCTCACATGTGAATCCTTAAAGAGATTGGTGAGGCTAAAGCTTAAGAGGGTGTAAACGATGTCGATAAAGAAGAACTGTCAACAGCATCGGTGATGTTGTACCCACAGAGACTATTAAAACCTTCCCAACCAGAAACCGTGGATTGATGGCAGCATTTGCACAAAACTGAAAGTGCGAACCACTGCTTTTAATCAGGGCAAGGCGACCGGAAACATGACCGAATACAAACAGTGTAGCTATTCCCTCCGCAAGGCAATCAAACAAGCTAAGCGTCAGTATAGAGACAAAGTAGAGTCGCAATTCAACGGCTCAGACACGAGGTATGTGGCAGGGTCTACAGTCAATCACGGACTACAAAAAGAAAACCAGCCCCGTCGCGGACCACGATGTCTTGGTCCTAGACAAACTAAACAACTTCTTTGCTCGCTTTGAGGACAATACTGTGCCACCGACACGGCCCGCTACCCAAACCTGTGGCCTCTCCTTCACCGCAGCCAACGTGAGTAAAACATTTAAACGTGTTAACCCTCGCAAGGCTGCCGGCCCAGATGGCATCCCTGGCCTCGTCATCAGAGCATGCCCACACCAGCTGGCTAGTGTGTTTGCGGACATATTCAATCAATCCTTATCCCAGTCTGCTGTTCCCACATGCTTCAAGAGGGCCACCATTGTTCCTGTTCCCAAGAAAGCTAAGGTAACTGAGCTAAATGACTATCACTTCCGTCATCATGAAGTGCTTTGAGAGACTAGTCAAGGATCATATCACCTCCATCCTTCCTGACACCCTAGATCCACTCCAATTTTCTTACCGTCCCAATAGGTCCACAGACAACGCAATCGCAATCACACTGACCTAACCCATCTGGACAAGACGAATACCTATGTAAGAATGTTGTTCATCAACTACAGCTCAGCATTTAACACCATAGTACCCTCCAAACTCATCATTAAGCTCGAGACCCTAGGTCTCGACCCTAACATGTGCAGCTGGGTCCTGGACTTCCTGACGGGCCACCTCCAGGTGGTGAGGGTAGGAAACAACATCTCCACCCCGCTGATCCTCAACACTGGGGCCCCACAAGGGTGCGATCTCAGCCCTCTCCTGTACTCCCTGTTCACCCATGACTGCGTGACCAAGCACGCCTCCAACTCAATCATCAAGTTTGCAGACAACACTACAGGGGTAGGCTTGATTACCAACAACGACGAGACAGCCTACAGGGAGGAGGTGAGGGCCCTCGGAGTGTGGTGTCTGGAAAATAACCCCTCACTCAACGTCAACAAAATTAAAGAGATGATCATGGACTTCAGGAAACAGCAGAGGGAGCACCCCCCAATCCACATCGATGGGACAGTAGTGGAGAAGGTGGAACATTTTTTAAGTTCCTCGGGATACACATCACGGACAAACTGAAATGGTCCACCCACACAGACAGCGTGGTGAAGAAGGCGCACAGCGCTTCTTCAACCTGAGGAGGCTGAAGAAATTTGGCTTGTCACCAAAAACACTCACAAACTTTTACAGATGCACAATCGAGAGCATCCTGTCGGGCTGTATCACCGCCTGGTACAGCAACTGCTCCGCCCACAACCGTAAGGCTCTGCAGAGTGTAGGGAGGTCTGCACAACGCATCACCAGGGGTAAACTACCTGCCCTCCAGGACACCTACACCACTCGATGTCACAGGAAGGCCAAAAAGGGGGGAGGGTGACACTCCTCTTGTCTGGACCCATTCTGAAAAAGTTCACTCACCCTCTTAGTGGAGGTAATAGCCAACAGGAATGCCACCTTCATGAATAGGTTCTTCAAAGTCATTGACTCTAGGGCCTCGAGGGCGGTTTAGCAAGTGCTAACAGCACCATGTCAACGTTCCAGTTTGGCACCGAGCGGGCCATTGCTGGACACAGATGTCAAACTTAAATTTAGAGAGCAATGGGTAGCCAGCCATGGGTCCTTCTTGGCCTTCGTCGAGGAATGCCGAGATAGCAGCTAAATACACTCTCAATGTGGATGCCACTCGGTTTGCATCAAGCAGTGACTGAACTGTAAAACCGTGTACATATGCGACTCGTTTCAGGAAACCAGGCGATGTCGACATCACTACTTCACAAGAGAGCCATTTGAAAGTAAACAATGTTTTATTCAAAACGTTTTTTTTTGGCAGAAATGCCTTCTGAACATGTGAACATTCACGTGCCTTAATATCACACTTCTATGCTATGTGTAAATATGAATAAAATGGTTAACTTATGAGTCTGAAAATGTCAGCAACCTTCCCGCTAGCCATGATTATACATTTCTAATTTTGTCAAAGTCGTTTTCATTTCAAGTTAAAGTGTACTGTTAGTTAGCTAGCTAACGTTAGCTGGCTGGCTCACTAGCTAACGTTATATGTATGATTTGTGTAGTAATATTATTCGTATCTCAGAACCATTTGCATTGGTTGGTTAGCTACCTGCATATTCATGCAGGGTAGTAACGTTATGAGTTGAGATTATGGTTCATTGTTTAGCTAGCTAGCTAAAAAAAACAAAGCGTGATAAAAAAATTTAAAAAAAAGCGTGATTAATTTGTTGCCATCAGCGCAGTTGCAGTCACCAATGCTCTGGATAACTAAAAACAGCTTAACCAGCTCTCTGCTAGAGCGAGTAAAATGGTCAGTGAGCTGTTCTCTCATTTGTGTCTGGATGTAATCCAGTTAGCTTGGGTGCTTGACTGATGTTATTAGGTCAGAATGTTCAAATCAACCCATAGTATAAACCAGACTTGAAATCTTTGGTTGTTTATTACATGGCCTCACATGTGAATCCTTAAAGAGATTGGTGAGGCTAAAGCTTAAGAGGGTGTAAACGATGTCGATAAAGAAGAACTGTCGATAAAGAAGAACTCCGCGTTTAGAGATGGGTAGTATACCCTGCAGTATAACAAATGAATATGGCAACCTCAGCTACACACTGCGTACGCCCAGCAGTGTAATCTAGCTGTTATGTGAGTTTCTAAGGGAAACTAGGATAGTCACTGTCTGTACTGTAAACTAAGGTAACAAAACTATAGAAAACACAGCTATGTGCTGAAATCCGCAGTGTAATAGATCTGAGATGTACGTTTCCAGGGGAAACTAGGATAGTTACTGTCTTAATTGTAAGTACCTCAGAACTAGTAATGCCAGCTACACACTGTGCAAGACCGCAGTGTAATAGCTGAAAAGTGAGTTCCCAAGGGAACCTAGGATAGTAACCGGAAACTAGCATAGTTACTGTATGTAGCCTACTGTAAGTAGCGCAACAGAAAAACTATAGTAAACCCAGATACACACTGTGTGAAAAAAACAGTAGTAAATAGAGCAATTAAGGGATAGTTGCCGTCTATACTGTAAAGTAGTGCAATAGAACTATAGTAAACACAGCTGCACACTGAAACCCTCAGTGTAATAGAGCTGAGATGTGAGTTTCCAAGGGACACTATGAAAGTTGCTGTCTGTACTGTAAAACAGTGTAGCAAAAACTCTCAACTCAGCAACTGTGTGAAAAAAAACAAAGAAAACACCAGTGTAATCTCACTATGTTTTGGGCTAACAATACTGAAAAATGAAGCCAACAGTGTAACATTACTGTGTCTATAGTATACACTGCACAATACTGTACGATAGTATAGAATGGAACCTACAGTATCAGCCTTAGTGTATGAGACAATCTGAATGATGGCGAGGAGACATGAATGGCTGTAACTTTTCCTTGTGGAAAAAGACAACAGTGTAAACTCCCTGACTGTGAAGGGGCAGGGCATTTTACTTTACACACGTTTATAGCTTATTTCTTGCTTTCTACCTGTGGGTCGGCTGTCACTCGCAACGTTTATAGCTTCTCTTGCTATATATGTTGTGGTGCTGGTTGGCAAGACATAAGGGAAAGTGTGTTTATAACCGTGCTTAGTCCTGCAATGGTCACCTCTTGTTAAGCTAGCTATTTTGCAAGAGTCTATAGGCAAGATGGCTGCGCCCTGTGAGTCATTAAACGTGATGCCCTCCTGACACCATGCTCGCTCTTACATGCTGACCAAAACGGACGCGCGCATCATCGCGCGTATGTTGATTTTGTACCCCAACACCAGACACGATCAGGATCCGCAGGTTGAAATATAAATTATTTTAATTTGGGGACAGGTTGAAAAGCATTAAACATTTATGGCAATTTAGCTAGCTAGCTAATTTGTTCTGGGATATAAACATTGGGTTGTTATTTTACCTGAAATGCACAAGGTCCTCTATTCCAACAATTCATCCACAGATAAAACGGAAACCAATTTCCTTTCTCATCATCTCTCCTCCTTCCTCAGGCTTCCTTTTTACTTCTTTGGACTTATATGGCGGTTGGCAATTAACTTTACGGTGTGTTACTATAACCGACTGGAGTGTGGAAGTCAGTTCATCTTTCAATCACCCACGTTGGTATATGCTCCTAAACACCAATGAGGAGATGGGAGAGGACGGACTTGCAGCGCGTTGAGCGTCACAAATAGAACCTATTTCTATTTTAGCGCCTGGCCATGCAGTCTTGCTGAGGTGCGCAAGCATTGTGGGTGCAATTATTGAATAACACATATGTGTACATTTATTTTGCAACGCTCGCGCACGAAACCAGAGCAGTGTGGTCAGCATGTTAGGGGAGAACTGCAAGCCTGCAGTTGCACAGATGCACAGTCTCCCGATCTTGCGGGGTAGGTGCGGTCCCTGAACCCAAAAGTTATAACCGGGAGGGTTCCAGTGGACAGACATGTCACACACAGCTTTGACAAACCCTCAGTGCCGCAATACTGGTAGACTAAACCGAGTATCGCACAGGTTGGTACACTGTCACAAGGACGAATCCCAAAAGAGATGGCACAAGCCAAACCGAGTGGGGGGGACAGCAAAGGACCCTGATGGAGAGGCTAGCTAGCTGCTCCAAGCTATTGAATAGCTGCGGGTATACTTCTGCGCTTATACACTCTAACATAGCGCTCTTACCAAGCGCATCCTCCTTGGAAGGAGTCAAAAAAAGGAAAAGGTGGAAGTAGTGCAGCTGCAGAAATTTAAGGTGGTCAGCTGCAGCACTACCCGGTACACTGGACTAATCTGAAATTCTTACTCGGAATGTATCCTGCCGCGTGGAAGAATACCATATCGAAGTGATCCAATATAGTGCTACATAACAAGTCTGAAAGTAGACTATAAATTCATTAAAAACTATCCATACAATCCGGCCCGCAGGTAACTATACCAAAAATATATCAAATTCAGTCAGTCTGTTGGAACAACAGCAACACTCAGGAGTGGTAGTAGATATGTGAAATTAATTATCATGACAATAATAAAGAGGTTTTGCATACTATTTTAATTTTTCAGTGGCAAGAAAAGAAGCAGTGCAAACATGAAAAAGCACACAGAAAAGGTAACATTTCATTTGGATAGCATAGTCTCCCTAGGTGTACAGATCAACTAATTATTCAACTAATTATCAACACACTTACCATCTCTAACCCCAACCCTTTCATATACCATCCAAATGAAGTCAGTCCAGAAACAATAATAATCAGTCATTAGATTAAACATTAAGTGTTGTTAGACAAAAGCTCAGGTTATACAAAATATTGTAGTCATGTGGCCTCTAACATGTGCTTGGCTTCCAGGTGAACCCTGGTTCATGAGGCATCTGGGGGGCTATGTAGGCTGCAGTGGGCTCGTAAAAGGGGTTTGGGAGTTCATCGTTAAAGCAGTTCCACCTGGCCTCTCCACTCTTCCTGCAGCACGGGTATGCCCTGGTCATTACAGCAAACTCTTCGACACAGAACATGGAGAGTGCATTCTGCCACTGCAAGGACAGAAACATAGAGAAAAGTATAGAATAACTTAAAATAAATAATTCCAATGTGCAATATATTCATATAAAATAAATACACACACACACAACTCACAGCTTGCTGAGCACAGCACAGGATCTGGGAGTTTTGCTGGGCGACTTCTCCACTACAGCACATGCTGTACCAAGACTCCAAACGATTGATGGCTTTTCCACAGCGCCGGAAAAAACTGACACCAGACTGAGGAAAGAAGCTAGGTGGATACCGGGGGCGACTCTGTCCATAGTGACATATGGCAGCAAGATTCTGTAGGGTTGGGCATGCAGGAGGGAAAGGGACGTCAGGTTCCTGCAGAGCGTCAAAATTCTGGGTACCTGTGAATAGAAGAGACAGAGCAAAAGTGTGAAGAAAATGTGTGGGAAAAAAGAGAGGTTGAAAAAACATCATACATTCAGACAATCTGTTTCATAGCAGACAAGTAATAGATTTGAGTGTAATCCCTTTCAAAATGTTAAATGTATAGAAACATTATACAATACCTCCAAGTCTTGCACAATCAAGAGTCAGTAGTGCAAGTAACCAAGAACGTGCAAAAAATCCAGATGAAATCATGTTTTGTTTGTTGTCGTTGTTGTTAGAAAAAAAACTCAGTTCTCCTCTTCTGTGAGGTTCTGCGTGGGAGATAGAAGTCTTCTGCTTTCCTTCAAGTTTGTCCAAGCTGTACTGTCCTCATCTTCAACCTGTTTTTATCCAACAGATGGTAGGGGGAGTGAGTCCCAGGGCGTGCCACTCTCATGAATGTGAAATGATGCGAGCAGGGTGTAGATACTGGAAGAGGAAACAGCAAGTACTAAGTACGTCACAGTACCAGTAATCAAATGCTGCTCGGTCTTTCCTCAAAATCTTGGATACATTGCAAATGTTTGCTTTGTTAACCTTTGTTAACCATGTAGGCCTTTTGCCATATTTATCCAATTAGCCTATCATTCATACTTGTTGGATTTTAAGGACTACATTCTATTTGTTCCTAAAGGGGTACAAACCATTGTCACTGGGGTGGTACCCTATAAGGTACATCCTTTGTACCTTTAGTTATAGGTACATAATTGTACCCCAGTGTGTACCTCAGATAGTACCTTTTTTTTTACATATAGTAAAAAATTAAAATCATTATTTTAGAAAGGTACATTTTGCCTTTATAGGAACCACCACAGTGATAAAGCCTTTTGTTCCTTGAAAGTGTAAAAATGTGCCTCTACCATAGACCACTTCAACAACACTTCCACTCACGGGTGGACAAAAATAACTAACTGAAAACTAAGCCACGCCTCCAATATAATTTCTCAGAGTGCCTTCCAGCTGGGCACAAGCTGGTTGACTCAACATTGTTTCAATGTCATTTCTCAACGTATTGTGACGTGGAAAATAGATTGCATTTGATAAAAGTCTGTTGTTTTGAGGGCAAAATTTTAACCACAGGATTATGTGATTATTATGGTAACCAAATTTAAACATAGAAAAATCTGTATAAAATCTGTTGAATTTGTACCTTTAAAACATAACATTTCCAATGTTATATCCACTATGAGAAAATAACAATAGGCTGGGCAGCACCTACTGGAGAATTGATCTATCTACAGCTACCCGTTGCTCTCCCGTCCAAGGTTTTAAAGATCAGCTTTAAAACCATAGCTCTCTGATTATTTTTCTCTTTCTTGAGATAATCATTTTGCATCATATCTTGTTTTGTTGCTTTTGTGTGTGTTTATTTAATACTCAATAGGCTTTAGATGATTTATTTTTTTTATATTTAGATCATCACATTACATTTACATTTCATAATACAACAAAGATTGAGAATTGATTCGAACTTGCCTTCCGGTCATTTGCTTCTGTTCCAAAACGTGTCAAACTCATCCCACGGAGGGCTGAGTGTCTGAGGGTTTTTGCTCCACTCTTGTCTTGATTGATGAATTAAGGTCACTAATTAGTAAGGAACTTCCCTCACCTTGTTGTCTAGGTCTTTTTGAGTTTTTAAAATATTTGTTTGATTATTAATTTATTATTATTTTAAAGGAAAAACCAAAACCGTAGACACTCGGCCCTCCGTGGAATGAGTTTGACTCCCCTGTGTTATAGTATTGAGTTCACTTTCTATAATGACCTTATACCCTACGCATAAAAGTTCCACCACAAACTTTCCTTTTACTCATAGCCTATGTTTTAAACTTGGTCAACGTCTGTTAGATCTTTCAGGCAGAATTTCTGTTAAAAAATAATAACTGCCTTGGCTTTTAAAGAAGTGTCTCCATTTTCTCCTTCCTATTTCTGCTCAACTAAAAGCCACGTAGATTCTACTTCAGGATGTTAATTTGGTGTGGAATCATAAACAAATATAGGGTGACATACTATGTAGGGCTAGGTTTCACATCTTTCTTTTTTGCATAACCTGGTTTTAACCATGCCCAGCCCTACTTATATTTGTCACTGACTATTACCACTGTGCTATCGTAAGAATGATTGTTGAGAGATCTCCACTTAAAAAGTAAATAGATTGACTTTTGCTACTGTAGTCACTCCAAAGGGTAGGTTTAAAAGAGCAAATTAAATGTGACCATGCTGTATCACTCATACAGTGCATTCAGAAAGTATTCATACCTATGACTTATTTCATATTTTGTTGTGTTACAGCCTGAATTCAAAATTAATTAGATCAAACATTTTCCTCTCCCATCTACACACAATACCCCATAATGACAAAGTTAAAACATGTTTTCAGAAAGTTTTGCAAATGTATTGAAAATTAAATACAGAAACATCTCATTTACGTTAGTATTCTCACATCTGAGTCAATACTTTGGCAGCGATTACAGCTGTCGGTCTTTCTGGGTAAGAGCTTTCCACACCAGGATTGGTGCAGCATTTGCCCATTATTCTTTTCAAATTGGTTGTTGATCATTGCTAGACATAGATTATCAAGTAGATTTAAGTCAAAACTGTAACTCGGTCACATTCACTGTCTTCTTGGTAAGCAACTCCAGTGTAGATTTGGCCTTGTGTTTTAGGTTATTGTCCTGCTGAAAGGTAAATTCATAACATGATGAAGCCACCGCAATGCTGGAAAATATGGAGAGTAGTACTCAGTAATGCGTTGTATTGGATTTGCTCCTAACATAACACTTTGTATTCAGGACAAAACCAATCTACCAGTGGGTGCCCTTCTTTGCGAGGCATTGGAAAACCTCCCTGGACTTTGGGTGAATCTGTGTTTAAAATTCACTGCTCGACTGAGGGACCTTACAGATGTATGTGTGGGGTACAGAGATGATGAGGTAGTCATTCAAAAATCATGTTAAACACTATTTTTATTTATTTATTTTACCCTTATTTTACCAGGTAAGTTGACTGAAAACACATTTTTACAGCAACGACCTGGGGAATAGTTACAGGGGAGAGGAGGGAGGATGAATGAGATAATTGGAAGCTTGTATTATTGCACACTTATTGAGAAAAATTCCATGCAACTTATTATGTGACCTGTTAAGCAAATGTTTCCTCCCGAACCTATTTAGGCTTGCCATAACAAAGGGGTTGAATGCTTATTGACTCAAGACATTTCAGCTTTTCATTTTTTATTAATTTGTAACAATTTCAAAAAAACAAAATTCCACTTTGACATTATGGAGTATTGTATGTAGGCAAGTGAAAAGAAATCTACATTTAATCAATTTTAAATTCAGGCAGTAACACGACAAAATGTGGAGAAAGTCAAGAAGTGTGAATACTTTATGAAGGCGCTGTATATCATCAATGATGCTATTTTGGCCTATAATAATAAACGAATATAATGTAATAGCCACATTTTGAAAAAACTAAGTTCCAAAGACTGGACCTATAATAATGTATAAAAGCGATCATACACAAGGTTTTGCAATGATTCCTATCTCGAAAATATAAGAAAATATTTGTTGGTCTGTGTAATGAGGAACAACTTGACACAGCACTTGAAGCATTTATGAAATAGCTTCTTCAGCTACTGATAGGCATGCGTCCATCAGAACTGCCAATTCCCCATGGATAGATGATGAATTGAAAAACTGTATGGAGAGGGATGAGGCAACGGGAATACTAAATAAGTCTGTCAACACAGCAGAACGGCAAACATATAGTAAATTGAGAAATCACGTACCTAAACTAAACAAAAATAAGAAACTATACTATGGAACAAAGATAAATAATATAAAGAATGATAGTAAAAAGCTCTGGAGTAGGCCACCTAAATTTCTTTTATAAAAAAGCTCCATCCTCAGTTCCATCCTTCATTGAGGGAGATGGCTTCTTCATAACAAAACCCTTTGATATTGCCAAACACTTTAATAACTTTTTTTGTTGACAGGATTAGCAAACTTAGGCATGACATGCAACCAACAAATGCTGAGCCTTCATATTCATGCATAACGGACCAAATAATGAAAGACGAGCACTGTAGTTTTGAATTCCGCAAAGTTAGTGAGGAAAAGGTGAACAAATGATTGCTGTCTATCAATAAGGACAAACCACCTGGTACTCGTTCATCTTTCCCTCGATCCTGACTAGTATCCCAGTCCCTGCTGCTGAAAAACATCCCCGCAGCATGATGCTGCCACCACCATGCTTCACCGTAGGGATGGTGGCAGGTTTCCTTCAGACATTACGCTTGGCATTCAGGCCAAAGAGTTCAAATCTTTTCTTCAGACCAGAGAATCTTGTTTCTCATGGTCTGAGAGTCTTTAGGTGCCTTTTGGTCAACACCAAGCGGGATGTCATGTGCCTTTTACTGAGGAGTGGCTTCCTTCTGGCCACTTTACCATAAAGACCTGATTGGTGGAGTGCTGCAGAGATGGTTGTCCTTCTGGAAGATTCTCCCATCTCCACAGTGGAACTCTGGAGCTCTGTCAGAGTGGCCATAGGCTTCTTGTTCATCTCCCTGACAAAGGACCTTCTCCCCAATTCCTCAGTTTGGCCGGGCGGCCAGCTCTAGGAAGAGTCTTGGTGGTTCCAAACTTCTTCCATTTAAGAATGATGGAGGCCACTGTGTTCTTGGGGACCTTCAATGCTGCATATATTTGTTGGTACACTTCCCCAGATCTGTGCCTTGGCACAATCCTTTCTCTGAGCTCCACGGACAATTGGTGGACTCCAGTCAAGTTGTAGAAACATCTCAAGAATGATCAATGGAAACAAGATGCACCTGAGCTCAATTTAGAGTCTCATAGCAAAGGGTCTGAATACTTATGTAAAGGTATTTCAGTTTTTTTTTTATTAATTTGCAAAATGTCTAAACCTGTTTTCATTTTGTCATTATGGGGTATTATGTGTAGATTGATGTGATTTTTATTTATTTATTAAATTATTTATATAATCTATTTTATAATAAGGCTGTAATGTAACAAAATATGGAAAAAGTCAAGGGGTCTGAAACTTTCCAAATGCACTGTAGTTGCACCCTCCTTCAGTAACCGTCTGACTTATGTAACTTATCAAACGTAACATATACAGTGAGGGAAAAAAGTATTTGATCCCCTGCTGATTTTGTACGTTTGCCCACTGACAAAGAAATGATCAGTCTATAACTTTAATGGTAGGTTTATTTGAACAGTGAGAGAGAGAATAACAACAAAAAAAATCCAGAAAAACGCATGTGAAAAATGTTATAAATGGAATTGCATTTTAATGAGGGAAATAAGTATTTGACCCCTCTGCAAAACATGACTCAGTACTTGGTGGCAAAACCCTTGTTGGCAATCACAGAGGTCAGATGTTTCTTGCAGTTGGCCACCAGGTTAGCACACATCTCAGGAGGGATTTTGTCCCACTCCTCTTTGCAGATCTTCTCCAAGTCATTAAGGTTTTGAGGCTGACGCTTGGCAACTCGAACCTTCAGCTCCTCCACAGATTTTCTATAGGATTAAGGTCTGGAGACTGGCTAGGCCACTCCAGGACCTTAATGTGCTTCTTCTTGAGCCACTCCTTTGTTACCTTGGCCGTGTGTTTTGGGTCATTGTCATGCTGGAATACCCATCCACGACCCATTTTCAATGCCCTGGCTGAGGTTCTCACCCAAGATTTGACAGTACATGGCCCCGTCCATCATCCCTTTGATGCGGTGAAGTTGTCCTGTCCCCTTAGCAGAAAAACACCCCCAAAGCATAATGTTTCCACCTCCATGTTTGACGGTGGGGATGGTGTTCTTGGGGTTATAGGCAGTACTCCTCTTCTCATCTGACCACAACACTTTCACCCAGTTGTCCTGTTCATTGGCAAACTTCAGACAGGCATGTATATGTGCTTTCTTGAGCAGGGGGACCTTGCGGGCACTGCAGGATTTCAGTCCTTCACGGCATGGTGTGTTACCAATTGTTTTCTTGGTGACTATGGTCCCAGATGCTTCGAGATCATTGACAAGATCCTCCTGTGTAGTTCTGGGATGATTCCTCACCGTTCTCATGATCATTGGAACTCCACGAGGTGAGATCTTGCATGGAGCCCCAGGCCGAGGGAGATTGACAGTTCTTTTGTGTTTCTTCCATTTGCGAATAATCGCACCAACTGTTGTCACCTTCTCACCAAGCTGCTTGGCGATGGTCTTGTAGCCCATTCCAGCCTTGTGTAGGTCTACAATCTTGTCCCTGACATCCTTGGAGAGCTCTTTGGTCTTGGCCATGGTGGAGAGTTTGGAATCTGATTGATTGATTGCTTCTGTGGACAGGTGTCTTTTATACAGGTAACAAGCTGAGATTAGGAGCACTCCCTTTAAGAGTGTGCTCCTAATCTCAACTCATTACCTGTATAAAAGACACCTGGGAGCCTGAAATCTTTCTGATTGAGAGGGGGTCAAATACTTATTTCCCTCATTAAAATGCAAATCAATTTATAATATTTTTCACATGCGTTTTTCTGGATTTTGTTGTTGTTATTCTGTCTCTCACTGTTCAAATAAACCTACCACTAAAATTATAGACTGATAATTTCTTTGTCAGTGGGCAAACTTACAAAATCAGCAGGGGGGATCAAATACTTTTTTCCCTCACTGTATCTTACTAAAGGGAGTGTTCCGGATTCAAGTACAGAATAATACTAAATACTCTGTGACCTAGTTGCATCAGTAGTTCCATCATTCCAATGAATGAACAAGAGGAAAAACTAATATGTTATCTTATGTCCAGACCAGTGGAGGCTGCTGATGGGAGGACGGCTCATAATAATGGCTGGGAATGGAGTGAATGGAATGACATCAAACCGTGTGTTTGATACCATTCCACCTATTTCGCTTCAGCCAATACCACAAGCTCATCCTCCCCAATTAAGGTGAAACCATTTACTCATGTAGGGGGCCACCAATAATATTAAACTGGTTATGGTGGTCACTCAGGGCTGCAATTATAGGGTGAAGTACAAAGAATAAAGTATGCCAAAAACACCATTATTTAAGTGCAAAGTTAGCTGTGTGAGTGAATAATAGCTTGTTATGCTGACAAAGAAAAATAACTGGGGGAGGTTGCTGTGCACAGCACAGAATGACACATTCTATGGCCTACCTATAGCGTTAGTCAGTCGAGCATTCCTTGTCTTCATTAGAAGAACATTCAGTCATCATACCCCTAAAACAAAACAAAATGTGCACTTTGTGCCAGTGCCAAGTTTCCTATCGCACCATGACAACTTTGGCAAGCACACAGGCTTTAGTTCACACAAGCACTAGCACACTCACATGGTCTCCATGCAGGTAGTAGCCAACAGGCCAAATTCAGGAAACTGGCATTCTGTCAAGGACACATGATGACATGAGTAAATGTTTCATGTTACAAAAATAACTCTTGTAAACCCAAATATTAATGTTGAAGGTTATTCTGACAACACATTGTGATTTAGCCTACTGGATAGGCCTTATCAAAATAAAACAAAAAACAAAAGAAGAATTATTGTTTTGCCTCTTGAAAAACATGTTTTATTGTCACATACACCGGATAGGTGCAGTGAAATGTGTTGTTTTAAATGTTTTACCTGTCCGTGTTGAACCTGCCTGAGAAAGTGGATGTTGATTGCAATAACTTTCCTTTTATCTACCTTATGTCTGTGAAATAATGAAATGTGTGTTCTGCACAATGTTAATTTGTACTTTTAACAATGTCTAATTCAAATCAAATCAAATTGTATTACTCACATGCGCCGAATACAACAGGTGTAGTAGACCTTACAGTGAAATGCTTACTTACGAGCCCCTAAGAATAAGAGATAAAAGTAACAAGTAATTAAAGAGGAGCAGTAAAAAATAACAATATTTACAGGGGGGTGCCGGTACAGAGTCAATGTGCGGGGTAGTATGCACCTGTAGGTAGAGTTGCCATACCAGGCAGTGATGCAACCAGTCAGGATGCTCTTGATGGTGCAGCTGTAGAACCTTTTGAGGATCTGAGGACCCATACCAAATATTTTCAGTCTCCTGAGAGGTTTTGTCGTGCCCGCTTAACGACTGTCATGGTGTGCTTGGACCAGTCTGTTGGTGATGTGGACACAAAAGAACTTGAAGCTCTCAACCTGCTCCACTGCAGCCCCGTCGATAGGAATGGTCCTCTTTTTCCTGTAGTCCACAATCCTCTTCTTAGTCTTGATCACATTGAGGGAGAGTTTGTTGTCCTGGCACTACACGGACAGGTCTCTGAACTCCTCCCTATAGGCTGTCTCGTTGTTGTCGGTGATCAGGCCTACGACTGTTGTGTCATCGGCAAATTTAATGATGGTGTTGGAGTCGTGCCTGGCCGTGCAGTCATGAGTGAACAGGGAGTACAGGAGGGGGCTGAGCACGCACCCCTGAGGGGCCCCTGTGTTGAGGATCAGCATGGCGGATGTGTTGTTACCTACCCTCACCACCTGGGGGCGGCCCGTCAGGAAGTCCAGGATCCAGTTGCAGAGGGAGGTGTTTAGTCCCAGGGTCCTTAGCTTATTGATGAGCTTTGAGGGAACTATGGTGTTGAACGCTGAGCTGTAGTCAATGAATAGCATTCTCACATAGGTGTTCCTTCTGTCTAGGTGGGAAAGGGCAGTGCGGAGTGCAATAGAGACTGCATCATCTGTAGATCTGTTGGGGCGATATGCAAATTGGAGTGGGTCTAGGGTTTCTGGGATGATGGCGTTGATGTGAGCCATGACCAGCCTTTCAAAGCACTTCATGGCTACAGACGTGAGTGCTATGGGCCGGTAGTCATTTAGGCAGGTTACCTTAGTGTTCTTGGGCACAGGCACTATGGTGGTCTGCTTAAAACATGTTGGTATTACAGACTCAGACAGGGAGAGGTTGAAAATGTCAGTGATGACACTTGCTAGTTGGTCAGTGCATGCTCGCTGTACACGTCCTGGTAATCCGTCTGGCCCTGCAGCCGTGTGAATGTTAACCTGTCTCAAGGTCTTGCTCACATCGGATGTAACATCTACTGAATATTACAATACAATTTTTCTAAAGCTACCAAATGTAATCAGTTTATCTATTTTTCATATTTATCAGTATGCTTTTCTTAAAAGCCCAGTGCAGTCAAAATTGTGATATTCCTGTGTTTTATATATACCGAGTGTACAAAACTTTAGGAACACTCCTTTGTCCTCAGAACAGTCTCACTTCGTCGGGGAATGGACTCTAAAAGGTGTCGAAAGCGTTCCACAGAGATGCTGGCCCATGTTGTGTGTCAAGTTGGCTGGATGTTCTTTGGGTGATGGACCATTCTTGATACACACAGGAAACTGTTGAGGGTGAAAAACCCAGCAGCGTTGGAGTTCTTGACACACTCAAACCGGTGCGCCTGGCATTTAGTTCAAAGGCACTTCAATCTTTTGTCCTTCCCATTCACCTTCTGAATGGCACACATACACAATCCATGTCTCAATTGTCTCAAGGCTTAAAAATCCTTCTTTAACTGGTCTCCTCCTCTTCATCTACACTGATTATAGTGCTGTCAATAAGTGCCGTCAATAAGGGATCATAGCTATCACCTGGATTCGTCTGGTAAGTCTATATGGCATGGAAAGAGCAGGTGTTCCTAATGTTTTGTACACAGTGTAGATTTCCACACTATGAGGTTTGAATAAAACTGTGAAAATGATTATAATGTCCTGGCAGGTGGCACCTGACAATGGTGCCAGATCTGTACTGATTGGCTCCTATCTAGAAGCCAAACCTAACATAGGGCCATGCACCCAGGACCCCATCAAGCCAGTCATTCAGGTAAGCGATTTCAGAGTTTTTGTATGTTTGTTGACTAGTAGGTCTAGTCCTGTAGGTCTGAAATTAGAATCAATTTGGCATGGCATTTAGATGTGTTTTACTGCTTATTAGTTCCTGTTCTTTTCAAAGAGAGGGTGTTGTGTGGTGTCAGGGATAACCATACTTTTTTTGCCATAAGGACGAACGGGTCACTGCAATGATTCACAGTTCTGCTGCTTGGTGGTAAGTACTAGATAGTGAGCAAGCAATTTATTTTTCTTATTGAGACCAAACTATTTTGTGTAGACAAAACTGGAGGAGAGCAAGGTCAGGTCCTGTTATTGTCAGGAATAACAATGAATTGCACTGAGGGAGAGTTTCATGTTATCCCACATGAAAACATACTATAGTATAGTACGGTATAAATATTATAATATTACTATATTTATATATTGTAGTATTTACTGTAGTGTTTTTGCTGACTTGGCAGTACTACACTGTAGTATTTACTGTAGTGTTTTTGCAGATATTACTGTAGTATACTGTAGTGTTTACAGTAGTGTTTTTTCAGACATGACTATGGTATATACTATAGTGATTTAGTTTCATTATCTTTGACATAGAAGTGGATGGTTTCTCCCTGAGGAAACTCACTAAAATAGCAAATTTTCCATAACCTATAGGACTTACATCTAAATGACTAGTTCAGCACTTCTATACTTGGCATGTAGCTTTCTCACTCATGGGTGGCACAAATTGGGATATGGGGGAAGGGAATGGGTGGGGTATATGAAAATTAAATACTGTAGTATTACTATAGTTTTAAAAAACTGTAGTGTTTTTGCAGACACTAGTGTTTTGCGGACATTGCTGTAGTATTTACTACAATGTCTTTTGTGAATAATATTGTATTATACTAAATTCTAAGTACTACACATGATCAAGGGATACTACAGTGTGTTGTGTACTATAACATCAATAAGTACTACACATGTTAGCGGGATAGTACAGTATTTAGTATAGTATTCTACAGTATACTACAAAATGATATTGTAAGCACTACATGATCGAGGGATACTACAGAGTGTATTATAGTATTCTACAGTATACTACACTTTACTACAGAATGCTTTACAATTCTATAGTATACTATAGTAAACTGTAGTATTTTTTCATGTGGAGTGTTTTTCCCATGAAATTTACCAAGGTCGTCTTTGTCTACAGGCTAAACTAAGTCAGATAACAATGTTTTTCTCCTACACCAAATAATAATATTGTCATTATCTAGCAGTACTTTAACTGCACTATCAAGTTTACCGTCAGAATTTATGTTGCATCAGAAATAGATATTGTGTTATGTTGGTAGCTTGCTTGGTTCTCATCCAAAGTGAGCTAGACATGTTTTCCATAGATGTGATTTTTGAATCAATTATTTTTTTTAGGAGGCTGCTCTGCTGGGCCGGCAAGGAAAGAGTTTGCCACAGCCTTCATGCAAAATTATTTTGAATACCATAAAGGCTCAAGCTTTAAGATTTAAGATCCACCCCACTAAGGTCAAGGTAACTGCCCTTGTTGGGAAGGTCTACGAGAAGACAGTTGACCCTGGTAAAGGTGTGACCTTTGACCTACCCGAAGGTGTGGACATTGATTGGCAGCAAGAAGAACCTCCCCACTGTCCTGAACGAAGCTTCCCAGGAGGTCACAGTGTTGTCCTTCAACTACAAGAAGGAAACAGCTGACACCTCTGTTGTCTACCCTGTGAAGGACTGATGAACATCACTGGTGATACATTCTCCAAAGAGTTTTCCATCACCAATTACAAAGAGAATAACTTTGTGGTTGAGGTTTATCTGACTGCCCCGGTGACATTCCAAAGGCAAAAGTATCATGCCGGCAGCAAGCTGACAATCGACCTTAAGCCCTTTGAGAGTGTACAGCTCCAACGTGATCTCTAAGCTCCCTGTAGGAGTCTTATCAGGACACAGCTGTACTGAGAATTATACTGGATGCAACCACGTCTATGAGCAGCTCCAGCTCATTAACAGTTGGGGGAATTAATTCATTGCTGGACCACTACCTTTCCATAAGGCATCAACAGATATGATAGTCTTTACATCCAAACATCTCAGTTCACTCAAGTTAAATTGAGTCAAACTGGTCTAGATTCCATTATGCTACCAATGTTCCCAGGACAAATGTTTGTCATCTGGCCAAATTCATATTACTTGAGCGTTAAACAAAGGCATTCAGGTCCTGTATGAGTTCAACGGAGGTGACAGAGGTGACGTAGGAAAGAAGCAATACCATTCTACCAACTGATCAATTCAGCACTTCATACTCTCTAGAGGGGCAAGCTGGCTTCAACAACATGCTCGTAATGGTGGCTCGTACTAAGGACCTGGGTGGGTTCACGGTAGACATGTTTCCAATGCCCATTAACATCGAGCGGCACAAAGTGGACGTAACCGAGTACTCATGGGCTGAGGCATTGTATGGTACTGGAGCTAGCATCCTCCAGATAGATCCATTTATATGCAGAAGATACAATCTTATACGCAGCTGGCCTCTCCTCGGATTTTGTGTTAAATACCCTACCACAAAGCTTTCTTAGTGTCCAACAAGCTTTCTCTACCCTTAACCTTGTTCTGAACACCTCCAAAACAAAGGTAATGTGGTTAGGTAAGAATCAAATCAAATCAAATTTATTTATAAAGCCCTTCTTACATCAGCTGATGTCACAGAGTGCTGTACAGAAACCCAGCCTAAAACCCCAAACAGCAAGCAATGCAGGTGTAAAAGCACGGTGGCTAGGAAAAACTCCCTAGAAAGGCCAAAACCTAGGAAGAAACCTAGAGAGGAACCAGGCTGTGAAGGGTGGCCAGTCCTCTTCTGGCTGTGCCGGGTGCAGATTATAACAGAACATGGACAAGATTTTAAAATGTTCATAAAACAGGCAGAACAGTTGAAACTGGAGAAGCAGCACAGCCAGGTGGACTCGGGACATCAAGGAGTCATCAGGCCAGGTAGGCCTTGAGGAATGGTCCAAATGCTCAGGTCCTCCGAGAGAGAGAGAAAAAAAAAAAATTAAAAAGAAAAAAGAGAGAAGAAGAAGGCCCTGCTCCCCACAGGTGTGATTACTACCTCTGAGGGTTTAGAGTTTGAGGAAGTCACTTCATACAAGTACTTGGGAGTATGGCTAGACGTTACACTGTCCTTCTCTCAGCACATATCAAAGCTGCAGGCTAAAGTTAAATTTAGACTTGGTTTCCTCTATCGTAATCGCTCGTCTTTGACCCCAGCTGCCAAACTAACCCTGATTCAGATGACAATCCTACCCATGCTGGATTACAGAGACGTAATTTATAGATCGGCAGGAAAGGGTGCTCTCGAGCGCCTAGATGTTCTTTACCATTCAGCCATCAGATTTACCACCAATGCTTCTTATAGGACACATCACTGCACTCTATACTCCTCTGTAAACGGATCATCTCTATATACCCGTTGCAAGACCCACTGGTTCATGCTTATTTATAAAGCCCTCTTAGGCCTCCCTCCCCTCTATCTGAGATATCTACTGCAGCCCTCGTCCTCCACATACAACACCTGCTCTGCCAGTCACATTTTGTTAAAGGTCCCCAAAGCACACACATCCCTGGGTCGCTCTTCTTTTCAGTTCGCTGCAGCTAGCGACTGGAACGAGCTGCAACAAACATTCAAACTGGACAGTTTTATATTTTATCAAAGACTCAATCATGGACACTCTTACTGACAATTGTGGCTGCTTTGTGTGATGTATTGTTGTCTCTACCTTCTTGCCCTTTGTGCTGTTGTCTGTGCCCAATGTTTGTACCATCTTTTGTGCTGTTACCATGTTTTGTTGCTACCATGTTGTTGTTATGTTGTGTTGCTACCAGGCTGTGTTGTCATGTGTTTCTGCCTTGCTATGTTGTTGTCTTAGGTCTCTCTTTATGTAGTGTTGTGTTGTCTCTCAAAAGGCCTTTTGCCTTTTGGTAGGCCGTCATTGTAAATAAGAATTTGTTCTTAACTGACTTGCTAGTTAAATAAATGAAATAAATAAAGATAGCCCACGCCAACCCCCATTCGCTATCTACAACATTGGTGGGGCTTATGCCAATGGCTACAGATCCCCTGCCTCTCGTAACCCAGGTATGTCAATCAAATGTGTCATATTGTGTATCAAGCAACAGTGATTCTCCCACGGTGACTATTGAACATTCAAATCAAACCAAATTGTATTGGTCATATACACGTGGTTAGCAGATGTTATTGCGAGTGTAGCGAAATGCTTGTGCTAGTTCTGACAGTGCAGTAGTATCTAACAAGTAATCTAACAATTCCACAACAACTACCTAAAACACACATCTAAGTAAAGGGATGGAATAAGAATATATACATATAAATATATGGATGAGCGATAACCGAGCGGTATAGGCAAGATGCAATATATGGTGTAAAAATACGGTATATACAGTTGAAGTCAGATGTTTACATACACCTTAGCCAAATACGTTTAAACTCAGTTTTTCACAATTCCTGACAATTAATCCTAGTAAAAATTCCTTGTTTTAGGTCAGTTAGGATCACCACTGGATCACCACTTTTATTTTAAGAATGTGAAATGTCAGAAAATAGTAGAGAGAGTGATTTATTTCAGCTTTTATTTCTTTCATCACATTCCCAGTGGGTCAGAAGTTTACATACACTCACCACACACTCTGTGTGGGTGGACCATTTCAGTTTGTCTGTGATGTGTACGCCGAGGAACTTAACTTTCCACCTTCTCCACTGCTGTCCCATCGATGTGGATGGGGGGGTTGCTCCCTCTGCTGTTTCCTGAAGTCCTTGATCATCTCCTTTGTTTTGTTGACGTTGGGTAAGAGGTTGTTTTCCTGACACCACACTAAGAGTACCCTGACCTGAGCATTCACCCTTGTGGGGCCCCAGTGTTGAGGATCAATGAAGTGTAGATGTTGTTTTCTACCTTCACCATCTGGGGGTGGCCCGTCAGGAAGTCCAGGACCCAATTGCACAGGGCAGGATTGAGACCCAGGGCCTCAAGCTTAATGATGAGCTTGGAGGGTACTATGGTGTTTGGCCGGCAGCCTTGCGATGGTTAACACATTAAAATGTCTTACTCACTTTGGCCACGGAGAAGGGGAGGGAGAGCCCGCAGTCCTTGGTAGCGGGCTGCGTTGGTGGCACTGTATTATCCTCCAAGAAGGTGTTTAGTTTGTCTGGAAGCAAGACGTTGGTGTCCGTGATGTGGCTGGTTTTCTTGTTGTAGTCGGTGATTGCCTGTAGACCCTGCCACATACGTCTCGTGTCTGAGCCGTTGAATTGCAACTCCGCTTTGTCCCTATACCGACAGTTCCATTGTTTGATTGCCTTGCGGAGGGAATAACTACAATGTAGGTATTCGTCCAAATTCCCAGTCATCTTTCCATGGTTAAATGCAATGGTTCGCCATCTATCCACGGTTTTAATAGTCACAGTGGGTACATCATTTTCAATGCACTTCCTTATAAACTCACTCACCAAATTAGCGTATAAATCAATATTTTCTGAACATATCCCAGTCCCGGAACATATCCCAGTCCGCATGATCAAAACAATCTTGAAGTGAGGATTCCGATTAGTCAGACCAGCGTTGAATAGTTCTTGTCATGGGTACATCCTGTTTGAGTTTCTGCCAATAGGACAGGAGGAGCAAAATGGAGTGGTCAGATTTGCTGAAGGGAGGGCAGGGGTGGGCCTTGTATGCATCGCAGGAGTTAGAGTAGCAGTGATACAGTGTATTGCCCGCACGAGTGCTTCAATCAATATGCTGATAGAATTTAGGTAGCCTTTTTCTCAAATTTGCTTTGTTAAAATCCCCAGCTACAATACATGCAGCCACAGTTTGCATAGAGTCCAGTGAAGTTCCTTGAGGGCCGTTGTGGTATCGGCTTGAGGGGTGATGACAATAACAAACAATAATTCTCTTGAGAGATAATATGGTCTGCATTTGATTGTGAGGAATTCTAGGTCAGGTAAGCAAAAGGACTCGAGTTCCTGTATGTTGTTAGGACTACACCATGAGTCGTTCTTTATGACGCATACACCTCGGCCCTTCCCGGGGCTGTACCGACTCCGACAACCTATCCCGAGAGAGCCATGTTTCTGTGAAACAGAGTATGTTACAATCCCTGATGTCTCTGGAAAGCAACCCTTGCCCTAATTTCGTCTACCTTGTTATCTAGAGACTGGAGATTGGCGAGTAATATATTCTGAAGTGGTGGGTGGTGTGCACTCCTCCGAAATCTGACCAGAAGGTCGCTCCGTCTACCTCTTCTGCGGCGACGTTGTTTTGGGTCGGCCTCTGGAATCAGATCAAATGCCCTGGGTGGTGGTGCGAATAAAAGATTTGCTTCAGGAAAGTCGTATTCCTTGTCGTAAACACACTAGCTGTGTGACTGTGTAACCAAAGTTTGATTCTCTGCCGTTAACTTAATCAGATCTATGCCTTGCCTTCTAATGATGCCCTGTTTCCTCCCCAAAAAGATGCCCCTGAATGCCCAGAGAACAGACACTATGAGATGTGTGGAAGGGGCTGCCCTGCCACCTGTGAAGACCCATAAGGTCCCTCTATGTGCAAAACCAGTTGTGTGAAGGGCTGTACCTGTGACAAAGGCTATGTGCTTAAGTGTGTGCCCAAGTCCCAGTGTGGATGCCTGTACAACAATCACTTTGTGAAAGCTAGAGCGTCCTTTTGGGGGGATGAGCAGTATCGAGAGGTGTAAAATTATATATTTTTTTAAACCTTCATTTAACTAGTCAAGTCAGTTAAGAACATATTCTTATTTACAATGACAGCCTGCACTGGCCAAACCCGGACGACCCTTTACCAATTGTGCGCCACCCTATGGGAATCCCAATCACGGCCGGTTGTGATACAGCCTGGATTCAAACCTGTAGTGACTCCTCTAGCACTGAGATGCAGTGCTTTAGACCGCTGCCCCACTCGGGAGCCCGAAATGCAAGAGCACTGGCTGTCCTCTTGAGCAGAAATGCCATAGTTGATGGGAAGTGAGACTGCCACCCAATGGCCTACTCCACATGCATGGTGTCTGGTGACCCACACTACCGCACCTTCGATGGCCACCATTACATCTTCCTGGGCACCTGTGTGTGTCAGATGGCTGGCGTTTGCTCCAACAACAAAGCCCTTGAGCACTTTGATGTCCTAGTGCAAAATTACGTCCGTAGTAAAAAAGCGAGCTCCAGCACTAAGTTGGTGGAGGTCGTTGTTTATGGACACACCATTATCCTCATCAAAGAACACAAAGTTTTAGTTCTGGTGAGGTATGCTGGGATATATTTAAGCAACAATGCACGAGGGGGTGTGGTATATGACCAATATACCACAGCTAAGGGCTGTTCTTATGCACGACGTAACGCAGAGTGCCTGGATACAGCCCTTTGCTGTGGTATATTGGCCATATACCACAAACCCCAGAGGTGCCTTATTGCTATTATAAACTGGTTACCAATGTAATTAGAGCAGTACAAATATATGTTTTGTCATACCCGAGCCAATCAGCATTCAGGGTTCGAACCACCAGTTTATAATCACTTTTATTCACTGTTTGTTGAATATAGATATATCTGTATTTCTTCTTTATTCATCCATTCCACCCCATATTCAAGCATTCTACATTTTCTCTACAGGTAGATGAAGAGATTACCAACCTCCCAGTCAAACTGCTCAAAGGTAAGGTGCAAGTGTACCTGAGTAGTGGCATTGCAGTGGTTCACACTGACTTTGGGGTGAAAGTGTCTTTACGACTGGCACTCCACATCATTTGTCACCGTCCCCCACACTTACCCTGGTGCAATGTGTGGCATGTGTGGTAACTATAACCTCAAACTCAACAATGAAATGCAGATGAAGAGTGGAAAGCAGGTCGCCACACCAGAGGAAGCTGGAGAGTTGCAGAGATCCCTGGTTGTGTCCATGGTTGTAAAGACAAGAACCATAGTCCTAACTGTGACATCACGCAGAAAGGTGGATCCCAACAGCTTCTTTGATGACTGTGTTTACGATGTATACCTTAACAATGGCAAAAAGAACACACTATGCAGTAGCCTCCAAACGTACACTGCAGCATGCCAGCAGAAAAGATCTGTGGTCTTTGCATGGAGGTCCAAAGACTTCTGCGGTGAGTCAGACATTTCCTATTGATCTTATATCAATATTATTTTTCATTAATCAAACTTCCATCAATTCTATTTGACTTCAAACTCCCTGCGAACAGTCATTATGAGATTTGTGCCAATGGTTGCCCTGCTACTTGTGATAGCCTGTTTGCCCCCAACAGCTGTAAGGCTCTGTGTCAGAAAGGATGGGTTTGTGATGCTGGTTTCATTCTCAGCGAAGACCAATGTGTGCCACTCTCCCCATGTGGTTGTCTTTACGACGATAGATACTACAAAAATGGACAAGTCTTCCATCCCAATGGCCAGGAGGAGTGCACATGCAATGGCAAGGTAGGTTTACATTGGTATAAGTAAAGCATGGCTATGCATTCAGTAAATACTTCAAATGTAGCTAGTTGCATGTGTATTAACATTTTGGATCGATGGATGCATGGTTTAGTTTTTCAAATAAAATATTTGAGCAAAGGAACACATTTTTTTTTACCTTGGGCGGCAGGTAGCCTAGCCATTAGGGGCGTTGGGCCAGTAACCAAAAGTGTGCTGCTTCAAATCCCTGAACAGACTAGGTGAAAAATCTGCCAACCCTTGAGCTAGGCACTTAACCCTAACCCTCTGGATAAGAGTGTCTGCTAAATGACTAAAATATTGATCAAATCAAGTGTTAATCTATACATCCTAACAATACAGGTTTCTATGTGAAGGCTATTTTCATGGCTTAATTAAATATTTCCTATGTTATTTATCAGGTGAAGTGTGTGAAGTTCAGCTGTGGCACCCATGAGAAGTGTGAGGTGAAGAATGGTGTCAGGGCTTGCCTGGCTGTTGGAAAGGGAGTCTACACCATCTCAGGCCACCCACATTACAACACCTTTGACAACAGCACCTATGACTTTCAAGGCACCTGCACCTACACTGCAGCTCAAGGCTGCCATCAAGAGGCCACACACCTCAAGCCCTTCTCTGTGGTGGTGGAGAACTAGAAGTGGTACGGCATGTAAAATAATCCAAAGGTATCCGCTGCCAAGCTTGTGGCTGTAGAAGTCTATCGTACACCATGGTTCTAAGGAAGAATCAAGTTGGAATGAAAATGGTTAGCATTTCATTTAACTGGTATGACAAATGTATGCAAGCCATTTTTGTGTTTGATTAATGAATATGAGACAGTTCCATCATAATGTCAAGAAAATAAAAGTAAAACTTTATAACTAACCTATTGCATATAATTAGGTAAGGCTTGATACTGACCCTTTGTCATTCATCCAGGTAAAAGGAATTATGATGAGCCTCCCTGTAAATCTAAACAACGGAGCAGTGAAGGCCTACCAAGAGGGCACCTATGATGTCATCACAACAGACTTCAGCCTGAGAGTCACCAATGACCTTGTGTACCACGTCATTGTCACCGTCCCCGGCAACTACCGGGACAAGACCTGTGGTCTGTGTGGCAATTTCAACGGCAACAAAAATTTTGAGTTCTAACTGACTAATGGGAAAATAACCAAGGACCCCATGACCTTTGGGGCAGCCTGGAAGATCTGTCTACCCCAAGTGTGACGCTAAGAAAAAAAACATATTTGAGGCTGAGTGTAGTCTCACACAAACCCTAAGGTCTTTTCGCCTCTTGCCACAATGTGATAGACCCCGCCTCTTACTTCAGAGATTGTGTCTATGATGCCTGCTTGTCTGAACCGTAAGGTTCTCTGTGAAAGCATATCAGCGTACATGATCGACTGGCAGGACTTTGGGGTGAACATCTATAACTGGAGAACACCAACCTTCTGTCATAAGTATTCAGTAATCTGTGGATTGGGACCGATTTTTCTTCGACTTTCTTTTTTCTATATATTCTGTCTATATATTGTGATTATTGTTGTCAGGACTTTTTCATCAGGTCAAATTCCTGGTACATGCAAATGTACTTGGTGAATAAAGGTGATTTGATTCCTGCAGTCTGGAGTATTGAGTGTTAAGGCTGTACACAATATCGCATGTCTAATCACTTAATCTGTTTCTTTGCAGCTGTGGACTGTCCTGCCAACAGCCACTACCAGAGCTACTCTAAGAGCTGTGCCACTCCATTGCCCGGCCTCTCTGACATTATCACCTCCCCCACCACCTGTTGCGAGGGCTGTGCATGCATTGCAGACTACTACTTCAATGGTACAGACTGTGTTAAGTGGGACCTATGCAGCTGTTACCACAAAGGACACACCTACAAGGTGGGGTTTACCTAGAACATACACCAACAATGTGTTGTGTTTACATTACACCAGAAAAATATGTACCACCAATACACATTATTGTCAGATATATAATTCAGAAAATACTTGTATAATGTAATGTACAGTAAGTTATCGTAAATGTTTAGTCCAAGAAGGTTTTTTTCAATGTAAATTCATAGATATACTGTATGTCCCTATATTATAATAACTTCCTCCTCATAACAGTGCCACAATAACAATGTACCGTACCTATTTCTCTCCCTCAGATTGGTGAGTCTGTCTTGTCAGAGGATTGCCTGGAGCTCTGTACCTGTACTGCCTCTGGTGATGTGATGTGAAGTGTGAGGTGACCAAGTGCAAGGCTGACAAGACATGCCAGGTCAAGATAGGTCACCGGGGCTGCTATCTCAAAAAGTGTTTGATGGAGACTGATGGCGCCTTCAACCTGTTCAATGGAAGAGGTGGCGAAATCACAGCCATGGGGGCCTAATAGATAATGAAAATGCTCTGGTGGAAGAGTGGTTCAGAGTGGTGGTGAAGTTGCAGGCCTGTGGGAAGACTGGCCTCAAGAGCATTGTTGCTGTGTACGTCTACTTTAATGACCTGATCATCACTGTCAACAGCAAGCATGAAACTTGTATGAGTTCATAGATGCTGTATATTTATTTATAGGTTATTAAAGATTGTTTATGGATGACAAAAGTTCCCTTCGGTATCTAGGATTGTGAAATTGTATATTATTCCATCCGTGTTACTTTCTTTTTCAATGTTGTTCACAGATCAATGGGAAGAAGGTGACTACCCTGCCTGCTGAGTAATGAGGTCTCAGTGAAGGTCTCTGACAAGACAGTGATGATTGAGAGGATGTCAGGCCTTCAGGTGTCATACAGCCTCTCTCAGGAGGTCACAGTGACAGTGAGTGCGCACATGGCTGACAAGGTGTGTGAAGCTTGTGGAAGACTGGATTCTTCAGGAGACAATAGTCTCTCCATCTGACTATGCAGGAATACATGTACGGCATTATCGCACCGGCCTTTCCACCTGCAGGTGGGTTACTGATCTGAAATGGATTCAAATCTGAAAAGAAATCAATAACATTGAAGTTGTGAAAATGTATGCTTAATTTGGGGTAAAGCTACCTCAGTTCTATGCTCTTTGACCCTTTACAGAAAAATCACATGATTTCACATGGAAAATCACATGAAATGTATGTTTTTCCGTAAGCTACAGTATGTGAAAATTGCTCTCTCCAAGCGTTGTGATTTAACATTTTGCTTCCTCGTTGTGGGCCTCAATTTCATTCTGTGCTCTGCGTGTGGTGACAAAGTGATGAATGCAGTGCTCTTAGTTCTCATCTTAATGAATTGTGTATCTTGTTTCAGTGGTGGCCTGTGAACACCTTGGACCGTTCTTTCATCCACAAGACAATTTAAAGGGGAACTGACATAATTTTAGCAACCTGAAATCTGTTCACATACACTCCCAGCACGTACAGTGGCAAGAAAAAGCATGTGAACCCTTTGGAATTACCTGGATTTCTGCATAAATTAGTCATCAAATTTGTTCTGATCTTCATCTTAGTCACAACAATAGACAAATACAGTGTGCTTAAACTAATAACACACAAGTTATTGTATTTTTCTTGTCTATGTTGAATACGTAATTTAAACATTCACAGTGTAGGTCGGAAAAAGTATGTGAACCCTTGAATTTAACAACTGGTTGACCCTCCTTTGGCAGCAATAACCTCAACCAAACGTTTTCTGTAGGATCAGACCTGCACAACGGTCAGGAGGAATTTTGGACCATTCCTCTTTACAAAACTGTTTCAGTTCAGCAATATTCTTAGGATATCTGGTGTGAACAGCTCTCGAATCGGGTTGAGGTCAGGACTCTGACTGGGCCACTCCAGAAGGTGTATTTTGTTGAAGCCATTCTGTTGTTGATTTACTTCTGTGTTTTGTGAACACGAGATATGCTAACAAGATAAGTCGTTCAAGTTCTTGCTAGCTAACCAAATGACACCTACATCTCTAGCTGTGTATAGCCACCGAAAAAAGATATGAGGGGGAAAAGTCAGTCACTCACCCACTTCTCCAATGACATGACATCCTCCTAGCAGCTAGCTAGCTAACGTTAGGCTCCGTGTTTTTAGCTTGCTACATCAATAGATACGCTAGCCTATTAGCCAGGTTATGACTGACTTGTGATCATTGATTGCCCTTGCTAGTTTGATTGTATTGACAATCCCAGCCTGAGTTACATTCGTTTGTTTATGTCCAAAATATTGAGTTATTGACACTGAAACAGTGCATCCTGAATGGAGGCAGCAAACAATGTACCAGGCCAGCTGTGATTTACAACCCGATATTTTTGGAACTACCAAGAAATGTATTGGTGAATTATATGAATCATGCATTGAACTGCATCCATCTATTCTGCCAACAATGCCTTAGTGTACGTCATGGAATGGTGAGTAAAATATAATCTTTAAAACCTCTTAGAAAGTAGCTTTTTGTAGCATAAACTGGGAATTTGATATGTTTTACTGATATTATGATTGTCTGTTTGTTTCTTATCTGCAAAGTAGTTAAAACGCTGTGAGTTCCGCTTTAACTACTCACATTAATCTGCATCTAGTAGTGAATCAGTCTTTAACTCTATTCTTACCAAACAATTACATTTTGTGAAATTATTCTGTAAAAAACAAACATTAAAATGTCTACAACAAAAGCATCATGAATTAATATAGCCTCTCTATTGTACTTCTCCAGATGATAATTAATTCCATGGTATTTTAATATGTTCTGCACAGGGGATTACATTAGAGACAGGTTAAAGAAAATTGTTGATTATGTACAGTGCATTAGGAAAGTATTCAGACCCCTTCCCTTTCACAAATTGTGTATGTTACAGCCTTATTCTCAAATTGATAAAAAATATTTGTAAAAAATCTACACATAATACCCCATAATGACAAAGCGAAAACAGGTTTTTAGAATACGTTCTTTACATAAGTATTCAGACTTGAAATTGAGCTCAAGTGCATCCTGTTCCCATTGATCATCCTTGAGATGTATCTACAACTTGATTGGAGTCTACCTTTGGTAAATTCAATTGATTGAACATGATTTGGAAAGGCACAAACCTGTCTATATAAGGTTCCACAGTTGACAGTACATGTCAGAGCAAAAGCCAAGCTATGTGGTCAAAGGAATTGTCCGTAGAGCTCCAAGACAGGATTGTGTTGAAGCACAGATCTGGGGAAGGGTACCAAAACATTTCTGCAGCATTGAAGGTCCCCAAGAACACATTGGCCTCCATTATTCTTAAATGGAAGAAGTTTGGAACCACCAGGACTCTTCCTAGAGCTGGCCGCCCGGACAAACTGAGCAATCGGGGGAGAAGGGCCTTGGTCAGGAAGACCTGAAAATAGCTGTGCAGCGACGCTCCCCATCCAACCTTGAGAGAGCTTGAGAGGATCTGCAGAGAAGAATGGGAGAAACTCCCCAAATACAGGTGTGCCAAGCTTGTATCCCCATTGAGACCGTGTCTGTGCCTGTGCCTCGACCTAGGTTGGGCAAAACTAAACATGGTGATGTTCGCCTTAGCAATCTCACTAGAATAATGACCTCCTCCATCCCTGCCATTATTGAAAGAGATTGTGATACCTCACATCTAAAAATGGGGCAACTTAATGTTAGATCCCTTACTTCCAAGGCAGTTATAGTCAATGAACTAATCACTGATCATAATCTTGATGTGATTGGCCTGACAGAAACATGGCTTAAGCCTGATGAATTTACTGTGTTAAATGAGGCCTCACCTCCTGGTTACACTAGTGACCATATCCCCCGCGCATCCCGCAAGGGCGGAAGTGTTTCTAACATTTACGATAGCAAATTTCTATTTACAAAAAAAAAATACGACGTTTTCATCTTTTGAGCTTCTAGTCAGGCTCGGAGATGCAAAGGTCAAGTCATGCGTCCTCCAAAGCATGACCCGCCAAACTGCGCTTCTTAACACCCGCTCGCTTAACCCGGAAGCCAGCTACACTAATGTGTCTGAGGAAACACTATTCAACTGACGACTGAAGTCAGGCACCCGGCCTGCCCCAAGACGTCGCTAGAGCGCGATGAGCCAAGTAAAGCCCCCTCGGCCAAACCCTCCACTAACCTGGACAACGCTGGGCCAATTGTGCGCCGCCCAATGGGACTCACGGTTACGGCCGGTAATATATATATATACTACAGTTCAAAAGCTTGGGATCACTTAGACATTTCCTTGTTTATGAAATATATATATATTTTTTGTCCATTAAAATAACATCAAATTGATCAGAAATACAGTGTAGACATTGTTAATGTTGTAAATGACTATTGTAGTTGGAAATGGCAGATTTTTTATGGAATATCTACATGGGCGTACAGAGGCCCATTCTCAGCAACCATCACTCCTGTGTTCCAATGGCACGTTGTGTTAGCTAATCCAAGTTTATAATTTTAAAAGGCTACATGATCATTAGAAAACCCTTTGCAATTATGTTAGCACAGCTGAAAATGGTTGTGCTAATTAAAGAAGCAATACAACTGGCCTTCTTTAGGCTAGTTGAGTATCTGGAGCATCAGCCCTTCTGGGTTCGATTTACAGGCTCAAAATGGCCAGAAACAAAGAACTTTCTTCTGAAACTCGTCAGTCTATTCTTGTTCTGAGAAATGAAGGCTATTCCTTGCGAGAAATTGCCAAGAAACTGAACTGAAAATAGAAAGAGGAGTGGGAGGCCCCGGTGTACAAATGAGCAAGAGGACATGTACATTAGTGTCTAGTTTGAGAAACAGACGCCTCACAAGTACTCAACTGGCAGCTTCATTAAATAGTACCCGCAAAACACCAGTCTCAATGTCAACAGTGAAGAGGCGACTCCGGGATGCTGGCCTTCTAGGCAGAGTTCCTCTGTCCAGTGTCTGTGTTCTTTTGCCCATCTTAATATTTTCTTTTTATTGGCCAGTCTGAGAGATGGCTTTTTTCTTTGCAACTGCCTAGAAGGCCAGCATGCTGGAGTTGCCTCTTCGCTGTTGACGTTGAGACTAGTGTTAGGACAAAATTAATGACATTTCTAAATGACCCCAAGCTTTTGAACGGTAGTGTATATTATATACATTTACAAACATTTCTAAAAACCTTTTTTCTTTGTCGTTATGGGGTATTGTGTGTTGATTGATGAGAAAATATTCAATCCATTTTAGAATAAGGCTGTAACCTAACAAAATGTGGGAAAAGGGGTAGGTGTCTGAATACTTTCCAAATACACTGTATATGAACGGATATTTCATTGTCTTTTTTATTAACAAGAATGCATATTCGGAACAATACTTTTCAGTATAATTTAAATAGCAAATTACATGGAGAAACAATTTTTTAACCTTTATTTAACTAGGCAAGTCAGTTAAGAACAAATTCTTATTTACAATTATAGCCTATCCCGGCAAAACCCTAACCCGGACTACGCTGGGCCAATTGTGCACCGCCCTATGGGACTCCCAATCGCGGCCGGTTGTGATACAGCCTGGAAATCGAACCAGGGTCTGTAGTGACACCTCTAGCACTGAGATGCAGTGCCTTAGACCGGTGACTGCGACACTCGGGAGCCCTTTCTATTACATAGCCAATATTTAACATCTAATTTCTAACCTATGATGAGATAAGCATTTGGTTGACTTGGTTACCATTGTAATGATTTGACCATTCCAAATCACTTTCTGGAATAAAAAAAATAAATATGAGGCAAAAAAAATCCTTCTACAAATATTTTTATTACTGTTTGTTACAAATCATTGACAAATGATCATAGTGATTTAAGCAACATTTTTGCTGGGATTCTCCAATACAGAATGTTCTTCAGTTGTCTAACATATCACTGTAAAGAGAAGGAGAGAGATGTTGTCAGTGCATATCATTTCATTTTCCACTGGAACCTATCATGTAAGTATGAATGCTAACACCTGCTGTTATGTTTTCAAAAGACACTGTGGACTTTAACTTTCAAACCCTCATTAAGTTAAAATCACAAGTTTCAAGTCCAATACCCTACAAACACCATTATTTGACACACAGTCTCATATAGTAATGGTTAGGTTCACAATCATATGACATTATGGGGAAGTGGCTCACCATTGGCGGAAGGCAGAGGCTACTTACTCAGCCATGTACCACTGCATTAAGTGGGGGGATAGGATAACATCCCCATAGACCATCCTTGACCTGACAGCTCTCTTCACTCTGGCACACCATAGACTGTGACAGAACAACTCCAGATTTCTGGCAGATGTGGATTGCAAAGCAGTTGTCTGAAATCAGGGATTCCCCTATCTAAAAACATCCCAGACACATTTTAGTGAGACTTTTACACATCCAAGTTTGAGTCATAGACAGCTCTCCAAAATACATAGCTCTTAATTTCATGGCCAGGTTCAGTTCCAGCCGAAAATTTCAAATAATTGACATTTTTCACATAACATTTCAAATAATGCTTAAAGTATTCTTTTAGTATCCAGCTTGCAGTTCTCCTACCTTAAGGGTGTGTCCACCAGCATAGCAGCTGCACTGGTCCCAGCTGACACAGCCGGTACCATTGGAGTAGAAGTCTTTGTCGCAGGCACATCCCTCAGCACAGGTGGTGGGACAGTTGATGGTGTCAGATAGGCCGGGACATGGAGTTGCACAGATTTCAACACAGGTCTGGTAGTGGCTGTTGGCAGGACAGGAGAATGCTGTGGACATATGAGAAGAGAACTATTGTTTAGTCCTTTTGCATGAACATTACTTTTTATTATGACTTTAAATATTAGGTTATCCGAATGTGAAAACCGAAAGAAAGTTATGTTGGACTGATTTGCAGAGAGTCAACCTGGACTCAGGGGTAGATGTAACATAGTAAACGAAAATAAGGGACACTCAAATTTAGTACGTTTGGTATGGTATGTATTCATTTGTGGATGTCCACCATCCATTTCGTTTGATATGTTAAGAATTACAATTCGTATATATGTTACGAATTACAATTCGCTTGATATTTTAAGAACTGCAATTCATACATTATGTTAAGAATTTGCAATACATATGATATGTTACCAATTCCAATTTGTTGTGACTAAGGTTAGCTAGGTGGCTAATGTTAGCTTAGCTAGGGGTTAGGGATAGGGGGTTAAGGTTAAGGCTAGGAGTAGGAGTTAGGTTAAAGGGTTAAGGTTAGCTAACATGCTAAGTAGTTGCAAAGTAGATCAGTTGCTAATTAGCTAAAATGCTAAGGTTTTCTGTGATGAGAACACGCACGTTCGCGTTATACGCCCACCCATCTAACCCAACCAACCACCGTCCTTTTGTTTTTGCCTTAAATAACCTTCTTTCTTATGTTTGGTATGGTTATGGTTACATATCATACAAATTTGAGTGTCCTGGATTTTCCTTTACTATGTTACGTCTTCTCTATGAGACCAGCCTGAGAGAGTTGTAGAAAACTTCAGAAAACTTCAGCGTCAGAAAACCCCCTAAACTACTCACGGCAAAAGGTTGGTGATCTCCAGCTTTCGATCTTTACACCAAAGTCCTGACAGTCTAACATGTACGCAGCGACACTGTGGCAAAGCATATTATTTTCTCCCTCAGCCATACAGACATCAAAGAGGCAGTCTCTGAAGTAAGAGGCTGGGTCTATCTCATGGTGGCAGGCGGCAAAGGGTCCTTTGGGATCCGTAATGATACCACAGTCAGCACCAAACATTGCTTTCTTCTTAGAGTTACACTTGGGACAGAAGTCTCCGCTGCAACCGTCCTCACACACCACCCCAGGCATGCTGACCTTCCAGGCCGCCCCAAAAGAGTTGACGTGTTTGGCCATCTGTCCACCAGGTAGCAGGAACTCATCATTCTTGTTACCATTGAAATTGCCACACAGACCACAGGTCTTGCCTCTGTAGTTGCCAGGGACGGTGATGGTGACGTGGTACACAAGGTCATAGGTAACTCTTAGGCCGAAGTCTGTCAATATGACATCATTCGAGCCGTCCTGATAAATCTGCACTGCACCGTTGTATAGGCTCAGTGGGAGGTTAGTCAGGACGCCGTTCACCTGGGGAAGACATGTTGTGTTTCATTCTCACTCACTTCTGGGCTGCAATTAAACTCATAATTGGAGTGTTTTTTTTTGTATGGATGTGTCAGTCTTCTATATGAATGACACATTTATTTTTTTAAGATCGTTAATGGAACACAGAACATGATTCATAAAAAATCATATACATACCATGATCATTCCGATTTGGTTCCTGCGTAGAATTAGAATGTTACCATAGACTTCTACAGCCACAAGCTTGGCAACGGACACCTTTGGAGCTGATGACATAGCATACCACTTCTCGTTCTCCACCACCACAGAGAAGGGGTTTAGGTGTGTACCTTCCAGATGGCAGCCTTGAGCTGCAGTGTAGGTGCAGGTGCCTTGGAAGTCATAGATGCTGTTGTCAAAGGTGTTGTAATGTGGGTCGCCTGAGATGGAACAAACTCCTTTTCCAACAGGCTGGCAAGCCCTGGCGCCGTTCTTCACCTCACACTTCTCATTGGGTCCACAGGAAAAGTTCTGACACTTCATCTAAAAATAACAGTTCAATTATTTTGTACACAAGATGTTAATACAAGTTTATAATGGTTGACACTCAATTATAGAAAAGTAGGTCCTATTTTTCTGTAATTCATCATCCCTACCGTGCCATTGCATGTGCATTCTTGCTGACAGAGTCCGTTGGGGTAGAAGACTTGTCCATTTTTGTAGTATCTTCCTTCGTGAAGACAACCACACTGGGAGAGCTGTACACATTGGTCTCCGCTGAGAAGGAAGCCAGCATCACAGACACATTCCTCTTTGCACAGAGCTTCACAGCCAGTGGGTGCTGACAGGCTCTGACATGTGGCTGAACAGCCCTGGGCACAAAGCCTATAGTGGCTGTTCGCAGGGCAATGGGCATCTACGAGAATTGACATTTGCAAAATGTAAATGCATAGTCACCATCTAAATTACCTGAAATGTAATTTGTAAAAAAATCGATCAAACAAACGTCCATACCACAGAATGTATCTGACCTCCAGGAGTAGACCATGACCCCTTTCTCCTGGCAGGCAGCTGTGTAGGCTGTTAGGCTATTGCACTGCATGTTCCTGTTTCCCTGGTACAGACAGACATCATACAGACAGTCTTGGACGAAACCCATGGGTTCCACCTTGGAGTGACAGTCACGAAAGGGGCCTGTTTGGTCGCTGATGAGGCCGCAGTACTTGTTTGTCATGTACTGATCCCTCTGGGTGATGCTACAGTCAGGACAGGGGCCTTTGCAGCCGTTCACACAACCAGGGATCTTTGTTAATCTCCAGCTCTGACCGAACTCCTCTGCAGTGGCAGCCTGCTTTCCATCCTTCATCTGCATGTCGTCGTTTGGATTGTGGTTGTAGTTGCCACACATGCCGCACATTGCACCTGCATAAGTGTTGGGGACGGTGACTGTTGCTACGCTGTTCCAGTCATAGGACACTTTCACCCCAAAGTTAGTCTCGATCACAGCGAACCAACCGCTCTTATATATGTGCAGTTTATTGAGTTTTACAGGAAGATTCACAAGTTCACCATTCACCTTTGAAGGAATCAAAAAAGTAGAGGATTGATGGTTTAGTTAACCTCAGTGTTGACCTTTTTAACATGTGCCTTCAAAAAGTATTCACACCCCTTGACTTTTTCCACATTTTGTTGTGTTACAGCCTGAATTTAAAATGGATTAAATAGATATTTTTTATTTAACTAGGCAAGTCAGTTAAGAAAAAAGTATTATTTACAATGACTGCCTACACCAGCCAAACCCAGACGACGCTGGGCCAATTGTGCACCGCCCTATGGGACTCCCAATCGCGGCCGGTTGTGATACAGCCTGGAAATCGAACCAGGGTCTGTAGTGACACCTCTAGCACTGAGATGCAGTGCCTTAGACCGCTGCACCACTAAGTTGCATGGATAGTGCAATAATAGTGTTTAACCTCTAAAAGGCTTCTACTAAGCTAACATATGGAATGTTTTAACATGATTTTTGAAAGACTACCTTATCTCTGTACCCCACACATTAATTGTTTATGGTTCATTGAACAAGCATGGGAAACAGTGTTTAACCCTTTGTGGCAAAGAAGGGGGTTGAGTTATAAATGGCAGATATGTGAGAGCAGAACTAATAAATGGGCTCTGCCCTATCACTAAAATGGCAACCCTGATCAGAACTACAGATCACAAAATGGCCGATCGCCAAAACTACAATTCCCAGAAGCAAGGGGAACCCTCAGAAGGTGGGGCCAACCCACATATAAGAGGTCAAGACAAACCAGGAAGAGAGAGAGAGTGCTGGAAGGATCTATGAAGCTTAGAGGTAGATACAAGATATCGGCTGGATTTACCGTGTATGAACTGGACTGTTTTGGACTTACCTGTTGGCGTTTGGACCTGGACCGACTGAGAACCTGATTAGTGTACCGAACCCTGCTATCCTTGACCTTGCCAGCGGCCTGGGTGCACCAGAACGGAGAAACAAGAACACAGGTACTGTCTTATTCTAAATAACTCTCAGTTTGGTGTGACTTTGGTGACTGTTTCCCACTTAAATTGTTACAAACGTCCTAACCTTGAAGAGGTTTGTCCCACGTGGAGGAGGATGCGGGCAGAATAGAAACGGCATCATACCTGTGGTTAGATAGGGGGAAAAAAAAAAGTTTAGTTAGCACTCCAAAGGGGAGTTAGGTTTTTTTTTTGTGGCTTGTTTGGTTAGGGTAGTTTTCGGGAAAATGAGTATGGAGGGAGCCATACAAGCCCTGTTACAAGCGGCGGCCGCCCAACAAGAAGCAACTAGAGTTCAACAAATAGCTCTTCAGGATGCAATGCGAATGTATCAGGACACGTTACAGGTCCAGCACCGCACCAATCAGTTGCTCAGAGAGGAGCAAGAGAGAAACACCCGGGAGTTAAGAGAAGGCCTAAAGGGGCTAACGGACCAAATTGGGGCTCAGTTACCAGCTGCAAATACCCAGAGGCGGGCCAATCATTTTCTTCAAAAAATGACAAAGCAGGATGATGTGGAAGCATATCTCACCACCTTTGAAAGGACGGCAGAGCGAGAGAAGTGGCCGAAAGAAGAATGGGCAGGGCTTCTGGCACCATACCTGGCAGGGGACTCTCAAAAAAAGCGTATTTCGACCTGGAGTTGAAAGATGCACAGGATTACGATAAACTAAAGGGGGAGATTCTGACTAGACTGGGAGTGACCGATACTGTGAGGGCACATCGCTTCCACCTGTGGTCGTACCAACCTGGAAAACCGCCCCCGAACACAGATGTTTGACTTGATTCACCTGGCACGGAAATGGTTGCAACCGGAAACCCGTTCATCCGCCGAGATCGTCGAGACCATTGTACTTGACCAGTTTCGACGAGGTCTACCCCAAGAAGTTCGACGATGGGTTGGCCAGAACGAGGTACTTTCCGCTGACCATCTTGTGGGTCTGGTTGAACGATATTGTACGGCAGGAACAGCTGGGGAGGAAAGATTCCCATTCCCCAGACCTGGGCGAATCAGCGGACTGGGTAAGACTGTCCCAACATTTGGAGGGGCCGTGAGGAAAGAATCAGAATCAGGCCAAGCCACTACGGAAAAAGCCAGAAACCGGGACCAGGGGTTGAGGGGGTCTCCCCCCCGAAACCCTATTATCTGTTACAATTGTAATCGACCAGGACATATTGCAGCCTACTGCCCTATTAAAGAAGAGCCAATGCAATGTAACCTCGGTGAAAAAGAAGAAGCTGATATGTGGTATACATGTCCTGTGGTAACCACAGTACTTGAAAAATCAAGAAATAAACATATGTGCAGGGTGAATGTTGAAGGAAAAGAGGTTGAAGCCCTGGATTCCGGCAGTATGCTAACCCTGGTCATTGCAAACCTAGTGCCAACTCATAAACTGGATACAAGTCAGGATATCAGTGTTACGTGCATTCATGGGGATACCCGTCCGTACCCCACAGCCGTAGTGAGCATCCAAACCGAGGAAGGGCTGCTGGATTATGAGGTTGGCGTGGTCCCAAAGATGCCATATGATGTAATACTGGGTAGAAACTTTCCTAACTTTCCGAAGTTAGGCCAAAAGAATGGCATATTTGAGAAGCCAACAACCCTGACCGAGCCAGTAGTAACATGTAGCCGTCAACCAAAGACAAGAAAGGAGGTCTCCCAGGGGCCAATCTCACAGGTGCTAGTAGGGGAGGATGAAGAAGAAGTGGCAGACCTCGTTGATAACGAGCAGCCCAGTACTAGTGGGGCTGCGGTCGATCTGAATCCAGAGGATGACGATCTAGAACCAACAGACCTGGCAGGGTCCCTGACTAATTTCGGGACGGCCCAAAACCAGGATCCTACTCTGCAGCAAGCCAGAGCAGATGTGCAGGTCGTGGATGGTACTCCCATAAATGATGGGATGATGCCTACTAGTTTTCCCCACTTCATCATGAAAAAGGGTTTGTTGTACAGAGTCTCAAAAATAGGGGTTGATGTGGTGGAACAATTGTTGGTCCCCACCCGGTACCGGAAGACAGTACTGGATCTCGCTCATGGGCACATTCTGGGTGGACACCTGGGTATTGATAAAACCGAGACCGGATCGTAAGGAGGTTTTACTGGCCAGGAATTCAGGCTGAAGTGGCTCGGCATTGTGGAGGGTGCCCGGAGTGCCAGTTAACAGCTCCCCGACCAGCTGTTAGAAGCCCATTAGTGCCACTCCCCATAATCGAAACACCTTTTGAGAGGATAGCAATGGATATAGTGGGCCCGCTACCCAAATCCGCCAGAGGGCACCAATACATTCTGGTCATTCTAGATTATGCCACTCGCTACCCAGAAGCCATTCCCCTTAGGACGATGGCTTCCAAAAATATTGCCAAGGAGTTAGTGCTCCTGTTCACCAGAGTAGGGGTTCCAAAGGAGATCCTTACTGACCAGGGGACCCCCTTTATGTCCCGCCTTATGGCCGACCTTTGTAAATTGTGGCAGGTGAAACAGTTGAGGACATCGGTTTACCATCCTCAGACAGACGGGTTGGTTGGGAGATTCAACCGCACCCTGAAATCGATGCTCAGGAAGGTAATCGATAAGGATGGGAAAAACTGGGATTGCATGTTGCCGTATCTGATGTTTGCCATTAGAGAGGTTCCCAAGCCTCTCTGGGGTTTTCCCCTTTGAGTTGGTATATGGGAGGCACCCACGGGAATCTTAGACATCGCCGGGAAACCTGGGAGCACCAATCCACCCGTATACTAGTGTCATAGAGCACGTCACGGCAATGCAAGACAGGATAGCCACAGTCATGCCCATCGTCAGAGAGCACATGAGACAAGCACAAGAGCACCAGCGGCACACTTATAATCGGCAGGCTACCCTGAGGGAATTTCAACCGGGAGATAACGTGTTAGTGCTGATCCCCACGGTAGAGTGCAAACTACTAGCCACATGGAAAGGACCATATGAAGTACTGGAGAAGATAGGAGAAGTGAATTATCGGATCCGACAGCCAGGTCGACGGCCCCAGGAACAGATCTACCACATAAACCTGTTAAAAGCATGGAGAGAGAGGGAAACACTAATGGTCACGTACCCCACACACACTCAGGAAACAGCCGAAGTAAATATCTCACCTACTTTGTCCCCAGCACAAGTACAGGAAGTAAAGACCCTGATCCAGAAAAACCGAGATGTGTTTTCAGAGGTACCCGGCCGAACTGAAGTTACGGCTCATGATATCGTCCCCCTACCAGGGAGAAAAGTGAACATGAGGCCATATCGGGTACCTGAGGCTCGAAAGGCGGCGATTAGAGCAGAGACAGAGAAAATATTAGCAATGGGAGTGATCGAAGAGTCACATAGTGAGTGGTCTAGCCCAATTGTGATGGTCTCCAAACCTGATGGGTCTTTGCGGTTCTGTAACGACTTTCGGAAGGTAAATGAGATCTCCAAGTTTGATGCCTACCCCATGCCCCAAGTAGATGATCTACTTGAGAAAATTGGTAAAGCTCGGTACATTACGACCCTGGACCTAACCAAAGGGTACTGGCAAATTCCTCTGACCCCCAGAGCCAAAGAAAAGACAGCCTTTGCAACCCCTGACGGTTTGTTTCAATACACTGTTATGCCATTCGCTTACACGGGCCCCAGCCACCTTTCAACGGCTAATGGACAAGGTCCTGAAACCGCACTGCCGCACGCCGCAGCCTATCTAGATGATGTGGGGATCTACAGCCCAGATTGGGAATCCCACTTACCCCGGTACAGGCAGTATTAGATTCCTTAGAAAGGCAGGGCTCACAGCGAACCCTGCCAAGTGTTACGTGGGGTTAGAGGAAACAGAGTATCTGGGATACACCGTGGGAAGAGGGTTAATCAAACCCCAACGTAAGAAGGTGGAGGCAATCAGAGAATGGCCAAAACCAGTGAATAAGAAGCAGGTTCGAGCCTTCCTAGGGTTGACCGGTTACTACCGGAAGTTCATCCCAAATTATGCCACAGTGGCCGCCCCACTCACCGACATGACTAGAGCCAGAGGGCCAAACATGGTCCAATGGGATGAAGTGGCCACCAAAGCATTTAAAACATTACAGGAGGCTCTCTGCTGTAATCCAGTGTTGGTGGTACCAGACTTTGATAGAGAGTTCGTGGTTCAGACGGATGCCTCAGAGGTCGGCTTAGGAGCAGTGCTATCCCAAGAGGTAGAAGGGGTGGAACACCCCATCCTGTTTTTAAGTAGGAAGCTGGAACCACGGGAGACCAACTACTCAGTCGTTGAGAAAGAGGCTCTGGCAGTAAAGTGGGCTTTAGAAAGCCTGAAATACTACCTGCTAGGGCGCCACTTCACCCTCATCAGTGACCATGCCCCACTCACCTGGATGCATAGGGCTAAAGAGAAGAATGCTCGGGTGATGCGGTGGTTTTTGAGTCTCCAACCATTCCACTTTGACTTAAAACACAGAGCAGGGAAGGACATGGGAAATGTGGATGGGTTATCCCGCATGCACGCATATTTTGCTGCGGTAGCCCGACCTAGGGGGTCGGATCTAGGGGGGGAGATGTGTGGCAAAGAAGGGGGTCGAGTTATAAATGGCAGATATGTGAGAGCAGAACTAATAAATGGGCTCTGCCCTATCACTAAAATGGCAACCCTGATCAGAACTACAGATCACAAAATGGCCGATCGCCAAAACTACAATTCCCAGAAGCAAGGGGAACCCTCAGAAGGTGGGGCCAACCCACATATAAGAGGTCAAGACAAACCAGGAAGAGGGAGGGAGTGCTGGAAGGATCTATGAAGCTTAGAGGTAGATACAAGATATCGGCTGGATTTACCGTGTATGAACTGGACTGTTTTGGACTTACCTGTTGGCGTTTGGACCTGGACCGACTGAGAACCTGATTAGTGTACCGAACCCTGCTATCCTTGACCTTGCCAGCGGCCTGGGTGCACCAGAACGGAGAAACAAGAACACAGGTACTGTCTTATTCTAAATAACTCTCAGTTTGGTGTGACTTTGGTGACTGTTTCCCACTTAAATTGTTACAAACGCTCCTAACCTTGAAGAGGTTTGTCACACCTTTTACAATGAAGATCTGTGAAGTTATTTGGATTTTTACTAATTATCTTTGAAAGACAGGGTCCTGAAAAAGGGCCGTTTCTATTTTTGCTGAGTTTATATTGAAGTTGCTTACCAAGGAAATATTGAATGTTCCTGAGTGGCCTAAATCAATTTGAAAATCTATAGCAAGACTTGAAAATGGCTGTCTAGCAATGCTCAACATCCAACTTGACAGAGCTTAAAGAATTGCAATAATATTATTGCAAATATTGTACAATCAGGTGTGCAAAGCTCTTAGAGACTTACCCAGAAATACTCACAGCTGTAATCGCTGCCTACGGTAATTCTAACATGTATTGACTCACGTGTGTGAATACTTATGTAAATCAGATATTTCTGTACTTCATTTTCAAGAAATGTGCAGTAAATTCTAAAAACATGTTTTCACTTTGTCATTATGGGGTACACTATTCAATCAATTTTGAATTCTGTCTGTAACACAACAAAATGTGGAATAAATCAAGGGGTATAAATATTTTCTGAAGGCATTGTAATCAAAACTACGATTTTTATTACAAGTAATTTCTTACCATCACAAATCCTGGGTTCTCTTTGCTGATGACAATCGTGTACCCATAGACCTTGACCTCTACCAGCTTGGTGATGGACCCCACCTTTTTATCTCGCCCATCGTTCTGTATGGCAACACTAAAGGGCTCCAGGTTAGTGCCATTGGAGCAGACACCAGCCATCTGATACACACAGGTGCCCTGGAAGTTGTAGAGTTTTCCATCGAAGGTGTGGTAATGTGGATCACCAGACACCATGCATGTAGAAAAGGTTGTAGGGTAGCAGCCTCTTATGCCATCAACCACCTGGCACTGCTGTCCAAGTGGACAACTGGCCACCTGGCTCTCAACTCTCCCACCAGTGGAGCTGCAGTTACAGCGTTTGGTGCAGCTCTCATCCCCCCAGAAAGATGTTCCGGCTTCCACATAGTGGCCTTTGTACTGGCAGCCACATTGGGACTTAGGCACACACTTGTTCCCACTGCGCAGGTGGCCCTCGTCACAGGTACAGGCCTCCACACATATGGCTTTGCATTTTGAATGAGAATTTGGGTCTTCACAGGTGGCAGGGCAGGCGCTTCCACAGAACTCATAGTGACTGTGCTCTGGGCATTCAGGCTTGGCTGGGGGAAAAGACCACAAACCACACTCAGTTTTGCAACATTTGAAATGGGAAATAAAGTATTGCAGTCCTTTATGCTCTTATCCTCCTGAAAATGATCAGTTGTCTTTGCTGGTCACTCACGGCAATGGGCAATGCCCCTCCAGTTGTACACTCTGATCCCAGCCCTCTGGCAGGCATCGGTGTACACCTGCAGGGTGTCACATATGTACGTCTTTATGATCTTGTCCCGACAAAGGTCATGCAAGCAGTTCTCATGGAAGATCTTGGGGTCAACGGCAGCATGGCAGTTTCTTAAGGGTCCATTCATTATGTCTGTGAGAAAGGTGCAAAAGATCTCCCTTTCTAAGTGCTTAACCAAGCCGCTCTCACAGTTCTCACATTGGCCTGTGCACTCATCTCTGCAGTAGGCATCACCTCCCTTGTCTGATACCCTCCAGCTCTTGCCTAGGGCCACAACATTACTGGCAAGGGAGCCACTGGGAGTGGTGAGTTCGTCATCCTGTTTGCCATTAAAGTTGCCGCACATGCCACACACCTTGCCTGCCAGGCTGCTGGGCATAGTCACCACCAGGAACTTCAGCCAATCATACTGCACCATCAGACCAAAGTCTGTCTCCAGGACAACTGAAAATCCACTCTGGGAGAGTTTCAATTTGCCATTGTCTAAGCTGATGGGAAGATTCCATAACTGGAAGTTAACCTGCAATGAAATCAAACCACATTAAAAAAAGTATTTACACCCGGTACATGCAGATACAGTGCAACCCTATATACACCAAACAAAGACAAGATTTGTTGAACAGATAACATAGATAGAAAACTTGTGAATCCACTTACCCGGACAAGACCAAATTCAGAGCTGACAATGTCAATGTTGACTCCGTAAACCTTGACGGTGACCATTCCCACCGAGGTAACCTGCGAGTTTGCACGGTCCTCCACATTCTTGGCCTGCACCTCAAAGGCTGGGTGGTCCTTGTCAACATGGCAGTTCTTAGTCATGATGTAGGTGCAGTTGCCCATGAAGCTGTAGTAGTGGCCGTCGAATGTGCGGTAGTGGGGGTCGCCCATCGCCCAGCAGGTGCCTATCTTTGGTGGGACAGTAGCTGGTCCTGCAGAGCAGAGTCCTACAAAGTGCTCTAATGGTAAATGTTATGTTCCTGAAAGTTGACAGAAAATCCCTATAATTGATTTGGTGTTGTCTCATGAATCTGTCTAGATAGCATAATTGTATGTCCCTTGTTCAGCTGTAGCAATTATGCAACATTTTATACTATGCCATTGGTCCTTTACCTTTTGGCACAGATTTGGTCAGCTGAACAGTTATTTTTGTGATAGTCAATAGAACGCAATCTGTCATTGTGGATTTGCAGGGCTAACATGTACCTAACACACACAGTTTATATTGTAAGTTATCAGTGTCAGCATAGCAAATACCCTTTGTTTTATCTACAGAGGGCTCTATTTTCAACTGGCGTTAAGGCAGCGCTAGTGTCAAACACACATTGGTATGCAATTTCATCATGTAAAAACAGACTCACTGGCATTTTCCAGCCCTAACGCCAGGTTCAACTGTCTTATACATTGCATTCGGAAAGTATTGACCCCTTGATTTTTCCACATTTTGTTACGTTACAGCCTTATTTTTTCCCTCATCAATCTACACAAAATACCCCATAATGGCCAAGCAAAAACAGGTTTTTAGAAATATTGCATATTTATTAAAAAGAAAAACATAAGTATTCAGACCCTTTGCTATGAGACCCAAAATTGAACTCAGGCGCATCCTGTTTCCATTGATCGTCCTTGAGATGTTTCTACAACTTGATTGGGGGTCTGAATACTTTCCGAATGCCCTGTATCAGCTCACTTAAGCTCAGATGGACTGGGTTGAAATATTTGAGGTGTGTCCTTAAAAACATGATCCAAAGTGCTAATTTCAGACTGCGCTGATTTTAGTGGTAACGCAATATGGTATGCATTTTGACAGGGGAAACTAGGCTTATCCAGCGGTGATGTATGTGCATGGAACAAGAGTAGCCTAATGTGCTTTTGGTTCCTGTATACTTCGTATTTAGAAACATGAAAAGTAATGTGTTTTTTTCCATTTCGTTATATTTTAGTAAAAACCAGGCACAGCCTCCCCTCCTCTCAATTAAGGCTTTTTTTTGTTGCCAAATGCAATCGCAAAGTGGTCAAGACTGTTAAAAAAGGGTTAGGCTCCTGAGACCGCTTGGAAATAAATCTTAATCACCAAAGCTTTATTAAAATATCAAGTTTTAAAGGAGCAAAACAATGAGCTGACATTACCTTTTTATCTATGCATTGTAGACAGGCCCACATTATTTTAGCCATGCCGGAGAATAAGGCAGACGTTTTACGTGTCCCAAACCAATTGTGTTTTTTTGTTAGTTTATTTGCGTTGTACTTAATTTGTAAATAATGTTACCGGTACCGTCTCTTATGAGCGAATATAACTTCTGGACATCAGGACTGCGATTACTCACCACAGACTGGCAGAATCCTTTTTTTCCTTTAACGAGTCTGATGAGCCCCACACAAACGATATACTGCTTTCTCGGGAACAGGCCCAGGTCCCCGTGATTTGCGTGAAGAGGAGGCGGAGAAAAAAGGGCCAAAGGGCGGGCTGCCTTTTGAGAATTCGTAGGTGATCAAATAAAGCCACACTTCCATCCATTCTGCAAGCAAACGTGCAATATTTGGAGAATAAAATCGATGACCTACGCGCAAGATTAAACTACCAACAGGACATTCAAAACTGTAATATCTTATGCTTCACGGAGTTGTGGTTGAACGACAACACTCTCAACATATATCTGGCTGGTTATACGCTGTGCCAGCAGGATAGATCAGCGGCGTCTGGTAAGACAAGGGGCAGCGGACTATGTATTTTTGTAAATGTCAGCTGGTGCACAATATCTAAGTAAGTCTCGAGCTATTGCTCGCCTGAGGTAGAGTATCTCATGATAAGCTGTAGACCACACTATCTACCTAGAGAGGTTTTATCTGTGTTTTTTCGTAGCTGTTTACATACCACTACAGTCAGAGGCTGGCATTAAGACAGCATTGAATGAGCTGTATTCCGCCATAAGCAAACAAGAAAACACTCACCCAGAGGCGGAGCTCCTAGTAGCCGGGGACTTTATTGCAGGGAAACTTAAAATCCGTTTTACCAAATTTCTATCAACATGTTAAATGTGCAACCAGAAGGAAAAAAACTCTGGACCACCTTTACTCCACACACAGAGACGCATACAAAGCTCTCCCTCGCCCTCCATTTGCCAAATCTGACCACAACTCTATCCTCCTGATTCCTGCTTACAAGCAAAGATTAAAGCAGGAAGCACCAGTGACTAGATCAATAACAAAGTGGTCAGATGAAGCAGATGCTAAGCTACAAGACTGTTTTACTAGCACAGACTGGAATATGTTCCGAGATTCCTCCGATTGCATTGAGGACTACACCACGTCAGTCATTGGCTTCATCAATAAGTGCATCAATGACGGCGTCCCCACAGTGACCATACGAACATACCCCAACCAGAAGCCATGGATTACAGGCAACATCCGCACTGAGCTATAGGCTAGAGCTGCCGCTTTCAAGGAGCGGGACTCTAAACCAGAAGCTTATAAGAAATCCTGCTATGTCCTCTGACGAACCATCAAACAAGTAAAGCCTCAGTACAGGACTCAGATTGAGTCGTACTACACCGGCTCTGACGCTCGTCGGATGTGGCAGGGCTTGCAAACCATTACAGACTACCATTACAGGCTATTTCCGGTCACAACTTGTAGACTCGTTTACGTGCTGCTGTGTGGTTTGTTGCTAACCTTACTTTGCTACCTGCCAACTTTACGGATTTTACTTTTTAATTACCGTTTTATATTTAAATTTTTTCCCCTTGCTCAACTTTTTTCATTCAATTTTTTCACCCCGGACGCTTTATCTGGGCGTGGTTCGTCAGGACCTCCACCAGCCAAAGCTAAGTAGTTAACATTAACATTATGCCTTCTAATTAAAGTCGCTGTACTCATAATATACAGGAGAACGATTGCCTTATGGCGAGGATAGCTGTGCTGCAAGCCCAGCTTCAGACGCAATCGTTAGGCAAGGGTAATTTAAGTGTAGGAAACGATATAAAACAGCGTCTGTGCCACCAATAAGTACAGATAGTAGTATAAATGTCCTCACACAGTCCCCGCAGCAGGACAATTTTCTCATGACTTCTGGAAGGAAATCCTGTAGGATGTTCAACCGGTGTCGCTCATTCAGCCGACAGATACTTTAAACCGGTTCTCCCCATTAAGCAACGGGTCGGAGTCAGAGGCCGAGCCTTCTCTGGTCTCTCCTCCTACTGTTACGGGGTCTGAGACGCCAAATCCTCCCATCATTAGCTCTGGCAAATTGAAAACCCTAGTCCATTACCCGCAGTATTAGACTTAAAACGAATATTCAGAATTTGTAGATAATTGTCCCTCTTTCTGGGACTCACCCACAAACAGGACCAAGCCTGGCCTGCTGAGGAGGGACGGACTACCTCTTAGCTGGAGGGGTGCTCTCATCTTATCTATGAACATAGACAGGAATCTAACTCCCCTAGCTACACAATGAGATAGGGTGCAGGCCAGGCACTAGCACAGTCTTCCACTAGCACAGTCATTGTAGTCAGGTCAGCTATCCCCATTGAGACCGTGTCTGTGCCTCGACCTAGGTTGGGAAAAACTAAACACGACGGTGTTCGCCTTAGCAATCTCACTGGAATAAAGACCTCCTCCATTCCTGTCATTATTGAAAGAGATTGTGCTATCCCACATCTCAAATAGGGCTACATAACGTTAGACCTCACACTTCCAAGGCAGTTATAGTCAATTAACTAATCACTGATCATAATCTTGATGTGATTGGCCTGACAGAAACATGGCTTAAGCCTGATGAATTTACTGTGTTAAATGAGGCCTCACCTCCTGGTTACACTAGTGACCATATCCCCTGCGCATCCCGCAAAGGCGGAGGTGTTGCTAACATTTACGATAGCAAATTTCAATTTGCAAAAAAATAAACGACTGCGTTTTCGTAATTTTAAGCTTCTAGTCATGAAATCTATGCAGCCTACTCAATCACTTTTTATAGCTACTGTTTACATGGCCACCTGGGCCATCTACAGCTTTCCTCACTGAGTTCCCCTGAATTCCTTTCGGACCTTGTAGTCATGGCAGACAGTATTCACATTTTTGGGGACTTTAATATTCACATGGAAAAGTCCACAGACCCACTCCAAAAGCCTTACGGAGCCATCATCGACTCATTGGGTTTTGTCCAACATGTCTCCAGACCTACTCACTGCCACAGTCATACTCTGGATCTAGTTTTGTCCCGTGGAATAAATGTTGTGGATCTTAATGTTTTTCCTCATAATCCTGGACTATCGGACCACCATTTTATTACATTTGCAATTGCAACAAATAATCTGCTCAGACCCCAACCAAGGATCATCAAAAGCCGTGCTATAAATTCTCGGACAACCCAAATATTCCTAGATGCCCTTCCAGACTCCCTCCATCTACCCAAGGACGTCAGAGTACAAAAAACAGTTAACCACCTAACCGAGGAACTCAATTTAACCTTGCACAATACCCTAGATCCTGTCGCATACCCCTAAAAACAAAAAGCATTTGTCATAAGAAACTAGCTCCCTGGTATACAGAAAATACCCAAGCTCTGAAGCAAGCTTCCAGAAATTTGAAACGGAAATGGGGCTACACCAAACTGGAAGTCTTCCGACTAGCTTGGAAAGACAGTACCGTGCAGTATCGAAGAGCCCTCACTGCTGCTCGATCATCCTATTTTTCTGAATTGAGGAAAATAAGAACAATTCAAAATGTATATTTCATACTTTCGCAAAGCTAACTAAAAAACAGCATTCCACAAGAGAAGATGGCTTTCACTTCAACAGTGATAAATTTGACGAAAAGATCATGATCATTAGAAAACAAATCACGGACTCCTCTTTAAATCTGCGTATTACTCCAAAGCTCAGTTGTCCTGAGTCTACACAACACTTCAAGGACCTAGGATCAAGGAGACACTCAGGTTTTGTAATGCTATATCTCTTGACACATTGATGAAAATAATCATGGCCTCTAAACCTTCAAGCTGCATATTGGCACCTATTCCAACTAAACTACTGAAAGAGCTACTTCCTGTGCTTGGCCCTCCTAATAAACAGCTCTCTATCCACCGGATGTGTACCAAACTCACTAAAAGTGGCAGTAATAAATCCTCCCAAATAATTGTGAAAAAACTGTTGCACAGCAACTCACTGCCTTCCTGATTGACAAACAATGTATACAAACCGCTTCAGTCTTGTTTTAGACACCATCATAGCATTGAGACTGCACTTGTGACGGTGGTAAATTACCTTTTAATGGCGTCAGACCGAGGCTCTGCACCTGTCCTTGTGCTCCTAGGCCTTAGTGCTGCTTTTGATACCATCGATCACCACATTCTTTTGGAGTGATTGGAAACCCAAATTAGTCAACACGGACAAGTTCTGGCCTGGTTTAGATATTATCTGTCAAAAGGAACACCTATGTGAGAATGTTATTAATTTACTACAGTTCAGCGGTCAACACCAAGCTCATCAATAAGCTAAGGACATTGGGACAAAACACCTCCCTCTGCAACTGGATCCTGGACTTCCTGACGGGCCGCCCCCAGGTGGTAAGGGTGGGTAACAACACATCCGCCACGCTGACACATCCGCCGCCACAACCTCTCCCTCAATGTGATCAAGACCAAGGAGATGATTATGGACTACAGGAAAAAGAGGACCGAGCACGCCCCCATTCTCATCGACGAAGCTGCAGTGGAGCAGGTTGAGAGCTTCAAATTCCTTTGTGTCCACATCACTAACAAACTAACATGGTCCAAGCACACAAGACAGTTGTGAAGAGGGCACAACAAAACCTATTCCCCCTCAAGAGACTGAAAAGATTTGGCATAGGTCCTCAGATCCTCAAAAGGTTCTACAGCTGCACCATCGAGAGCATCCTGACTGGTTGCATCACTGCCTGGTATGGCAAATGCTCGGCCTCCGACCGCAAGGCACTACAGAGGGTAGTGCGAACGGCCCAGTACATCACTGGGGACAAGCTTCATGCCATCCAGGACCTCTATACCAGGAGGTGTTAGAGGAAGGCCCTAAAAATAGTCAAAGACTCCAGCCACCCTAGTCATAGACTTTTCTCTCTACTACCGCACGGCAAGCGGTACCGGACTGCCAAGTCTTGGTCCAAGAGGCTTCTAAACAGCTTCTACCCCCAAGCCATATTTCGCCTGAACACCTAATCAAATGGCTACGCCGACTATTTGCATTGCCCACCCCCTACACCCCCTCTTTTACACCCCTGCTACTCTCTGTTATTATCTATGCAAAGTCACTTGAATAACTGTACCTTCATGTACATATTACCTCAATTACCTCAACTAATTTAGTCTCTTAGACACTATATACAGTGAGGGGAAAAAAGTATTTGATCCCCTGCTGATTTTGTACGTTTGCCCACTGACAAAGAAATTATCAGTTTATAATTTTAATGGTAGGTTTATTTGAACAGTGAGAGACAGAATAACAACAAAAAAAATCCAGAAAAACGAATGTGAAAAATGTTATAAATTTGATTTGCATTTTTATGAAGGAAATAAGTATTTGACCCATCTGCAAAACATGACTTAGTACTTGGTGGCAAAACCCAGATGTTTCTTGTAGTTGGCCACCAGGTTTGCACACATCTCAAGAGGGATTTTGTCCCACTCCTTTTTGCAGATCTTCTCCAAGTCATTAAGGTTTTGAGGCTGACGTTTGGCAACTCGAACCTTCAGCTCCCTCCACAGATTTTCTATGGGATTAGGGTCTGGAGACTGGCTAGTCCACTCCAGGACCTTAATGCGCTTCTTCTTGAGCCACTCCTTTGTTGCCTTGGCCGTGTGTTTTGGATCATTGTCATGCTGGAATACCCATCCACAACCCATTTTTAATGCCCTGGCTGAGGGAAGGAGGTTCTCACCCAAGATTTGACGGTACATGGCCCCGTCCATTGTCCCTTTGATGCGGTGAAGTTGTCCTGTCCCCTTAGCAGAAAAACACCCCCAAAGCATAATGTTTCCACCTCCATGTTTGACGGTGCGGATGGTGTTCTTGGGGTCATAGGCAGCATTCCTCCTCCTCCAAACACAGCGAAAGAGAGCTCCATTTTGGTCTCATCTGACCACAACACTTTCACCCAGATGTCCTCTGAATCATTCAGATGTTCATTGGCAAACTTCAGACGGGCATGTTTATGTGCTTTCTTGAGCAGGGGGGCCTTGCGGGCGCTGCAGGATTTCAGTCCTTCACGGCGTAGTGTGTTACCAATTGTTTTCTTGGTGACTATGGTCCCAGCTGCCTTGAGATCATTGACAAGATCCTCCCGTGCAGTTGTCACCTTCTCACCAAGCTGCTTGCCGATGGTCTTGTAGCCCATTCCAGCCTTGTGTAGGTCTACAATCTTGTCCCTGACATCCTTTTAGAGCTCTTTGGTCTTGGCCATGGTGGAGAGTTTGGAATCTGATTGATTGATTGCTTCTGTGGACAGGTGTCTTTTATACAGGTAACAAGCTGAGATTAGGAGCACTCCCTTTAAGAGTGTGCTCCTAATCTCAGCTCGTTACCTGTATAAAAGACACCTGGGAGCCAGAAATCTTTCTGATTGAGAGGGGGTCAAATACTTATTTCCCTCATTAAAATGCAATTCCATTCATAACATTTTTCACATTTTTTTTTTCTGGATTTTTTTGTTGTTATTCTGTCTCTCACTGTTCAAATAAACCTACCATTAAAATGATAGACTGATCATTTCTTTGTCAGTGGGCAACTGTACAAAATCAGCAGGGGATCAAATACTTTTTTCCCTCACTATAGTCTCGCTATTGTTATTTTCCTGCTGCTCTTTAATTACTTGTTACTTTTATTTCTTATTCTTATCCGTATTTTTTAAAACTGCATTGTTGGTTAAGGGCTCGTATATAAGCATTTCACTATAAGGTTTACACCTGCTGTATTCGGCGCATGTGACTGATGCAAATTGATTTGATTTGAGGTCCCGTTTTAGACATGCGTAAAACCCCCTCCATGATGTAAGCTATGTGTCCATTTCCATCATGAAACGAGAGATGAGAACCTTCGGTGAATACCAGTGAACCTTGTATTTAAAAATGAAAATTGCTTGTTTTTACAGATTCCCCCCAAAAAATCCAAGTCCTCCTTTTGGCCTACAATAAGCCTCGTTCAACAGCAATGCGTGTCTTTTTTATCCTGGTAATTTTATGATATCATTACATTTTACATGTATTTATTGTTGGTGTTGTTAAAATGTTATTACAACCAAACTTATTAGAATGATTCACCTTCCTGGTATTATGGTGACAACGTCCATGGCGCGCTTGCAATGCAAGTTCTGGAGATGTGTGAATGTGATTTGATCGGTTATGTTTCCGATTATGTTCATAAAACATAGGCCTATTTGGTAGCATTATAACAGTGAATGGACATTCTCTTTTACCATTTATATTGGATCTTTGTCCAGCTACTGTGAAAAGTTTGGATGTGCGTAAAAGCCATCCATAGTCTGTGTTGTTTTAATATTATATGCCCACGGGGAGAATGATGGTGCCTGTAAGTGTGACAGCCTATTTAAAACAAGTTGTTGTTTTGTTTTTTGATTTAAAATATTTGTTCTCTTGTTAGGCTTTATCAATAATTAATTTCATCTTGCTTTTTGACAATGTTTGGCATGTTCATGCTCAGCCATAATGCAATTTACAGTATGCCTTACCCCTATATCCGTGTGAATGCTAAGGAAGCCATGCAATTACTTACAGTAGAACAATGTGGACTGTTAGTTAAGGTATTTAGTAAAGATAGGTCTACATGTTGTTATTTTGTTCGTAAGCCATTTAACAAACCATTTAACAGACCAACATTGGAATTTCAATTGATTCCAAGGCAATACATAAAATACCTTAAATACATAACTTGAAGCAACCACATATTTCGCCATGGAGCAAGCTTCGACACACCCACACCTTGTTTATTCATCAAAACACAGCCCTTTTGCACCAACGCCAGCAAGTGCTCTGATAATTGTGATAGTGAAAAAATCACAAATCTACCGCCTGCGCTTAGATGTACCATTGCGTTAGATTTGTTCAAATAGAGCCCATAGTCTTTCCATATTCCACAGGTCTTATCAAATTGCAATTTAATAGTCACCCACAGCACAATATTGCTGTATTTTCATTTTCCGTTTTTCAAATAAGAACTGTAAGAGAGATAATAATTCATATTATATGGATATAATTTAGAAATGCAATTTTACACAGTCTAACGTGTACTCAGCAACCATTTGTAATTACTGAATCAGTCTCACAGTAGGAGTAACCTTTTACAGTGGTTTGATAAGCAATATTTTATTTTAGTACTGATTTAAATGTTTCTTGTGTGCATGGCACCTAATTTATATTAATCTCACGGTAGCACATTTATCAATGGTTTCCATTTCTTTGCAGACTATCCTTTATCTGTGTTTTTATTACTCATCATTTATAAAATATTTGACAGAATAAAGATGGCCACACACTCTAAATACTGTATGCTCCCATTCATTTAATGGGTAACCACCAACAACTAATGGGTAAACACCAACGTTCTTCAGGATTATCGTTGGTAAAAAAAGAAAAGGCAAACAAAACCCAGACTCTCAGGACTCACCACTCAGCAGTAGCACCACGAAGCTAGACAGTAACATCCGCATAGCTGAAATCAGAGAATACAGTTTACACCCCAAAGGACAACTATACACTCTCATCAGCAATGCAGTGTCTACATTGATGAGTCAAATGAGACTAATGCCCATAAAAAAACATTTAATCATAATAAATAAATAAATTGATATTAGTAATAATTTTGTTGAAATGGGGACATTGAACAATGTCAATGAAAGGGCTATTCTTAAATTATCATCAGAGGTATAGTTGTATCATAACAAAACCACATATGCCAATTATCTGGAAAGTAGAGTGAAATCAGTATTCTCTTACCTGAGCTGGAAAACTGGTGTGATGGGGTCCTTGTAGTTCAGCCTTAAATGCTATTTGGCTTCTGCCCAAGAGCCAATCAGGCTCTCTGATCATCAGTACAATACAATCGGTACAGCCCACACCATTTGTTATTGTGGTGGGCAAGCACACCCATGGTGAAGCCTGCATTAAGCAGGTTGGCATCCAACACCTGTATGGTATTTTTTTATTTAACTAGGCAAGTCAGTTATTAAGAACACATTCTTCTTTACAATGACAGCCTACCAGGGAACAGTGGGTTAACCGCCTTGTTCAAGGGCAGAATGACAGATTTTTAGTTTTTCTGCTCTGGGATTTGATCCAGCAACCTTTACGGTTACTGGCCCCACACTCTAACCACTAGGCTACCTGCCACCCCTGTATACAGCAGGGGTATTCAAATCTTACCCTACGAGGAGTATTGCTGCTTTTCTGTTTTACCTGATCATTAATTGCACCCACTTGGTGTCACAGGTCTTAATCAGTCCCTGATTAGAGGGGAAGAATGATAAAAAGCAGTGGATAACAGTCAAATATATTTAGCGGCAGGGCAGCACTCATCTGTAATCTCCTAATCATATGAAAATCCTTTCAGAGCCTTTGTGACGTGTTACTTACCAATAGCTCTTTCATATTGATACTGAACATTGCGTGAGACTAGGTCTGTGGTTCTTAACCAAGTGTACCTACCTCCACTTCAGTATCCATATGAAAGGCTCTATGCCTGACCTCACTTTTTAATCGTGATTACATTGTTGACACCAATTGTTACAGTGTGGCCACCACCCACAAGAAAAAGACCAAGGTGTCATTCCCGATTAGTCTTTTGATTAATGGGCTCCCACTATCTCTATACTATTGTGCATCTTTCAATAGGTTCAAGCGGTACCATTGTTTAAAAGGCCAGGAAAGGCATTGTGTGTGATTGATTTCAGGAGTGGTAACCTTTGTATGTCACTTTTATGTCACCATGTCTTGGCTCTTGTGTTTCTATTTTAGTCTTTGTCTGCATAGAGTATATAACCTGCAAACAAAAATGTGTTGTTAGGACGTCCCCGGAACATTACCAAATGGTTGCCTAAAGTGGTCAGAACGTTGTGTCATGGTCCCCTGGAGGTTTTGTCTAGTTCCAGGTTTCTCCCGGATGTGTCCCGATGACCTTTCCAAGGTGTTCTTCCAATGTTGTATAATGGTTTTGCCAAGTTCCTGGTTTATCACAGGGACGTCCCCGAGTATGTTTAAGAGTGTTCTTGGGATGTTTTAGGACATAATTGGGATGTTGCATTATGGTCCCCTTGATATTTTGTCTAGTTCCCGGATTGTCCCAAGGACGTCCTCGAGGACAAATTTAGGACAGACTTGGGATGTGGTGTAATGCTCCCCTTGAAGTTTTGCCTAGTTCCTGGTTTGGTACGAGGATGTCCCAATAACGTTTTTGTTGTGTCATGATCCCCTTGAGGTGTTGTCTAGTTAGTGCAAGATGTGTCACTACAGTCTCTGGTTCGAATCCAGGCTGTATCACATCCGGATGTGATTGGGAGTCACATAGGGTGGCACACAGTTGGCCCAGCGTTGTCCGGTTTTGGCCGGGGTAGGTTGTCATTGTACATAAGAATTTGTTCTTAACTGACTTGCCTAGTTAAGTAAAGGTTAGATAAAATAAAAATAAATAGTTCCCGGTTTGTTACGAGGATGTCCCAAGGACGTTTTTAGTATGTTCTTGGAATGTTGTGTCATCGTACCCTGGAGGTTTTGCGTAGTTCCTGGGTTCTCCCCGGGACGTCCCCAAGAATATTCTTCAAGACGTACTTTGGATGTGGTGAGATTGTCCACTTGAGATTTTTTCTAGTTCCCTGTTTGTTTTTGGGACATTTTGAGTACATTTCTAGGACATTCCTGGGATGTTGTGCCATGGTCCCCTGGAGGTTTTGTCTAGTTCCCGGATTGTCCCGGGGATGTACCCAAGAATATTTTTAGGACGTTCTAGGGATGTTGTGTAATGATCCCCTGGAGGTTTTGCATAGTTCACGGTTTGTCCCGACAATGTCCCAAGGAAATTTTTTGTACGTTCCTGGGATGTTGTGTCATGGTACCCTGGAGGTTTAGTGTAGTTGCCATTTTTCCCCGGGGACGTCCCAAGGACCTTTTTTAGGAAGTACTTGCGATGAAGTGTAATGTTCCCCTTCAGATTATGTCTAGTTCCGGGTTTGTTCCAGGGACACCTCTAGGACATTTTTAAAGAAATTCTTGGGATGTTGTGCCATGGTCCCCTGAAGGTTTTGCATAGTTTCCAGTTTGTCCTGGGGACATCCCTGAGGGCTTTTTTAGGATGTACTTGGGATGTGGTGTGAGTGTCCCCTTGAGGTTTTGTGTAGTTAATGGTTTGTTCTGGGGACATTTTTAGGACGGTCTTGGGATGTTGTATTACAGTGAGGGGAAAAAGTATTGGATCCCCTGATGATTTTGTACGTTTGCCCACTGACAAAGAAATGATCAGTCTATAATTTTAATGGTAGGTTTATTTGAACAGTGAGAGACAGAATAACAACAACAAAAAATGCAGAAAAACTCATGTGAAAAATTGTGTAAATGGAATTGCATTTTAATGAGGGAAAAAGTATTTGACCCATCTGCAAAACATGACTTAGTACTTGGTGGCAAAACCCTTGTTGGCAATCACAGAGGTCAGACGTTTCTTGCAGTTGGCCACCAGGTTTGCACACATCTCAGGAGGGATTTTGTCCCACTCCTCTTTGCAGATCTTCTCCAAGTCATTAAGGTTTTGAGGCTGACGTTTGGCAACTCGAACCTTCAGCTCCCTCCACAGATTTTCTATGGGATTAAGGTCTGGAGACTGGCTAGGCCACTCCAGGACCTTAATGTGCTTCTTCTTGAGCCACTCCTTTGTTGCCTTGGCTGTGGGTTTTGGGTCATTGTCATGCTGGAATACCCATCCACGACCCATTTTCAATGCCTTGGCTGAGGGAAGGAGGTTCTCACCCAAGATTTGACGGTACATGGCCCCGTCCATCGTCCCTTTGATGCGGTGAAGTTGTCCTGTCCCCTTAGCAGAAAAACACCCCCAAAGCATAATGTTTCCCACCTCCATGTTTGACGGTGGGCATGGTGTTCTTGGGGTCATAGGCAGCATTCCTCCTCCTCAAAAAACAGCGAGTTGAGTTGATGCCAAAAAGCTCCATTTTGGTCTCATCTGACCACAACACTTTCACCCAGATGTTCTCTGAATCATTCAGATGTTCATTGGCAAACTTCAGACGGGCATGTATATGTGCTTTCTTGAGCAGGGGGACCTTGCGGGCGCTGCATGATTTCAGTCCTTCACGGCGTAGTGTGTTACCAATTGTTTTCTTGGTGACTATGGTCCCAGCTGCCTTGAGATCATTGACAAGATCCTCCCGTGTAGTTCTGGGCTGATTCCTCACCGTTCTCATGATCATTGCAACTCCACGAGGTGAGATCTTGCATGGAGCCCCAGGCCAAGGGAGATTGACAGTTATTTTGTGTTTCTTCCATTTGCGAATTATCGTACCAACTGTTGTCACCTTCTCACCAAGCTGCTTGGCGATGGTCTTGTAGATCATTCCAGCCTTGTGTAGGTCTACAATCTTGTCCCTGACATCCTTGGAGAGCTCTTTGGTTTTGGCCATGGTGGAGAGATTGGAATCTGATTCTGTGGACAGGTGTCTTTTATACCGGTAACAAACTGAGATTAGGAGCACTCCCTTTAAGAGTGTGCTCCTAATCTCAGCTCGTTACCTGTATAAAAGACACCTGGGAGCCAGAAATCTTTCTGATTGAGAGGGGGTCAAATACTTATTTCCCTCATTAAAATGCAATTCCATTTATAACATTTTTCACATGCGTTTTTCTGGATTTTTTGTTGTTGCTATTCTGTCTCTCACTGTTCAAATAAACCTACCATTAAAATTATAGACTGATCTTTTCTTTGTCCCAAGGATGTCATCGAGGACAAATTTAGGACATACTTGGGATGTGGAGTGATGCTCCCCTTGATGTTGTGTGTAGTTCATGGTTTGTTCTGGGGACATTTTTAGGACGTTCTTGGGATGTTGTGTTATGACCCCCTGGAGGTTTTGCATAGTTCCCGGTTTGTCCCAAGGACGTACTCGAGGACAGATTTAGGACGTACTTTGGATGTGGTGTGATGCTCCCCTTGAGGTTTTGCCTAGTTCTCTGTTTATCCCGAGGATGTCCCAAGGACATTTTTTGTACATTCTTGTGATGTTGTGTCATGGTCTCCTGGAGGTTTTGCATAGTTTCCAGTTTGTCCTGGGGACATCCCTGAGGGCCCTTTTCAGGATATACTTGGGATGTGGTGTGATGGTCCCCTTGAGGTTTTGTGTAGTTCATGGTTTGTTCTGGGGACATTTTTAGGACAGTCTCTGGATGTTGTGTCATCATCCCCTTGAGGTGTTGTCTAGTTAGTGCAAGATGTGTCACTACAGTCCCTGGTTTGAATCCAGGTTGTATCACATCCGGACGTGATTGGATGTCACATAGGGTGGCGCACAATTGGCCCAGCGTTGTCCGGGTTTGGCCGGGGTAGGTTGTCATTGTAAATAAGAATTTGTTCTTAACTGACTTGCCTAGTTAAGTAAAGGTTAAATAAAATACAAATAAATAGTTCCCGGTTTGTTACGAGGATGTCCCAAGGACGTTTTTAGTACGTTCTTGGAATGTTGTGTCATGGTACCCTGGAGGTTTTGTGTAGTTCCTTGTTTTCCCCGGGACGTCCCCAAGGACCTTTTTTTAGGATGTACTTGGGATGTGGTGAGATTGTCCACTTGAGATTTTTTCTAGTTCCCTGTTGGTTTTTGGGACATTTCAAGTATATTTTTAGGACATTCCTGGGATGTTGTGCCATGGTCCCCTGGAGGTTTTGTCTAGTTCCAGGTTTGTCAAGGGGATGTCCATGAGAATATTTTTAGGACGTTCTTGGGATGTTGTGTTATGATCCCCTGGAGGTTTTGCATAGTTCCCGGTTTGTCCCAAGGACATCCTTGAGGACATATTTAGGACGTACTTGGGATGTGGTGTGATGCTCCCCTTGAGGTTTTGCCTAGTTCTCGGTTTATCCCGAGTATGTCCCAAGGACATTTTGTGTATGTTCTTGGGATGTTGTGTCATGGTACCCTGGAGGTTTTGCCTAGTTCCCGGTTTTGTCATGGTGATGTCCCCAATATGTTTTTTAGCATGTTCTTGTCATAGTCAGTGGTGGGAAACGTACATGATAGTCATACTTGAGTATAAGTAAAGATATCTTAACTGTTTTGGAGAGTCTGGCGTGCCCAAAGCAAAATGCCTGCCACTCAGGCTCAGAAAATAGGATATCCACATAATTAGTACTATTGGATAGGAAAAACTCTGAGGTTTCTAAAAGTGTTAACATAATGTCTGTGAGTATAACAGCACTCATTTAGCAGGTGAAAACCCAAGAAGAATCCATCCGGAAATCAGTTTCTGGTGACCTTTTGCTCTGTTTGACACACTCCCCATTGAATCCAATTGTAACCAGGACTGAGACTGCAGTACCTATGGCTTCCACTAGATGTCAACAGTCTATATACAACGACTCAGAGATTGGAGTAAACAGAACGAATAGGTACAGGAAATGGCCAAGGTAGCTCAGATGTCAACAAGTTTTCTCAGGCGCGAATCCGGCTGCGCGCCCCACTTTATTTTACTTATATAAAGTTTAGGTGCCCATCCGAGTGAAATATTATCGCTAATACTCATGTTGTTTCATGGTCCCCTTTAAGTTTGTTCTAGTTCCCGGTTTGTTTGGGGAATATCCTGAGCACATTTTTAGGATATTCCTGGGATGTTGTGTTATGATCCCCTGGAGGTTTTATCTTGTTTCCGGTTTGTCCCAGGGATGTCCCCATGGACCTTTTTAGTACATACTTGTGATGTGGTTTGTTGGTCCTCTTGAGGTTTTGTCTAGTTCCTGTATTGTTCTGCGGAAATCCAGAGGACAGTTTTAGGACGTTCCTGGGATGTTGTGTCATGGTCCCCTGGAAGTTTTGTCTTGTTTCTGGTTTGTCCCCAGAATGTCCCCGGCACATTTTTAGAGTGTTCTTGGGGTGTTGTTTCACGGTCCCCTTAAGGCTTGTTCTAGTTCCCGGTTTGTTTGGGGAATATCCTGAGCACATTTTTAGGATATTCCTGGAATGTTGTGTCATGGTCATCTTACAGTTTTGTCTAGTTCCCGGTTTCTCCCGGGGATGTTGCTCCCCTCCTCAAGAAACTAACACAAGACTCATCTGATGTCAAAACCGATAGATGTGGATCCCTTCATTGTTTTCTTTCCAAAACACTTGAGCTGTCTCTGATCAACTTTCTTGTTATCTCTCTCAGAACGATCTTCTTGACCTTAACCAGTCAGCCTTCAAGACGGTCACTCAACCTTGACTTCTCTTCTCTGTTTCACAGAGGCTCTCCATACTGCCGAAGCTTACTCTCTCTCCTCTGTTCTTTTCCTTCTAGATCTATCCGCTGCCTTTGACACCATGAACCCTCAGATCCTCCTCTCCACCCTCTAAGGGCTGGGCGTCTCAAGCTCTGCACACTCTTGGATTGCATCCTACCTGGCAGGCCGCTCCTACCAGGTGACGTGGAGAGGATCTGTGACTGCACCACATACTCTCACTACTGGTGTCCCATGGGGCTCAGTTCTAGGCCCTATCCTCATCACTCTATACACCAAGTCACTTGGCTCTGTCATATCCTCACATGGTCTCTCCTATAATTTCTATGCGGATGACACTCAACTACTTCTTTCCTTCTCCCTTCTGACACCGAGGTGGTGACACGCATCTCTGTGTGCCTGGAGGATATCTCAACTTGGAGGTCTTCCCACCGCCTCAAGCTCAACCTCGACAAGATGGAGCTGCTCTTCCTCCTGCGGATGGCCTGCCCTCTTAAAACTTCTTAGGGAGCGGCAGCAGAGGTGACGGTTTTGGAGAGTCTGGCGTGCCCAAAGTAAAATGCCTGCCACTCAGGCAGAGAAACTAGGATATGCACATAATTAGTACTATTGGATAGGAAACACTCTGAAGTTTCTAAAACTGTTAAAATAATGTCCGTGAGTATAACAGAACTGATATAGCAGGCAAAAACCCGAGGAATTTCTGTCCAGATATATTTGTTGTTGTGACATTTCCTTTTTTCCATTGACTTCCTATTGAAATCCATGTATAATAGCTCCTAGGTTGCAGTACCTATGGCTTCCACTAGATGTCAACAGTCTTTATACAGTGTTTGGAGGCTTTAGCACTGAACAGAACTGAAAGGAAGAGGAAATAATCAACGGGTGACTCGACGGTGGATTTTCTGAACATAACGGGCCAACCAAACTGAGATTTATGGATATAATAAATGACTTTTTCTAACAAAAGAACCATTGGATGTCTTTCTTGGACACTTGGGATGCCCTCAGCAGAAGTTCTTCGAAAGGTAAGTGATCTATTTTAGCTCTTATATGGGTTTTGTGTGACCCGCGCTGGATATGAATTTATGCTAATGCATAAATATTAGAGGTGCTATCCTCAAACAATTTCGCCCGTAAAGCCTTTTTGAAATCTGACGTCGCTGTGATATTGCCAAGAGTCAGAGCTTTTGATGACTATGCAACACTATATTGATGAATGTTTAATAATTCAACTTTTGGATTTTGAATTTGGCGCCTTACATTTCACTGGATAGTGTCGGGAACGGCCCTCTAGCACGCCGGTTATCCCTAAGAGGTTAAAGACCTCTCCATCATGGTTGACAATTCCACAGTGTTGCCCTTCCAAAGTGTAAAGAAACTTGGTGTGAGCCTGGACAATACCCTGTCGTTTTTGCAAACATCAAAGCAGTGATTCGCTCCTGCTGGTTCACGCTGTACAACATCTGAAGAGTACGACCTTACCTCACACAGGAAGCGGCGCAGGTCCTAATCCAGGCACTTTTCCTCTTCCATCTGGACTAATGCAAATCACTGTTGGCTGGGCTCCCAGCTTGTGCCATTAAACCCCTGCAACTTATCCAGAATGCTGCAGCCCGCCTGGTTTGCAACCTTCCCAAGTGCTCTCATTTCACCCCGCTCCTCCGCACACTCCACTGGCTTGCAGTCAAATCTTGCATCAACTACAAGACCATGGTGCTTACCTACCGAACAGCAAGAGGAACTGCCCCTCTCAACGTTCAGGCTATACTCAAACCCTATACCGCCACCCGAACACTCCGTTCTACCACCTCAGGTCTCTTGGCTCTCCCACCCCTACAGGAGGGCAGATTCCACTCAGCCCAGTTCAAGCTCTTCTCTGTCCTGACACCCCAATGGTGGAACCAGCTTACCCCTGAAGCTACGACAGCAGAGTCCCTGCCCATTTTCCGAACAAAACACTATATTAAATAATCCTCTTCCTCACCTCAAACCACCCCCCCAAAAAATATATAAATAAAATACCTAAACCAGCTGTTGCGCTTGAGTCCCCCTTTCTAGCTCTGACTCTACTTTATTGAAGACAAATGTACTTTCTATGCCTGTGATATGTGGTTGTCCCATATAGCGATCTTAAATTAATGCACTAACTGTAAGTAGATCTGGATAACAGCGTTATGCCTTTCGTCTTCCCAGAGAGTTCTTATTCCTGTCTGCATGATGTACTGAGAACCCAGATGACTGAATGGACGGGGACAGTATTTCCCGAGAGAGCCATGATTCTGTGAAACAGAGTATGTTACAATGTCTCTCTGGAAGGAGATCCTCACCCTGAGCTCCAGTACTTTATTATCCAGAGACAGAACATTTGTGAGTAATATACTATGTATCATGACCCGAGGCGAGACCAAGATGCAGACACAGGAGGCAGATGCTTGGAGTTTAAGATGTTTAATAAATCCAAAGGGAGTAGGCAAGAGAATGGTCGTGGACAGGCAAAAGGTCAAAACCAGTTCAGAGTTCAGGAGGTACCGAAGGGCAGGCAGGCTCGAAGTCAGGGCAGGCGGAATGGTCAGGCAGGTGGGCATGGAGTCCAGAAAACAAGCAAGGGTCAGAACCGGGAGGACTAGCAAAAGGAGAAAAGGCAAAGCAGGAAAACGGGAAAAACGCTGGTAGGCTTGGACATACAAGATGAACTGGCACAGAGAGACAGGAAACACAGGGATGAATACACTGGGGAAAACAAGCGACACCTGGATGGGGTGGAGACAATAACGAGGACAGGTGAAACAGCTCAGTGTGTGACACTATGAAGCAGTGGATGGTGTGCCCGCCTCCTGAGTCGGACTAGAAGTCCACTCGAATACCTCTTCTCCGCAGGCGGGGTTTTGGAGCAGTCTCTGGAATAAGTTAAATTCCCTTGAGATTCTCCATGAGGATTCTCCATGAGGATGTTTAAGGGTGCTCTTGGGATGTTATGTCATTGTTATGTCATTGTCCCCTGGAGGTTTTGTCTAGTTCTCGGTTTGTCTTGGGGACGTTCCCGAGGATGTATTTAGTACGTTCTTGGGATGTTGTGTCATGGTCCCCTTGAGGTTTTGTCTAGTTCCCAATTTGACCTGTTGACGTCCCAAGGACGTTTCTAGGCGTTCTTGGGACATTCCTGAGGATGTTTTCTTGGGATGCTGTGTTATGATCCCTGGAGGTTTTATCTTGTTTCCGGTTTGTCCCAGGGATGTCCCCATGGACCTTTTAGTACATACTTGTGATGTGGTTTGTTGGTCCTCTTGAGGTTTTGTCTAGTTCCTGTATTGTTCTGCGGAAATCCAGAGGACAGTTTTAGGACGTTCCTGGGATGTTGTGTCATGGTCCCCTGGAAGTTTTGTCTTGTTTCTGGTTTGTCCCCAGAATGTCCCGGCACATTTTTAGAGTGTTCTTGGGGTGTTGTTTCACGGTCCCCTTAAGGCTTGTTCTAGTTCCGGTTTGTTTGGGGAATATCCTGAGCACATTTTTAGGATATTCCTGGAATGTTGTGTCATGGTCATCTTACAGTTTTGTCTAGTTCGGTTTCTCCCGGGATGTTGCTCCCCTCCTCAAGAAACTAACACAAGACTCATCTGATGTCAAAACCGATAGATGTGGATCCCTTCATTGTTTTCTTTCCAAAACACTTGAGCTGTCTCTGATCAACTTTCTTGTTATCTCTCTCAGAACGATCTTCTTGACCTTAACCAGTCAGCCTTCAAGACGGTCACTCAACCTTGACTTCTCTTCTCTGTTTCACAGAGGCTCTCCATACTGCCGAAGCTTACTCTCTCTCCTCTGTTCTTTTCCTTCTAGATCTATCCGCTGCCTTTGACACCATGAACCCTCAGATCCTCCTCTCCACCCTCTAAGGGCTGGGCGTCTCAAGCTCTGCACACTCTTGGATTGCATCCTACCTGGCAGGCCGCTCCTACCAGGTGACGTGGAGAGGATCTGTGACTGCACCACATACTCTCACTACTGGTGTCCCATGGGGCTCAGTTCTAGGCCCTATCCTCATCACTCTATACACCAAGTCACTTGGCTCTGTCATATCCTCACATGGTCTCTCCTATAATTTCTATGCGGATGACACTCCAACTACTTCTTTCCTTCTCCTTCTGACACCGAGGTGGTGACACGCATCTCTGTGTGCCTGGAGGATATCTCAACTTGGAGGTCTTCCCACCGCCTCAAGCTCAACCTCGACAAGATGGAGCTGCTCTTCCTCCTGCGGATGGCCTGCCCTCTTAAAACTTCTTAGGGAGCGGCAGCAGAGGTGACGGTTTTGGAGAGTCTGGCGTGCCCAAAGTAAAATGCCTGCCACTCAGGCAGAGAAACTAGGATATGCACATAATTAGTACTATTGGATAGGAAACACTCTGAAGTTTCTAAAACTGTTAAAATAATGTCCGTGAGTATAACAGAACTGATATAGCAGGCAAAAACCCGAGGAATTTCTGTCCAGATATATTTGTTGTTGTGACATTTCCTTTTTTCCATTGACTTCCTATTGAAATCCATGTATAATAGCTCCTAGGTTGCAGTACCTATGGCTTCCACTAGATGTCAACAGTCTTTATACAGTGTTTGGAGGCTTTAGCACTGAACAGAACTGAAAGGAAGAGGAAATAATCAACGGGTGACTCGACGGTGGATTTTCTGAACATAACGGGCCAACCAAACTGAGATTTATGGATATAATAAATGACTTTTTCTAACAAAAGAACCATTGGATGTCTTTCTTGGACACTTGGGATGCCCTCAGCAGAAGTTCTTGAAAGGTAAGTGATCTATTTTAGCTCTTATATGGGTTTTGTGTGACCCGCGCTGGATATGAATTTATGCTAATGCATAAATATTAGAGGTGCTATCCTCAAACAATTTCGCCGTAAAGCCTTTTTGAAATCTGACGTCGCTGTGATATTGCCAAGAGTCAGAGCTTTTGATGACTATGCAACACTATATTGATGAATGTTTAATAATTCAACTTTTGGATTTTGAATTTGGCGCCTTACATTTCACTGGATAGTGTCGGGAACGGCCCTCTAGCACGCCGGTTATCCCTAAGAGGTTAAAGACCTCTCCATCATGGTTGACAATTCCACAGTGTTGCCCTTCCAAAGTGTAAAGAAACTTGGTGTGAGCCTGGACAATACCCTGTCGTTTTTTGCAAACATCAAAGCAGTGATTCGCTCCTGCTGGTTCACGCTGTACAACATCTGAAGAGTACGACCTTACCTCACACAGGAAGCGGCGCAGGTCCTAATCCAGGCACTTTTCCTCTTCCATCTGGACTAATGCAAATCACTGTTGGCTGGGCTCCCAGCTTGTGCCATTAAACCCCTGCAACTTATCCAGAATGCTGCAGCCCGCCTGGTTTGCAACCTTCCCAAGTGCTCTCATTTCACCCCGCTCCTCCGCACACTCCACTGGCTTGCAGTCAAATCTTGCATCAACTACAAGACCATGGTGCTTACCTACCGAACAGCAAGAGGAACTGCCCCTCTCAACGTTCAGGCTATACTCAAACCCTATACCGCCACCCGAACACTCCGTTCTACCACCTCAGGTCTCTTGGCTCTCCCACCCCTACAGGAGGGCAGATTCCACTCAGCCCAGTTCAAGCTCTTCTCTGTCCTGACACCCCAATGGTGGAACCAGCTTACCCCTGAAGCTACGACAGCAGAGTCCCTGCCCATTTTCCGAACAAAAACACTATATTAAATAATCCTCTTCCTCACCTCAAACCACCCCCAAAAATATATAAATAAAATACCTAAACCAGCTGTTGCGCTTGAGTCCCCCTTTCTAGCTCTGACTCTACTTTATTGAAGACAAATGTACTTTCTATGCCTGTGATATGTGGTTGTCCCATATAGCGATCTTAAATTAATGCACTAACTGTAAGTAGATCTGGATAACAGCGTTATGCCTTTCGTCTTCCCAGAGAGTTCTTATTCCTGTCTGCATGATGTACTGAGAACCCAGATGACTGAATGGACGGGACAGTATTTCCCGAGAGAGCCATGATTCTGTGAAACAGAGTATGTTACAATGTCTCTCTGGAAGGAGATCCTCACCCTGAGCTCCAGTACTTTATTATCCAGAGACAGAACATTTGTGAGTAATATACTATGTATCATGACCAGGCGAGACCAAGATGCAGACACAGGAGGCAGATGCTTGGAGTTTAAGATGTTTAATAAATCCAAAGGGAGTAGGCAAGAGAATGGTCGTGGACAGGCAAAGGTCAAAAACCAGTTCAGAGTTCAGGAGGTACCGAAGGGCAGGCAGGCTCGAAGTCAGGGCAGGCGGAATGGTCAGGCAGGTGGGCATGGAGTCCAGAAAACAAGCAAGGGTCAGAACCGGGAGGACTAGCAAAAGGAGAAAAGGCAAAGCAGGAAAACGGGAAAAACGCTGGTAGGCTTGGACATACAAGATGAACTGGCACAGAGAGACAGGAAACACAGGGATGAATACACTGGGGAAAACAAGCGACACCTGGATGGGGTGGAGACAATAACGAGGACAGGTGAAACAGCTCAGTGTGTGACACTATGAAGCAGTGGATGGTGTGCCCGCCTCCTGAGTCGGACTAGAAGTCCACTCCGAATACCTCTTCTCCGCAGGCGGGGTTTTGGAGCAGTCTCTGGAATAAGTTAAATTCCCCTTGAGATTCTCCATGAGGATTCTCCATGAGGATGTTTAAGGGTGCTCTTGGGATGTTATGTCATTGTTATGTCATTGTCCCCTGGAGGTTTTGTCTAGTTCTCGGTTTGTCTTGGGGACGTTCCCGAGGATGTATTTAGTACGTTCTTGGGATGTTGTGTCATGGTCCCCTTGAGGTTTTGTCTAGTTCCCAATTTGACCTGTTGACGTCCCAAGGACGTTTCTAGGGCGTTCTTGGGACATTCCTGAGGATGTTTTCTTGGGATGCTGTGTTATGATCCCCTGGAGGTTTTATCTTGTTTCCGGTTTGTCCCAGGGATGTCCCCATGGACCTTTTTAGTACATACTTGTGATGTGGTTTGTTGGTCCTCTTGAGGTTTTGTCTAGTTCCTGTATTGTTCTGCGGAAATCCAGAGGACAGTTTTAGGACGTTCCTGGGATGTTGTGTCATGGTCCCCTGGAAGTTTTGTCTTGTTTCTGGTTTGTCCCCAGAATGTCCCCGGCACATTTTTAGAGTGTTCTTGGGGTGTTGTTTCACGGTCCCCTTAAGGCTTGTTCTAGTTCCGGTTTGTTTGGGGAATATCCTGAGCACATTTTTAGGATATTCCTGGAATGTTGTGTCATGGTCATCTTACAGTTTTGTCTAGTTCCCGGTTTCTCCCGGGATGTTGCTCCCTCCTCAAGAAACTAACACAAGACTCATCTGATGTCAAAACCGATAGATGTGGATCCCTTCATTGTTTTCTTTCCAAAACACTTGAGCTGTCTCTGATCAACTTTCTTGTTATCTCTCTCAGAACGATCTTCTTGACCTTAACCAGTCAGCCTTCAAGACGGTCACTCAACCTTGACTTCTCTTCTCTGTTTCACAGAGGCTCTCCATACTGCCGAAGCTTACTCTCTCTCCTCTGTTCTTTCCTTCTAGATCTATCCGCTGCCTTTGACACCATGAACCCTCAGATCCTCCTCTCCACCCTCTAAGGGCTGGGCGTCTCAAGCTCTGCACACTCTTGGATTGCATCCTACCTGGCAGGCCGCTCCTACCAGGTGGCGTGGAGAGGATCTGTGACTGCACCACATACTCTCACTACTGGTGTCCCATGGGGCTCAGTTCTAGGCCCTATCCTCATCACTCTATACACCAAGTCACTTGGCTCTGTCATATCCTCACATGGTCTCTCCTATAATTTCTATGCGGATGACACTCAACTACTTCTTTCCTTCTCCCTTCTGACACCGAGGTGGTGACACGCATCTCTGTGTGCCTGGAGGATATCTCAACTTGGAGGTCTTCCCACCGCCTCAAGCTCAACCTCGACAAGATGGAGCTGCTCTTCCTCCTGCGGATGGCCTGCCCTCTTAAAACTTCTTAGGGAGCGGCAGCAGAGGTGACGGTTTTGGAGAGTCTGGCGTGCCCAAAGTAAAATGCCTGCCACTCAGGCAGAGAAACTAGGATATGCACATAATTAGTACTATTGGATAGGAAACACTCTGAAGTTTCTAAAACTGTTAAAATAATGTCCGTGAGTATAACAGAACTGATATAGCAGGCAAAAACCGAGGAATTTCTGTCCAGATATATTTGTTGTTGTGACATTTCCTTTTTCCATTGACTTCCTATTGAAATCCATGTATAATAGCTCCTAGGTTGCAGTACCTATGGCTTCCACTAGATGTCAACAGTCTTTATACAGTGTTTGGAGGCTTTAGCACTGAACAGAACTGAAAGGAAGAGGAAATAATCAACTTGGGTGACTCGACGGTGGATTTTCTGAACATAACGGGCCAACCAAACTGAGATTTATGGATATAATAAATGACTTTTTCTAACAAAAGAACCATTGGATGTCTTTCTTGGACACTTGGGATGCCCTCAGCAGAAGTTCTTCGAAAGGTAAGTGATCTATTTTAGCTCTTATATGGGTTTTGTGTGACCCGCGCTGGATATGAATTTATGCTAATGCATAAATATTAGAGGTGCTATCCTCAAACAATTTCGCCGTAAAGCCTTTTTGAAATCTGACGTCGCTGTGATATTGCCAAGAGTCAGAGCTTTTGATGACTATGCAACACTATATTGATGAATGTTTAATAATTCAACTTTTGGATTTTGAATTTGGCGCCTTACATTTCACTGGATAGTGTCGGGAACGGCCCTCTAGCACGCCGGTTATCCCTAAGAGGTTAAAGACCTCTCCATCATGGTTGACAATTCCACAGTGTTGCCCTTCCAAAGTGTAAAGAAACTTGGTGTGAGCCTGGACAATACCCTGTCGTTTTTGCAAACATCAAAGCAGTGATTCGCTCCTGCTGGTTCACGCTGTACAACATCTGAAGAGTACGACCTTACCTCACACAGGAAGCGGCGCAGGTCCTAATCCAGGCACTTTTCCTCTTCCATCTGGACTAATGCAAATCACTGTTGGCTGGGCTCCCAGCTTGTGCCATTAAACCCCTGCAACTTATCCAGAATGCTGCAGCCCGCCTGGTTTGCAACCTTCCCAAGTGCTCTCATTTCACCCCGCTCCTCCGCACACTCCACTGGCTTGCAGTCAAATCTTGCATCAACTACAAGACCATGGTGCTTACCTACCGAACAGCAAGAGGAACTGCCCCTCTCAACGTTCAGGCTATACTCAAACCCTATACCGCCACCCGAACACTCCGTTCTACCACCTCAGGTCTCTTGGCTCTCCCACCCCTACAGGAGGGCAGATTCCACTCAGCCCAGTTCAAGCTCTTCTCTGTCCTGACACCCCAATGGTGGAACCAGCTTACCCCTGAAGCTACGACAGCAGAGTCCCTGCCCATTTTCCGAACAAAAACACTATATTAAATAATCCTCTTCCTCACCTCAAACCACCCCCCCAAAAAATATATAAATAAAATACCTAAACCAGCTGTTGCGCTTGAGTCCCCCTTTCTAGCTCTGACTCTACTTTATTGAAGACAAATGTACTTTCTATGCCTGTGATATGTGGTTGTCCCATATAGCGATCTTAAATTAATGCACTAACTGTAAGTAGATCTGGATAACAGCGTTATGCCTTTCGTCTTCCCAGAGAGTTCTTATTCCTGTCTGCATGATGTACTGAGAACCCAGATGACTGAATGGACGGGGACAGTATTTCCCGAGAGAGCCATGATTCTGTGAAACAGAGTATGTTACAATGTCTCTCTGGAAGGAGATCCTCACCCTGAGCTCCAGTACTTTATTATCCAGAGACAGAACATTTGTGAGTAATATACTATGTATCATGACCCGAGGCGAGACCAAGATGCAGACACAGGAGGCAGATGCTTGGAGTTTAAGATGTTTAATAAATCCAAAGGGAGTAGGCAAGAGAATGGTCGTGGACAGGCAAAAGGTCAAAACCAGTTCAGAGTTCAGGAGGTACCGAAGGGCAGGCAGGCTCGAAGTCAGGGCAGGCGGAATGGTCAGGCAGGTGGGCATGGAGTCCAGAAAACAAGCAAGGGTCAGAACCGGGAGGACTAGCAAAAGGAGAAAAGGCAAAGCAGGAAAAGCGGGAAAACGCTGGTAGGCTTGGACATACAAGATGAACTGGCACAGAGAGACAGGAAACACAGGGATGAATACACTGGGGAAAACAAGCGACACCTGGATGGGGTGGAGACAATAACGAGGACAGGTGAAACAGCTCAGTGTGTGACACTATGAAGCAGTGGATGGTGTGCCCGCCTCCTGAGTCGGACTAGAAGTCCACTCCGAATACCTCTTCTCCGCAGGCGGGGTTTTGGAGCAGTCTCTGGAATAAGTTAAATTCCCTTGAGATTCTCCATGAGGATTCTCCATGAGGATGTTTAAGGGTGCTCTTGGGATGTTATGTCATTGTTATGTCATTGTCCCCTGGAGGTTTTGTCTAGTTCTCGGTTTGTCTTGGGGACGTTCCCGAGGATGTATTTAGTACGTTCTTGGGATGTTGTGTCATGGTCCCCTTGAGGTTTTGTCTAGTTCCCAATTTGACCTGTTGACGTCCCAAGGACGTTTCTAGGGCGTTCTTGGGACATTCCTGAGGATGTTTTCTTGGGATGCTGTGTCAGGGTTCCCTGGAGGTTTTGTCTAGTTCCAGGTTTGTCCCAGGGATGTCCCGAGGATGTTTTTAGTACGTTCTTGGGAAGTTGTGTCATGGTCCAATGGAGGTTCCGTCTAGTTCCTGACTTGTTCCGGGGACATCTCAAGGTCATTTTTAGTACGTTCTTGGGATGTTGTGTCATTGTCTCTTTGAGGTTTTATATAGTTCCCAATATGTCCTGTTGTTGTCCCGAGGACGTTTCTAGGGTGTTCTTGGGAAGTTGTGTCATTGTCCAATGGAGGTTTTATTTAGTTCCCAGTTTCTCCCGGGGATATCCCTTGGACGTTTTTAGTACGTAGATCCAGAGGACTTGAGGCCATGTGCCACCTCAAGCCAAAGCGACAGTAAGTGTCTGGTTGTAATTTGTTAGGGTAAACAATTGAATTGTATGAAGTATTATAGCTTTACAAACCTTTCAAAGCCACTCAATAGGTGATGTGAGATTTGACTGCAAGCCAGTGGAGTGTGCGGAGGAGCGGGGTGAAATGAGAGCAAACCAGGCGGGCTGCAGGTTGCAAACCAGGCGGGCTGCAGCGTTCTGGATAAGTTGCAGGGGTTTGATGGCACAAGCTGGGAGCCCAGCCAACAGTGAGTTGCATTAGTCCAGACGGAAGAGGAAAATTACCATCACATTTTTGCATATTAGGTTATTTAAAGTCTTATTACTACTTTGTGCATAATGTTAGAACTTTCCAAAAAGTGTAGTGCTGTGTAAGGGTGAAACTTGTACTGACAACAGTAGTGAAATCAACATATTCTTCTGGGGTAAAACACAAGTCTGATGCCACGTTTGTAAATATCTATATTTGTCATCAAACTAAAAGCATTATCCCTTCACCTTTGGTGCTGTGCCAGTTTCAAAAGAATGCAAAGTCTGTCTTAATTTTTTTCCTTCTGTTTTCTCAGTTAGTCCAATTGGCAACCAAGAAGAAGCTGGCCAAGACAGAGCATCAGAATCAGGTTCCTTTAGCCATCAAGATATTAATCTTGAAATCGTAAATGTAGAAAGTTTAAATAACAGCATGCATTTTTACATATATTTTAGTGTAAGATCTGCCATCCCTGCTTGATGGGCATGTGGCTTCTGAGATGCCCGCTGGAAACATTAAATCTATATTATATTGTCATGACGTTGGCCCTCTTTGGGTATAGCCTGTCATGACCCTACTATTTCGTGGCAACAGAGGGCTCTCAAGGGGTGGTCACGAAAGTGTTCAGGGAGGTGTGTAGGCGTTTCCATCGGTGCGACTACAGTGTGAAGTCCAGATCAGGTCTCCACCGTGCGCATTCCCTCAGAATATGCCGATTTGGCTCTTACCTTCTGTAAGAAGAGGGCGACTAAATTGCCACCCCATCGACGGGGGGATTGTGTGATAAATCTCATGGTAGACGCAGCATTTCCCAGGAGTCACGTATATCCTCTGTCCCAGGAGGAGACGGCGGCTGTGGAAACATATGTCTCCGAATCCCTGGGGCAGGGATACATTCGGCCCTCCACTTCACCTGCCTCTTCGAGTTTCTTTTTTGTGAAGAAGAAGGATGGAGGTCTGCGCCCGTGTATTGACTATCGGGGTATCAATCAGATCACTGTGAGGTAAAGCTACCCGCTGCCTCTCATTGCCAATGCAATTGAGTCAATGCACAGGGCGCGCTTCTTCACAAAATTGGATCTCAGGAGTGCTTACAACCTGGTGCGTATCCGGGAGGGGCACGAGTGGAAGACGGCATTTAGTACCACCTCCGGGCACTATGAGTACCTCGTCATGCCTAACAGGTTGATGAATGCTCCATCATTCTTCCAGGCCTTTGTTGACGAGATTTTCCGGGAACTGCACGGGCAGGGTGTAGTGGTGTATATCGACGACATTCTGATATACTCCGCTACACGCGCCGAGCATGTGTCCCTGGTGCCCAGGGAGCTTGGTTGACTGTTGGAGCATGACCTGTACGTCAAGGCTGAGAAATGTCTGTTCTTCCAACAGTCCGTCTCCTTCCTAGGGTACCGCATTTCCACGTCAGGGGTGAAGATGGAGAGTGACCGCATTTCAGCCGTGCGTGGTGGCCGACTCCACCACGGTAAAGTAAGTGCAGCAGTTCCTAGGGTTTGCCAACTACTACCGGAGGTTTATCCGGGGCTTTGGTCAGGTAGCGGCTCCAATTACCTTACTGCTGAAGGGGGGACCGGCGCGACTGCAGTGGTCGGCTGAGGCGGACAGGGCTTTTGGTCACCTGAAGGCTCTGTTTACCTCGGCTCCAGTGCTGGCTCATCCGGATCATTCTTTGGCGTTCATAGTGGAGGTGGACGCGTCCGAGGCTGGGATAGGAGCCGTGCTCTCTCAGCGCTCGGTTACGTCACCGAAACTCCGCCCCTGTGCCTTCTTTTTGAAGAAGCTCAGCCCGGCGGAGCGAAACTATGATGTGGGGGACCGGGAGCTGTTGGCTGTCGTCAAGGCTCTGAAGGCGTGGAGACATTGGCTTGAGGGGGCGAAACACCCTTTTCTCATCTGGACTGACCACTGCAATCTGGAGTACATCCGGGCGGTTTGGAGACTGAACCCTCGCCAGGCAAGGTGGGCCATGTTTTTTACCCGTTTTGTTTTCACCCTGTCCTACCGACCAGGTTCCCAGAATGCTAAGGCAGACTCACTGTCTCGGATGTATGACACAGAGGAGCGGTCCATGGATCACACTCCCATACTCCCGGCCTCTTGTCTGGTGGCACCAGTAGTGTGGGATCTGGACGCGGACATCGAGCGGGCGTTACGTACAGAGCCCACTCCCTCTGTGTCCAGCTGAAGGTCTGTACGTTCCGTCTGCTGTCCGCGAACAGTTGATCTATTGGGCCCACACGTCACCCTCCTCTGGTCATCCTGGCATCGGTAGGACAGTGCGCTGTCCTAGTGGGAAGTACTGGTGGTCCACCTTGGCCAAGGACGTGAGGGTTTATGTTTCCTCCTGCTCGGTGTGCGCCCAGTGCAAGGCTCCTAGGCACCTGCCCAGAGGGAAGTTACAACCCCTACCCGTTCCACAATGGCCGTGGTCGCACCTATCAGTGGACTTCCTGACTGATCTTCCTGCCTCACAGGGCAACACCAGGATCCTGGTCGTTGTGGATCAGTTTTCTAAGTCCTCCTCCCTTTGCCTGGTCTCCTTACAACCCTACAGACTGCGGAGGCCCTGTTCACACACGTCTTCCGGCACTATGGGGTGCCTGAGGATATAGTCTCTGATAGGGGTCCCCAGTTCACGTCCAGGGTATGGAGGGCGTTTATGGAGTGTCTTGGGGTCAGGTTTTCACCCCGAGAGTAACGGGCAGGTGGAGAGAGTAAACCAGGATGTGGGTAGGTTTCTGCGGTCATATTGCCAGGACCGGCCAGAGGAGTGGGCGGCTTTCATCCCATGGGCAGAGATGGCCCAAAACTCACTCCGCTACTCCTCCACTAACCTCTCTCCCTTCCAGTGTGTACTGGGGTATCAGCCGGTTCTGGCACTTTGGCATCTGAGCCAGATCGAGGCTCCTGCGGTGGACAAATGGTTTAAGCACTTGGAGGAGACCTGGGCCACCGCCCATGTGCACCTGCAACGGGCCGTGAGGCAGCAAAAGGCGAGCGCCGACCGCCACCGCAGTGAGGCCCCGGTGTTTGCACCGGGGGACCGGGTCTGGCTCTCAACCCGAAACCTGCCCCTCCGCCTGCCCTGCCGGAAGCTGGGTCCGCGGTTTGTGGGGCCATTCAAAGTCCTGAGGAGACTAAACGAGGTATGCAACACGTTACAGCTTCAATCAGATTACAGTATTAATCCCTCTTTCCTGGACTCAAGGTGTCGGGAGGAGGTGCCTTCAGTACCTCGTGGAGTGGGAGGGGTACGGTCTGGAGGAGAGATGCTGGGTTCCGGTGGAGGACGTTCTGGACCCTTCGTTGCTGCGGGAGTTCCACCGTCTCCATCCGGATCGCCCTGCGCCTCGTCCTCCGGGTCGTCCCAGAGGCCGGTGTCGGCGCACTTCTGGACCCGCGCGCCAAGGGGGGGTACTGTCACGACTTCCACCGAAGTCAGTCCCTCTCCTTGCTCGGGCGGCATTCGGCGGTCGACGTCACCGGTTTTCTAGCCATCGCCGATCCACTTTTCATTTTTCCATTGTTTTTGTCTTGTTTTACACACCTGGTTTCAATCCCACAATTACTTGTTCATTATTTAACCCTCTGTTCCCCCATGTTTGTTTGTGAGTGATTGTTTGTTTGGTAACACGGTCCGTTATTGTTGGGCTCGGAATTATTGAGTTGTACATGTTTTATTGTTGAGTAAATACGTTGATTACTCATATCTTGTCACGAACTCCTTGAGTGACGGACCAAGGCGCAGTGAGGTATCCAGTATACATACTTTATTTACACACGTAACTGGGAAAATAATAAACAAGCGAAGATCGTAACACCGGTGTGGCTTAAAAGTGCACACACCACAAAACATACTAATACAAACATATATATGATTCCCAATTAGAGGTAACAACAATCAGCTGCCTCTAATTGGGAACTATATATATGTTTGTATTAGTATGTTTTGTGGTGTGTGCACTTTTAAGCCACACCGGTGTTACGATCTTCGCTTGTTTATTATTTTCCCAGTTACGTGTGTAAATAAAGTATGTATACTGGATACCTCGCTGCGCCTTGGTCCGTCACTCAAGGAGTTCGTGACAGAATGACCCACCAAAACAGGACCAAGCAGCGAAAGAGCCAGGATTTCTGGACATGGGAGGAAATCCTGGCTGGAGAGGGACCCTGGAGGAAGTCTGAGGAGCATCGTCGTCCCAGGGAGGAGATGGAGGCAGCGACGGCAGAGCAGTGCTACTATGAGGAGAGATATGCTGGAACACGCCTGGCGAGGAAACCCGAGAGGCAGCCCCCAAAAAAATTTGGGGGGTGCACACGGGGAGGTTGGCTGGTGCAGGTTGGAGACCTGAGCCAACTCCTCACGCTTTCTGGAGGGAGCGTCGCACTGGTAAGACACCGTGTTATGCAATGAAGCACACGGTGTCTCCAGCGCGCGTTAACAGCCCGGTGCGCGACTTGCCAGCTCCTCGCATCTGTCGTGCTAGGGGGAGTTGGCAGCCAGGAAAGAGGGTGTTGGCTCAGCGCTCCTGGTCTCCGGTGCGCCTCTTCGGGCCAGGATATCTTGCACCGGCTCTGCGTGCGGTGTCTCGGTTCGTGCCCACAGCCCGGTCGCGACATTCCAGCTCCTCATCTGTGAGGCCAGGTGAGAGTGCAGCCTGGAAGAATGGTGCCGCCTCTGCGCTAGGTCTCCAGTGCGCCTTCGTGGACCTCAATATCCTTCGCCGGCTATGCGTGCGGTGTCTCCGGTTCGTGCCCACAGCCCGGTGCGCGACATTCCAGCTTCCCTCATCTGTGAGGCTAGGGTGAGTGTGCAGTCTGGTAGGATGGTGCCGGCTCTGCGATCCAGGTCTCCTGTGCGCGCCGTGGGTCTAGCACGTCCTGTCCCTGTTCCACGCACCAGGATACCTGTGTGCGTCGTGGGCCCAGCACGTCCTGTCCCGGTTCCATGCACCAGGATCACTGTGCACGTCCATCTGTAACACAGGTGAGTCAAAAGACACAGCCGCAGCTTTGCCTGCCAAATCAGCGTTTCCTCTGGAGACAGGATCAGAGGAGTTAGTATGTGCCAAACACTTGCAAACAGCAACTTCAGAGGGAATAAGAATTGCTTTCAACAGATTATCAATAAGTTTGGAGTGAGCAATAGTCTTGCCAGAGGAGGTGAGGAAGCCAAGTTTTCCACAGAGTTCCAAAATCAGGTACCACACCAAATGCATATCTACTGTCTGTGTAAATGGTGACTGACTGGCCTTTAGCCAAAATACAAGCTCTTGTGAGTGCAAACAGTTCTGCAGCCTGAGCTGAGCGGTATGGTGGTAATTTAGCACTTTAGAGTGTTGATGCCGCTGTTGTTACAGCATAGGCAACAGCGTCTACAAAGGTTTCCAAATCAGCATTCTGCAAAGGGACGTCAGTTAAGCACCGTGTGTCAAGCGCATATCACCCAGAGTCTCAGGGTGCTCTTGAACGTTGGCATCAGACACTGAAGTCTATGCTACGTAAATATTGTTTGGAATCAGAAAGATTGGGATGAGGGAGTTCCTCTAGTTTTGTTTGCTGCTCGTGAAACAGTACAGGAGTCCCTAGGGTTCAGCCCAGCTGAACTAGTGTTTGGTCACACAGTGAGAGGACCAATGAAAGTCCTTAACGACTAAAATACCAGTGGGTCGCTAGCGGGATCATCCCGACACTACTAGCAAAAACCTGTAGCGCCAGTTTTTAAATCCGAAAATTGAATTATTAAACATCCAGCTATATACAAGTGTTCCATACTCATCAAAAGCTCTGTTTCTAGGCAATATCACAGCGTTGTCAGATTTCAAAAAGGCTTTACGGCGAAAGCAGCACATTCATTTGTTTGAGGCTAGCACCTCACATATTTTCCAATAGCCATGTATCATTAGCAATCATGGCACACACATAACACATTTCACAGCGAAAACAAAGTAATTACCTGTTGAAGAACTTCTGCTGAGGTCTTCCTAAGTGTCCAACGAAGACAATCCATGGTTCTTTTGTTAGAAAAAGTAACGTCTTTTATCCATAAATCCTCCATTTGGTTCATGCGTTATTATCAGAAACGACAGCCTCCATTACTCCTTTGAAACTCGTCGCCGACTCGTTAAAATTATACCTATAAACTTGTCCAAAAACAATCAAACATAGTTTTAAATGTATCCTTAGGAACCCTTTTACGTATATGTACTATTATAAATCAGCCGGAATATAAACTGAACGCTAAAAACGATAAATAAGAGTTTTCATAGCGTGGTCTCTCGTTCCATGCTGTTTATCAATGGCCGAAATTCCCCCAAGATGGAGTAAAACACCGTCTCGTGGTTGATGACATCATAAGGAAGCGACGTGCACTGAGTTCACATGCCTATATATGGTCATTTTGGATAGGGAGGGGCTCAAAAATGAGCAATGTGTCAAAATGACTTTTTTCAGGACAGAGATTCCTCAGGGTTTTGCCTGCCAAATGCGTTGTGATTGACCCACAGACAAATGGTTAACAGTTTTGGAAAATTCAGAGTGTTTCCTATCCAATGGTACTAAGTATATATATCCCATTTTCTGGGCCTAAATGGGAGGCATTTTACTTTGGGCACGCCAGGCTCTCCAAAACAGTCAGTTTTGCTGCTGGAGCCGGTGAAGTTAAAGAACAGTTTTTGTCCCAAGAGTTGTGTACGGGCAATGAGAATGTGTTGGACTACGTTAGTCGCTTTCGTGAGCGTCTATACCAAGCATGTGCTCTCGCAAAGGAAGCTCTGTCTTCCTCACAGAGGAGTATGAAAATACACTATGATAAACAGTCTGTTTCTCGTCCACTACAGCCAGGTGAGCAAGTACTGGTGTTATTGCCTGTTCCAGGATCACTGTCAGCTCGTTTCTCTGGTCCTTATTTAATTGAAAAGAAATTAAGTGAAACTGATTATGTGCTTCAAACTCCTGATAGAAAACGCCAATCTCGTGTGTGCCACATTAACATGTTGAAAGCATACCAACCCCAACCCATCACCCAGTTAGATAGTTCAGAAACAGCGGCGGCAGGTACTGCTGTCTCATCTGCTTCTACTGCTATGATAGTGTGCTGTCATGTTAATGATGTTGATGGAGATGGATTAGAGTTGCGCAATACTCAGCAGCAGTGCGTTAGATTGCCCAACTCAGAAATACTACTGTCTCTCCAGTCAAGTCTGGTTCATTTAACGGATGGACAGGCAGATGACATTGTGAGGCTACTACACAGTTTTCCATGTCTCTTTAGGGACGTTCCTACTCGCACAAACGTGTTGGAACATGACATTAACCTCTTCAGGAGCAGTAAGGAGTGCTGGGGCGCTAGCGCCCCACTCCCGACACTACCCGGGAGACACTCTTCTATTTACCATCCAGAGCAACCTAACATCACCAAACACTGTCTAGAGACTGTTGACATCCAGTGGAAGCAATAGGTACTGCAATCTTACTCCCATATATAGCTGTTTTCAATAGGGAGGGGTTCGAAAATGAGGCAATGTGTCAAAAACACTTTGTCCAGGACAGAAATTCCTTGGGTTTTCGCCTGCTATATCAGTTCTGTTATACTCACAGACAATATTTTAACACTCTTAGAAACGTCAGAGTGTTTCCTATCCAATAGTACTAATTATGTGCATATCCTATTTTCTGGGCCTGAGGAGGCATTTTACTTTGGGCACGTCAGGCTCTCCAAAACCGTCACCTCGGGAGCCTAAGAAGTTAACTGTAGAAGAAGTCTCTTCAGTTTCAGAATCCAGGCAACTGCTTTCTTCAAGCTGTTCCATGTTGAACAGTACTCAATCAGTTTGCTGGTCGGACTCTTTTCTTCCACACTTGTATTGTTTACGATGACGTCTTTTCTCAACTCTGGATCATCCGGAAGGATGGAGCCAAGATCCTCTGGGACTTTTGGCCAAGGTGTTTCTGCTTTCTTCAGGAATTCTGGTCCATTGCGCCATCTCTTTGAGTTCAGGAAAGTTTCAACATGTAATCCTCTTGAGGCATCATCGGCTGGGTTGTGTTTGGAGTTCAAATACCTCCACTTTTTTGCTTTCGATAGGTCACGGATCACGGCAACCCTATTAGCCACAAACGTATTTAATCTCTTGGTATTGTTGCGAATGTATTTTAGCACAGACTGGCTGTCTGTCCAGAAAGTTTACTTCCAGTTCAATCTGGAGCTCCAACTTTAACATCCTGTCCACTCGCACTGCCAATGTTTCTGCGGCAAGTTCCGGTATTGGGATCGTCATCTGCTTGAGTTGATTTCCACAGTATGAATGCGATGTGGACCTTTTCCATACCGTTTGTGAACCTAACGTAGCTTGCCGTGCCATAATCTTGTTCACTTGCGTCACCGAAGTGATGCAGCTGTGCGGTCTTGACTTGACTTGAAGTTCTCAGGCATCATACACTTGTCTATCTGGAATCTGGACAGCTGGTCCAGCTCTGAGAGCCATCTCTTCCATGAAATAGAGTGTTCTTCTGGGATGACTTTGTCCCATCCACACTTGTCCCATCCACGCTTGCAGAGCGCTTGAAGAATTTGCTTTGCCTTTAATACGATTGGGGCGAGGAAACCTAATGGATCATAAATAGAGCTGACAGTTGAGAGAATACCTCTTCTTGTAAGGGGTCTGTTCTTGACTTTTAATGTTCCATCGGATTACAAGTACTCTTTCAACAGGCAGCTTCTCTCTGTCCAGGTCCAGTTCTTTTATCTGCTTGTCTTTGTGTTCATCAGGGATAGAAGCCAGCACAGCGTGGCTGTTGCTGACCCACTTGGTCAATTTAAACCCACCCTGAGAGCACACATCCCTGAGGTTTTTTGTGAGAGCTATGGCTTGTTCTTCTGTGGCCACTGACTTGTGGCAGTCATCAACATAGAAGTTGGACTTGACTGTTTGAATCACCTCTTCATCGTACCTCTCACAGTTGTCTTCTGCAGTCTTTCGAAGTGCAAAGTTTGCACAACTTGGAGAGGATATAGCACCGAAAAGATGTACCATCATTCTGTACTCCTCCAATCTTTTGTTAGTATCACCGTCCGGCCACCATAGGAATCGCAGGAAGTCTAAGTCATCTTCATGGACACGTACTTGATGGAACATTCCTTCGATGTCTGCCATCATGGCAATGTGCTCTTGCCAAAATCTTAGCAAGACTCCTATAAGCGTGTTTGCCAGGTCAGGGCCTTCAAGGAGTTCACTGTTGAGAGATGTGCCTTTTTAGGATGATGAACAGTCAAACACCACTCGTATTGTTCCTTTGCGCTTATGGTGAACGCCATGGTGTGGTATGTACCATACCTTGCCTTTTTCTCTGAGGAGCTGTTCTTGTGGTACCTTCTCGGCGTAACCTTTTGCTTGATACTTTCTCCATAAACTTACGATCCTCAACTGACATCTCATTTTTCTCGTTATACTCTCTCTCAGGGAAGTCATGGTTGTACTGATTTACAAGAAGAACCCCCAGGTCGGCCGTTGAGATACAATTGGCCATCACCGTAGGACGTCCAGATTCTTCTGCCATGGTACAATTGTTAAGAGGACTGTTCATCACCCAACCAAAGGGGGTTTTCACTGCATACGGTCCGTTGCCTTGGCTGTTTATGATTTGTCAGGGTTCCATTGCCTTTGGAGCATTTACACCAATCAGGAGTTCGACGTCGGCATCAATCTCCTTCAACTGAACCTCTTTCAGGTATGGCCACCTTTTGAGATCTTTCTGAGTGGGAATGTTCTCTCTTGTCACTAGGATCTTATTCTGGGTGTAGACCTTTGGTAATGCAAGAAATGTGTCACCTTAAACGTTGCTAATCTCTAATCCAGATATCTCAAAGCTCTTGGTAGGACTCTCCTGCCCCATTGTGCGTTTCAGAATTTCAGTCTCTCCGTACAACATGTTGCTGAGCTACCAGAATCGAGAAATGCATAGGTTAACACAGACTTGCTTCCATTTGCCATCTTTACTTGAACTGGCACCCTTGCAAGTGCACAATCTGTACCGGCCCCGGTATCTTCACCAGTTTCCAGTGAAACTGCGTGCGGCTCCAGCAGCGCGCCGACACCGGTCTCGGGGACGACCCGGAGGACGAGGTGCAGGGCGATCCAGGTGGAGGCGGTGAAATTCCCGCAGCAACGAAGGATCCAGGATGTCCTCCACCCGCACCCATCCTCTCCTCTCCGGACTGTACCCCTCCCACTCCACGAGGTACTGAAGGCCCCTTGCCCGACGCCTTGAGTCCATGATGGCTTGAACCGCATACGCCGGGGCCCCCTCAATGTCCAGAGGGGGCGGAGGAACCTCCAGAACCTCAGGTCCCTGGAGCAGGCCAGCCACCACCAGAGAGACACATGGAACAAGGGGTTAATACGGTAGTCTGGGGGAAGCTGTAACCTATAACAAACCTTGTTCAGTCTCCTCAGTACTTTGAAAGGCCCCACAAACTGCGACCCCAGCTTCCGGCAGGGCAGGTGGAGGGGCAGATTTCGGGTTGAGAGCCAGACCCGGTCACCTGGTGCGAACACCGGGGCCTCACTGCGGTGGCGGTCAGCGCTCGTCTTCTGCTGCCTCACGGCTCATTGCAGGTGCGTCCCAGGACTCCTCCGAGCGTCTAAACCATTAGTCCACCGCAGGAGCCTCGGTCTGGCTCTGATGCCACGGTGCCAGAACCGGCTGATAACCTAGCACACATTGAAATGGAGACAGGTTAGTGGAAGAGTGGCGGAGTGAGTTCTGGGCCATCTCTGCCCAGGGAATGAGAATCGCCCACTCCCCCGGCCGGTCCTGGCAATACGACCTCAGAAACCTACCCACATCCTGGTTTACTCTTTCCACCTGCCCTTTGCTCTCGGGGTGAAAACCTGAGGTAAGGCTGACCGAGACCCCCAGACGCTCCATGAGCGCCTTCCACACCCTAGACGTGAACTGGGGACCCCGATCAGACACTATGTCCTCAGGCACCTCGTAGTGCCGGAAGACGTGGGTGAACAGAGCCTCCCCGGTCTGTAGAGCCGTAGGGAGACTGGGCAAAGGAAGGAGGCGACAGGACTTAGAAAACCGATCCACAACAACCAGGATCGTCGTTTTACCTTGTGACGGTGGAAGATCAGTCACAAAATCCACCGACATGTGTGACCACGGCCGCTGTGGAACGGGTAGGGGTTGTAATTTCCCTCTGGGCAGGTGCCTAGGCGCCTTGTACTGGGCGCACACCGAGCAGGAGGAAACGTAAACCCTCACGTCCTTAGCTAAGGTGGGCCACCAGTATTTCTCACTAAGACAGCACACTGTCCGGCCAATACCTGGATGACCAGAGGAGGGTGATGTGTGAGCCCAAACTATCAGACGGTCGCGGACAGCGGACGGAACGTACATACGCCCAGCTGGACATTGAGTGGGAGTGGGCTCTGTACGCACCGCCCGCTCGATATCTTCGTCCAGCTCACATACCACCGGTGCCACCAGGCAAGAGGCAGAAAGTATGGGAGTGGGATCGATGGACTGCTCCTCTGTGTCATACAACCGGGACAGCGCGTCTGCCTTAGCATTCTGGGAACCTGGTTGGAATGATAGAGTGAAATCCAAACGGGTGAAAAACATGGCCCACCTTGCCTGGCAAGGGTTCTGTCTCCTCGCCGCCCGGATGTACTCCAGATTCCGGTGGTCAGTCCAGATGAGAAAAGGGTGTTTAGCCCCCTCAAGCCAATGCCTCCACGCCTTCAGAGCCCTCATGACAGCCAACAGCTCCCGGTCCCCCACATCATAGTTTCGCTCCGAGGAGCTGAGCTTCTTAGAAGAAAAGGCACAGGGGCGGAGTTTTGGTGGCACACCCGAGGGCTGAGACAGCACAGCTCCTATCCCACCCTTGGACGCGTCCACCTCAACTATGAATGCCAGAGAGGGATCCGGATGAGCCAGCAAGGGGGCCGAGGTAAACAGAGCCTTCAGGTGACCAAAAGCCTTGTCCGCCTCAGCTGACCACTGCAGTCACACCGGTCCCCCCTTCAGCAGTGAGGTAATGGGAACCGCTACCTGACCGAAGCCCCGGATAAACCTCCGGTAGTAGTTGGCAAACCCTAAGAACCGCTGCACCTCCTTTACTGTGGTTGGAGTCGGCCAATTACACACGGCGGAAATGCGGTCACTCTCCATCTCCACCCGGACGTGGAAATACGATATCCTAGGAAAGAGACGGACTGTTGGAAGAACAGACACTTCTCAGCCTTGACGTACAGGTCATGCTCCAACAGCATGACCAAGCACCCTGCGCACCAGGGACACATGCTCGGCGCGTGTAGCAGAGTAGATCAATATGTCGTCGATATACACCACTACACCCTGCCTGAGCAGGTCCCTGAAGATCTCGTCTACAAACAATTGGAAGACTGATGGAGCATTTTTCAACCCGTACGGCATGACGAGGTACTCATAGTGGCCTGAGGTGGTACTAAATGCTGTCTTCCACTCGTCTCCCTCCCGGATACACACCAGATTGTAAGCGCTCCTGAGATCCAATTTTGTGAAGAAGCGCGCCCTGTGTATTGACTCAATCGCACTGGCTATGAGAGGCAGCGGGTATCTGTACCTCACAGTGATCTGATTGATCCTTCGATAGTCAATACACGGGCGCAGACCTCCATCCTTCTTCTTCACAAAAAATAAACTTGAGGAGGCAGGTGAAGTGGAGGGCTGAATGTATCCCTGCCCCAGAGATTCGGAGACATATGTTTCCATAGCCGCCGTCTCCTCCTGTGACAGAGGATACACGTGACTCCTGGGAAGTGCTGTGTCTACCAGGAGATTTATCGCACAATCCCCTCGTCGATGTGGTGGTAATTAAGTTGCCCTCTTTTTACAGAAGGCGAGAGCCAAATCGGCATATTCAGAGGGGATGTGCACGGTGGAGACCTGGTCTGGACTCTCCACCGTAGTCTCACCGATGGAAACACCTACACACCTCCCCGAGCACACTCGTGACCACCCTTTGAGAGCCCTTTGTTGCCACGAAATATTGGGGTCATGATAGGCCAACCAGGGTATGCCCAGCACCACGGGAAACGCAGGAGAATCAATGAGGAAAAGACTGATACGCTCCTCATGACCCCCCTGCGTCACCATACTTAGTGGAGCTGTGGCCTCCCTAATCAGCCCTGACTCTAAGCTTTGACTATCTAGGGCATGCACAGGGAAAGACACATCAAGAGACACAATGGGGATCCCTAACCTACGGGCAAAAGAACGGTCAATAAAATTCCCAGCTGCGCCAGAAGCAGAATCAGCCAAAGCAAACTGTTTGCAACCCCATTGTGTTGGTTTGTTACACGTGTATTGTTTGAGGCCAAGAAAAAAAGTTTAGTAAGATCCCTGTAACAACAAGTACAATAAACAGATACAGAATCAGCCAAAGCAAACAAAATGGGGTTACAAACTTTTTGCTTTGGCTGATCTGTGTGTGCCTACACTTGCAATTGTTTTGTTTATGAGGGGGAAAGCAGTTTTGCTACTGGTAAGGGACTTAGCTATGATTCTGTTATGGAGTTATTGGATTTTCAATGGACATTTTTTGTTTCACAGTGCCGTTGAGTCTGATTGGGAACCCCCATTGTCAAGGTGTCCATCCCCCACTGAAGCTGGTCCATCCAGACGGACCCCTGCTGTTTCCGGCTCCACACCTACCCAGCCATCTAGAGGTGTGAAGACAGCAACAAAGAAGCGGAGTAGGGGAAGTGTGATACCTGCAGACAGAGGCAGAGGGGCGTTGGCACACTGTGCTAGATGTTGATGTGGAACCAATTCCACCAACATGACTGCAAAGTACAGCCCCATTCAACTTTTTCAGCTTTTTTTCACCTCGTCTGTTGTTGATTCCCTGTTGTCCAACACTAATAAGTATGGGGAAAAGAAGCGGGCAGGAAATAAAGACGCAGGGAAGCCCATTTCCATGCAAGACCTTTTCTGCAACCTTTCACTGGTCATTTACATGGGGCTGGTGAAGTTGAAGACCCTGAAGGACTACTGGAAAAGGTCAACTCTCTATCAACTGCCTTTCCCCGCCACTGTCATGTCTTCAAACAGGTTTCTGGCTATCTCCCGGGTGCTTCATATCAGTGACCCACAAGTTGATGAGGACAATGACAAGAAGAGAGGCACAGCAAGGTTTGATAGGCTTTGCAAAATGAAACCTCTCTACCCCAGCATGGTTGAGGCGTGCAAGTCCTATTTTCAGCCCACCCAGAACTTGTCCATAGATGAGAGGATGGTAGCCTCAAAGGCCAGAATTGGCCTAAAACAATACATGCGTAACAAACCCACAAAGTGGGGTTACAAATTGTTTGTTTTGGCTGATTCTGTGTGTGCTTACACATGCAATTTCTTTGTTTAGGAGGGGAAAAGCAGTTTTGCTACCAGTAAGGGACCTAGCTATGATTCCGTTATGGAGTTATTAGATTTACAACTGCTGGGGACGGGCTACAAACTGTTTGTGGACAACTTCTACACAAGCCCGACCCAGTTTACAGACCTGAGGAAGCTGGATGTGTGGGCTTGTGGCACCATTCGCCCCAACAGAGTGGGCTTTCCGAAAACGAAGGTGAACGACATGCCTAAGCGGGCTGATCGGGGTGCCATGAGATGGATTCGTGAAGATGGCCTGCTCTTTGTCAAGTGGATGAATACCAGAGAGGTGGTCATGTGCACGACCATCCACAAATCCTTCAGTGGCGATCACGTCGTCAGACGTGTGAAGAACGCTAGTGGGGCATGGACCACCAAAAATGTCCCCATTCCAGCTGCTGTGAAGGACTACAATAAGAGCATGGGAGGTGTGGACCTGTCAGACGCGCTGATAGGCTACTACAATGTTCTCCACAAGACAATGAAATGGTACAATACATTGTTTTATCATTTCATTGACATTGCTGTGGTGAATGCGTTATCCTCCACAAGGAAATGGCTAGGAGCTGTGGACAGACCCCCATCTCACAGCTAGCCTTCAGAGAGCTGCTCGTCCAGGAGCTTGCTGCCTACAGCAAGTCCACTCCATCATTGTGTGTATAAGGTAGTTGTTGTGAATTTGTTAGATTACTTGTTAGATACTACTGCATGGTCGGAACTAGAAGCACAAGCATTTCGCTACACTCGCATTAACATCTGCTAGCCATGTGTATGTGACAAATAACATTTGATTTGATCACCTTCTAAGTCCCCTCTACCTCTGTCCCCTCTACCTCTGTTCCTGCCACCAGTGGTGTCCACCTTGCTGAAATTAATTTCTGCAGACATGAATTTGCCTCCTGGCAGAAAAGGCACAGTACTGAGGCGTCGCTGTGCTGTTTGTCACAGGAAATCCCCTGTGACCTGCTCCACTTGTTTGGTGACCCTCTGTTTTACACCTGAAAGAGACTGCTCTGGGCTATGGCATAAGCAGCACAATATTGTGTAGAGGACTGAGAAAGTGTGTAAATAGTTACCCTTGTTAATTTTTTGTTGTACATTTTTTAATTTTTCAACATTTTCCAATTTTTTTTTTTTTATAGATTTGTATAAAGATTATTTTTGGTGTGTTAGAATAGTTTTTTTGTATGCTGTATATAGTTATTTGCTTCAAAATGTATCACTTTACCAATTCGGCCACTTGGGTACATTTGGGCAACTTGTGTGGGACACCTGGGTGACGTCATGGTAAATGTCATGTAGCTCGCTCATTCCTGAAGTTATCAGTCTAAAACGTTGCACACACACTGTTGCCCTCTTCTGTTCTCCATCTAAATTATCCAGCATCTTAACTGAATGTTTGGTGTTTCTTGTTCATGTGAAAGATGATGCAACAACAATAAAAACAGAAAACGTATGTTTTTATCTTTGTGTTTTATTCTATCAGATTTATTGTGTTATATTCTCCTACATTCAATTCACATTTCCACAAACTTCAGAGTGTTTTCTTTCAAATGATACCAAGAATATGCATATCCTAGCTTCTGGGCCTGATTAACAGCCAGTTTACTTTGGGCACGCCAGACTCTCCGAACCTCCAAACACTGATGCCGCTCCCCTAACAGGATAACAGGTAAAACATCAATTCACCTCCCTAGTTTAGATAAGAAGAATATCCTCATACAATGCATATATTCACCTGAAGTGCTGGTCCTGCTTGATCTATGGCAGCGGCCTGGAGTAACGGAGTCAGGTGTTGTTGCCGGCCATAGTTGTCCACCAGCACCGTACCATCCTCCAGTCCAACCAGCTGTGGGATGTTGACCCCTGTCACAGTGCTGTCCTTCACAACACCAGCAATCTCAGACAAAGTGTTCCCTCTGGTCATTCTGAAGCGCTGCTTGATGAGGCCGAAGCACCAGTCGGGGGCAAACTTGGTGTGGCCTGTGATCAGGAAGTGAAGGTCCAGACTATGGTGGGGCTTGTGCCTAGTCCACCAGGCACAATACCAGAGCACAAACTTGTTCTTGTTTTGGCCACTGCACTTATCACAATTCAGGTCCACACGTGTTTCCCCAACTCCGTAGTTGGTGAAGAAAGGGTGCATGTAGTTGATGACTGTGCTGCCGCCTTTGCTGGATGACAGTAGTTGACTTGTTGTGGTATTCCTTCACAGCAGACACTAAACAAGCCACACTTGCAAGGAGTTAAAAAGTAGATGGGACCTGGCTGCATAGGGTCAGAAGGATAGTGCACCTGCAAACAACAAAAGACCATTAAGATACATTTAATTTGAATTGTCTCTCCCCTGTCAGTCTGTCTTTACACAGCTCAGTGAAAGGCATGTGCCTGCTTCCCATACATACAGTACCAGTCAAAAGTTTGGACACACCTACTCATTCAAGGGATTTTCTTTATTTTTACTATTCACTACATTGTAGAATAATAGTGAAGACATTACAACTATGAAATAACTCACATGGAATCATGTAGTAACTAAAAAAGTGTTAAACAAATCTAAATATATTTTAGATTTTAGATCTTCTCTTGGCATTCTCTCAACCAGCATCACCCGGAATGCTTTTCCAACAGTCTTGAAGGAGTTCCCTCATATGTTAAGCACTTGTTGGCTGCTTTTTCTTCACTCTGCGTTCCAACTCATCCCAAACCATCTCAATTGGGTTGAGGTCGGGTGATTGTGGAGGCCAGGTCATCTGATGTAGCACTCCATCACTTTCCTTCTTGGTCAAATAGCACTTACACAGCCTGGAGGTATGTTTTGGGTCATTGTCCTGTTGAAAAACAAATGATAGTCCCACGAAGCGCAAACCAGATTGGATGGTGAATTGCAGCAGAATGCTGTGGTAGCCATATTGGTTAAGTGTGCCTTGAATTCTAAATAAATCACCATCACACCTCCTCCTTCATGCTTCATGGTGGGAACCACACATGCAGAGATCATCCGTTCACCTACTCAGCGTCTCACAAAGACACGGCGGTTGGAACCAAAAATCTCACATTTGAATCTCACATCAGACCAATGGACAGATTTCTACCGGTCTAATGTCCATTGCTCGTGTTTCTTGGCCCAAGCAAGTCTCTTCTTATTATTGATGTTCTTTGCAGCAATTCGACCACGAAGGCCTGATTCATGCGGTCTCCTCTGAACAGTTAATGTTGAGATGTGTCTGTAACTTTAACTTTGTGAAGCATTTATTTGGGCTGCAATTTCTGAGGCTGGTAACTCTAATGAACTTGTCCTCTGCAGCAGAGGTAACTCTGGGTCTTCCTTTCCTGTGGCGGTCCTCATGAAAGCCAGTTTCATCATAGCGCTTGATGGTTTTTGCAACTGCACTTGAAGAAACTTTCAAAGTTCTTGAAATTTTCTGGATTGACTGACCTTCATGTCTTAAAGTAAGCTACCTATGCAGTGTTTCAAGTGCAACACATATAGTCATATGGCTAGACACTGCCCCAGTGTAGACATCCCTATGCCCACTGAATCATCAGCCACCCTCTGTGACCAGGTGGAATGTCCCGCACCACTGGTACAGTGGTTCTTCCTTTAACCTGTTCGGGCTAGGGGGCAGTGTTCGGAAGTACGGAGAGCCTGACGTGCCCAAAGTAAACTGCCTGTTACTCAGGCCCAGAAGCTAGGATATGCATATAATTGGTAGTATTGGATAGAAAACACTCTGAAGTTTCTAAAACTGTTAACAATAATGTCTGTGAGTATAACAGAACTAATATGGCAGACGAAAACCAGAGGAAAATTGATGTCACAGTTTTTCCATTGACTTGCTATTCATTGTAGAGGGATTTAGCTCCCAGGTTGCAGTTCCTATAGCTTCCACTAGATGTCAACAGTGTTTGGAAATGGTTTCAGGCTTATTTTTTGAAAAACAAACAAGAAATAGAAGTTCTGGCAGGTGGATGTTAGAACTGACACTACTCTTTTGCGTGCGTGACTATGTTTGCGCTCTTCGTTATTTTTATTTTCTATTGAACAGGCTATTGTCCGTCTGAAATATTATTGTTTATTTACATATAAGGGTACCTGAGGATTGATTAGAATGTTGTTTTATCTGTAACTTTTTTAGGTTCTCTTTGTCTGTATATTGAACGAATGGAATGGGTGGATTACTGAACAAAACGCGCCAACCAAACTGAGTTTTTGGGATATAAAAACGACCATTCTTTGTGTTCCTGGGACCCGTGGGATTGCAACCAGAGGAAGATCTTCAAAGGTAAGTGATTTATTTTATCGCTATATTTGATTTTGTAATGCCTGTGCTGGTTTGAAATATATTGATATGCAGGAAGTATGCGAGGCTCTGTCCTCAGATAATCAAATGCTATGCTTTCGCCGTGAAGCCTATTGTAAATCGGACAACGCGGTTCGATTACCAAGATTCTAAGCTAAAGAATGGTGTACAACACTTGTATTTTCATGAATGTTTAAGATTACTATTTTAGTAATTTGAATTTGGCGCTCTGCAATTTCCCTGAATGTTCCCGTTCTCGATCGATGTCAAATCGATCCCGTTAACGGGATCCGATTCCTAACAGGTTTAAATGTTGCGTCGTACTGCAGCACAGCTTGCAGGCTGTCCCAGAATTCTATGGCACGTTATTTAAGTGTCAGCCATTGTTACCGATAATGCTAGTTAGTGCTAGTTTGTCCACCAGAGGGCATCTTTGAAAAGCATTTGACTGTTTTTAATGTTGGCTGTACTAGAGAATTTACTAGAGACTATTTTTTTGTAAGAACATAGTATATGGGACTAATTTTAAGAATTTTAGCTAAATTAATTTGATTAATATTATAGTGTTTCTATCCAAGAGAAACAAAAATTATACATCTGACAGACAGCACCTGATTCAGTAACACTAAACAAGGATTAGATGGAGGCAGATGTTATAGGAAGTAAGGGAAAGGTGGGAAGTATCTGGGCTGAGGGAAAGGTGGGAAGTATCTGGGCAACTACAGTACCTTTTATTTAGCGAGAAGAAAATAGAAGAATAAGAAAGAGAGAAAACATTTTGTTAACATGGGGAGCGGTGACTGGCTTTCAAAAGTTGGTGCTGTACAACGTGACCAGGTGGGAATAGGCTACTAAGTGACTGTGAATGAAGATTTGTTTATCAAGACCAGTCCCCATGCTTGTCTCAGAGCAGCACGAAACGGTGCTGAAATAGTTGACCACACACGGGTTGGCTATTGCTTCAAATCCTATTATAACAACTGGATGACTTTGGGATTTGTAGCCTTCATTGGCCTACTTTATTCTTAAAAGAACTCCAGCACAGAGAAGAGAAAGGAACCATAAATAATTAAACAATAAAGCGAATGAATTCACAAATGCATTTGACTGTTTTTAATATTGGCCGTCAACCACAGCTTCTACCGTGGTATTCCATTTCCAGCGAGACTATTCAAGCCATCGACTCACTGATGGTTGAAGATGATGAGTGATTGGCAAAGACAATCGGGAATCTCCAGGCATCACCGCACAACATCAACATCGCTCATATCACAGTTGAAGAAACTTGAGTGGACTTATGGAAAGGCTCTGTAAGACATTTTATATATACACCACCGTTCAAAAGTTTGACATTTCCTTGTTTTTTAAAGAAAAGCTTTTTTTTTGTCCATTAAAATAACATAAAATTGATCAGAAATACAGTGTAGACATTGTTAATGTTGTAAATGACTATTGTAGCTGGAAATATCTACAGTGGGGCAAAAAAGTCTTTAGTCAGCCACCAATTGTGCAAGTTCTCTCACTTAAAAAGATGAGAGAGGCCTGTAATTTTCATCATAGGTACACTTCAACTATGACAGACAAAATGAGGAACAAAAATCCAGAAAATCACATTGTAGGATTTTTAATGAATTTATTTGCAAATTATGGTGGAAAATAAGTATTTGGTCACATACAAACAAGCAAGATTTCTGGCTCTCACAGACCTGGAACTTCTTCTTTAAGAGGCTCCTCTGTCCTCCACTCGTTACCTGTATTAATGGCACCTGTTTGAACTTGTTATCAGTATAAAGACACCTGTCCACAACCTCAAACAGTCACACTCCAAACTCCACTATGGCCAAGACCAAAGAGCTGTCAAAGGACACCAGAAACAAAATTGTAGACCTGCACCAGGTTGGGAAGACTGAATCTGCAATAGGTAAGCAGCTTGGTTTGAAGAAATCAACTGTGGGAGCAATTATTAGGAAATGGAAGACATACAAGACCCTGATAATCTTCCTCGATCTGGGGCTCCACGCAAGATCTCACCCGTGGGGTCAAAATGATCACAAGAACGGTGAGCAAAAATCCCAGAACCACACTGGGGACCTAGTGAATGACCTGCAGAGAGCTGGGACCAAAGTAACAAAGCCTACCATCAGTAACACACTCGCCGCCAGGGACTCAAATCCTGCAGTGCCAGACGTGTCTCCTGCTTAAGCCAGTACATGTTCAGGCCCGTCTGAAGTTTGCTAGAGAGCATTTGGATGATCCAGATGAGGATTGGGAGAATGTCATATGGTCAGATGAAACCAAAATATAACTTTTTGGTAAAAACTCAACTCGTCGTGTTTGGAGGACAAAGAATGTTGAGTTGCATCCAAAGAACACCATACCTACTGTGAAGCATGGGGGTGGAAACATCATGCTTTGGGGCTGTTTTTCTGCAAAGGGACCAGGACGACTGATCCGTGTAAAGGAAAGAATGAATGGGGCCATGTATCGTGAGATTGAGTGAAAACCTCCTTCCATCAGCAAGGGCATTGAAGATGAAACGTGGCTGGGTCTTTCAGCATGACAATGATCCCAAACACACCGCCGAACGGAAGGAGTGGCTTCGTAGAAGCATTTCAAGGTCCTGGAGTGGCCTAGCCAGTCTCCAGATCTCAACCCCATAGAAAATCTTTGGAGGGAGTTGAAAGTCCGTGTTGCCCAGGACAGGGATTTGAGTGATGGCGGGGGTAATGGGAATGTTGACATCCTCGCGAATGGTATGAATGTCGGCGGACTCTGTCTCCGGCAATTGTACGCCTAGTCACGATGACTTATCCTTGTCCTCTTTCTCAAATTTCTTCCGCTGCAGTACATCTCTTATTAGAGCTTCTATATTGTTTCGTTTAACGTTTAGATCGTTGTTGAACTTTGTTGCTCTTGTTAAGCTTGTGTCCTGACCCTTTGTGAGGGTTAAGTGCAGGGACAGGAAGCCAGGTCGATCTCTACAGGACATGTTAGGTTGGGGATCCTCATCATAGCCATCTTGACTGCGGTGGTTATCGGTGTGGTGGTTATTTGGTAGCCACCCCCTTTGTGCATCATCTTTTACCGCACCTGTTCCTGATGCCACACCTTCCAATTGGAGTTGTTCCCACCCAAGCCCGAAAATTTTCGATACTTCAAATGCTGTGCTCGCAAGCTCTTGGAGTGTCGAGATCGGCAAACCAACGTGGGCAGTAGGGCCCAAGTAGTTAATGAAGTTGGGAGACATGTTTGACAGCAACAGTTGTTTGAATGGTAATAGTTATTCCATTCCTCTTTCATTGAACATGCCAAAGTAAGCTGAACGAAGCCTATGATAGTAGCTTTGTGGGTGTTAATTTCAAGCTTGTTTGATATTGTTAGCCAAAGAGCTATTGTGTTTGCGGAGTCGCAAAACCACTGAATTCTATTTTCAAATCCGTGGCAAGTTTAGCGTAGTCATTTTGCACGTGTTTCTCTTTTAGACGGATGAACCTTGTCACGTCTGTTGGACGTTCGCTTCAACATGTAGAGCCTGTCGGCATTCGTAGCATTTGGGTAGCCATCCAAGGCGTCCTCAATGTCTGCTAAGAACGTCTCGGCGTCGTTTGGTTTACATGGGATGGGGTCAAAGATGCGGAAGCTTTAGCCGATTTTGTCAAGACGTTCCCTTCCAAGTGCGCGGGGAACATCTGCACCGTCCTGTGGGGACTTGTGGGTCGAAAGGCCAAGAGGAAAAGCCAAGCTTTGGTTGTGTTGGCGAGGAGGCGCCATGTCACTGTGGGCCAAATTGGCCAAGAGGAAGAGACTGAGGGACCCCTAAGTGAGGTGGTCTAAAATCTCCTGTTGTCTACATTCCCTCATTCCCTGAGCTCTGGTTGTGAGCTAGGTTGCTTGGTTCGGTAGTCCCGCGATAGCTCGTGACTGTTCTGGAGTTCCTCCAGATGATACCTAAGGGTGGTATTCTGCTGCATCACAGAGTCCACCTGGGAGATGAGGTTGTTTATCTTAGACACGTAGGTGTCGCACTTGCTCCGTTCGGCCTCATACTTATCGGTCATGGTTTGCAGGAGAGGTCTCAAGTGTGGAGTGAGAGATGCAGTGATGAGATGACCTCTAAACAAAAGGAGGACAGGTTTTCCAACTTTCTCACCTGGTCTTTCTCATCCTTCATTAAATCAGTGACTTCAAGGAGTTCTGCTGTTTTGTCATCCAACTTGGTCATTGTGTTCATTAACTGATCGTCTTTGGTCTGCAGCTTTTGGAAGAGAACATTATTGCTTTGAGTGGTTTCATTCAAAACTGTTTGCAGGGCATCAAGTTGCTCACCCATTTTTAGCTAGCTCGTCAAATTCATCAAGTTTTGCGTGGACTTATTTTTGGATAAAACGAGTTGTCCCTGTAGAATACGGACTTGGTCAAGAGTTTGTTTGCGTTCTTTGTCATAAGTGTTAACCAGATCTTTCAACTGATCTGTTCTCACACGCAGTTCCACAGCTAGCAGTAGCTTGTCTTTTTCGGCTCTTATCACTAACTTCCTGGTTCTCTCCACCTGTCCGTGAACTCCACAGCTTCCTGCTTGTGCCTCTGCTGGGCACTGAGGTATTGGACCACTGTCCATCTCTGTTGGTGGGCACAGTTTAGGGCTAAACTGGAGAGAACCTTCACAAGACCTGTGCCTGATGGTCTATTTTGGAGAGCGTCTGTTGCAATTTCTGAATTTTTTTTGCTTATGACATAGAAATCTAATATTCTCATCCCCTCGGCATAGTTAGGGTTTGCATCGCTGCTGAGGTCAGCGATCAATCTTTCCGTGGGTGAGGGTTCACTTAGAGGGGAAATGGGTGGCAACCCATCTGATAGCTTGCTCATTGTTATGATTATCAGTTATTTCAATTTATGTAAAGTTAGGGTTTTGAGTTGGAAGCTGCAAACAAGATTTAAATCAGTTTATAAACATCAATGAATCATAAAGACTGGGGCAGTAATGTGGGAGTTGGGCTAATAATGAACTTACAAATGCAAATTTAATTGATAAATCAATGTTAATGATAAATCAAACCTGTATAGGCTATTTGGGAATTAAACTGTAATTAACCTGAAAGCATTGCTGTATCTAAGTTAATGTGGAAAAGATTAACAATGTCTCATTGGTTGGAACAAGTCAGTTTGTGTATTATCCCAATACATGACCTATAAAAGGTAGTATGGCAATTTAATGTATTTATTAAATTGAACAAGACAATGATATCCAATCAGTTGAGATTGGTTGGATACCATACAGTGTAACCTGAATAAATTAAAAACAATTACTGCCGATTCTTCACCACCAGAGGTCACTGATAGCACAAGCTGAAATCACACGGGATTTCACTTTGAACAAAGGGGAAAACAAAAAAGGCTGCTCCCCTTTGTTAGTTTAGCATCTGGTGCAATGCTTAGCTTCACTTGTGCGGGAATTCCACTTCCCAGCACAAGGAAAGTTCCCTCCTTCAAGAGAACGGGTTTACTAAGTGACGTCTCACGTTAAACCTTTTCGGCGTAGTTTGGATTTCTAAGCTAGCAATGTTTCCGGACTAAATAAATACCCATCTTAAGCTCTCCACATTACCAAAACCTGAGGTATAGAGACTTCGCTCAAACAAATAGATCTACTCAAATTTACGTAATGGCCGGCTCATATGTCCTCTGCTCTAGAAATTACTTATGACCTAGTCTTCTCGCTCCTGACTGCTATAGACAGAAATAACACTACGTTGTGGCCCAAAGAGTCTAATCCTTTCGATTACCTAAACATCGGCCGGTTCATATGCCCTGGCTCGTAGTTTTCGTTAAATCCCCTACAAACTGTCTTTCGTCAGATATACAACCAGGAGTGGTTCTCTCCCTACCAGTATATGGGTGAAAAGGAAACAACCACACACACGCCCTTCTCAGCAATAATCCTGTCTATAGCTATTATTGGGGTTTCCGTAACTTGCTACACATGGTATGGAATGAATTCAAAAGTGAGGACCTAATTTTCTTAGATTCCTCGCAGGGGGCACCAAATATGTCATAACGTTGGTATCATAAATGTGAGGACTACTGTTTATCGAATAATTAACTGTTTATAATTACGTGATTCAATTTACACAGTTAATAATTAACTCAGTAACCTGGAGCACCATGGGAAAAGTTTGTTTAATGAGTTTCAGTTTCCCAAATTAACTCAAAGAATATCGATTTTACAGCAGTTAATTAATTTCCTCTACAGTCTCATTCTGAAAGTCGCAGAATTCATAAATTATTTATTTACTAGCAAGCTAAATTATAATATAAGATACACAAACACACAGTCTAGGCTATTGTTTAGAACTTAGTACAATGAAACAGGTCCCTTGCAGACCAACACAATATGACAAGTGTTACACAAGATGGGGATTTAGAAAGAGTGCACTAGAGAAAAGCACACTTGGATACATTTGTAAATTATGCTTAGGGCTAAACTAACACCTTGCCCCGAACTGCTGCTCTTATGGGTGAGAGATATGATGTAATTACTTGTTGAAGGTCTCTGTTGGGGTATCTCTTTGTGGACCGAGTTCCACCACCTCTGATGGCGGCACCTCCTTCGTTACCGGGTGAAAGTCTCTGATTGTCCACACGATGTCAGTGTCCTTTCTCTTAGTGGTCTGTTTCCTTGCCCTTGATCTGTAAGAGGGGTCTTCTGAGGACAACTAATTAGCCCTGTAGATTGTTCCAGTGTGGGAATGAAAGCAGTGTAGACACATGATTCCTTGGAGAGAATAACTGGGTGGTCCTGCTTGAATTCACCTTTTTAGATACAGATACTCAACCGTAGCATTGATTGTTAAGAGGTTTCTTTGTCTTCTTCAACCTCGTGTTTTGGGGTTGCGACTTTCTTAGAGCACGCGGCAGCTGTGGTCCATTTTAGTCTGTATGTAAATTCTTAACACACGTTTTATTCCCCAGGGTAGAAAGGGCATATCCGTCTTCATGACAAGTTGTCTGGGGCTTATCTAGTTACGAGGCAAACGTTATAACGTTGTCATTTAACAACATGACAAAAACAATATACATTTTCATATTCCATCAGTTGTTGTTGCCACCATTTTGTCTGATGAAATATATTGTCCCAAAGTCCATTTATTGCATATTTCCATTCTGGGGTAGATTCTCCATAGGGCCGACAGAAACATTAAAATCCTCCACACAGAGGACAAAGGATTTTGTCTGCTGCCTTAAGATTTACAATGGGCGTGAGGTGTCATTGTAACCTGAATAAATCAATCCTCTATCCCTCTGGTGGGAGTAAGAGATGTTTCTGTAGGCCTGTGATTCACTGTAACCTGACGCAAACAGGCCAGCCATGACAACATTTAATTAAACCAATTTAACTAAAGACCAGTTGAACAAGATTTAGCAACGTTTAGGATGAGAGTGATAGACTTATGTTGTCTGGCACACCCTGGCAATGTGGGATTGTTGCCAACAGCAAAGAAACTTCCCCTAATGTATCCTGGAAAGAGACCATTTGGCAGTGGAGGACTCACTCAAATTATGTGAAAGGGACACAGTATTCTAACACAGGTAACAAGTTATATACTTGATGTGGACATCAATTCAGAGGCAAACTATGTGAAGGTGTCTAGGAGTCATTAATAGGTAATACCACACACAACATGAAAGAGAGACACCTTGAGAGCATCATGCCAAACAGGAAGTGTAAAGAAGAGTGTTTCCTTGAAAGACAGGGAAGGAGAGGAGGGTGTCAGCTAAGGTCCAAGCATTCTGATATGTTCTCTCCAGTTGTCCCTCAAACAGGCCTGTAGGTGCCAACCTACATACCATCTGAGTGAGTGAACTGTCAGGGTGGCAGAGAGAGAGCAATAATCAATACTGTTCTAGTGTCAGATTGCGCGGTAGGGTAGAAATATATTTAAACAAGCTAAGCGTCAGTATAGAGACAAAGTAGCGCCGCAATTCAACGGCTCAGACACGAGACGTCTGTGGCAGGGTCTACAGTCAAACACGGATTACAAAAAGAAAACCAGCCTGGTCGTGGACACCGACATCTTGCTCCCAGACAAACTAAACTTCTTTGCTCGCTTTGAGGACAATACAGTGCCACTGACACGGCCCACTACCAAAACCTGCAGGCTCTCCTTCACCGCAGCCAACGCGAGTAAAATATTTAAACGTGTTAAACCTTGCAAGGCTGCCGGGCCAGACGGCATCCCTAGCCACGTCCTCAGAGCATTTGCAGACCAGTTGGCTGGTGTGTTTACGGACATTCAATCAACCCCTATCCCAGTCTGCTGTTTCCACATGCTTCAAGAGGGCCACCATTGTTCCTGTTCCCAACAAAGCTAAGGTAACTGAGCTAAACTACTATTGCCCCGTAGCACTCACTTCCGTCATCATTAAGTTATTTTGAAAGACTGGTCAAGGATCATATCACTGCCACCCTACCTGACACCCTAGACCCACTCCAATAGGTCCACAGACATTGCAATTACACTGCCCTAACCCATCTGGACAAGAGGAATACCTATGTAAGAATGCTGATCATCGATTACAGCTCAGCATTTACCACCATAGTACCCTCCAAACTTGGCATTAAGCTCGACCCCGCCCTGTGCAACTGGGTCCTGGACTGACGGGCCGCCCCCAGGTGGTGAGAGTAGGAAACAACATCTCCACCCCGTTGATCCTCAACACTGGGGCCCCACAAGGGTGTGTTCTCAGCCCTCTCCTGTACTCCGTTCACCCATGACTGCGTGGCCATGCACACCTCCAACTCAATCATCAAGTATGCAGACGACACGACAGTGGTAGGCTTGATTACCAACAATGATGAGATGGCCTACAGGGAGGAGGTGAGGGCCCTCGGAGTGTGGTGTCAGGAAAATAACATCACACTCAACATCAACAAAACAGATGATCGTGGACTTCAGGAAACCGCAGAGGGAGCCTATCCACATCGACGGGACAGTAGTGGAGAAGGTGGAAAGTTTACATTATGGACAAACCCACACAGACAGCGTGGTGAAGGCACAACAGCGCCTCTTCAACCTCAGGAGGCTGAAGAAATGTGTCTTGTCACCAAAAACACTAAAGAACTTCTACAGATTCACATCGAGAGCATCCAGTTGGGCTGTACCACCAACCTGGTACGGCAACTGCTCCGCCCACAACCGTAAGGCTCTCCAGGGTAGTGAGGTCTGCACAACGCATCACCGGGGGCAAGCTACCTTCCCTCCAGGACATCTACACCACCCGATGTCACAGGAAGGCCAAAAAGATCATCAAGGACAACAACCACCCGAGTCACTGCCTGTTCACCCGCTATCATCCAGAAGGCGAGGTCAGTACAGGTGCAGCAAAGCTGGAACCGAGAGACTGAAAAACAGCTTCGAAGGCCATCAGACTGTTAAACAGCCATCACTAACATTGAGTGGCTGCTGCCAACATACTGACTTAAATCTCTAGCCACTTCAATAATACAAAATTGGATGTAATAAATATATCACTAGTCACTTTAAACAATGCCACTTTATATAATGTTAACATACCCTACATTACTCATCTCCTATGTATCTACTGCATCTTGCCTATACTGTTCGGCCATCGCTCATCCATATATATGTACTCTTAATCATACCTTTACACTTGTGTGTGTATAAGGTAGTTGTTGTGAAATTGTTAGATATTCCTGCACGGTCAGAACTAGAAGCACAAGCATTTCGCTACACTCGCATTAACATGTGAATGTGATCAATAAATTTGATAGATATCCAAACTTAGTCATGGGGCCAGGCTTTTTGCTTCTCATCAGGGTGTTGGAGGAAGTAGTGTAGGACCTTGAGCTTCTGATAGGGAGGAGTGACTGGACTGTGAATGAGAGAGGCAGAGAGCATGGGGGGAAAAAAAATCTGAAATTAAGTAATATCAGACTTTCTCTGTATCATTGATCGGACCCCCTGAAAGGTTGTTGGTATACGCTCAGAAGTTATCCAATTGTAGCAATTCACATAGTATCCTTACCATTATGCCTTTTCTACATCTGCCTTTCAGTAAGCAGGAAAGGTTTGTGAATTATACTCACACCAATAAAAAGGCTGTAACTGAATGAAGTTCATGAAGATCTACTCAGATGCCATACTGTGTCCTCTCCTGCAAACACATTCTGAACCCCCACACATACACAAATCAGCATTGACTGTAGTTTAACTGGATATTGTTGTATGGAATGTGTAGGAAATAGCTATGCAAAGGGCCAGATAGGTAACCATTTACAGTAACTACAGTTAATTAGCCTACTCAGTCAATAAGCACCAGCCAGTCGATCTAGCTAGCTACAGAACGTAATGTAGAAATCTCACCTTTCTGCAACAGGTACCTCTGGCCGGGCCGCTTCATCTTGTAGCAGGTTCAGGGACTAACGTTAACTTACTTCAACTAGGTACCTACTACTAGTTAGCATGACTATAGGCAGTAGCCCAGTAGGGATAGCTAGTTAGCAGTAACATTAGCCAGCTAACGTTGTGGAGTTTGTTCTATTGGCATGCTAACATCATGTTAAGTTAAGAATCTTAGCTAACATTACTTTTTTATTTATTTTCCAGTCACACAAATGTCTAATCTTTCTCTGCTCATATTGCAGCTCAACCCAGACTGTAAACACACCCGCTATGCACCTTGAATATTATATTAGGGGGCAAATACTTCCAGGTATGAACAAAAAGAAAGATACATTTTGTTGTTATTTGGTTTCTGTTACTCAATGCCTAATTTGGAAACCATAAACGAGGAATAAAGTTGATATCCAATTTTCTTTTTGGCTTTCAACTAGAAAAATGATAACGATAAAACGATTCATTCTCTCATGTTTGGCCTTGCCAAGATGAAAGAAAATAGGAATTATCCATAAGCACACTGACCGATTTGCACTAAACAATTTCATGTCAGAAAAATCAGGTAGAAAATGTGGCTTATGGTTAGCCTCATATGCATTATCTACTGGTATAAATATGGCTGCATTATGATAAGCTGCAAAATGTGTTCACATGGCTGATATCCTGAGACAGAGTGACAATCAAATAAAACCCGATTGGAGAGCTCACAACTGGACAAAAAAGGTACTGTTCATTCGAGAAAGCAACACAGAAAAATGTTTAGGGGCTCCCGAGTGGCACAGCTGTCTAAGGCACTGCATCTCAGCGCTAGAGGCTTCACTACAGGCCCTGGTTTGATTCCAGGCTGTATCACAACCGGCAGTGATTGGGAGTCCCATAGGGTGGCGCACAGTTGGCCCAGCGTCGTCTGGGTTTGGCCGGTGTAGGCCATCATTGTAAAAGAATGTGTTCCTAACTGACTTGCCTATTTAAAGAAATGTTAAATAAAAATTGAGATTCCGTTCACATCTTTTTACTGCAGAATTGTGATCAATTAACTTTGACACTAGTTCATCTTGAATAAATGTTTAAGTTTTCAATTAAAACAAGTTTAAACACTTCACTTAATCAAAATAATTTCAAAACCTCTTCATATCTGAGGACGATATTAATTAATTATAAAAGAAATTACAATCAGACAGCCCTGTCTAACGTCTCTGTCTTGATAGTTTTCCTCTAGGGACTAAAACTGGAGAATATTTTCATAATGTCATCTCACAACCTGACCTATCTAATTAGTACACCTACCTTCATTTCTGACAGCTGGAGCAGAAAATCCTTCCACCCTCTTCCATTGCTATAAATGCATTTGGAGCATGAGTTTAATTTATAATGATAAGTAGGCCTACATCAACAAGCTAACATGAAGTTAAATAGCTGATGATTTTTTTTACATCTTCAAAATGTAAAAACTAACTATGTAGTTACTTTCTTGAACAGGTTCACGCCTACATCCACAAAGCAGACAATCTTCTGGAGCAAAGAGTTGTCAAGCAGAGGCACCGCTTCTGGTCAAAGCCTGCTGGAGAAGGACCTCCATCTCCAGCAGGCCCTGGACCACAGGCCCTGGACCTTTAATGGCCAGAACTTAGTTAGGGAAAAGGTACCGTTTAGGGAATAGTACCTGTAATCCCATTCCAATTTCTGTACTGAAGTGCCCACGCACTAAACAGGCTCAGAAGACTTAAGACAATTTGAGACCCAACGCAGGAGATGAGAAGCAGGTACAGGGAGTGAACTGTTTAATACAGACGGACATGCAACGGAACACAGACAGCATCTGGACATAAACAACAAATAATGCTACTACAAGGAACAGACATACACTTAGGTTGGAGTCATTAAAACTCATTTTTTAACCAGCACAAATTTCTTTTTAACAAACTAAAGTTTTGGCAAGTCAGTTAGGACATCTACTTTGTGCATGACAAGTAATTTTTCCAACAATTGTTAACTGACAGATTATTTCACTGTATCCCAATTCCAGTGGGTCAGAAGTTTACATACACTAAGTTGACTGTGCCTTTAAACACCTCGGAAAATCCAAGAAAATTGTTATGGCTTTAGAAGCTCCTGATAAAATATGCAAATTAGCCTATTTTAAGTCAATTGGAGGTGTACCTGTGGATGTATTTCAATGCCTACCTTCAAACTCAATGCATCTTTGCTTGACATCATGGGAAAATCCCCCCCCAAAAAAATTCAGCCAAGACCTCAGAAATATATCATAGACCTCCACAAGTCTGGTTCATCCTTGGGAGCAATTTCCAAAACGCCTGAAGGTGCCACATTCTTCTGTAGAAACAACTGTACAGTCGTGGCCAAAAGTTGAGAATGACACAAATATTAATTTCCAAAGTTTGCTGCTTGTGTCTTTAGATATTTTTGTCAGATGTTACTATGGAATACTGAAGTATAATTACAAGCATTTCATAAGCATCAAAGGCTTTTACTGACAATTACATGAATTTGATGCAAAGAGTCAATATTTGCAGTGTTGACCCCTCTTTTTCAAGACCTCTGCAATCCGCCCTGGCATGCTGTCAATTAACTTCTGGGCCACATCCTGACTGATGGCAGCCCATTCTTGCATAATCAGTGCTTGGAGTTTGTTTGTCCACAAGTTCTCAATGGGATTAAGGTCTGGGGAGTTTCCTGGCCATGGACCCAAAATATCAATGTTTTGTTCCCAGAGCCACTTTTGCCTTATGGCAAGGTGCTCCATTATGCTGGAAAATGCATTATTCGTCACCAAACTGTTCCTGGATGGTTGGGAGAAGTTGCTCTCTGAGGATGTGTTGGTACCATTCTTTATTCATGGCTGTGTTCTTAAGCAAAATTGTTAGTGAGCCCACTCCCTTGGCTGAGAAGCAACCCCACACATGAATGGTCTCAGGATGCTTTACTGTTGACATGACACAGGACTGATGGTAGCGCTCACCTTGTCTTCTCCGGACAAGCTTTTTTCCAGATGCCCCAAACAATCAGAAAGGGGATTCAGAGAAAATGACTTTACCCCAGTCCTCAGCCATCCCTGTACCTTTTGCAGAATATCAGTCTGTCCCTGATGTTTTTCCTGGAGAGAAGTGGCTTCTTTGCGGCCCTTCTTGACACAAGGCCATCCTCCAAAAGTCTTCGCCTCACTGTGCGTGCAGATGCACTCACACCTGCCTGCTGCCATTCCTGAGCAAGCTCTGTACTGGTGGTGCCCCGATCCCGCAGCTGAATCAACTTTAGGAGACAGTCCTGGCGCTTGGACATTCTTGGTTGATTTAGGTGCAATCTTACTGGCAGCAATATCCTTGCCTGTGAAGCCCTTTTTGTGATAAGCAATGATGACGGCACGTGTTTCCTTGCAGGAAACCATGGTTGACAGGGGAAGAACAATGATTCCAAGCACCACCCTCCTTTTGAAGCTTCCAGTCTGTTACTCGAACTCAATCAGCATGACAGAGTGATCTCCAGCCTTGTCCTCAACACTCACACCTGTGTAAACGAGAGAATCACTGACATGTCAGCTGGTTCTTTTGTGACAGGGCTGAAATGCAGTGGACATGTTTTTGGGGGGGATTCAGTTAATTTGCATGGCAAAGAGGGACTTCGCAATTCATCTGATCACTCTTCATAACATCCTGGAGTATATGCAAATTGCCATCATACAAACTGAGGCAGCAGACTGAAAATTAATTTGTGTCATTCTCAAAACTTTGTCACGACTGTACAGAACACCATCCCAACCGTGAAGCACGGGGGTAGCAGCATCATGTTGTGAGGGTGCTTTGCTGCAGGAGGGACTGGTGCACTTCAAAATATATGGCATCATGAGGAAAATTCTGTGTATATATTGAAGCAACATCTCAAGACAGTCAGGAAGTTAAAGCTTGGTCGCAAATATGTCTTCCAAAATGGACAATGACCCCAGGCAAAATGGCTTAAGGACAACAAAGTCAAGGTATTGAGTGGCCATCAAAGCTCTGACCTCAATCCTATAGAAAATGTGGGCATAATTGAAAAAGCTTGTACAATAAAGGAGGCCTACAAACCTGACTTGGTTACACCAGCTCTGTCAGGGGGAATAGGCCAAAATTCACCCAACTTATTGTGAGAAGCTTGTGAAAGGCTAACCGAAACATTAGACACAAGTTAAATAATTTAAAGGCAATGCTACCAAATACTGATTGAGTGTATTTAAACTTCTGACCAACTGGGAATGTGATGAAAGAAAAAGCTGAAATAAATAATTCTATACTCTGACATTTCACATTCTTAAAATAAAGTGGTGATCCTAACTGACCTAAGACAGGGAATTTGTACTAGGATTAAAATGTCAGGAATTGTGAAAAACTGAGTTTAAAAGTATTTGGCTAAGGTGTATGTAAACTTCCAACTTCAACTGTCTACACAGGGGCAATCAACAAAGTGAGGTGAGTCCAATGAGAGCAGCTGCACGTAATGACAGTAGCCGGTGCTTATGATGACAGGTATTCTGGCGCCCTCAAGGGGGAGCGGGCGTGACACTTAGAGCACAGCATCTGCAACATAAACAAGCATAATGACACTAACTCAAGACCAAATTAGCAACCTGAATGAGGAACCCCACCTCAACAAGAAAGGACAGACATCTTCCTTTGTTCTCATCCACGCAGCCTGAACAATCAAGAAGCCACAGACGATCACAGACAGATAATTTAATGTTCAGGATCTCCTGGTCTTCAATTCCCTACCTTTTGATGATCATTCTCATTACATATTTTGATTAGCATTGATTGTGTAAATCAATTGTTTGTCTTATTTCTGGTAAAGACTTCCAATTCATTCTCAAAGAATTCATACCTTGAGAATAATCAATTTAGTACTATTATAAATTGTAGTCAGTTATTACTAAATAACTATAAAGTCAGGCCTTAGAACATTTTGTCCAATAACTGGACTTGTGCCCCATTAAGTGTACATACTAATTTACACCTTCAAAATGTAGTCCTTTAGACTGAGTCAGATCATTCACAAAGGAACATTCTAAATTCTCAAATGCAAGACTGAGACAAGTATCACATGTATAACATGAGGGAAATTAGGCATTCAAAACAAAAGATTCTTAGTCAAACATTCTAGCCTCCACATGCAAAGGAAAAAATAAATGTCTGATTATCAGTCCTGACAAAAGAATGGATTTAATGTACAAACTAGAGCCCTTGCTGTGGTACCTATTCAGAAAATAATCAATTCTGAGGTCTAGTCAAATATAAATTTGCGGTAAAGTAACCAGGGATAAACATTAAGCTAGCCTGACGCAAGTAATTTTCAGCACCAATTTTGGACCCGGGCTAATACGAATTGTGATTTACTAGCCCAGCGCCCAAAATTCTGAAGTTACAAAATTGAAAGTAACCTTACTGTAGCATCTCTAGACCGCTTAGTTTCCTCCAGTTGTTGGTTAAAGAAAGTCAGGCTGATGTGACACAGGGATACGGTATATCTATCATACCTGGAAGATTATGGCTGTCGTGGTTGTCTGGTGGTACCCATCTTAATCAGCCTCTGGCCCTGTATCTTTCAGCCTGTCAGTCTTGTTGTTCTTCAGACCCTTGTGCAGCCATTCTGTAAATGTTTGATGACGGAAGGGTGAGAGTGGAAACTGGTCTATCTTTACTAACTATAATAATAGCTCTGGGTGACCCATCATCTCCACACATAAATCACAGACAGATAAAGTATATAAAATGAGAACCATGTGCTGTACTATGGACATTCACACTGTTACGCACACCTCTTGGAGGAGAGAACACAATTTACCTAACTAGCACCACCTGGCACACTAACCAAAATACAGGGGATGCTCCACCCAGGTCTTACCTAGTGTGCATTCACATAGTATATACTATGAGTATATGTATGCCCGCAGGCCTCTTGCCTAAGCACTCCCAAGGTGCCTTCCCCTACCCCCCTGGGAACAAAAAAAGAATTACAACTGTAAAGTGAACAATTTCCATAAACAAAAAAACACAGTCCTTTTGACATACATCTACAGGACCAGCTACAAAATACTTTACAACAATTATACAGCCCAACAACACAAACACAGGACATACCAAGAAGCTCTCTCCTCCTAACAAAGGAACACTGGCTTATAAAGCTGCAGAAGGGGTCGATAATTGATGACAGCTGTATCCCCTGACGAGAGGGCGGGATCAGAGCTCCAATTAGCAATGGGGCCGACCAAACAGCTGCTTTAGACTTCAGGAAGCCATTTCCTGAAATACACACATAAACACATACAAACCCACAACAACACAGAAACTGGGGAATGTAACACACACATACAGCAATGCAGGACGGACGGACGCACGCACGCACGCACGTACGCACACACAAAACAATGACTGAATCTTAATTTTAAACACAAATAAACTCACGAGCACAGACTATCCATACCCATACTATCGTACTATGCCATAGAATGGACATTCAATCAATACCTTCACCTGCTCTGAAACCTAGAAGTAGTAGTTTCTCTTGCTCTGAAGTTGTCAATGTGTTCAGAGTGTCCCTGGTTCGAGCCCAAGTTGGGGCATTCAATTGTTCAAAACTCTTAACTCATGCTGAAGAGGGAGGCTGCCTCGGTTGGTGCTAGCATTTGCGCAGATTAAATACAGAATGCTGATTAAGGTGTTAATTTGAAAGATTGCTCAGAAAACCAGGGGCCTCATTTATCAATCATGCGTATCATCCTTTCCACGCAAAGTTTACGATTTTTATGAATATTTGCTTGAGAGTGGCACAGCCATGACCATGCATACACACAGTGCCAAGTGATGGAATAAAGGAACTGCTTGTCAAGCCTACAGGTAAAATATACAGTGTCTTCAGAAAGTATTCACACCCCTTCACTTTTTCCACATTTTGTTGTGTTACAAAGTGGAATTTTTGGGAAAATAAAACACTAACGTCTCTTGATTAGATACGTTTTCAACCCCCTGAGTCAATACATGTTAGAATCACATTTTGCAGTGATTACAGCTGTGAGTCTTTCTGGTTAAGTCGTTATGATCTTTGCACACCTGGATTGTACAATATTTGCCCATAATTATTTTTTTAATTCTTCAAGCTCTGTCTACGTAAGGACAGACGCTGGGAGACGAGAAGAAAGTACAGGGAGTGAAGATTTAAAGGATAAACGGACATGAAACAATGATGGGCAGCCTGGCGCCCTCGAGCGCCAGAGAGGGGGAGCGGGCGCAGGCGTGATAGTCTAGTTGGTTGTTGATCATTGCTAGACAGCTATGTTCAAGTCTGGACATATTTTAACTAGGCCACTCAGGAACATTCAATGTAGTCTTGGTAAGAAACTCCAGTGTATATTTGGCTTTGTGTTTTAGGTAATTGTCCTGCTGAACAGTGAATTTGTCTCCCAGTGTCTGGTGGAAAACAGACTGAACCAAGTTTTCAACAATTTTGTCTGTGCTTAGTTCTATTTCTGTTTATTTTTACCCCAAAAACTTCCCTAGTCCTTGCCGATGACAAGCATACCCACAACATGATGCAGCCACCACCATGCTTGAAAATATGAAGAGTGGTACTCGGTGATGTTTTGTGTTGGATTTGCCCCAAACATAGTTCTGTGTATTCAGGAAAAAAAGTTAATTTCTTTGCTACATTTTTGCAGTGTTACTTTAGTGCCTTATTGCAAACAGGATGCATGTTTTGAAATATTTTTTTCTTCTGTACAGGCTTTTGTCACGCCTGCTTCATCCCTGTGTCAGCATTATTGTCGTTTCTGTTTCCCCTGTCCAGTCGCTGTCCGTATTCTCTTCCTGTCCATGGTTATTAAATGTTCACTCCCTGTACCTGCTTCTCGTCTCCAGCGTCGATCCTTACAGAATGCTGACACTACTATACGAAGCATCAGGGAGGTTTTGGGTTTTTGTTTTGTTGGTGACGTCGGGTTCGGGTGCCGCCGCCGATGGAACCGGGGGTGCCTCAGCTGACTCATCGGGCTTCCACGCCTTAGCTGGCTCGAGAGGTTTCCTTGCCCCGGTTGGGTCGGCAGGTTCCTATCCCACGTCATGCCTCAGCTGGCTCATCGGGCTCCCACGCCTCCGCTGGCTCGTCGGGCTCCCACGTCTCAGCTGGATCGTCAGACTCCCACGCCTCAGCTGGCTCGCCAGGATCCCATGCCTCTGCCGGCTTATCGGGCTTCTACGCCCCCAGCTGGCTTGTCCAGCGCCCATGCCTCGGCTGGCCCGTCAGGCTCGCCCAGGCGGGACATGGATTTAACGTAATGTTAACAAGGTACCCAAAAGTAGTTACAATTAATGTTTTCATTTTATTAGCTAAACAAAACTTGTTTAAACAGCGAAACTGTCACGGAAATCAGCCTTGTTTGTATAGCGATGATGAAAAGAACATAATTTAGTCCGTAATGATTTCCAAAGTTCTAACCATTAGGTCGTCACAGCGTTGATATAGCAACGGACGCAAATAGTTTATCGAATCCCATTGCGACGTAGGGGGAAGCACTATTTGGCCGGAGGACATTATTTAACAAGACAGACCGCACATTCTGAAATTGCGTTTTTGTGCCCAAAATTTTCATCAGTGGAATGTGATACAAAACATTGCAGGTATGCTTTAGGACCATGCGGACGCCTCCGAACTGTCAGGTAGGCTGTTTGGAGTATATCAGTCTGGATAAAAAAAATGTCATGTCCCCCCACTTCTAAAAAGTGTAACCACATCAGTGCATTTGATACGATAATAATCCATATAAAAGTACAGGGGCCTCATTTATCAATATTGCGTAGAAATTATTCTAAAATACTACTTACAAACGTAATATAGAATGCTCCTATGCATATAAAAGTGTGATTTATCAAACAATATAAGCACACATGTAAGAGAAAACCATTGATAAATACCAATTGATCTCAGCCTCAGTACAAGACCTTGGCTATTTAGTTTTGAAATTCCCCTAATGAACCATATATGGTCAAAATCATTAAATGGGATGGTATCAAACGCTTGGTGTCCATGTGGTTGATGCCATTCAATTGACTCCATTCCATCCATTATTATGAGCTGTCCTCCCCTCCCCTCAGCAGCCTCCACTGATATAGTTATATGTCTGTCATATTTAGGTGTATAGCCTACCTCAAGCTGGTCCCTAATGAACCATATATGGTCAAAATCATCCCTTTAAAGCCCGTGGGTAACATACAACGTCGCACCCCAAAACTGCTAAGAGAGAAAAAAAGAAATAGAGGTGCTAGTGTCAGAGATTGAGCACAACCAAAAGCGTTTATTTTGGCTCGGTCAATAAAAACAAAGCTACAAAGAGAGGACATGAGGTAGTTGCTTTAAGACAAATTAGTAGGCAACAGTCACCGATAAACCATCCATCCTCAACAACTCCCTCCCGTAGGCATATATGCCAACATTGCTGTTCTGCAGAATGAACAAGTCGTGCGTACCACCTGGCCTCCACGATAGATGTTATTACTGTAATCTTGTTTTGAATATTCGATGACGGTTGTTGACGTCAACTGCCTGTATTCAATAGACAGAGACGCTATGCTACTAGCCTCATGTCATGAATATGCATCGACAAATCGAGGCAATTTGGATATGAAAGTGTGTTTTCTCCCACCCAGTCTCTCAACTAGCAGTGATGGCCAAGCTCGTAAGATCCAGTGTCACGTGATATGGGTCAAGAGTTCACACAAATACTTCATTTCATTGGACGCTTTGGGTAAGCAACGGTTGAAGCTAACTAGCTAGCGACGTCTAAATGTTTACATTAATGTTGCCTTGCATTTTAGTGTGCAATCCCTAATTATAGAAATAAATCTGCATGAAAACCCAATGCAACAATATAGCTAATGCTATTTTATCATTCTTGCGGAAAATGTCTGCTTTAGTTCCAGTTTGAAATCCCCATCTTTCCCCCTCCGTGTTGTCTGCGTTGCCTGGCTAAATATATAACGTTATTTGCTTTCTTATATTTGGAGTTTTTCTGGGTGGTTATCAATGCCTTTTTCTGTTATGGAAAACATCTAGTGGCAAAGGCTATGCCCGCCAGCCTTCCTAGCTAGCTAGCATGCTAAATCATCATTCATCAAGTTCCTCAGTCATTTAATCCACGGCGCATTTTGTTGGTTGTTGCTGGCTACGTTACCTAATTAACGTTAGTTATCGAAACATATACACACAGGTTCACATTGGCTAGCTATTTTTTGCCAATTAACATGAGAAAAATAAGACAATGCTGCAAATAGTAATTTGTTCCCACATCCGATGATGCCTATATTTTTGTTACAGCCCGATGTAAAATTGTGACGAAAATTCAGACGTCAATGGAGTTGGGTAATGTTATGTTGGACATAGAGCAGGTCGTTCTGGGGGAAGAGGTGATGACCAGTGCCACAGCGTCCACCATCAAACCACAGACTGTTCCTGCTCTCCAACCCTGTAAGCACATATTTGCATTTGTATATTTCAGATAGTTGTTACTGCACTTGAAATTCAAACACATTATCTCCTCTTATTGCAGATCAGCATGACAGCCTACAGTGTTTTCAATGCTTCATTACATTTTGTAATGCCAAGGCCAAAGAGAGGCACATGAGGAAGAGCCATCGTGAGGAATACAAGCAGTCGCTCCAACAGGTACGGAATGGATAAAAGAAGTGCAAGAGGGTGAAATTGCCCCTAGATGCCAATCTTGGGTCATTTTAAAGATTTTAGTAATGGTTACGTTTAGAATTGGGGAGGGCAGGGGAGCTGATCGTAAATCTGTATGGTGAACCTATGGGAAACTTCACCCCAGAGCTGCAAAGCACACAGCTTAGCAGCAGGATGCTGTAGCCCTATATGCACAGAATATATAATGATGGACATTACATCTAACACTTAATTATTTGCTGTTTTGTGTTATTTTGCAGACCGATACGCTGTTCACCTGTTATGTGTGCGATCGTACCTTCTCCTCCTCTGAGGAGCTGACACAGCACCAGACCTCACACAGCCTGGAAGACAAGCCCTTCCGCTGCCCCCACTGCCAGGGAAGCTTCCGGACCTTCTCTGAGGTGATACAACGGTCTTTCAATGAAAGTTGTAAAGTCTTTTCTCTCTAATAACTTTTAGTTTTGTGAAAGGACCCCAGTAATCTCGGTTAACCCAGAACTAAAATCGTTCCCAATTTGGTCAGATGCTCGATTAGGTTTTGGGGGTAAACGTGTAAGAAAAGGAGATTTCCGGTTTGCAAAGTCTCCACCCTCTAAGCCAAAGCCTTCCCTTCTGATGTTTTCACCTGTGTTTATCATCTGTCGAAGCAGAGTAATTTAACCCTTTACACCCGTACCCAGGTTGAAAATGGCAGATTTGGGCACTGATAAACTATAAATGACGTCAGTGCTCTGGCTCTGCGCTTCACAGTGCTGTATGGCTTTTGACTGACAGCCATTCTGAACTTGAGCACCGCACACGGCAAGAAGTTGCTAATTGGGTAACTTTTGCTAATTTTTTGTTGTTTGAGTGAGGGAATTCTGTAAATATGAAGAAGACTCAATGTATTTTGAAAGATGAGACATTGAAGATTAAAATAAATACCACTTTGATGTCATGCAAGCCAAACACCTTTGAGTCCAAATGTGCACTTCACATTTCCATATCACAAAACTCATGTCATACAGTGTCAATGTTTAGAATCACTGTTTTTTGTACAGTTACAAGATGACATGGTGTCAACCTGGTTTGTTCTGAACAGAATGAGTCTGTTTGTCAACTGTGAAGAAAATTCACAGCAGAACACTCATCTGAAGGCACTCATGACTCCTTTCTATGCGCACCAAAATTCTGATCTGTTTCGCTGAATTGCCTTGTGAAAGCCTAACACAGACATCATATTTTATAACTTGGTTAGAGCGAATCCCCGAGCTGACAAGGTAAAAATCTGTTCTGTCCCTGAACAAGGCAGTTAACCCACTGTTCCCCGGTAGGCCGTCATTGTAAAAAGAATTTGTTCTTAACTGACTTGCCTAGTTAAATAAATGTTACATGTTGGCAATAAAACAAGCTTTTAAATGATGCCCACCTGACACAGATTACGATTTAAAATGGGCTGTTTTTGGATTGCATAAACAACAGTAATTGTGCGATGGCGGGGATGCAGGGCTGTTCCAAACAACACAAGTGTGCTCAGCTCAATAAAGCACCTTATATTTGAAGACTTCTTTAGCCTTGTGCACACTGCAGGCCATAATGCTCAAATATGTTTTGGAATACTGACTAGTTCCTCAGCTCAAAAATGCACCTTATATTTGAAGACTCTTCTTTAGCCTTGTTCACACAAGGCTCCAATAAGTTTTGTTTTTCAAATTCCGTTTTGGAATATTGACTGTCCAAACAGCAAGTTACAAGTGACCAAATCAGACGTGTGTTCAGGCATCAGTCATTTGCTGTCATGGCTGCACTTGTTGTCATAGTAACAACAGGTGTATGTACAGTGGTGTAGGCTGATTGGTGGTGGTGCTCGTGCTTCCTATCACTCAGAAGTTATGTAGCAACAATGCCTGCCATGGATATTTCCCGGTTGCTTTAAATGTTCAAAATCGTACTGTAAGAACACTATTTAAAGCCTCAAAGGATAAGATGATCCAACTTTCAAAATGAGTCCTTTTTGGCTAGTCATAGCAGTCAGCTATAGCTGTTTTAGCTTTCTAGCACATTCACTCATTTTGTTTGTAAACAATTAACAAGCTAGTTAGCTACAACCTCCATGTTCTTGTCAAACTGTCAACAGAGAGGGCAAATAACAGTTTTAAAAACCACTTGAGGGCAAATAAATCAGATTTGACCGTTCAGACACAAGTCGCATGGCCAGGTATCAGATTTGTATCTGACTTCAAACCACCAAGGAGGAAGGAAGACCAAAAAGGAGAGAGAATAACAGCCTCAAAGGCAAAAGCTTGTAGTGGAGAAGGGGAATAAGGATGAATAAAGATAAAGAACCGGGGGCTAGGCAGGTGTTCTGTAGTGCATCTGCCTTCTGTTGTCCATTGGTGCCTTGGTCCCCATGTTTGTTTCCTCAAGATGGCCTAAGCCTCTTATCATTTTTGTTTCTGTCTCTCATAGTTGACAGTCCACCGGCGACAGCTGTGCAAGGAGCGGCAGTGTGTGTGCAAGGAATGTGGCATGGTATTCCGGGGCCCAAACCAGTTACGCACCCACCGCCTCACCCAGCACCCCCAGCCACTGGAAGATGAGGATGATGACACCAAGACTCACCGTTGTGGCAAGTGTGGCCGCGGGTTTGAGGCGGAGGTGGATCTTGTGCTGCATCAGGAGAACTTTGCGGGTGATCAGCATTGCGATGCAAAGGTCCCAGCCAAAAAACGTGGCCGACCTCCCAAGAAAGTGTCTGAAGCTGAGGGAGAGGCAGCAAACGGGGAGAAGAGCGGAGAAGCTGAGGAGGGGGGAGAGGAGTCTGTGGCAAAAAGAGGGAAAGGACCGGGGCGACCCCCTAAGGAGGAGCTCCAAATTCCCTGTCCTGAAGCTGAGTGTGACCTCACCTTCTCCTCTGTTGCCCTTCTCCGGGCCCACAAGAAAGAGAAGCACGGGCGGCCACCTCAACCTCGCAAGGCTCACCCCTGCTCTGAGTGTGAAGAGAGCTATGCCCGGCTGGAGCAGCTCAAAGCCCACATGGCTAGGGCTCACAGCTCTGGCCGACACAACTGCCCCACCTGTGGCAAGAGCTTTAGCCGGGAGAGCAACCTAAAGGCACACCAGAAGACGCACACTGAGGGAGAAGAAGCAACAGACAAAGAAATGAGATAATCTTGGGAAAGGGAATATCATCATGAATAATGTATGTAATGGTTTAGGTTTTTGAAAATATAATTTTTGGTGAAACAGGCCTTGATGTGGGTGGGTTTTTTATGTTTAAGATGGGAATTTGGAATATGTGACATACCATTACACAAAAGCACTCAGTTGGATCATTAGATTGTTCCTGGTTGGTCCCACCGTGGTTTATTTTAAAGTGCTTTTAGAAAAACAATGTGCTGTGTATAAAACCCTTTATACAGATGTGTACATAATTGTGAATTACAACTGCCCCCCAGAGTGGGGATCTATTTGTTTCCATATTGCCCACATCTTTAAAAAATTATTATTTTGTATTCATATTACGGATGTAGAGCTAGTCTACCGATTTGCCTCAAATGTGAGAAGTTTTTGTAACTTATAGTATTGATTTTAGTAGGTAATCAATGGGTTTTATGGTTTATGATTCCTCTCATAATTTAGTTTGTTCCTGTTAAGGTATCTTCTGATCATGTAAATTTATATTGGTCTGGAGAATCCATTGTTCTGTGAAGGATGTCATTGTTGTATTCAGGTGATCTTGTACTTTTTTTCATCCACAATGAAATAGTAATGGCATTAAACTAAGGAGTGATTTAAATTGCAGTCTGTAATTCAATGGGAATTTAAGGTTATGGGAAATGAATAAGATTGTATGTTGCTTATCTTTTCCATTCATTTGGGGTTGTTGTGGCAGAAGGAGCTAGTGAGGATAGATAGAAAGAATGAGGAGGAAATCCAAAAGCTTGTGGCAGAAAAAGGAAAAGTTGAAAGGTCAAAGAGGAAGGAAGACCAAAAAGGAGAGAGAATAACAGCCTCAAAGGCAAAAGCTTGTAGTGGAGAAGGGGAATAAGGATGAGAATAACACATTGAACAAGCTAAAGAGTGATCTGGAGATTAACCTGGCTAATTGGAGAGGAGATGGGCTAAGGAGGGATGGGTCAACGCCAGCCTGGAGATGTAGAGGAGCAGCAAATAAATAGGGATTGTGCTGCTGAAGGAGATGGATGCTTTGGAGAAGTCCCCATACAAAAATACTCCCCGAATATTGGCAGGTGGTGAGTCAAATGAAAATGAGCATCATGGAGAAGGATTGCAGAGCGATGGAAAGACAGATTTTGGGGGGGTATTTTATATCATTACTGTGCTTACCGGTTATGGTTGTCATTACAAATAAGAATATGCGTGGTTACCTGCAAAATATTATACTGAACAAAAATATAAACGCAACATGCACCAATTTCAAAGATTTTGAGTTACAGTTCATGAGGAAATCAGTCAATTTAAATATATTCATTTTGCCCTAATCTATGGATTTCACATGACTGGGAATACAGATGTGCATCTGTTGGTCACAGATATCTTTAAAAAAAAAATGGGCCTCACAATGGGCCTCAGGATCTGCCCCAACCGCCACCATGGGGCACTGTTCACAAGTTGACATCAGCAAACCGCTCACACAACACCGTACACGTGGTCTGCGGTTGTGAGGCCGGTTGGACGAACTGCCAAATTCTCTAAAACAACTTTGGAGGCGGCTTATGTTACAGAAATTAACATTACATTCTCTGGCAACAGCTCTGGTGGACATTCCTGCATTCAGAATGCCAATTGCACGATCCCCCAAAACTTGAGACATTTGTATCACTGTTGTCTGACAAAACACATTTTTTAGTGGCCTTTTATTGTCCCCAGCACAAGGTGCACCTGTGTAATGATAATGCTGTTTAATCATCTTGATATGTCATACCTGTCAGGTGGATGGATTATCTTGGCAAAGGAGAAATGGTCACCAACAGGGATGTAAACAAATGTGTGCACAACATTTGAGAGAAATAAGCTTTTTGTGCATATGGAACATTTCTGGGATCTTTTATTTTAGCTCATGAAACATGGGATGAACACTTTAGATGTTGCATTTATATTTTTGTTCAGTGTATATACATACATATTATGGCAAAAATGAGAGGAACAAGTGGGCAGAAGGGAAAAAGGCTCAAAGTTACAAACATTTACTGCAAGTGGACTGAATAATAACATTTTTAGATATTATTTGACTATACATTTATGGTTTATTTAATTTCATTTTAATTATTTTGTATCAATTGAAATATAAAACACGAATAAAACAATCTGTCTGTGTATGTACTCATTCACATTCATAAACACTCGAAAGGACGCTCAGAATGATGAACTACAACAAACTCGTTTTCCCATGATGCAACGGTAGTTCCTCGCTATCTCGCGCCTTTCCATCTTGTTTTACCACAAAGCAGCACCGTACCGCCGCGGTCGTCGTCGTTGTAGTGGCAGCAAGTGAATAATGGCGGCATTTGGAGGGGGATCATCATATCCTGCTAATGTGACTGGCGTTAACACTCCGGTTGTGGCCCGGTCTCGTTTCCCGGGCCGGCCATGGACATCTCGTAGTCGCCTACGGTCTGAGAAACGTCAGCAGCGGGGACGATTGGACTCGGAAGGCGGAGAGGTAATCACTGGAGGCCCGAGGCCAATCAACATTGGACTAACGTTGTGCGAGGACCCGTCACTGCTGCGTTTACTCGGGATTGCTGAGAAACATAAGCGCCAGAGAGACACGGGTTTCTACTCAAGCGGGAATGAGGTGAGTTTCCAAGCCATGCACTGTACCAGCCCCACACCAATTAAAACGTGCATGTTCCACAGCCCTCTGTAATATTGGTGATATTGATAATCAAGTGTTCGTGATAACGTTCATACCTGGGCTAGTAAACGTTAACTAGCCAAGTAGTTTTACATATAAATTATACAATTGTTCAAACTTCAACGCTTGCTAACGTTAGCTACCAATCCACTACTCAGTGGCAAGTTGACAAACTAGTAAGTAACATAGTGACAACATCTCCAAGGTTGACAATCTCATAGACTGACTAACTTTACCTTTACCAGGATCTTTGACAATCGTTTACTTTAGGCGGTGAAATGTGCGGTAGCCAACGTCACCCTGGCTATGTACAAGTTTGTTGTCTGCTTGCCTGGAAACCCGACGTTGAATTGCATTGATTTATGTCTAGAAATTAGAGTTTGAATCAGTAAAGTTTCTTCCCATGACCTCTACAAGCCAGAATGTTAAATACAATTAAATTTCAGCGTACTAGTTGTCCGTGCGGTTGTTCCTTTAGGTGGTAGGATTGTGAGACTATCCACAGGAAAGCATAATTAAATCACATTTTCAAAGCGCTGGTAGTGTGTTCAGATTTGCAATGCATTCATTCGTAAAGTAGTCAGACCCCTTGACCTTTCCACTTTATGTTACATTACAGCCTTATTCTAAAATGGATTTAAATTGTTTGTTACCATCAATCTACACACAATACCCCATAATGACAAAGCAAAAAGCATTCATAAGAGTGGTGAGAGAGACACAGCTTTTTTTTAACCAAAGGATAGATTTGGAGTTAGATAAACTTAATTAACCGGAGAAATTACTGCTACCAAGGTTTCCTTTTTCCAAGCTATACAGAGGGTGCTCTAGTAAACAAACACCAGAGACCTGAGGACACCATCCAACCTGGAACTGAGTGAGTAGTGTTTGGTCTGATGCTATTTTGCAAGCCAAGAATAAAAAATAAAGTACATTACAATGATATGGGGACTGAATGCTGAGTTAAGGCTTGCTAGGACAGACCAGATGCAACTTCATTTGATTTGCTGATTTTAAGCATTAAACTTTCAAATTGCTCTTTGGCCGTTATTGGGTGCTATCGTCCTCCATCAGGGCCGGCCTGTACCCTACCTGCCCTAAGCTCTTTCCTGGCCCCTTACACCAAGTCTGAATTTGTCCTGCTAGGTGACCTAAACTGGGACATGATTAAACCACCTGACCAAGTCCTAAAGCAATGGGACTCACTAAATCTTTCTCAGATTAGTACCAATCCCACAAGGTATGACTCCAAACACCCAGAAAAGGCTACTCTCCTCGATGTTATCCTCACACATAATCCTGATAGATATCAGTTCTGTGTTTTCTGTAATGATCTTAGTGATCACTGTTTTACAGCCTGTGTTCGTAATGGCTGCTCAGTGAAATGACCTGTCCTGATTTGTCATAGTCGCTTGCTAAAAAACTTGAATGAGCAAGCCATCCTTCATGAACTGGCCTCTGTGAAATGGTGTAGAATCAGCTTGATCCCCTCTGTTGAAGACGCTTGGACCTTCTTTTTGTATATTTTCAGTGGTATTGTTAACAAACACACCCCCATAAAGAAATTTGAATTAAAAACAGGTTCAGCCCCTGGTTCAACCGTGATCTTGCAGAGTTACTCCACCTCAAGAATTGCATTTTGCGAAAGGCTCGGCACACGCATACTCAGGCTGACTGGCTATCGTTCAGGCAAATGAGAAATAAGTGCGCTCAGGCTATCCGGAAGGCCAAAGTTAGTTACATTAAGGAGCAGTTCTCTCTTTGTGGGTCTAACCCCAAGACGTTCTGCAAAACGGTTAAAGACCTGGAGAATAAACCCTCCTCACAGCTGCCCATGTTCCTTAATGTTGATGATGTGGTTGTTACTGACAAGAAGCACATGGCTGAGCTCTTTAATCACCACTTCATTAAGTCAGGATTCCTATTTGACTCAGCCATGCCTCCTTGCCCAATCCAACATTTCCTCATCTCCCTCTTTCTAATGCGACTATCCCTGATGCTTCTCTCCCTTTTCCCCCTGCCCGCTACCAAATTTCTCCCTGCAGGCAGTCACTGAGTCCGAGGTGCTAAAGGAACTCTTGAAACGCCCCCAAAACATCTGGGTCAGATGGTTTAGACCCTTTCTTCTTTAAGGTTGCTGCCTCTATCATCGCCAAGCCTATCTCTGACCTTTTTAACCTGTCTCTCCTTTCCTGGGAGGTTCCCGTTGCTTGGAAGGCAGCCACTGTTCGTCCTTTTATTTAAAGGGAGATATCAAGCTGATCCTAACTTTTATAGGCCCATTTCTATTTTGCCCTGTTTATCAAAAGTGTTGGAAAAACTTGTCAATAATCAACTGACTGGCTTTCTTGAGTATTGTTGTTTCTGAGGGGTCTTTGGCCTGGTTTGATAACTACCTCAAAGAGTGCAGTGTATAAAGTCAGAAAATCTGCTTTCTCAGCCACTGCCTGTCACCTAGGGAGTATCCCAAGACTCGATCCTAGGCCCAACGTGCTTCTCAATTTACATCAACAACAGCTCCGGCAGTAGGAAGCTCTCTCGTCCATTTATATGCAGATGATACTCAGCTGGCCCCTCCCTGGATTTTGTGTTAAATGCTCTACAACAAAGCTTTCTTACTGTCCAATTTTCTCTACCCATAACCTTGTTCCGAACACCTCCAAAACAAAGGTCATGTGGTTTGGTAAGAAGAATGCCCTACTCCCCACAGGTGTGATTACTACCTCTGAGGGTTTAGCAAGTACTTGGGAGTATGGCTAGACGGGACACTGTCCTTCTCTCAGCACATATCAAAGCTGCAGGCTTAAGTTAAATCTAGACTTTGTTTCCTCTATCGTAATCGCTCCTTTTTCACCCCAGCTGCTAAACTAAACCTGATTCAGATGACCATCCTACCCACGCTAGAGACGTAATTTATAGATCGGCAGGTAAGGGTACTCTAGAGCGGCTAGATGTTCTTTACCATTCGGCCATCAGATTTACCACCAATGCTCCTTATAGGACACATCACTGCACTCTATACTCCTCTGTAAACTGATCATCTCTATATACCTGTCTCAAGACCCACTGGTTGATGCTTATTTATAAAACTGTCTTAGGCCTCACTCCCCCCTATCTGAGATATCTACTGCAGCCCTCATCCTCCACATACAACACCCGTTCTGCCAGTCACGTTCTGTTAAATGTCCCCAATGCGCACACATCCCTGGGTCGCTCCTCTTTTCAGTTTGCTGCAGCTAGTGACTGGAATGAGCACTCAAACTGGACAGTTTTATCTCAATCTCTTCAGACTCAATAATGGACACACTTACTGACAGTTGTGGTTGCTTTGCGTGATGTATTGTTGTTGCTACCTTCTTGCCTGTTGTGCTGTTGTCTGTGCCCAATAATGTTTGTACCATGTTTTGTGCTGCTACCATGTTGTTGTCATGTGTTGCTGCCTTGCTATGTTGTTGACGTAGGTCTCTCTTTATGTAGAGTTGTGTTGTCTCTTGTTGTAATGTGTGTTTTTGTCCTATTTAATAAAAAAAAATGTATCCCCCGTCCCCGCAGGAGGCCTTTTGGTAGGACATCATTTGTAAATAAGAACTGACTTGGCTAGTTAAATAAATAAAACAGATTTAGAATTTTTTGCAAATGTATAAAAAAAAACGTACTTCAGTATTCAGACCCTTTACTCAGTACTTTGTTGAAGCACCTTTGGAAGTGATTACAGCCTCGAGTGTTCTTGGGTATGACGCTACAAGCTTGGCACACCTGTATTTGCAGAGCTTCTCAAGTTCTGTCAGGTTGGTGTCGCTGCACAGTTATTTTCAGGTCTTTCCAGAGATGTTCGATCGGGTTGAAATCAGGACTCTGGTTGGGCCACTCAAGGACATTCAGAGACTTGTCCCGAAGCCACTCCTGCATTGTCTTGGCTGTTTGCTTATGGTCGTGGTCCTGTTGGAATGTGAACCTTTGCCCCAATCTGAGGTCCTGTTTTCTCTGGAGCAGGTTTTCATCAAGGATCTCTCTGTACTTTTCTCAGTTCGTCTTTCCCTCGATCCTGACTAGTCCCCCAGTCCCTGCCACTGAAACATCCCCACATCATGATGCTGTCACCACCATGCTTCACCGTAGGGATAGTGCCAGGTTTCTCCAGATGTGATGCTTGGCATTCAGGCCAAAGAGTTCAATCTTGGTTTCATCAGACGGGAGAATCTTGTTTATCATGGTCTGAGAGTCCTTCTTGTGCCATTTTGGCAAACTCCAAGCGGGCTGTCGTGTGTCTTTTACTGAGGAGTGGCTTCCGTCTGCCACGCTATCACCATGGCCTGATTGGTGGTGCTGCAGTGATGGGAGAACCTTCCGGAAGGAAAACCATCTCCACAGAGGAACTCTGGAGCTCTGTCAGTGACCATCGGGTTCTTGGTCACCTCCCTGACCAAGGCACTTCTCCCCCGATTGCTCAGTTTGTCCAGGTCTTGGTGGTTCCAAACCTCTTCCATTTCAGAATGATTGGAGGCCGCTGTGTCTTGGGGACCTGAGCTCAATTTCGGGTCTCATAGTAAAGGGTCTGGATACTTTGTGTAAATAAGAACTTTCTGGGTTTTTGTACATATACGTTTATAAAAACCTGTTTTCGCTTTTAATATGGGGTATTGTGTGTAGATTGAGGACTTAAGAAAAATAAAAAATACATTTTTAGAATAAGGTTAAAATGTGGGAAAGGGGAATACTTTCCAAATGCACTGTAATCACATGAAGCATGCACATAACATTGTAAACACGTGCACGAGCTCAGCAAGAATGCATACATCTCAAGCATGTTTTTTTATCTTGGGCATGCTTCAGGTGTTAGAAATCTGAATACACTACCAGCGCTTTGAAAATTTGATGTAATTACTCTTTCCTGTGGATATATTGTCTCACATTCCTACCGCCAATAGGACCTACTGCACGGACAACCGGTAAAGTACATTATAATATAGTTTTGTTCAACGTAGAGGTCATAAGAAACTTTCTTGATTCAAACTCTTATTTCTGCCCTACATTGTATTCAATGTCCGTTTTCCAGGCAAGTTATATGCCAACTTAGCTGTAGTAAAACACTTTCTTGAGCAAGTGATGATACTGTATCTACTTTTGCAACACAGTCACATTCACACAAATCCACCATTACACTACATAGTATCAATGTGCGTCTCGCTCAGTCAGATAATTCCCCATATACTGTAGTATCTCTCACCCAGTCCACTCCTGACAGCCCTCATAATTCGTGCAAAACGACTGAGCCTGTGGAACAGAAACAATCATGAGACGTTCCTCTGCATTGTTTGAGTGGGCTAAACCAAAAGCTTAGCCTGTCATTTAAACTAAGCAGTTTGTCCTACCTAGTATTTTACTGACTTCTCACACCCTAATCTACTAGTATCAGCTATCTCTTGTATGTGAGCTTGTCTTCGCATCATCAATCAAATTGGTGCCCAAGCTCACAACAACTAGGCAAATTTCTGCTTGACATGAGATCTGTGCATGGATATTTGCCCCATTCCGCAAGCAATTTAGAACTAGTCTACTGATAGACCAGCGTTTCCCCAACTCTGTCCTTGGCACCACAAGATGATTAAAAAATGATCAAAGCTTGATTGGTTGATTATTTGATTCAGCTGTGTAGTCCTAGGGATTTTCTATTTTTAGTTATGCTTCATATAGCAGAGATTCTGTGTTAGCTCTTTACTTTAAAATGTCCTAGCAGGATTAATTGGCATTTGTTATACTGTAGAGCAATTCACATGTTCAATTGATTGGTGAGTGCTGACCTATATTTTGGTCCGGAATCGTATGCAGGCTATTCATCGATTCAATGCTATAGTTAGAGAACTCACCTTTTTCATTTATTAACATTATCTTAGGGAGGAGCAAATATATTAATTTGTTGAGTTTGAATATTAAACTGAGCTGTCTGACAGAACCTTTAAAATGTGTATTGAAGCAAAAATCTACTGATTTTAACTGAAGGTGTAATTGATTAGCACGGTGTTGGAAGGGAGGGTGAAATTTTATTTTTTTGAACTAGATGAATGTATTTTCATCAAAGGACCCATGAACACCAACATGAAGTTCATAGGAGCATATGAAATTGGGTGTCATAAAAGAGAAGTATAGTTTTGGGAAAAAATCTAATGTAACAGATTGAGAAGGGGATCTTAGAAAACATCTACGAGAGTCTTAAAAGGTATCAGAATACATCAAAACACAATGTTGACATAATGACCACTGCCAACTAATATCTACACTTATTTTTTGTTTTGAAGAAATAGTTTACCTTCCGGTCAATTCCATAGTAAGGTCATCCTGAGCATAAAAAAACTAAATAGCAAATTTCCTAATTAAACTACTGGGTCTCCCAGTAGCGAGACAGCCTGTGATCAAACCAGGATCAATGGCGACGCAGTGCCTTAGACTGCTGCGCCACTCGGAAGGCCCTACTATTTATATTTTACTTCTACATTCCTAAAGACAATTATGTACTTTTTGTTCCATACATTTTCCCTGACACCCAAAAATCTCGTTACATTTTGAATGCTTAGCAGGACAGGAACATTGTCTAATTCACTCACTTATCAAGAGAACATCCCTACTGTCTCTGATCTGGCAGACTCACTAAACACATGCTTCCTTTGTAAATTATTTCTGAGTGTGCCCCACGCTATCTGTAAAAAAAATAAATAAGAATGGTGCCGTCTGATTTGCTTAATATAAGGAATTTGAAAAAAACGATTTAAAACCATACACATTTTAGACTTTTACTCAAGTAGGATTTTAGTGGGTGACTTATACTTGTACATTTTCTTTTTAAGGTGTCTTTTACTCCAGTATGACAATTGGGTACTTTTTCCCCCCACCGAACTTCCTATGCAAAGCTAGGGCTTAGGTGACCTGTAATTGGTTGCATTTCTCTCTCCGTAGTTGTGTAAAGGATGTGACCGCTATAGACGCTTCATAACATGATCATGGACTCACTAATCGGCATGATCATCACTGCATAACGCGATCATGATAAAATGTTCATGCACTTCCTACTGCTTCCGAAGTGTGTTTGTTATCTAACTAGTTAGATTAAGATTGCTATCTGTGCGAGTGATCCACCTCTGGTGTACTCACTTTCTCATATGAACGGCAATTATGTGTTCTGCTATCCGGATCATTGCATGTGATCACATGGCACAATAAAGGTCTTCAAACCATAAACTTTCACCGGTCATGCTGAGTTTAACTTCCTGAGTAAGTACGGTTAACCGCCAGTGATATTATTGGTCTGCCCGTTCTGTGCAAGAGGCACTCACGCACTTGAGAACTGCAGCTGTCGAGGTGATTTATGATCTGAGAAGAAATTGATGAAAGTGCGAACTCTGTGCCATTGGTAGGTTATTTTTTTTTTTACCCTTTCACGTAATTAAAATGAAGAATACTTTCCTTTGAAGAGTTAAAGACAACATAATGGCATACAGTTCAAGTAGGAAGTTTACATACACCTTAGCCAAATACATTTTAAACTCAGTTTTTCACAATTCCTGACATTTTAATTGTTGTAAGAATTCCCTGTCTTAGGTCAGCTAGGATCACCACTTTATTTTTAAGAATGTGAAATGTCAGAATAATAGTAGAGAATAATTTATTTCAGCATTTCATGCTTTCATCACATTCTCAGTGGGTCAGAAGTTTACATACACTCAATTAGTATTTGGTAGCATTGCCTTTTAAATTGTTTAACTTGGGTCAAATGTTTCAGATAGCCTTCCACAAGCTTCCCACAATAAGTTGGGTGAATTTTGGCCCATTCCTCCTGACAGAGCTGGTGTAATTGAGTCTGGTTTGTAGGCCTCCTTGCTCGCACATGCTTTTTCAGTTCTGCCCACAGATTTTCTATAGGATTGAGGTCAGGGCTTTGCGATGGCCATTCCAATACCTTGACTTTGTTGTCCTTAAGCCATTTTGTCACAACTTTGGAAGTATGCTTGGGGTCATTGTCCATTTGGAAGACCCATTTGCGACCAAGCTTTAACTTCCTGACTGATGTCTTGAGATGTTGCTTCAATATTTCCACATAATTTTTCTACCTCATGATGCCATCTGCTTTGTAAAGTGCACCTGTCCCTCCTGCAGCAAAGCACCCCCACAACATGATGCTGCCACTCCTGTGCTTCACGGTTGGGATTGTGTTCTTTGGCTTGCAAGCCTGCCCCTTTTTCCTCCAAACATAATGATGGTCATTATGGCCAAACAGTTCTATTTTTGTTTCACCAGACCAGAGGGCATTTCTCCACAAAGTATGATCTTTGTCCCCATGTGCAGTAGCAAACTGTAGTCTGGCTTTTTTTAATGGCGGTTTTGGGGCAGTGGCTTCTTCCTTGCTGAGCGGCCTTTCAGGTTATGTCGATATAGGACTCATTTTACTGGGGATATAGATACTTTTGTACCTGTTTCCTCCAGCATCTTCAAGGTCTTTTGCTGCTGTTCTGGGATTGATTTGCGCTTTTCGTACCAAAGTACGTTCATCTCTAGGAGACCGAATGGCGTCTCCTTCCTGAGTTGTGTGATGGCTGCGTGGTCCCATGGTGTTTATACTTGCATACTATTGTTTGTACAGATGAACGTGGTACCTTCAGGCGTTTGGAAATTGCTCCCAAGGATGAACCAGTCTTGGCTGACTATTGATTTTCCCATGATGTCAAGCAAAGAGGCACTGAGCTTGAAGGTAGGCCTTGAAATACATCCACAGGTACACCTTCAATTAGCCTATCGGAAGCTTCTAAAGCCATGATATAATTTTCTGGAATTTTCCAAGCTGTTTAAAGGCACAGTCAAATTAGTGTATGTAAACTTCTGACCCACTGGAATTGTGATACAGTCACATAATCTGTCTGTAAAGTTGTTGAACATTTTTTTACATCATGCACAAAGTAGATGTCCTAACCGACTTGCCAAAACTATAGTGTGTTAACAAGAAGTTTGGAGTTTTTTATTTATTTTTTAAATGACTCCAACCTAAGAGTATGTAAACTTCTGACTTCAACTGTATGTCAAGATATACTGGAGATGGGGGAGTAATGAGTGCAGCTAGCACAAATAAACATGGTAATGAAAGTATCAATCCGAGTCTATGGTTAGGAGTAAATACAGTGCCTTCGGAAAGTGTTCAGACCCCTTGACTTTCTCCACATTTTAAGTTACAGCCTTATTTTAAAATGTATTAAATAAAAATCCTCCGCAGTCTACACAGTACCCCATAATGATAAAGCGGAAACAGGTTTTTTGACATTTTTGTAAATGTGTTAAAGAAAAAATTGAGTTCCACAGATTATTCCTTTGACTTCGTTGCTTGTTTTTTGATCTGACATGCACTGTCAACTGTGGGACCTTATATAGACAGGTGTGCCTTTCCAAATCATGTACAATCAATTGACTTTACCACAGGTGGACTCCAATCAAGTTGTTGAAACATGGTCAAGGATGGTCAATGGAAACAGGATGCACCTGATCTCAATTTCGAGTCTCATAGCAAAGGGTCTGAATACTTATGTAAATAAGGTACTTATGTTTTTTTTTTATATCAAAAATTCCTAAGAACCAGCTTTTGCTTTTTGGTATTGTGAGTAGATTGCTGAGGACAACTTTTTGTTATTTAATACATTTTAGAGTAAGGCTGTAACGTAACAATGTTGACAAAGTCAGTGTCTTAATACTTCCTTAAGGCACTGTATATATATTTGTTACTGCTAAGTCTACTAATTGGGGTCAGTCCTACATATTACAACTTTCTTAAATCAATAGCCTATAGTCGCATCATGCAGCCCATAATATATTTTGATTTCTAAGACATTCTATGGTTTCTATCATTGACATCAGTAGTTGCCAAATAACTTTTTCAAATGATCACTTTTACGCTCAACATATGCACACTTGCTCCGGAATGGGAAAAATATTATTTATATTTTATTCAGCAAAGTTCCGTTTTATATTCTTCTTACTATCAAATCATATAATATTAAGTAATGACACAGGCCTTATAATCAATGTTCCCTCAGCTGCGTACGGGCACGCAGTAGCCCTGAGACTGCTGTGCAGCTCCCCTGGACTGCCTGTTAGCAATGTCAAGGTTCCCTTTACTGTGGCAATTATGATAGAATAAATGCAATATTAGCCACTTTCAATGCAACATGCTGAAACAAAACAAACTATGCAAGTGATTTTATTGTAGGTAGAACGCATCGGAGTAGGATGCAAATGCATTGACAGGCACTACTCAACCCGTATTCTACACAGACCGGTGTGACAACCAATCAGAGCTGCAGTAGGCCTATATGCAAATAGACCATTGCCATATATGGATCTGTGCCATTTACTTTGAGCTGAACTGTGTTTACAGCATGAGCGGTCGTGAGTAGATGCGCTTTGAGATCAAAGTGAGAGCTGCATGTAGCCACTGTGCGCATTTTGTTCATATCCTTTGCTAGTTAGTGAAATATTAGCCCAGTTCTTTTTGTTTTAAAGGGGCAGGGTTGTATTTTGAGACAGGCTTGAATAAGCTAAGTAGCCATTAAGCAGATGGTAGCATAATTTGTCTGATTCTCTGTAATTGTATGGGAATAATAATGCTTTTATTTTGTAAAGTGGGTTGTTGCATCAAACACACCATTTTCAGTCAACACCTTGTCTGAAAGAGAAGTGGATAAACAGGTTAATGTCCAGCCCTGCATGTTGTTTTGGTTTAAGTGTCATGGAATGTAGACCCGCATTGAACACCACACCATTTGCTGCTACTGTAGGCTGAATGATAGAAAAGCCATTTCCATGTTAAAATGTTATGGGAGACATTTTCTTTGTTTTTGATGGTAGGCAACTCTGGTAGGACCTACATTATGATCAAGTAGCCTACTTGACCAATATTAAAACTTAAAGCAGGTACAGCCTCAGTGTTCACAGTAAACACGCGTTGGAAGTTGCACTGATTTTTCACAACATTCAAGACTGGCTTCGCTTCCCGAGTGATTTTACCCACTCACTGCTACTGAGGCCTAATCATTTCAATAGTGGAGTGTGTCCAGCGACTGCAGAGCACAGCCTGGAGGAACATGTATGCCTATATCTTCCGCTTTGAGGCTGAAGGAGTGATGTAGCCTACAACCATGTATGTTGAATTATTGCAATAGCCTATTAAACTGTTACAAATTTAATCTGTAGCCTATTAAAATAGCTAAATAACAATGACTGTCAATGGAAAACACGTCATGATTGTGGGTTCGATTCACAGGGCAACGAACAGAAAATGAATGCATGCATACTGTCGCTTTGGATAAAAGCTTCTGCTTAATGTCACATTTATAATTTTTCCACACCTCATATTTGTGAGACATTGAACTTTTGACAGAAGCTATAGGCTTCCTGCGCATTCTGCAAAGACAGAAGGAAAATAAAACGGCGTAAACTTAGCTTATTCAAGCCTGTCTGTATTATTGACTGTGTGTTTACTCCAATGTGTAACTATGTGTTGAACTGCTTTGCTTTATCTTGGCCAGGTCGCAGTTGTAAATGAGAACTTGTTCTCAACTTGCCTACCTGGTTAAATAAAGCTGAAAAAAAAAACACTTTGTCATAGTGTTTCACATTTTTGCTGAACCTAAACAGTTTAATTTGAGATCTCACATCAAGTAAACTAGGCTACTATTTCCTGTAATTAAAAAAAATTATAATGTACGGTCCCTTACTAGACGTCCGCGGATGTTTTTAAATAGGCCGACGGCCTCAGGTCGTGCCCCAGGGTCAGATCTTCAGGGAAGTCATCAAATGAAGTCTCTACAACATTTGGTTTCCATTTTTATAACATTTTAAAATTGGTCATTTTTCCGCTTTTCTGGAAAATTCCACCAGATGGCGACTGGCTGTTTATTGCAAAAGGACAAAACATCACCAAAGTGACATGGCCATATCTCCTTAACGGAAAAGACTTTAACGACTCAAATACCAGTGGGTCGCTAGCGGGATCATCCCGACACTACTAGCGCAAACCTGTAGCGCCAGATTTAAAATCCGAAAATTGAATTATTAAACATCCAGCTATATACAAGTGTTCCATACTCATCAAAAGCTCTGTTTCTAGGCAATATCACAGCGTTGTCAGATTTCAAATAGGCTTTACGGCGAAAGCAGCACATTCATTTGTTTGAGGCTAGCACCTCACATATTTTCCAATAGCCATGTATCGATTAGCAATCATGGCACACACATAACACATTTCACAGCGAAAACAAAGTAATTACCTGTTGAAGAACTTCTGCTGAGGTCTTCCTAAGTGTCCAACGAAGACAATCCATGGTTCTTTTGTTAGAAAAAGTAACGTCTTTTATCCATAAATCCTCCATTTGGTTCATGCTTATAATCAGAAACGACAGCCTCCATTACTCCTTTGAAACTCGGCGCCGCCTCGTTAAAATTATACCTATAAACTTGTCCAAAAACAATCAAACATAGTTTTAAATGTATCCTTAGGAACCCTTTTACGATATGTACAATTATAAATCAGCCGGAATATAAACTGAACGCTAAAAGCGATAAATAAGGCACAGCGCGCCGTCTCATGCACGCCAAGCACTCTGAAGAGTTTTCATAACGTGGTCTCTCGTTCCAAGCTGTTTATCAATGGTCGAAATTCCCCAAGATGGAGTAAAACACCGTCTCGTGGTTGATGACATCATAAGGAAGCGACGTGCACTGCGTTAACATGCCTATATATGGTCATTTTGGATAGGGAGGGGCTCAAAAATGAGCAATGTGTCAAAATGACTTTTTTCAGGACAGAGATTCCTCAGGGTTTTGCCTGCCAAATGCGTTCTGATTGACCCACAGACAAATGGTTAACAGTTTTGGAAAATTCAGAGTGTTTCCTATCCAATGGTACTAAATATATGCATATCCCATTTTCTGGGCCTAAATGGGAGGCATTTTACTTTGGGCACGCCAGGCTCTCCAAAACAGTCACCTTTGCTGCTGGAGCTTGTGAAGTTAAAGACTAAACTCTGTGAGCACAGGTTTGGCCAAATTGGCTTTTAGCCCAGAAACAAGTTGGCGTCGAGGCCTCAACGCTTTTTGAGTTAAGGCCTATTTTCTGGGATTAAAGGTCAAAAATGGTAATAGAGCGCTAATTTGAACGTTTCACGTCAAAGTACATGAACCTACGGTGTAAGGGAAAAAAAAGAACCAGCCATTTATCGTAATTTATGAGAAATCGTAGAATTAATGGTTAAAGAAATGTTTTTACATTTTTTTTATTTTAAGTTTCAGTAGTTACCTGCGTTAGAATTATCAAAGAACTGTCAGACCTAGAGCTTTGAAACTGTATATACCTGCTCTAGAGCTTAAGTCAATAGTGCACGGTAAGTTATGTGGCTCTAGAAGTTTCTCATGCCGAGAAACAGCCTTGTACATTTGCAATGACTTCAATTCATTTTGACCGTCGTGAAAATGACGACATTTAGAAAAGTCCCAGAGTCACGACTAGGTGGATTGAATCCGCTACGGCCCGTAGAGATGGACCCTAAAGTTTCTGTGTCCGATAGCTCATTCAGGGACCCCGTAGCAATACTCGAAAGTGGATTTTCAGCATTAATTATGGTCTCTGTTCGGGCTCCGAATGACCTATCGAGAGACAACTCGGGATTCGGGGTCGCTTTAGCTAGGCCTACACATAATGTCAGAACTGGACCCGCAGCTAGAACGTAACTACGTGTTTTACATTTTTATTATGGTTTAAACAAGGCGCTGGGAATTTTGGGCCTGCTCTGAAATATGTGATAGTTGGCTTCTAAACGAGTTGGACAAAGTGGGTTTGGTGTCAGTTTGTATCAGTTTGGTGTCAGAATGCCATCTTATTGACTGATAGACGCTGATTTGATGGCTGACTTTTGTCCGTTTGCAATAAGTTTTAAACGGTGATAAACCATCACCAAATTGACATGCTGAAATCAACACCAACGACCGATGGAGAGGAACCACTATCACTGCCCGACCATCCCGAGTTCAATGGGCCAGTCAATTGGGCATTTCTGCAGTATATTAGAGCATGTCAAATTTGTGATGGTAAATGCCCATTGTAAGACATTTCAAATGGACAGCCGTGAACCTGGTGATCGGAACGGGTTACCAGGAGCAAATTTAAAACATGTTTTTTAATGCTTTTAAGGGGGTGCAAGGGTTCCATGTTCGGTAGGGAGCACCCCCAACCCGTGCCCATCCAATAGGGTGGCGCCCCTGGTCATTTTGGACTTTTTTCAACAACAACAAAAAAAACGAGTCCCACTTCTCTCATCAAACATGACGAATAGACCTAGGTTGATCCAGGGCTTAACATAGTGCTATATCATTTGGTCAGTATAAATGTCATTTGGACATGGTTCACTGACTTTTGGGTTTTGACGCAGACTTCTTATGATCATATATGGCTAATGGACATACCGTCCTGCTTTTGGTACTTTCAATACTTATGTATGCCATTTGGCCATGGCTCACTGACTTGACTTCCTATGGACAAAACATAGGCCTTATGGACAAACTCAATAAAAGAAGACCTAGGTATGTTCACACTGTTGTTTTTATATATGTATAATTGACAAAAAAATCTAATATTTCAAAAAACGGTCCAGAAAGCACTTTTTTAGAAAGACTTAAATCTCTAGCCACTAAACAATTTTTTTATATAATGTTTACATATCCGACATTACTCATATCAAATGTATACACTGTACTCTATACCATCTACTGAATCTTGCCTATGCCGTTCGGCCATCGACTCAAATCTCTAGCCACTTTAATAATTAAAAAGTGGATGTAATAAATGTATCACTAGCCACTTTAAACAATTGCACTTATATAATGTTTACAAATCCTACATTACTCATCACATATGTATATACTGTACTCTATACCATCTACTGCATCTTGCCTACGCCGATCAGCCATCGCTCATCCATATATTTATATGTACATACTCGTATTCATTCCTTTACACTTGTGTGTATAAGGTAGTTGTTGTGAAATTGTTAGATTACTTGTTAGATACTACTGCGGGGTCGGAACTAGAAGCACAAGCATTAACATCTGCATGTGACAAATAAAATTTGATTTGATCATTCTTTAATGGAAGAAGTTTGGAGCCACCAAGACTCTTCCTATAGCTGGCCGCCTGGCCAAACTGAGCAATCGGAGGAGAAGGGCCTTGGTCAGGGAGGTGACTAAGAACCTGATGGTCACTTTGACAGAGCTCCAGAGCACCTCCTGTGGAGATGGGACAAGCTTCCAGAAGTACAACCATCTCTGCAGCACTCCACCAATCAGGCCTTTGTGGTAGAGTGGCCAAACGGAAACCACTCCTCAGTAAAAGTGTGAAAGCACGCTTGGATTTTAGCCAAAAGGCACCCAAAGGACTCTCAGAGCATGACACCAGCTTCTCTGGTCTGATAAAACCAAGATTTTTGGCCTGAATGCCAAGCGTCAAATCTGGAGGAAACCTGGCACCATCCCTAAGGGGAAGCATGGTGGTGACAGCATCATGCTGTGGGGATATTTTTCAGCGGCAGAGACTAGTCAGGATTGAGGGAAAGATGAATGGAGCAAAGTAGTACAGAGATCCTTGATTTAAAAACCTGCTCAGGACCTCAGTCTTGGTGAAGGTTCACCTTCCTACAGGACAATGACCCTAAGTACACAGCCAAGACAAGGCCCTTCTTCCCCGATTGCTCAGTTCTAGGAAGTCTCTCGTTGTTTCCAAATTTCTTCCATTTAAGAATGATGGAGGCCACTTTGTTCTTGGACCTTCAATGCTGCATAAATGTTTTTGTACCCTTCCCCAGATCTGTGCCTTGACACAATCTTGTCTTTGACCTCATGTCTTGGTTTTAGCTCTGACATGCCCTGTCAACTGTGGGACCTTATATAGACAGGTGTGTTCATCTCCAATTTCAAGTCTCATAGCAAAGGGCCTGAATACTTATTTATACAAGGTATATTTTGTTTTTATAAATTATTGGGTGTATATTGAGGGGAAAAAATATAACATTTTAGAAGGCTGTAACGTAACAAAATGTGGAAAAAGGTTTTTCTTTATTTTTACTGTTTTCTACATTGTAGAATAATAGTGAAGATGTCAACACTGAAATAACACATGGAATCATGTAGTAGCCAAAAAAGTTAAACAAATCAAAATATTTTGAGTTTCTGTAAAGTAGCCACACCTTGCCTTGACGACAGCTTTGCACACTCTTGGCATTCTCTCAACCAGCTTCACCTTGAATGCTTTTCCAACAGTCTTGAAGGAGGTGAGCACTGCTTTTTTATGAAAAACACTTTGATTAGGTGTGTCCATTCATCTTTTGACTGGAGCCGTACATGTAAGGGATAAACACTGATGCTTCGTACATTATCTGGAAATAATGATAATAATGAAATACGGAACAAAGACGTTTCTCCTGCTTATTCCACGATTGCCAAAGAAAACAAGCACACATTTACTGTTAATCTCAATTTTAATTCGTAATTCTTTTTAATCCACCTAAACTTGGTTGTTAGGTTGCTAGAGAAGTGGATTTGTTATTTATTGTATTTGTTTGTTTGATTGCTATGCAAGCTGGCAATGTTATTATCCCTTGCTTGGTTGGTTGTTTGCTTGCTAGCAGTTGCATCCACTCTGCAGATAGTATAACATCGAAGTAGTTGCATTTGCTTTTTTATAAGCTGCGTTCTAATGAAATGTATTTGGATGTTGTTGGATGACACCCACACAAAGTACATTTCATCGATTTTAAAAAAGTTTGAAAATGTTCTTTTGTTTGTTTCATAGTTTGGTTAATAGCTGCGATATTACTACAGTACCTACATTTAATATAACTACCTAAATGCAATATTGTTTTAGTAGTTGAGGGGGTATAATTTAGTGGATTTGGGCCATTGCTGGGCTGATTCTCGCTTGTACTACCTTGGTTACAGAGGGAGGGACCTGATCCTAGATCAGCACTCCTCCTCTGAGATGCTTTCTGAATAGTAAAGTAAAAATACATGTTTTGTCTTACCTGTGTGTATGGTCTGATATATACCACGGCTCTCAGCCAATCAGTATTCAGGGCTTGAACCACACAGTTTATAAGTAGCTTTATCCTGTAGAATAGGATTCAAATCTGTATTTATGAACAGTGTACATTTCATGATGGCCTATATTTTCTGTTGAAGTGGAGTTTGCTCAATGATCACACTTTTTGCGTTTGTACTAGCCTAGACCTAATTTGAAATTACACATGTCCGTTTGTAGTTATCCCCCAATACATTTTGAATCCTGATCTCTCGAACCAGTTCAGTGTGATGGTTTGTAAACAGATATCACCTGGGCTGCTGTCCATGGTTTCATCTGATCCCACCCCTTACCAACCCTGTTATTAAGATCGATTAGGCCCAAACATTTTAATTATTAATTGTAAAGAAATATACATTGGCTGATTTATTAGGCTTTATGTAGTATACCTGCAAAGTATTAGTATAGTGTAGCCTATTGTGGTTATTGGGGTCAGTATTCAATTTTTTGTTGAACACATTCCTACCCTGTGTTTTCCTGTGTTTTAGGATGAGGATTTCACTGGGTTTGGGACGGAATACCGGCCTACACTCTCAGCACGCAATATAAGTAAGTAGGCTAATGAGGAACAGTAATGTGCGATCTGTGCTCAGGAATTATCTCACTTCCTAGCAGAAATATGCAGTACCTTTCATATTTGCTATGTATTGCTTTGGTAGCATACCTGATAATATGCATGATCAAGTTGTCTGACATTAGTATATTCGTATCAAGACATGTTTCCCCCTCTCGTTTCTAGGCAGTCCATTCCAATCATCATTATTGAAGCCAAAAAAGCCTCCCCTATCTCCAGAACTTACAGCAAAGCTTAAGAAAAGTGGAGGCAATGTCTCTGTAGAAGAGGTTGGAGAGGGTCAGGAAGAAAATGTTGTGAAACCCAAAATAATTGCCAAACTGGCAGCCCAAAAGAGATCCATCAGTTTGGGGCTTAAGTCTACAGGAAAGCAGGCTACTGGGACAAAGGACTCAAAAAGCAAGGGCCATGCAAAATCAGATGGCTCTGACTGGAAAAGGGGAAGGAAGGCGGTGGAATCGTCTTCAGCAGCCAGAAAGAGGAACAGGCAAGAACAAACAACTAAGGTAGGCTGGGGAGGCTCAGGGTCCAGCACAGCCCGACCACAAACCAGCAGAAACAAGCAGGGTAAACTGGTGTGGACCCTGACAGTGGTCAAGGGCAAAGGGAAGACTGGGGAGGTCAAAGAGGCTGGGGAGGTAACAGCAGCCAACAGTGAAACAGACAAAGTTAAGCCACAGAGGTCTGGGAAGAGGAGAAAAGGATCTCAGCAAGGGGACAAGGTTGAAGCACATGCTCAGTCTAGAAATGGACAGAAGACCACAGATCTCCACACCGCCTCTCAAGGAGTAGCACTGTCTCCTAAACCTGTGAATAAGCAGCAGGGGAAGGGTGTGTTCAGGGGAACTGGGGATTCCCCTGAGGTTGGTGCTGAGATGGGTCAGGAGCCAGCAATACCCCTGGAAAGAAAGAAACAAGCACCATATAAGCGTAAGTCCATATTTGGCTTCAGGAGGAAGCCCAGTAATGTGCAGAAGCTTAGTCTGCCAGAATCTGTTGTGAAACGCTTCCGTCGTAAGGTTGTCTTCAACACCTACGTGCCAGAGTCACTTCCAACCCCAGTGAAGCAGGCGGGACAGGAGCCGCAGTGGGAGAGAACCGGGACAGAGGGCAAGCCTCTCCCCGTCCCCTGGAGAGATCCAGCAAGGAGGCAGCAGTAACATCTCCTTGCCTGTGGTCAGCGCCAGGTCTTCACGTGTCATCAAGGCACCCAAGAGGTTCCTCCATGACGAGATCATATCCTTGCCCAGGGGCTCCCCGAAAAAAAAGTGCCAATACAAGGTGGAGGATGCCATGAGCCTATCCTTTTATGATTCAGACAATGATGACATTGACCACTTGTCTCGAACTCCATGTCAAATTGAGTTCAAACCTAAAGTTGATGGCTCAATTGGTAAAAAAAACACTTAAGACAAGCCTGGCCTCAACTCTGTCTGTGATGGACTCCACGCTCAGCCCAGGCTCATCCCACCTCGAGGTCTACGAGAGACTCAAGAAGCTGACCCTCAGCCTGGCCCAGAAGAAAAAGAAAGGCCTTAGCACCAAGGCTGATGGTGAAACCGCAGAAGAAGCCCAGGAGTACCTAAGTTTGACCTCACCGGTTAGGAAGAGGGGGAGGTCCAAGCTGAAGATGGAGGACCTCAACTCTCCTGGGGTTGTGAGGAAACTGGCGGTGCTAGTCAGTAACGCATCTCAAGCTGCTTCATCTGAGACTCTGGAGGAGGCAGCAAATGACGCAGAAAATGTCCAAGGTAAGGCCTTTAATGTGCTCAGTTAAATGTGTTAGTTCCTAAAGATCCATTAAGCAAACATCTATTTTCTTATTCCAGAAAATTATTTGGACTGTAATTTATAGTGGAATTCTAAGATGTTATCATGCAAATGCCGTGCATTCGGAAAGTATTCAGACCCCTTCGCTTTTCCCACATTTTGTTACTTTACAGCCTTATTCTAAAAAATGTATTCAATAAAAAAATCCTCATCAATCTACACGGAATGCCCCATAATGACAAAGTGAAAACTGTTTTTTTTTACTTTTAGCAATTGTATAAAATATAAAAAAAACATACTTTATTTACATAAGTATTCAGACCCTTTTTATTCAGACAACGCAGGACTGTCTTCGGGACAAGTCTCAATGTCCTTGAGTGGGCCAGCCAGAGCCCGGACTTGATCCCCATCTAACATATCTGGAGAGACCTGAAAAAAGCTGTGCAGCGACGCTGACAGAGCTTGAGAGGATCTGCGGGAGAAGAATGGTGCGCCAAGCTTTTAGCATCATACCCAAGAAGACTTGAGGCTGTAATTTCTGCCAAAGGTGCTTCAACAAAGTACTAAGTAAAGGGTCTGAATACTTATGTAAATAGTATATTTCAGTTTATTTTAATTTGCAAACATTTCATAATGCTTTGTCATTATGAGGTATTGTGTGAAGATTGATGAGGGGGGGAAAAAAGAAATCCATTAGAGAATAAGGCTCTAATGTAACAATGTGGAAAAAGTCAAGGGTACTGGATACTACATATTCCCATAGGATGGAGCAGTATAGCTTGCAGTGTAGCTTGCCAGAGGGCTCTGGTAAAAATTAGTGCACTATATAGGGAATAAGTTGCCATTTGCATGTTTGATGTCAGCCTTTGGAAATTAGTCAGAGGGACACTTGCCTGATTATTCACCCCAGGGGCGGAGGCTGCTGCTGAAGGGGATTACGAAAAAAGAAAGCCAGGCTGATGGGGGTGATGATGGGGTGGTGGTGGAACAGGGGGTCACCAGCCATCGGATCAACCTCATCAGCACCAACAAGCGGATGTTCCATCTGCTGAAGAGGGCCAAGGTCCAACTCATTAAAATCGACCAGCTGAAGAGAACCAGGCTGCAGCTTGTGAAGATCGACCGAGATAGACCGATGAAGTCATCACAGGTGAGAATCGGTGACCTTGATTTACCCTGTCTGCGTCCCAAATGGCACCCTATTCCCTAAATTGTGCCCTTTGGTCGAAAGTAGTGGGGGAATAGGGTGCCGTTGCGGATGCAGCCATTGATTCACCCTGAATAAGCAGGGTTGTTGGTAACAGTTTAATGTAGACTTAGTCTGTGAATTTGGCAAAGATTTGAGTTTTTTCTCTCTGGCCCAATTTGTGGGATTAAAACTAATTTCAATTATTAGTAATGAGGGGAGAAAAAAATCAATAGTTACATATTGGGACGTTATTATCATATCGTTTTGGAAATATTGCAATATTTTTGTCCTAGTTGGCTGTACCTGCACCAAAACTTCTTTCAGCTTCTTCTCCATATTTTTAAATAGGGAGACAATTTGTTTTCAGCACTTTTTATTTCCATGGCTGATCAAAACTAGTTTTCTCATGGCTCTCTCTTGCCCCTTTGCAGCATACATTTGGTGAGCAATATGTTTGGAATATCGAATTGCAATGAAATCATTATCGAATCGCAATACATATACAGTGCCTTCAGAAAGTATTCATACATCTTGACTTATTCCACATTTTGTTGCAGACTGAATTCAAAATAGATTAACACCCATCTACACGCAATACCCCATAATGACAAAGTGAAAACACGTTTTTAGACATTTTTGCCAATTAAATATAACATATCTAAATTACATAAGTATTCACACCCATGAATGTTAAAGTCTACGCGCTTTGCACACCTGGATTGTACAATATTTGCACATTCTTTTTAAAATTCTTCAAGCTTTGTCAAGTTGGTTGTTGATCATTGCTAAACAGCTACAGTGAGGGGAAAAAAGTATTTGATCCCCTGCTGATTTTGTACGTTTGCCCACTGACAAATAAATGATCAGTCTATAATTTTAATGGTAGGTTTATTTGAACAGTGAGAGACAGAATAACAACAAAAAAATCCAGAAAAACATGTGCATTTTTATAAATTGATTTGCATTTTTATGAGGGAAATAAGTATTTGACCCCCTCTCAATCAAAAAGATTTCTGGCTCCCAGGTGTCTTTTATACAGGTAACGAGCTGAGATTAGGAGCACACTCTTAAAGGGAGTGCTCCTAATCTCAGTTTGTTACCGGTATAAAAGACACCTGTCCACAGAAGCAATCAATCAGATTCCAAACTCTCCACCATGGCCAAGACCAAAGAGCTCTCCAAGGATGTCAGGGACAATATTGTAGACCTACACAAGGCTGGAATGGGCTACAAGACCATCGGCAAGCAGCTTGGTGAGAAGGTGACAACAGTTGGTGCGATAATTCGCAAATGGAAGAAACACAAAAGAACTGTCAATCTCCCTCGGCCTGGGGCTCCATGCAAGATCTCTCCTCGTGGAGTTGCAATGATCATGAGAACGGTGAGGAATCAGCCCAGAACTACACGGGAGGATCTTGTCAATGATCTCAAGGCAGCTGGGACCATAGTCACCAAGAAAACAATTGGTAACACACTACGCCGTGAAGGACTGAAATCCTGCAGCGCCCGCAAGGTCCCCCTTCTCAAGAAAGCACATATACATGCCCATCTGAAGTTTGCCAATGAACATCTGAATGATTGAGGACATCTGGGTGAAAGTGTTGTGGTCAGATGAGACCAAAATGGAGCTCTTTGGCATCAACTCAACTTGCCGTGTTTGGAGGAGGAGGAATGCTGCCTATGACCCCAAGAACACCATCCCCACCGTCAAACATGGAGGTGGAAACATTATGCTTTGGGGGTGTTTTTCTGCTAAGGGGACAGGACAACTTCACCGCATCAAAGGGACGATGGACGGGGCCATGTACCGTCAAATCTTGGGTGAGAACCTCCTTCCCTCAGCCAGGGCATTGAAAATGGGTCATGGATGGGTATTCCAGCATGACAATGACCCAAAACACATGGTCAAGGCAACAAAGGAGTGGCTCATTAAGGTCCTGGAGTGGCCTAGCCAGTCTCCAGACCTTAATCCCATAGAAAATCTGTGGAGGGAGCTGAAGGTTCGAGTTGCCAAACGTCAGCCTCAACCTTAATGACTTGGAGAAGATCTGCAAAGAGGAGTGGGACAAAATCCCTCCTGAGATGTGTGCAAACCTGGTGGCCTACTACAAGAAACGTCTTGCCTCTGTGATTGCCAACAAGGGTTTTGCCACCTAGCACTAAGTCATGTTTTGCAGAGGGGTCAAATACGCATTTCCCTCATTAAAATGCAAATCAATTTATAACATTTTTCACATGCATTTTTCTGGATTTTTTTTTTGTTCTGTCTCTCACTGTTCAAATACACCTACCATTAAAATTATAGACTGATCATTTCTTTGTCAGTCGGCAAACAAAATCAGCAGGGGATCAAATACTTTTTTCCCTCACTGTATTTTCAAGTCTTGCCATCGATTTTCGAGCACATCTAAGTCAACTATCACAAGGCCACTCAAGATCATTCACTTTCATCTTGGTAAGCGACTCGTGTGTATTTGGCCTTGTGTTTTAGGTTATTGTCCTGCTGAAAGGCGAATTTGTCTCGCAGTAGACTGAACCAGGTTTTCCTCTAGGATTTTGCCTGTGCTTAGCTCTATTCCGTATTTTTTTATTTGAGAAAACGCTGTAGTCCTTGCCGTTGACAAGCATACCCATAATATGCGGGCCACCACCATGCTTGAAAATATGAAAAGTGGTGCTGGGTGAAATGGAATATCCAGCATTCACGGTTATGAAGTGAATGTCTTTGCCAAATGTTTTTGCAGTTTAGTGCCTTATTGCAAATAGGATGCATGTTTTAGAAAATGTATTTATTCTCTACAGGCTTCCTCCTTTTCACGCTGTCATTTAGGTTAGTATTGTGGAGTAACTGCAATGTTGATACATCTATTTTCTCCTATCTCACACACAAAACTATGTAACTGTTTTAGTCACCATTGGACTCACCATGGTGAAATCCCTGAGCGGTTTACATTCTCTCCAGCAACTGAGTTAGGGAAGGATGCATGTATCTTTGTATTGATACACCAGCCAAAGTGTAATTAATAACTTCACCATGCTCAAAGGGATATTCAATGTCAGATAGATGGCCTGGTTTAAAAAAATATATTATTAACCCATCCACCACAACCCCTCTTTGGAGGACAAAAGTAGTTTTGTTTTTACAGTATATTAAAAAAAAAAACTCAGCAAAAAAAAGAAACGTCCTCGCACTGTCAACTGCATTTATTTTCATCAACTTGACGTGTAAGTATTTGTATTAACATAACAAGATTCAGCAACTGAGACATAAACTGAACAAGTTCTACAGACATGTGACTAACAGAAATGGAATGTGTCCCTGAACAAAGGGGGGGTCAAAATCAAAGGTAACAGTCAGTATCTGGTGTGGCCACCAGCTGCATTAAGTACTGCAGTGCATCTCCTCCTCATGGACTGCACCAGATTTGCCAGTTCTTGCTGTGAGATGTTACCCCACTCTTCCACCAAGGCACCTGCAAGTTCCCAGATATTTCTGGGGGGGGAATGGCCCTAGCCCTCACCCGCCGATCCAACAGGTCCCAGACGTGCTCAATGGGATTGAGATCTGGGCTCTTCGCTGGCCATTGCAGAACACTGACATTCCTGTCTTGCAGGAAATCACACACAGAACGAGCAGTATGGCTGGTGGCATTGTAATGTCAGGATGAGCCTGCAGGAAGGGTACCACATGATGGAGGAGGATTTCTTCCCTGTAACGCACAGCGTTGAGATTGCCTGCAATGACAACAAGCTCAGTCCGATGATGCTGTGACACACCGCCCTGGAACATGACTGACCCTCCATCTAAAAATCCCGCTCCAGAGTACAGGCCTCGGTGTAAAGCTCATTCCTTTGACGATAAACACGAATCCGACCATCACCCCTGGTGAGACAAACCGCGACTCGTCAGTGAAGAGCACTTTTTGTGTCCTGTCTGGTCCAGCGACGGTGGGTTTGTGCCCATAGGCAACGTTGTTGCCTGTGATGTCTGGTGAGGACCTGCCTTACAACAGGCCTACAAGCCCTCAGTCCAGCCTATTGCGGATAGTCTGAGCACTGATGTAGGGATTGTGCGTTCCTGGTGTAACTCGGCCAGTTGTTGCCATCCTGTACCTGTCCTGAAGGTGCGATGTTTGGATGTACCGATCCTGTGCAGGTGTTGTTACACGTGATCTGCCACTGCGAGGACGATCAGCTGTCCGTCCTGTCTCCCTGTAGCGCTGTCTTAGGCGTCTCACAATACAGACATTGCAATTTATTGCCCTGGCCATATCTGCAGTCCTCATGCCTCCTTGCAGCATGCCTAAGGCACGTTCACGCAGATGAGCAGGGACCCTGGGCACCTTTCTTTTGGTGTTTTTCAGAGTCGGTAGAAAGGCCTCTTTTTAGTGTCCTCTAAGTTTTCATAACTGTGACCTTAATTGCCTACCATCTGTAAGCTGTTAGTGTCTTAATGACCGTTCCACAGGTGCATGTTCATTAATTGTTTATGGTTCATTGAACAAGCATGGGAAACAATGTTTAAACCCTTTACAATGAAGATCTGTGAAGTTATTTTGATTTTTACAAATTATCTTTTGAAAGACAGGGTCCTGAAAAGAGACTTATTTTTTTGCTGAGTTTAGATACATTTTACATAGATGGTACTTTTTTTATATACAGCATTCACATGGCAAATATATACAGTACCAGTCAAAAGTTGGATTTTTCTTTATTTTTACTATTTTCTACATAGTTGAATAATAGTGAAGACATCAACACTATGAAATAACACACATGGAATCGTGTAGTAACCAAAAGTGTTAAACAAATCAAAATATATTTGGTATTTGAGGTTCTTCAAAGTAGCTACCCCTTGCCTTGATGACAGCTTTGCATACTCTTGGCATTCTCTCAACCAGCTTCACCTGGAATGCTTTTCCAACAGTCTTGAAGGAGTTCCCACGTATGCTGAGCACTTGTTGGCTTCTTTTCCTTCATTCTGCTGTCCAACTTATCCCAAACCATCTCAATTGGGTTGAGTTCAGGTGATTGTGGAGTCCAGGTCATCTGATGCAGCACTCAATCACTCACCTTCTTGGTCAAATAGCCCTTACACAGACTGGAGGTGTGTTTTGGGTCATTTGTCCAGTTGAAAAACAAATGATAGTCCCACTAAGCGTAATCCAGATGGGATGGTGTATTGATGAAGAATTCTGTGGTAGCCATGCTGGTTAAGTGTGCCTTGAATTCTAAATAAATCACTGACCGTGTCACCAGCAAAGCACAACCACACCTCTTCCTCCGTGCTTTACGGTGGGAACCACACATGCGGAGATCATCCGTTCACCTACTCTGCGTCTCACAAAGACATGGCGGTTGGAAGCATAAATCTCAAATTTGGACAGATTCCCACATGTCTAATGTCCGTTGCTCGTGTTTCTTGGCCCAAGCAAGTATTATTTTATTGGTGTCCTTTAGTAGTGGTTTCTTTGCAGCAATTCCACCATAAAGGCCTGATTCACGCAGTCCCCACTGAACAGTGATGTTGAGATATCTGTTACTTGAATTCGGTAAAGCATTTATTTGGGCTGCAATATCTGAGACTGGTAAATCGAATGAACTTATTCTGTGCAGCAGAGGCAACTCGGGGTCTTCCTTTCCTGTGGCAGTCCTCATGAGAGTGCTTGATTAGTTTTTGAGACTGCACTTGAAGAAACTTTTAAAGCTCTTGACATTTTCTGGGTTGACTTATCGTCATGTCTAAAAGTAATGATGGATTGTCGTTTCTCTTTGCATGTTTGAGCTGTTCTTACAATAATGTGGACTTAGCCCTATTTGGTAAAATACCATCTTCTCTATACCCACCCCTACCTGTCCTGATCTTTCTTATGTCTCTCAGATATGACACTTTGGAACAAACTTCCTTTAGATTTTTTGGGGGACTTTCTGTTGTTCTATGTAGTGAACCCCCTCCATGTCTGAGTCTTAAAATTCAAAATGCTCCTTGGTATGATGTTCTTAAAACAACTCCATATAGCTTAGCAGTACCCAAACCCCATGGAGTGAGTCCATGCAACTTATTATGTGACTTGTTAAGCACATTTTTACTGTTGAACTTATTTAGTTTTGCCAAAACAAAAGGGTTGAATACTTATTGATTCAAGACATTAAAGCTTTCCCCCCCCCATTATTTTTATTTGTAAAGATGGAGAAAAAAATAACTCCAGTTTGACATTATAGGGTTGTGTGTGGGCCTGTGACAAATCACATTTTAATCAATAACATTCAGCCTGTAACAACAAAGTGGAAAAAGTCAAGTGGTGTGAATCATGAGAATCGCAATACATATCGTATCAGCACCGCAGTATCGTGAGCTCCCTGGAAATCCCAGCCCTAGTTATTAGTCTGTTTCATTACTATGGCACTGAAAGGTCATAGTTGAATTGTTACACCCTTGTCTCTTTCAGCTCCTGTCTGGATCTGTAAAGCTTGGTCCCAGAGATTTAGGAAGGAGGAGGAGGAGAGGAGTCTCTGCTCAGGTGAGCCTATGTTTCCTGACCCTGGCTTTTTTTTTTTTTTTTTCTAGCCGCCTTCGCATTGTTTAACATTTTGTACATAATGTTGCTGCTACTATCTCTTATGACCCAAAATGAGCTTCTGGACGTCAGAACAGCGATTACTCACCTCGAATTGAACAAAAAAACATTTCTTTAATGAGTCGGATGGGAAGGATATACTCAACACCTGTACAGCCCCTCATCCCCGTCATTCGCTGGAGAAAGAAACCGAGATCTCAAGGAAAGAGATCGGGGTGCCTTGTGAGGATCAGGCGACGAGTGGCTTATCTGCCTTTGCCATCCGTACTGTTAGCTATCGTTCAATCGCTGGAAAATAAATGGGACGAACTGAAAGCGCGTATATCCTAGCAACAGGACATTAAACCGTAATATATCATGTTTCACTGAGTCGTGTGCTGAACTACAACATACAGCTGGCGGGTTATACACTCTGCTATTCTATCGGCAGGATAGAACAGCAGCCTCTGGTAAGACAAGGGGCGGGGGCCTGTGCATATTTGTAAACAGCAGCTGTTGCACTATATCTAAGGAAGTCTCAAGGTTTTGCTCACCTGAGGTAGTATCTCATGATAAGCTGTAGACCACACTATCATCCTGCACAACTATCGGATTGACTGGAGTGGTCTTCTCTCGGTTTGTTGTTTTGAAAGTCTCTCTCGAAATAGGAAGCCAATTCAGTTGCGGCTGAACAGTTTGTTTGTGTGTTTAACTCTGCCTGTAAACACGCTGGATGATACAGAATCCATTGAAGAGCTTGAACGATTCATTGACGAGAGATACTTACGAACTAGAAATCTGTCGCTGGTTTCGGAGGATTCAAGCATTGTTACGGACAACCAACCCAATCAACAAAACAAACCAAAACCAAGTTTGCCAATAGGTATCAACGATGGAACCAAACCATCCCCTAGTAAGAGTGGCGAGTGGTTTACTGATATAGATGTTGACTTGTTAAAACCTCGTAGGGATTTGGTGGGGCGCTAGCTGTTCTCATGTTGGAAAAGCTTACCCCTTTCACATTCATCCCTGATGCATGCATTATACCTTAAAGTTCGGCAAGCCTTTCATTGATGAATTTTATCTTGGATATGTTACGAGAGGACATCAATTTTCAGGGATACCGGAGAATGACAACAGCAGAGGCTGTGAGGACACAGTCTGAGACTTTGTCAACTCAACTAAAACTGCCCACTGATGTTGTGCGTAATGTCACTTTCTCCAGAGTCCATAGAATAGGTAAGGCCTCTGGAAATAGGCCACGTGCTATTATTGCATGTTTTGACAAATTTAAGCAAAAGGAAATGACGAATAACATGGGCAGAGAACTCAAACACTGATTTTGGAATGAATCATCACTTCCCCCACCGAGATCAATGAAAGGAGAAAAAAAAAAAAAAAAATCCCATCATGAAGGAAAAGCGTTGCCTGAATCAACGAGTCTCCATGGTGATGGATAAACTTTACATCAACGGGCAATTGTATCGGGACACTAGAGTAACTCCCTGGCTATTTTAATTCAATGTTAAATTTGAGTTTGTGTTGTAGTGTATCATGACAACTTCAACTAGAACGAATACATGCTCTATTGATCTCCACTTGACAATGAAAGGGGTGCATATAGCTCAGGTTAATGTCTGTAGCCTTCCTAACGAAATACATGAGGTTTTTAACATGGTCAACATAAATAATATTCATATTTTGGCTTTGACCAAAACTCATTTAGACGCATCTGTAAATGATGGGCAAATTAATATTCAAGGATATAGTCTACTAGAAGGGATAGGAATAGGAATGGTTAGGGGTGTAGCACTACATTCAGAATCATACATTACGGTCATCCCTCTTAAAAAGGTATGTCAAGTAGAGGCACTATGGGCTCAAGTACATTTGCCTCACAAGGCAGCCATATTGGTGGGATGTGTGTGTATAGACCTCCTAGCTCATAGGTGTCCTATTTGGGGGACTTATGTACTGTTTTACCAGGCAACAGATGAAAAACAGAGGTGATTTTTATATAAATTGGAAGGATCACAATAATTTGAATAGAACAAAATTGATAAGATATGCAGAGAACTGTGGTTTGAAACAAATGGTTAGTGATTCTACTAGATCAATTAAGTTGGGTCATCGTTCAGACGCATGCATTGATCTGATTTTCTGTAATATACCATTGCAATGCTTAAAAGCCAGATCAATGCCAGTGGGCTGGACAGACCATAATATTGTGACCATAACCATGAACACTAAGGTTCCAAAGAGAGGATTGTGGTCAAGAGAAATTTAAAAGATTTAATCATGAGCTATTTCTAAATGATTTGGTTGCTTTACCCTGGGAGCTGATTTATCTAGAGGATTAACTAAATCACGCTACAGAATGTTTTATTGATATGCTCACTGAGGTAATGGACAATCATGCCCCTATAAGAAAGAGTACAGTTGGTGCTCGTCCATCTCCATGGATTCATGATGAACTGGGTGAGGCTTTTTCTCAAAGAAATATGGCAAAATCTTAGCAGCCAAATCAGAATTAGAAATTGACTAACAGAATTATAGAAAATTACGTAATTATGCAGTTAAATTGAATCGTAAGAAACAATCTTTCTTTTACAACAAAGCTTTTATTGATTGTAAAAATGATTCTAAAAAGGTATGGACTACAGTTAAGGGTTACTTGGTACATCTATCTCATCATGCCCATCTAGTGTGGAGGTTGACTGGAGAACCATCACAAAACCAGTTGATATTGCCAATCATTTTGCATAATTTTTTACAAAGAAAATGTATTTACTGAGCAATAATGTAAACATACATTCTTCCCAACAAGATATAGTCCAACGGATTGATGATCATATTATGAGCAACAAGACCTGCTCTTTTAGTCTGCAAACGGTGTCAGTAGAGGAGGTGTTCAACCTATTGAAGTCATTACCCGAAGGTAAATTACAGGTTATGGTCTTATGGACAATTTTTTGCTTCGCTGTGCTGCTCCCCAGATTGCAGCTCCACTGAGATACATATTGAATTGGTCACTGGAAAAGGGGATGTTTGCAAATGTATGGAAGCATGCGAAACTGTGTCCTATTCCGAAAGACCGCAAAGAACCCATTACTCCTGCCAATAGTCAACCAATTAGTCTACTCCCTTTACTCAGTAAGATATTGGAGGGTATTGTGAGTAGACAAATATGGGAGTATATGGAAAAGAATGATCTGATTACAGCTAATCAGCATGCTTCTCACAAAAACCATTCCACTACCACTGCATTGGTTGACATGACTGACCAGTGGCTCAATGCTATGGATAATTGCAAGTTTGTGGGTGTACTAGTTTTAGATTTCAGTGCAGCATTTGATTTAGTTTATCATGAAATAATTTTGTCAAAATTAATGCGTTATGGTTTTAAGGAGGTAGCATTGAATTGGGTACAGTCATATCTGACAGGAAACAGTCCACCTATATCAATGGTTCATTTTCTTCCCCTCATGTTTTAAACTGTGGAATACCGCCACTTCTTTATTTAATATATACCAACAACCTTTTTTATGCCTTAGCTGAAACTCAAGCTACTATATTTGCAGATGATACTACAATTTATGCAGCAAGACGATCGGTTCGACAGGTACAGCAAGCTTTACAAGGAGATTTGAAGTATATCAGGGAGTGGGGTTGCCGGAACAAACTTGTTTTAAACACCAAGAAAACCAAAGTTATGTTGGTCTGTTCCACTAGGAAATGGCCAAAACCGCATGGGATACAATTAAGAATCGGAGGAGTACAAATTGAAGAAGTGGCAGTATCCAAAATATTGGGAGTGCAGCTAGACAACTGCTTATCATGGTCGTGGAAAATAAATATTAAAACAGCATGCATAATCAGAAGGATAGCTAAATATTTACCAGGAAAAATTCTTAAGCAAATAACAAACATTAATTGAGAGTCAGGTGAACTACTATTCTGTGGTCTGGGGAAATGCATCAAGTGAAATTAGGAGGCTGCAGATTGCACAGAACAAAGCAGCAAGGATTGTTTTAAGGTGGAAATATGGTTCTTCTGTTGCAGTCATGCGCAATGTTCTTGGTTGGTCATCAATCAACAAGATAATTGAAAGAAATATGCTTATTTTATTTCATAATATACACCATTTAAAACGGCCAAATTCTATTCACAACGGTATTCAGTTGGTAAGAGACAGACATTCCGTAAATACTAGGAATAGATAGTCCACCATCTATGCGTTATCCAGACAGAAAAGAGAAATAGGCTAAATAACATTTCGATTTAGAGCAATAAAGAAATTGAGAATTTACTGAGCAAACCAGAAACCTTTTCAATATTTAAATTTAAATATTTTAAAACAATTTTAAATATAATACATAGAAATGTTGTGGGACTATAATAGATAAAGAATCAATATGTTTTAGATTGAGTATTTATGGGGTCAATATGTTAGTATATGTATGTTAAAATGTGTTCGTAATATAAATTGTATTTTCATGTTTAAGACTCTTGGAAGATTAGTCCAAATGGGGACTAAAAGAGATCCAAATGAAATGTACCTAGAGTTTATCTGTATTTTTTTTTTTTTGTATCTGTCTACATACCACAGACCGATGCTGGCACGAAGAGTGAACTCAATGAGCTGTATTCCGCCATAACAAACAGGAAAACGCACATCCAGTGGCGGCGCTCCTAGTGGCCGGGGACTTTAATGCAGGGAAACTTAAATCCGTTTTATCTAATTTCTATCAGCATGTTAAATGTTCAACCAGAGGGGAAAAAACTCTAGGCCACCTTTACTCCACACACAGAGACGCGTACAAAGCTCTCCCTCGCCCTCCATTTGGAAAATCTGACCATAATTCTATCCTCCTGATTCCTGCTTACAAGCAAAAATTAAAGCAGGAAGCACCAGTGACTCTGTCAATAAAAAAAGTGGTCAGATTAAGCTAAACTAAAGGACTGTTTTGCTAGCCCAGACTAGAATATGTTCCGGGATTCTTCCGATGCTATTGGAGTACACCACATCAGTCACTGGCTTCATCAGTAAGTGCATCGATGAGTGCATCGTCCCTACTGCATCAGTAAGTGCATCGTCCCTACTGACTGTACGTACCCCAAACAGAAGCCATGGATTTACAAGCAACATTCGCACTGAGCTAAAGGGTAGAGCTGCTGCTTTCAAGGAGCGGGACTCTAACCCGGAAGCTTATAAGAAAACCCGCTATGCCCTCCGACGAACCATCAAACAGGCAAAGCGTCAATACAGGACTAAGATCGATTCGTACTACACCGGCTGCGACGCACGTCGGATGTGGCAGGGCTTGAAAACTATTAGACTACAAAGGGGAGCACAGCTGAGAGCTGCCCAGTGACACAAGCCTACCAGACGAGTTAAATAACTTCTATGATCGCTTCGAGGCAAGTAACAATTAAACATGAGAGCATCAGCTGTTCCGGGCGACTGTGTGATCACGATCTCCGCAGCCGATGTAAGACCTTTAAACAGGTCAACATTCATAAGGCTACAGGGCGCTGACCAACTGGCAAGTGTCTTCACTGACATTTTCAACCTGTCCGAGTCTGCAATACCAACATGTTTCAAGCAGACTACCATAGTGCCTGTGCCCAAGAACACTAAGGTAAACTGCCTAAATTACTATCGACCCGTAGCCCTCACGTATGCCATCTGCCATGAAATGCTTTGAAAGGCTGGTCATGGCTCAAATCAACACCATTATCCCAGAAACCCTAGACCCACTCCAATTTGCATACCGCCCCAACAGATCCACAGATGATGCGGTCTCTATTGCACTCCACACTGCCCTTTCACACCTGGACAAAAGAACACCTATGTGAGAATGCTGTTCATTGACTACAGCTCAGCGTTCAAACCATAGTGCCCTCAAAGCTCATCACTAAGCTAAGGACCCTGGGACTAAACCCACCCCTCTCAACTGGATCCTGGACTTTCTGACGGACCACCCCCAGGTGGTAAGGGTAAGTAACGACACATCCACCACGCTGATCCTCAACACGGGGGCCCCTCAGGGGTGCGTGCTCAGTCCCTTCCTGTACTCCATGTTCACTCATGACTGCACGGCCAGGCACGACTCCCAACACCACCATTATGTTTGCCAATGACACAGCAGTGGTAGGCCTGATCACCACCAACGATGAGACAGCCTTTAGGGAGGTGGTCAGAGACCTGACCATGTGGTGCAAGAACAACAACCTCTCCCTCAACGTGATCAAGACAAAGGAGATAATTGTGGACTACATGAAAAGGGGGACTGAGCACACCCCCATTCTCATCAACCTATTCCCTCTCAGGATACCAAAAGGATTTGGCATGGGTCCTCAGATCCTCAAAAGGTTTTACAGCTGCACTATCAAGAGCATCCTGACTGGTTGCATCACTGCCTGGTATGCAACTGCTCGGCCTCCGACTGCAAGGCACTACAGAGGGTAGTGTGCACGGCCCAGTACATCACCGGTGCCAAGCTTCCTGCCATCCACGACCTCTATACCAGGTGGTGTCAGAGAAAGGCCCTAAAAATTCAGTCAGACTCCATCCACCCTAGTCATAGACTTCTCTGCTACAGCACGGCAAGCAGTACCAGAGCGCCAAGTCTAGGTCCAAGAGGCTTCTCAACAGCTTCTACCCCCAAGTCATAAGACTCCTGAACATTTAATCAAAGGGCTACCCAGACTATTTGCATTGCCCCCTTTTTTTTTTATTTATGCTTAGGCCATTTGTGCTGTGGCTGAGTTTGGGGTGGCATTTCATTACAATAGTTTCATTATAATTTTTTACCATGTTCCTGTTTCCGTAGGACCAACTCCCTGGCGGTCCACGCATCAAGCACGTCTGTCGGGCAGCAGCGGTGGCTTTGGGGCAACCCCGTGCCATGGTGCCTGACAATATCCCCAGGCTTAGCGCTCTGCCCCTCCATGAGCGAGAGGGCATCACCACCTCACCAGCTGTAGAAGGTAACCTTTGTTTATGAAGCACGCTGCTATGAACGGTGGTTACTTTTGTCGATTCAGGCATGTGACGTTAGCGCGGTGACCAATGTTTGCAAAGTCATTTAAGATACATTTTTTGTATCGCTCTGTTTTTAGACATTGCGGAAAACCCTTCTGACTGCACGGCTAGGCACAAGCTGACAAGCCCGAAGCACAAGTACAGCAAACAGCGGAAGCTCAAGCGGAACTATAACGAGGTTGGTCCTGGGGGCCGCGCCACCCGCTGTGGGACCTGCCAGGGCTGCCTGCATGAGGGCGACTGCAGAACCTGCTTCAACTGCCTGGACAAGCCCAAGTTTGGAGGGCCCAACACCAGACGCCAGTGCTGTGTGTAAGTGACTGTACCTAGAATTGTGGCCGTTGCTCCCACTTTTCATCCACTCATGGACACACATTCAGGCACGCACACAGTTTTTAATTTCTATGAACGGCTCTAGTTGTCTTGTTTACAAATTGAACATGGCACCCATTTTAAATGGTGGTGATTAAATATTTCCCTGTGCCACCAGGTTAAAACGATGTGTTCGGATTGAGGCGAGGAAAGTAAAGCGCGGCATCAAGCCGTTCACAGGTTTGTTTTATGTTGAATACATCTTTTTATAATATTTTGCATTTGTAATTTAGCAGACGCTCTTATGCAATTATTGCGTTCATCTTAAGATAGCTAGATGAGACCACAACATATCACAGTCGTATCAAGTACGTTTCCCCTCAAATTATTTATCAGCAATGTCAGTGCTGGTAGGAAAAGACAAGTGCTTTTTTTTGGGGTGGGGGGCATTGGGGGTGCCGTGAGTTAAGATACTCTTTAAGAGGTAGTTTTTCAGAAGATGGGCATGGACTCTACTGTCCTGACTTTAGGGGGAAGCTTGTTCCGCCATTGGGGTGCCAGGACACAGACGAGCTTTGACTGCTGAGCGGGAGCTGCCCTCCCGTAGGGGTGGGAGGGCCAAGAGACCAGAGGTGGCGGAACGGAGTGCTCGTGTTGCGATAGCCTAAAGTTAAGGAGTGGCAGTTCCCCTTGCTGCTCTGTAGGCAAGCACCAGGGTCTTGAAGAGGGTGGGTAATTTACTAATGAATAACACCACTTGTTTGTTTTTGCTGTTACACCCAAAAACATTGACACAGTTTACCGAAAGCCACACTAGAACACTGGCCTGCCTCATGGCCCAAATATTCAGCCAGTGTTTTTTAGCTTTACCAACACTGGGCTTCTCTTTGTCGTGCAGTACTTCCGAGGCGGCGGAGCCAGACGTCAGCTAATGGCCTTCAGTCCTTCAATGGAGAGGCAGAGGAGATGTTTGCCCCTGAAACCCTTGGAGACTGCCTGAGGCCTTCCATCAGGAAGCAGCCGAGGCGAAACGTGACGCCACGCTCCTACAGCAGCCTGCTGATGACTGACTCTGACGAGGACACAGGCGGAGAAGGCGAGGTCAATAGTCCTGTAAAGAATCCTGTTGCTCCCAGCAGCCAAGGTAACGCCGTACACTGGGATAGGAACCGTAGAGTATGGATGAAAATATAGGTCGATGCACATTCAGGCCTCTCCTTTTGAGTTGGACCACAACAAGATCCATTGAAATCCATTCCATTTTGAGTCGTTTCAGGGTATTTGTTTGAGTGGAGACTTTGTTATTCATTTTTATGGTTTAAAACCCATTTGCTCTCTGACGGATGCTGCACCCTCTGACCTCCTAGCTCCTGAGGATTGCCCAGTGCCCAGTGAAGTTGTAAGGCATCGCAGACCTGGGCCACCCAAAGGACTGCTGGGCCGATGCAGAGCCGACAAGGTAATGACTCGTATAACTCTGTTCTCATGTTGGAAAAGCTTACCCCTTTCACATTCATCCCTGATGCATGCATTATACCTTAAATAACTGCTCCTCTGGAATCGGCTAAGCTTGCCTCTTGCTAACGTCAATATGCCTTGTCCATTGCTGTTTTGGTTAGTAATTATTGCCTTATTTCACTGTAGAGCCTCTAGCCCTGCTCAATACGCCTTAGTTAACACTTTTGTTCCACCTCCCACACATGCGGTGACATCACCTGATTTAAATTATATTTCTAGAGACTATCTCTTTCATCGTCACTCTATGCACAGGTTTAACCCCACTGTATTCACATCATACCATACCTTCGTCTGTACATTATGCCTTGAATCTATTTTACCGTACCCAGAAATCTGCTCCTTTTACTCTCTGTTCTGAACGTACTAGACGACCAGTCCCTTTAGCCGTACCCTTATCCTACTCCTCTGTTCCTCTGGTGATGTGGAAGTTAATCCAGGCCCTGCAGTGCCTAGCTCCACTCCCATTCCCCAGGCGCTATCATTTCTTGACTTCTGTAACCGTAAAAAGCCTTGGTTTCATGCATGTTAACATTAGAAGCCTTATTCCCTGCTATCCAGGTTTGTACCCAAACAATTCAAGCTTCTACTCTTAAAAATCCACCTTCCCAGGAACAAGTCTCTTACTGTTGCCGATTGCTATAGACCACCCTCTGCCCCCAGCTGTGCCCTTGACACCATATGGGAACTGATTGCCCCCCTTCTATCTTCAGAGCTCGTGCTGCTAGGTGACCTAAACTGGGACATGCTTAACACCCCGGCCATCCTACAATCTTAAGCTTGATGCCCTCAATCTCACACAAATTATCAATGAACCCACCAGGTACAACCCCAAATCCGCTAACACGGGCACCCTCATAGATATCATCCTAACCAATTTGCCCTCCAAATACACCTCTGCTGTTTTCAACCAAGATCTCAGCGATCACTGCCTCATTGCCTGCATCCGTCATGGGTCTGCGGTCAAACGACCACCCCTCATCACTGTCAAACGCTCCCTAAAACACTTCAGCGAGCAGGCCTTTCTAATTGACCTCATCCCGTCAGTAGAGGATGCCTGGTCATTATTTAGAAGTGCCTTCCTCACCATCTTAATTAAGCATGCCCCTTTCAAAAAAACAGGAACAGATATAGCCCTTTGTTCTCTCCAGACCTGACTGCCGTTGACCAGCACAAACACATCCTGTGGCGTTCTGCATTAGCATCGAATAGCCCCCACGATAGGCAACTTTTCAGGGAAGTTAGGAACCAATATACACAGGCAGTTAGGAAGGCTAAGGCTAGCTTTTTCAAGCAGATATTTGCATCCTGTAGCACAAACACAAAAAGTTCTGTGACACTAAAGTCCATGGAGAATAAGAGCACCTCCTCCCAGCTGCCCACTGCACTGAGGCTAGGAAACACTGTCACCACCAACAAATCCACTATAATTGAGAACTTCAATAAGCATTTTTCTACAGCTGGCCATGCTTTCCACCTGGCTACCCCTACCCCGGTCAACAGCCCTGCACTCCCCACGGCAACTCGCCAAGGATCCCCCATTTCTCCTTCACCCAAATCCAGATAGCTGATGTTCTAAAAGAGCTGCAATATCTGGACCCATACACATCAGCCGGGCTAGACAATCTGGACCCTTTCTAAAATGATCTGCCGAAATTGTTGCAACCCCTATTACTAGCCTGTTCAACCTCTCTTTCGTATCGTCTGAGATTCCCAAAGATTGGAAAGCAGCCGCTGTCATTCCCCTCTTCAAAGGGGAGACACTCTTGACCCAAACTGCTACAGACCTATATCTATCCTACCCTACCTTTTCAAAGGTCTTCGAAAGCACTGTATGTGGATTATTTTGTTCCTGTCAGTGTGTCACTCACTGCCTGTTGAACACGGAACGAGGGAGAGCATGGATTGTTGTTTTGAATGTGTATTAAAAAGATTCTTAGTAGCTAGCTAACTTTTGAGTTTGTATCACACAAAGCAGGATCACTCTGTCTAGTGATCCTGCCGACCAATGCCGGGTCTGAGGAACTATTTTGTGTAGCAGCCAGCTATCTGCCTATCAAGGTTTTCTTGAGGGCTTGAACGCAGCCCGTGATGCCGTTACCCATTGTGGCTGGGACTGCGGATTGTCCCGTGTTTGTGGCTGTCTAGATCCCTGCTGTTTGAAAACAATATTCCCTGTGACCTACCGAGGATAAACAGAGTAATCTACGTAACCTAAGTGTTTTGTCCAAATACTGGTGGATTCAACTAATAAAAGAATGGGCGACCTGACCAGAGAGGTCCAGGACCTTAAGTTAACAAACAGATTACCGACCATTTCGAATCCCACCGTACCTTCTCTGCTATGCAATCTGGTTTCAGAGCTGGTCGTATGTGCACCTCAGCCACACTCAAGGTCCTAAACGATATCATAACCGCCATCGATAAGAGACATTACTGTGCAGCCGTATTCATCGACCTGGCCAAGGCTTTCATCTCTGTCAATCACCACATTCTTATTGGCAGACTCAATAGCCTTGGTTTCTCAAATGATTGCCTCGCCTGGTTCACCAACTACTTCTCTGATAGAGTTCAGTATGTCAAATCGGAGGGCCTGTTTTACGGACCTCTGGCAGTCTCTATGGGGGTGCCACAGGGTTCAATTCTCGGGCAGACTCTCTTCTCTGTATACATCAATGATGTCGCTCTTGCTTCTGGTGATTCTCTGATCCACCTCTACGCAGACGACACCATTCTGTATACTTCTGGCCTTTCTTTGGACCTTGTGTTAACTAACCTCCAGACGGGCTTCAATGCCATACGACTCTCCTTCCGTGGCCTCCAACTGCTCTTAAACGCAAGTAAAACTAAATGCATGCTCTTCAACCGATCACTGCCCGCCCGTCCAGCATCACTGCTCTGGACGGTTCTGACTTAGAATATGTGGGCAACTACAAATACCTAGGTGTCTGGTTAGACTGTAAACTCTCCTTCCAGACATTAAGCATCTCTAAATTAAATCTAGAATCTGATTCCTGTTTCGCAACAAAGCATCCTTCACTCATGCTGCCAAACATACTCTCGTAAAACTGACCATCCTACCGATCCTCGACTTCGACGATGTCATTTATAAAATAGCCTCCAACACTCTACTCAACAAATTGGATGCAGTCTATCACAGTTCCATCCGTTTTGTCACCAAAGCCCCATATACTACCTACCACTGCGACCTGTACGCTCTCGTTGGCTGGCCCTCGCTTCATACTCGTCGCCAAACCCGCTGGCTCCAGGTCATCTACAAGTCTTTACTAGGTAAAGCCCGTCCTTATCTCAGCTCACTGGTCACCGTAGCAGCACCCACCCGTAGCACGCGCTCCAGCAGGTATATCTCACTGGTCACCCCCAAAGCCAATTCTTCTTTTGGCCGCCTTTCCTTCCAGTTCTCTGCTGCCAATGACTGGAACGAACTACAAATATCACTGAAGCTGGAGACTCATATCTCCCTCATTAGCTTTAAGCACCAGCTGTCAGTGCAGCTCACAGATCTCTGCACCTGCACATAGCCCATCTGTAAACAGTCCATCCTACTACCTCATCCCCATACTGTATTTATTTATTTATCTTGCTCCTTTGCACCTCAGTATCTCTACTTGCACATTCAACTTCTGCAAATCTACCATTCCAGTGTTTAATTGCTATATTGTAATTACCTGTCCACCATGGCCTTATTGCCTTACCTCCCTTATCTTACCTACTTTGCACTCACTGTATATAGACTTATTTTTTTCTACTGTATTATTGACTGTATGTTTGTTTATTCCATGTGTAACTCTGTTGTATGCGTCGAACTGCTTTGCTTTATCTTGGCCAGGTCGCAGCTGTAAATGAGAACTTGTTCTCAACTAGCCTACCTGGTTAAATAAAGGTGGAAATTAATCAAATCTTTTATAGTCTGTAGATGCCGTGACTCTTTCCATGTTTCTCTTGACTGGCATGACCTATGATTTCATTCTCGCTCTCTAACAACCTTGACTACTGTTGGTGATTGGACCTCTTTTTCTTTTTTCTGATTTTACTTGGCATGCCTTATCTTTGATTGGGCTTTTCTAACCCTCTCTTAACTCTTCTCCTTCACTTCTGTTAACACTTTATTCTCAAAGCCAAGGTGGTTTCGTTGGGTCTTCTTCTCCATCTTTCCTCTGCCTTGGCCCGCCGCTTTGTATGTGGTCGTGCTGTAACGCTGGTTCCCCACTCAATGGCTTAAGCAGTCCCCCCTTCACATGCACAGGGGAGCGACTCCGAGGAGCACCGCCCAGGGCTGTTGGTTACAGAGGGCCACCTAACAAGGAGCCCCAGCGAGTCCTGCCCACCCAGGATCCCACCGCTGCGGTTACGGCGGCGCCTGCAGGTGCAGCTGCAGCGACTGCCCCTGTGTGTGGTGCAGTCGGTCATGCAGAGGGACGAGGAGTCAGATGACGAGTCTTCGCAAGAAGAGGAGATGACTGTTTTTAAAGTGGGAGAGCAACAACACAATCCCAGAATTGATCCCCACTATGTCCTTCATTCCCAGAATTCCCAGAACACGTCAACGAACATCCTCACTGCATTAACCTGCAGACTCCCCCAAAAGGGCCACTTGAAGACCGGGACGCACAGGATCCGCGTGGACTTTAAGGTGCATCTCTCACACTCTCTCTCACTCTTTCACTCCATTACCCTCCCATATAAACTTTCTTAAATTTGAAATTGTTTATTTTCTTATTAACTCATTGCCAACTGTCTTTCTTTCTCTCCTTTTCTTTGTCTCTCATAATACTCTTAACTTCTTAAGGAGCAGCAAGGTGCGCTGGGGCGCTAGCGCCCCACTCCCGACACTACCAGGTGAAATGCAAGGCGCCAAATTCAAAATCCAAAAGTTGAATTATTAAACATGCATCAATATACAAGTGTTTCATAGTCATCAAAAGCTCTGCTTCTTGGCAATATCACAGCGTTGTCAGATTTCAAAAAGGCTTCACGGCGAAAGCACCACATTTGATTATTTGAGGGTAGCACCTACAATATTTTTGCCATTACCATGAATTCATTAGCCTTCACGGTTCACACAAAACACATTTCACAGCGAAAATAAATCAATACCTGTTGAAGAACTTCTGCTGATGGCTTCCCAAGTGTCCAACGAAGACAATCCATGGTTCTTTTGCTAGAAAAAGTAATGTATTATATCCATAAATTTCTGTTTGGTTCGCGCGTTATAATCAGTAACTATAGCCTCCACTCGTCCATTGAAACGTGAAGAGAACTCGTTCAACTTATACCTATAAACTTGTCCAAGAACAATCAAACATCCTTTTTAATGTATCCTTAGGAACACTTATGTATATTTACTATAATAATTCAACCGGAATATAAACTGGGCTATAAGAAAAGAAAAAACCACAGAGCGCGCCTGGCGAGAACACGCGTCCTCTTCTATTGACATCTCTGGGGACACTTCCTGATTCCTCTTCTCTGCTCTAAAAGCATCAAAAAAAAAATCAACACTGTCTCGAGACTGTTGACATCCAGAGGAAGCGATAGGTACTGCATTCATATGCCCTTATATGGGCATTTTCACAAGGGAGGGGTTCCAAATGAGCAATGTGTCAAAACCACTTTTTCCAGGACAGAAATTCCTCGGGGTTTCGCCTGCCATATACGTTCTGTTTTACTCACAGACAAATGGTTAACACTTTTAGAAAATTCAGAATGTTTCCTATCCAATGGTACTAAATATGTGCATATCCTATTTTCTGGGCCTGAATGGGAGGCATTTTACTTTGGGCACGCCAGGGTCTCCAAAACGTCACCTCATGCGCTGCTCCCTAAGAAGTTAATAAACTTAGATTTTTCAGTCGTTCATTAACTCACACTAACTTATTGTGTTTCTCTCCCAGGAGGACTGTGCCATCCAGAACGTGTGGTTGATGGGTGGTCTGAGTATCCTCACCTCCGTCCCCGTCACCCCTCAGCCTGTCTGTCTGCTTTGTGCCAGCAAAGGACACCATGAGGTATTAATGGAAAGGCATCCACAGAATATTCAGTGCCTGTGTTTGCAGTATTATCATTCGAATAATCACATTTCATTGTAGAAATGTACTACTCTGACTATTTTGAGGAAAACAAATTAACTATGAAGCACACAAGAGACTCCATAGGTTTACTGAATAGCCACACTGGGTTGTTTGTAAAACAGTAGGTTTAGTGCAATATGTGTTCACCTGATTTTGAGAGTTGACTGCCTTCTGCCTTACCACCTTCCCTCAGATGATCTACTGCCAGGTGTGCTGCGAACCCTTCCACAGCTTCTGCCTCTGGCCCGAAGAGCGCCCCCAGGAGGAGAACAAGGAGAACTGGTGTTGCCGCCGCTGCAAGTTCTGCCACGTCTGCGGCCGTAAGAGCAAGAACAACAAGGTGTGTATGGTCAGCAGGATCCGAGGTTAGTCTAGTATTTTTTTCACCCCCACTTTCAAAATTTTATGCGTACTATTACTTCCTTTAGCCTGTTTTGCAGTGCAGGAGGTGTCAGAACTGCTACCACCCTTCCTGTCTGGGACCCACCTACCCAAAGCCCATCAACTGTAAGATGCCCTGGGTAAGTACTAGGAATTTAACATCTATTACTGTTTAGCTTCTCTTCTCCCCATGCTGATTTACGACTGTTTTTCACTGTACTGTGGGTTAATACCATACAATGCAAGTGTATTGTCCAGTTTGCATAAGTGCTTTGCTCAAGGGCACAACAATAGTGGATTCCAGTAATGATCTGAAACCAGCAACCCTCAGTTCTCAGCCAGTTCATTTCCCATCTTTCTTCGCCCGGCCTGGGACAACCAGCGACCTTAAAGTTCTGGTCCACCTCTCTAACTTCTGGGCTACCTGCCTCCGTGTCCCAGGTGTGTATGACGTGTATCCGGTGTAAGAGCTGTGGAGTGACCCCAGGGAAGACCTGGGACATGGCCTGGAACCACGAGCAGGACCTCTGTCCCGACTGCAGCACCCTCCACAGCAAAGGTAGGACCTCAGTGAGTCACACAGAGACAAGTCAACCAAGGTTAGGTCGGCGCAAGGTATACACAAACTCCAGGAACAGGCCAAGATGAGAGCAGTTCTTTAGATGGACTGATACTTTGTCAGGATCTTACCATCATTTAGTGCTGACCCCAATCACTCCACTGGTTGATTGTTGGTCAATAGACTGTTTATTTAAAAAAGAAAATGAGCAGCAGCAAATACATTTTTTTTTATGACACACCAGACACCAATCTGATTCGCGCCCAGTGAACTAATCCATTGCGGAGGCCGAGACTAATCCATTGCGGATGGCACAGTCCAAGAAGGAGAGTGACTAAGATGTACAATCCACATCTTTCTCCTGAATGCGCTCTTTCCCGGCAATTTGTGCACATTCATTGTTTCATAACTTCATCGTTGATTGTTAGTCTATCAATTCCCCATTACATATCTCACCAGTAGTTTGTAATCTACAATGTTTGTTTATGGTCATTTCTGTTGATGCATTCAATATATTATTCCATTTTACTGTTCTGATTGTCGTGAACACGTTGTTTACAGACGTACAACCTATGCTTGTGAGAAACAAGTTTTGCTTTATTTCATACCATTTCCGAGTTTTGTGAATTCAGTCATTGTCTTGTTTGGAGAGCTCCTGTCAATGTTGAGTAAATACTCGACGTACCAAGTTGCGAACCACTCGATTTCGGCCCTTCGTTATATCTGCATCGAACACGTCACCCTCCCTAGGAGAGGGGGTGACCTTGACAATTTTAAATCGAGGGGCCGCCTGGATCTTTAAATTAAAGACCCTTGCCCCCCTTAAGTCTCAACGTAGACTTTGATCTGAAGCCATTCTCGTGACTATTGTGTTTTTGCTATCCATTGTAAATAATGTTTGTAGGCCTATGTAGCCAAATTGTATCTATGATCGTATCTTATCCATTTATGCTTTTATATGTTCTATTTAGATTTACAGATAATCTAATGAAATCAAGCCACTGCTGGCTTTAGACACCTGTGTCCTTTCAAACTATATAAACTAGTGACCCGCAGTGTTTGTCATTATACTCTGATGAAGACAGCGTGGCTGTGTAAATGTTGGTTAGTAAATGATGGAATCTGAGCTCCTAGAGTGTGCGGCGCTCCTTTTCTTTTTAAGAGTAAGGACGTGCAACTGATTATGAATAGTATGTGTGTTGGTCTGTGTGTAATGTATTTACACACTGCACTGTATGTGGATTCTTTTGTTCCTGTCATTGTGTCACTCACTGCCTGTTCAATGTGGAACGAGGGAGAGCATGGTTTGTTGTTTTGAAAGTGTATTAGAAAGTGTCTTAGTAGCTAGCTAACTTTTGAGTTAAGAGGAATTGGTGCACTTCACAAAAGCAGGATCACTCTGTCTAGTGATCCAGCCGACCAAGGCTGGGTCTGAGGAACTATTTTGCGTAGCAGCCAGCTAGCTGCCTATCAAGGTTTTCTTGAGGGCTTGAACACAGCCCGTGATGCCGTTACCCATTGTGGCTGTGACTACGGATTGTCCTGGGTTTGTGGCTTTCTAGATCCCTGCTGTTTGAAAACAATCTTCCCTGTCACCTACCTTGTCTGGAACTGCGAGGATAAACAGAGTAACCTACATAACCTAAGTGTTTTGTCCAAATACTGGTGGATTCAACTAATAATAGAATGGATGAGCTGACCAGAGAGGTCCAGGACCTGAAGAACAGTTTGCAGTTCTCCCATTGTCAGCTTGATAGAAACAGGAGAATGGCAAGATGACAGCAATCTGTAAGTCATTGAGAGAGAACATTTAGTTCTGTGTGTGAATCCATATGACGGAGAAATGACAATCAAGTGACAATCAAGGCTGAACAGCATGGTTGTGGACGGAATTGCAGAATCTCCTGGATGGAGTCTGAGAACAAAGTGAGCGAAATGATCTCAGAAATTGAAGATGTATCACATTTTATTTGTCACATACACGTGTTTAGCAGATGTTATTGCGGGTGTAGCGAAAAGCTTGTGTTTCTAGCTCCAACAGTGCAGGAATATCTAACAAGTAATATCTAACAATTTCACAACAATAAACAAATCTAAGTAAAGGAATGGAATTAAAAATATATGGACAAGCAATGTCAGAGAGGCATAGAATACAGTATATACATAAACTCAGCAAAAAAAATGTCCCTTTTTCAGGACCCTGTCTTTCAAAGATAATTCTTAAAAATCCAAATAATTTCACATATCTTTGTAAGGTGTTTAACTTCTTAGGGAGTGGCAGCAGAGGTGACGGTTTTGGAGAGTCTGGCGTGCCCAAAGTAAAATGCCTGCCACTCAGGCCCAGAAAATAGGATATGCACATAATTAGTACTATTGGATAGGAAACACTCTGAAGTTTCTAAAAGTGTTAAAATAATGTGAGTATAAAAGAACTGATATAGCGGGCAAAAACCAGAGAATTTTTTTTTGTACATGACCTTCTCCAGGCTGCCTATTCATTTCTATTTTAACTAGGACTGAGACTGCAGTACCTATGGCATCCACTAGATGTCAACAGTCTTTATACAGAGTTTGGAAGCTGTAGCCCTGAGCAGAACGGATAGGAACAGGAAATAGTCGAGGTAGCTCAGATTTCAATAAGATTTTACGGCCGCGAGACTGTGTGCGCGCCCCACTGTATTTTCCTTTCATAACGTTTAGGTTACCATCAGAGTGAAATATTATCGCTAATATTCATAAAAGGATAGCTAAGGATGCATTATAAATGATTTATGATTTGTTTAGGAAAAGTTGATGGGTATATTTGAACGGGTTCTCTTCACTGTTCAATGGGCGATTCGACATTGGATTTTCTGATCAACGCGCCAACCAAACAGAGATTTATGGATATAATAAATGACTTTTTCTAACAAAAGAACCATTGGATGTCTTCGTTGGACACTTGGGAAGCCTTCAGCAGAAGTTCTTTGAAAGGTAAGAGATTTATTTTAGCTGTGATATGGGTTTTGTGTGACCTGCGCTGGATTTGAATTTATGCTAATGTGGAAAATATGTGGGGTGCTATCCTCAAACAATCAAATGTTGTGCTTTCGCTGTAAAGCCTTTTTGAAATCTGACAACGCTGTGATATTGCCAAGAATCAGAGCTTTTGATGACTATGCAACACTTGTATATTGATGAATGTTTATTAATTCAACTTTTGGATTTTGAATTTGGCGCCTTACATTTCACCGGGTCGTGTCGGGAGTACTCCCTAAGTAGTTAAACACTGTTTCCCATGCTTGTTCAATGAACCACAAACAGTTAATGAACATGCACTTGTGGAACGGTCGTTAAGACCCTAATAGCTTACAGATGGTAGGCAATTAAGGTCACAGTTATGAAAACTTAGGACACTAAAGAGGTCTTTCTACTGACTCTGAAAAACACCAAAAGAAAGATACCCAAGCTCCCTGCTCATCTGCGTGAACGTGCCTTAGTGATGCTGCAAGGAGGCATGAGGACTGCAGATGTGGCCAGGGCAATAAATTGCAATGTCTGTACTGAGAGGCCTAAGACTCTATAGGGAGACAGGACGGACAACTGATCGTCCTCGCAGTGGCAGACCACATGTAACAACACCTGCACAGGATTGGTACGTCCGAAGATCACACCTGCGGGACAAGTACAGGATGGCAACAACAACTGCCCAAGTTACACCAGGAATGCACAATCCCTCCATCAGGGCTCAGACTGTCCACAATAGGCTGAGAGAGGCTGGACTGAGGGCTTGTAGGCCTGTTGTAAGGAAGGTCCTCACCAGACATCACCGGCAACAACGTCGCCTATGGTCACAAACCCACTGTCGCTGGACCAGATGGGACTGGCAAAAAGTGCTCTTCACTGACGAGTCGCTGTTTTGTCTCACCAGGGGTGATGGTCGGATTCGCGTTTATCATCGAATGAATGTGCGTTACACCGAGGCCTGTACTCTGGAGCGGGATTGATTTTTAGGTGAAGGGTCCGTCATGGTCTGGGGCGGTGTGTCACAGCATCATCAGACTGAGCTTGTTGTCATTGCAGGCAATCTCAACGCTGTGATTAACAGGGAAGACATCCTCTTCCCTCATGTGGTACCCTTCCTGCAGGCTCATCCTGACATGACACTATAGCATGACAATGCTACCAGCCATATTGCTCGTTCTGTGCTTAATTTCCTGCAAGACAGGAATGTCAGTGTTCTGCCATGGCCAGCAAAGAGCCCAGATTGGACAGTGCAGTTAAATTCTTATTAATCTAAGGTTTCAGCCAATATCAGATATGTCTGTCCTGGGAAATGTTCTTGTTACTTACAACCTCATGCTAATCACATTAGCGTACATTAGCTCAACCGTCCTGCGGGGGGGGACCCACCGATCCCCTAGAGGTTAATGGACTGTTGAATGAATTTTTTTCTCTAGCTTTGTTTGCTCTTTTCCATATTAAGTCTCTCTGATAAGCTACCCAGGAAAGGGCTGAAAATAGCCCATATTAATATATGTAGCTTGGAAATAAGATTTATATAATCAATAACTTGCAAACATCATAACATTAATAAATTTGCCATTTCTGAGACACACTTAGATAATTCATTTGAGGATACAGTAGCAATACAAGGATATAACATCTATATAAGAGACAGAAATGCTTATGGGGCAGGTGCTTAGAGATCTTATGTCAAGTGTTATTGAAGTGCAGGTTCACTTGGCACAGCTAAAGCCTTTTCTTTTAGCACTTGGTGGCCTATAGCAACACCCTAACAGTATCTAAATAATGTGTGTGAAATGCTTGATAGTGTATGTGATGTGAACCGAGGTCTACTTTTATGGGGACCTGCATATTGACTGGTTTTCGTCAAGCTGTCCGCTCAAGAGGAAGCTTTTGTATTATGTCATGTTTTGTTTGGACCCCAGGAAGAGTAGCTGCTGCTTTTGCAACAGCAAATGGGGATCCTAATAAAATACCAATACCGAAGTAGGCCTATGGCTACATGTAGGCATGTAAATGTGCCCATTTGCGGATCTGATGGTATTTCTGATTGGCTTGACGGACCACCACTAATGAGCTGTGGTGCGTCTCAAAGTAATGTTTTCTTCACCTCAAACAGTAAAGCAAGCAGTCTGTTTTTACATCCATTGATTGACAATAGTTCTTCAATGCATTGAAAAACATCTTTCTAGCTCTTTCCCTTTTGATAACTACTCCGCGTGAAAGTGGAAATTGTAATGCTCTGATCCAGTGGAAACGTCATAAAATAGTCCTATCTGATGACCTCTTATTCCTTGTGCAAATAGCCTACAGCTGTGTCTGTCCAGAGAAACTGAAGGCCCAGAATCTTTTTACAATGTTGCAAGTTTGCGCCGGACCCAAGTTGATACAAGGTTTTAAGTTTGTTGCGGACATGTGATTTATAGGAGATTTATTTTTAGCAGGATATTTTCTACCTGCAGGCTGCAATGTTTTGATTTGTTGGCTTTATGAAGACAATTTGTACATACTGTAATTGTCATTGGCAATAGAAGTTCGTTTTTAGGTTCATTTAGATTTGGATCGAATTTTTATTAACCACATGACAATGATTTTGAGATACGTAGATGTTATTATAAATTAAATGAAACTGTTCCATGAAAATGTGTATATGAATAACTGGGGCCTCCCGAGTGCAGGTTCGATCCCAGGCTTTTTCACAACCGGCCGTGACCGGGAGTACCATAGGGCGGCTCACAATTGGCCCAGTGTCGTCTGGTTTAGGGGACGGTTTGGCTGGGGGGGCTCATATTTGCAGCAATGAGACAAGATCCGAATTGGATACCATGAAATTGGGGGGTAAAAAAAAACTTCAGAGCTCTTGGGACCTCAGACTGGGGTGAACCTTGTTCCAACAGGACAACGACCCTAAGCACACAGCCAAGACAACTCAGGATTGGCTTTGGGACAAGTCTTTATGTCCTTGAGTGGCCCGGCCAGAACCCGATCTAACATCCCTGGAGAGACCTGAAAATAGCTGTGCAGCGATGCTCTCCATCCAACCTGACAGAACTTAAGAGGATCTGAAGAGAAGAATGGGAGAAACTCTCCAAGTACAGGTGTGCCAAGCTTGTAGCGTCATACCCAAGAAGACTCGAGGCTGTAATCGCTGCCAAAGGTTCTTAAAGTACCGAGTAAAGGGTCTGAATACTGTTAGGTTCTAAATAAAGAGCAAAGAACTCACAGACACTTAGTAAAGCTTAAACCAAGTTTCTTCACCCATTGTGTTATACAGCTGCATAAGACAGACATGTTTCCAGCAGTGGTTGTATATATACCCGAATTTACTCAATACCTTCCAAGCCTCCACCATATACAAATACATTCAGTTTTTCACAATTCCTGACATTTAATCCTAGTAACAATTCCGTCTTAGGTCAGTTACAGTTACCACTTATTTTAAGAATGTGAAATGTCAGAATAATAGTAGAGGGATTTATTTAAGCTTTTATTTCTTTCATCACATTCCCAGTGGGTCAGAAGTTTACATTACACTCAATTAGTATTTGGTAGCATTGCCTTTAAATTGTTTCACTTGGGTCAAACATTTCAAGTAGCCACAAGCTTCCCACAATAAGTTGGTTGAATTTTGGCCCATTCCTCCTGACAGAGCTGGTGTAACTGAGTCTGCTTTGTAGGCCTCCTTGCTCGCACATGCTTTTTCAGTTCTGCCCACAAACTTTCTATAGGATTGAGGTCAGGGCTTTGTAATGGCCACTCCAATACCTTGTTTTCTTTTAAGCCATTTTGCCACAACTTTGTTATTGTCCGTTTGGAAGACCCATTTGCGACCAAGCTTTAACTTCCTGACTGATGTCTTGCTTCAATATATTCACATAACTTTCCTACCTCATTATGCCATCTATTTTGTGAAGTGCACCAGTCCCTGCAGCAAAGCACCCCCAAAACATGATGCTGCCTCGCCTGTGCTTCACAGTTGGGATGGTGTTCTTCGGCTTGCAAGTCTGCCTCTTTTTCCTCCAAACATAACGATGGTCATTATGGCCAAACAGTTCTATTTTTGTTTCATCAGACCAGAGGACATTACTCCAAAAAGTACGATCTTTGTCCCCATGTGCAGTTGCAAACCTTAGTCTGGCTTTTTTATGGCGGTTTTGTAGCAGTGGCTTCCTCCTTGCTGGGCGGCCTTTCAGGTTGTGTCGATATAGGACTCGTTTTTACTCTGGATATAGATACTTTTGTACCCGTTTCCGCCAGCATCTTCACACGGTCCTTTGCTGTTGTTCTGTGATTGATTTGCACTTTTCACACCAAAGTATGTTCATCTCTAGGAGACAGAATGCGTCTCCTTCCTGAGCGGTATGATGGCTGCGTGGTCCCATGGTGTTTAACCTTGCGTTCTATTGTTTGTTCAAATGAACGTGGTACCTTCAGGCATTTGGAAATTGCTCCCAAGGATGAACTAGACTTGTGGAAGTCTACAATTTTTTTTTCTGAGATCTTGGCTTACTTCTTTTGAAGCAAAGAGGCACTGAGTTTGAAGGTAGGCCTTGAAATACATCCACAGGTACACCTCCAATTGACTCAAATGATGTCAATTAGCCTATCGGAAGCTTCTAAAGCCTTGACATCATTTTCTGGAATTTTCCAAGCTGTATAAAGGCACAGTCAACTTAGTGTATGTAAACTTCTGATCTACTGGAATTGTGATACAGTGAAATAATCTGTCTGTAAACAATTGTTGGAAAAATGACTTGTGTCATGCACAAAGTAGATGTCCTAACCGACTTGCCAAAACTATAGTTTCTTAACAATACATTTGTGGAGTGGTTGACAACGTAAGTGTATGTAAACTACCGACTTCAACTGTACATTCCTCCTACAGATGACCAGTAACTTCTGGTGTAGAAACCAGACTATGGCACTCAGTAGAGCTCCCGAGGTGGGCGCAGCGGTCTAAGGCACTGCATCTCAGTGCAAGAGGTGTCACTACGGACCCTTGTTCAATTCCAGGCTGTGTCACATCCGGCCGTGATTGGGAGTCCCATAGGGCGGCACACAATAGGCCCAGCGTCGTCCGGGTTTGGCCGGAGTAGGCCGTCATTGTAAATAAGAATTTGTTCTTAACTGACTTGCCTAGTTAAATAAAGGTTAAACATTTCAATAGATGACCTGATAATTAACAATATTTAAAGTTTAGACTCAGAACTCATCAACTTATGTAAATGTTCTATTTCAGTTTTAAACTTTTTTTTGCTTTGTCATTATTTTAAAATAGGGCTGTAATGTAACCATGTGGAAAAAATCAATGGGTCTTAATACTTTCCGAATGCACAGTATAGGTTAATTTAAACATAGGGTGTGTCTTTTTTTTCTTTTTGTCGATTGGTTGAAAGAACAGTTTGCTTTCTGTCAATTACTCTACTGACATTTTTTTAAATGTATTTAATCATTGATTACTTTAGTACATCTGATTTTGTTGTTTCTTATTTGTTTTACAAGGGAACTTCTGCACCATCTGCTCCAAGTGTTACGAGGAGAACAACCACAACAGCCAGATGATGGAGTGCTCCATGTGTGGCCACTGGGTGCATTCTAAATGTGAAGGACTCTCTGGTGAGTGACACTAATGTTTCAGCTTTAAAACTGTCTTTATCAAGGGGATGTACAGCAGGGGTGGCCAACACTCGTTAGTGTTACAGGTGGTGGCCAACACTCGTTAGTGTTACAGGTGGTGGCCAACACTCGTTAGTGTTACAGGGTATGCAGACTTTTGCTCTAGCCCTATACAAACACACCTAATCCAGCTAATCAAGGTTCCAAGGAGCATCTCATTGGTAGAATCAGGTGTGTTAGATATAAGGGCTGGAACTGTTGGAGATTAACTCACTACAGTTATTACATTTCCAGTATTCTGATTGATCACTTTGAAGTAGTAAGACAGAAAAACATATATAATGAATAAGACTTATGTGAACAGAATATCTGATGCGCTCAGGAAAATGACCAACGCTAAATAGTTGAACAATGGACATGAAGAAACAGGATGTCAGCAGGAAAGCCATCTGGAACTGATTAACAGACCTGAGGAAAACAGGATGTCAGTAGACAATGTAACAATGAACCTATAGAAAAAGGACATAAGGGAAACTGTAAGCTTTGGGAGGGGTCTAGGTACTTAATGTAAGGATGAAATACTATGAAGGCTAGAAATACTAGAAAATTAGCTGTTTCCCGGGTCAGCTCGACTTTAATTACTCTGTATTAAAGTCTTCTTGAATTGTACGAGTGTCATATTTTGAAGATCGTTATTCCACGACAGAACCAAATCCTGCAAGAGGGTAGTTCTCCAGGCGAAGGGGTGACCACCACTGTTAACAGTATTTAGGGGCAGGGGAAGATGCCACCAACTATTTCAATTTATTTAACCTTTATTTAACTAGTGTTGGATTTGACATTTTAAACATTGAGATATTAAATAAATGATGGAGAAGAAGCCTAGAATATAAGGAGTGACTGGGTTTTATGTCAGAAGTTAATGGTTCTCTGTAGAAAGAACAGATGGCTTTGGAATGTGTTGGGTGGACGGGAGGAGAGCAACGTGTTGCTATAGGGGAGACAGATGGACATTTTGGTGAAGGAGGGGTTGAGGTCAGATCCCATGAAGGTAGTAATAAGGGTTTAGTATCTTGTTACCCTCTTCCTGGAGAACCATAATATGTAAGGATTGGAGAGAAGGAGGATTGTCTTAAGTGGGATATATATATATATATATATGATGGGAGAAATGTTGGGTGGTCTGAATTACAGCTGTACAGAACCTTTGGGAAGAATTAAACTAAAGCTTCTCTAGTGTCCGTGAGTTATTTACTCTGTAAAATAAGAACCTAACACTAGGCAAGTCAGTTAAAAATAAATTCTTATTTACAATGACTGCCTATACTGGCCTAACCCTAACCAGAACGACGCTGGGCCAATTGTTCAGGCAGGCCCTAACTTAAGGGATCAGAACCGCTATCTCACTGTAAACTCACTCCATTACATTGAAATTTTGCTTCTCTCCTGTCTCCCAGATGACCTGTATGAGATCATGTCTAGCCTGCCAGAGAGCGTAGTATATTCCTGTACACGCTGCAGCCAATCACAGCCCAGATTCTGGAAGGAGGAGCTGAAAGAAAGGCTGAGGGCGGGACTAGAGAATGTGCTGACCAACCTCCTCTCTGACTCCTCCGCCCAGCACCTGATTACCTGCAGAGAGGTAATGTCTGCCACCGTCACAGTAAAGACGTCAAGTAGTCACGAGTCAGACACTCGTAACATACTCTCTCACTTTCACAACATGGCGCTTCTCTATATCCAAAATCAAGTATTTATCTTTTACACGTTTAGACTGTCTTATGGGTTGTATATCCCTGACCCTCTGACGGCAGTCTCCATTTTACTGTACTACCCTGTTCTTTATTTTCTGCAGTGTGAGGAATCCACTGAACTAAATGCTTTTAGGGACCAACAGCAGCCCATCTGCGACCTACATGCCGTGGGTCAAAAATGTACAGGCGGCCAGTACACTTCACTGGTGAGACCCCAGTCCTTTATAAATATTTTAATTATGCCACATGAAAACTATTAAGACCTAGAGGTTGTTGTTTTTGCTCTCATGGCATCAATGTTCCACTGTGAATCATGGAGCTCTTTTTAGACCACAATCTGATCACTTCATATACATTTAGGTCATTTAGCAGATGCTCTTAAAGATGTTCTAATGGGAGGAAGACTCCATACAGTAAATGTAATCCCACATATATTGTTCAACAATACATCTGTCTCCTAAACTTGACACCTGTTTTTCCTGCTCGTCTACCAATCAGAAATCATTCCATGAGGATGTTGTCATGGTGATGAGGAAGTGGCTAAAGGAGGAGGAGTCTCTCCCTGAGGACCTGAGGCCCACCTGTTTGGCCAGGTCTCACTACCTGAAGGTTAGTAGAAAGACCTTTCCTCCATTAACGCTATAGACATTTGTTATGGGCCATATCATTATATTGTTTATTTGCATATTTACTCTGATATTTAAGTAGTGTCTGCATAAAATAGACTTTCTGAGCTATTTTATGATATAATTGCCTCAATTAATAAAACAGAATAAATTAACTCTAAAAGCATATTTTTTTGTGTATGAACCCCTTGCATATTGCCTTTAACAATGTATAAAGATCACACACTGAGTGCATTCGGAAAGTATTCAGACCCCTTCCCTTTCTCAAAATGTTATGTTACAGCCTTATTCTAAAATGTATTAAATACATTTACAATACCCCATAATGACAAAGCGAAAACAGGTTTTAATATTTAAAAAAAGTTACTTAAGTGTTCAGACCCTTTACTATGAGACTTGAAATTGAGCTGAGGTGTGTCCTGTTTCCATTGATCATCCTTGATGTTTCTACAACTTGATTGGTGTCCACCTGTGATAAATTAAATGGATTGGACATGATTTGGAAAGGCACACCTGTCTATGTAAGGTCCCACAGTTGACAGTGCATGTCAAAAGCAATGTTTGAGGAATTGTCCGTAAAGCTCAGAGACAGGATTGTGTTGCGGCACAGATCTGGGGAAGGGTACCAAAAATGTCTGCAGCATTGAAGGTCCCCAATAATACAGTGGCCTCCATCATTCTTAAATGGAAGAAGTTTGGAACGCTCTTCCTAGAGCTGGCTACCTGGCCAACTGAGCAATCAGGGAGGTGACCAAGATCCCGAAGGTCACTCTGACAGAGCTCCAGAAGACAACCATCTCTGCAGCACTCCACCAATCAGGCCTTTGTGGTAGAGTAGCCAGACTGAGGCCACTCCTCAGTAAAAGGCACATGACAGCCCTCTTGGAGTTTGCCAAAAGGCACCTCAACGACTCTGACCATGAGAAACAAGATTCTCTGGTCTGATGAAATCAAGATTGAACTCTTTGGCCTGAATGCAAAGCGTCATGTCTGGAGGAAACCTGGCACCATCCCTACGGTGAAGCATGGTGGCAGCAGCATCATGCTGTGGGGATGTTTTTCAAAGGCAGGGACTAGGAGACTTGTAAAGTACAGAGCGATCCTTGGTGAAATCCTGCTCAGGACGTCAGACTGGGGCGAAGGTTCACCTTCCAACAGGATAACATCCTTAAGTACACAGCCAAGACAATGCAGGAGTGGCTTCAGGACAAGTCTCTGAATGTCCTTGAGTGGCCCAGCCAGTGCCCGGACTTGAACCCGATTTGAACATCTCTGGAGAGACCTGAAAATGGCTGTGCAGCGATGTTCCCCAGCCAACCTGACAGAGCTAGAGAGGATCTGTGCCAATCTTAGTGGCATACCCAAGAAAGGGAAAGGAAAGGGGGATACCTAGTCAGTTGTACAACTGAATGCCTTCAGCTGAAATGTGTCTTCCGCATTTAACCCAACCCCTCTTCATCAAAGAAGACTCAAGGCTGTAAAGGTGCTTCAACAAAGTACTGAGTAAAGGGTCTGAATACTTATGTAAATGTGATATTTAAGTTTTTGTGTGTGTGTGCGCACATACATACATACGTGCAAACATTTCTAAAAAACAGTTTTTGCTTTGTCATTACGGGGTATTGTGTATAGATTGAGGGGGAAAAAACTATTTAATGAATTTTAGAATAAGGCTGTAACGTAATGTGGAAAAAGTCAAGGGATCTGAATATTTTCCAAATGCACTGTATCTGTCCTTTCAGTTGCTGGAGGAGACTTTCAGTTGGTTTCATAGCCAGGATCAGAAAATGTGGGACCCAATCTCCAAAGATTTCCCAAGGTAAATGGATACACTGTGTAGACAGTGTGACTGTGTATGTTATCGATTTTGATATTGTTGTTCTTTCTCACATTTCCGCAAAGAAGATCAAAGGGAATCTCCTTGAACAAACCAAATATGACAAATAGTTTTGCCTTCAGAAAGATAAAGCAGGCATAGAATACTTCAAAAAAGCTCTGTTGCTGAAAAAGTCTCCACCCCCCCCTTCTGTCTCAGTGGTATGCTCCCTGAGGCAGTTCTTCCACCCTCTAAGGAGCACAGCTATGCACAGTGGCTAGAGAGGACATACCAAGTTACCAGGGGCTCAGGGTGCCTCCAGCAGGGGAACAGCATCCCTTCCTTATACTCAGTCACCACCCATCAGTCCTGGGATCTGGAGGGCCTCCCACTCAAATCCCAAGGTATGGAGTCCAGCTGTGTCTCAAATAGGGGGTCTGGTCATAGGCGTAGGGCTCAAGTCAACAGTAGTGCATTATATAGTGCATTATATTATATATCCATCACTCCCTCTGTAAGCCTATGTCCTGGTCTCAAAGCAGACATGTAACTCCATTCACCGGCACAAGAAGATGTTTGTTGTGCGTAAAGTAATTGAGTACAAGGACTGATGGGGATCTAGCTTTTTACTTCATCCTAACAATGTAAATCAATTCAATGATTCATGAATGTGTTTGGTCTATCTTGAGTAGGTACACATTGTGCTCTAACCGGGGCCCTGGAACTCGACTGGACCAAAGATGAGAGGCAGTGTGCACTCTGCCAACAGTGTGGAGACGCCACGCCCAACGTGAGTTTCCCTTCCCCCTCTGTACTGATCCCACACAGTAATTGTATTGATAAGGAGACGGGACACCATTGTGTTAGCTTCAGAAACATCTTTACTAAGATAAAACCATAAATAGAGCATTATGGGTACCGTAGTACAGTGTTTCTCAACTCTGGTCCTTGAGTATCTCAAACAAAACGTAACTTGATGACTATAACTACTGTTCCCTGAAGAAGGGAAACGAGGTACAACACACTATGGGGGAGTCGCACTCTCGTTACTTCGGTTTAAGGATCTACAATCGCCTTAAATCCACACCTTGATGGAAGCCCCGCCTTCCATCCACAGATGATAAGTGTGAGGCTCGGATTCATTCCTTCACTGAGCCCAGGAACGGGCAGGGACTAAACTGGAGTTGTATCTCATTTCCCTCCTTCAGGGAACAGTAGTTATAGTCATAACGTTACATTCCCTTTCATTCAGTCAACTTCAGTACAACAAACTATGGGGAAATATAATCACGCCCCAAGCTGAGCCCAATGGATACTAAATTAAACTGCCCATGGCAGACCACCCAGACCTGACCCCCGCCAGATGCGGCAGTCTGGGTATCGTGCACGTGGAGGTCCCCAACATGTTTAGCCAAGACCAAAGTCATGAGCAGGGAGATTTTGTAGTAGAGGATCAGGGCCAAGTCCCATGTGGGCGCAATTGGTTTAGAGACCAGTCTGACATGGAACCCAAACCGGCTGCGCGCGTGCGCCATCGTGCATAAATGTATTTTGTCCCCCTACACCAAACACAATCACAACACGCAGGTTAAAATGCTGTTGCTAGCTAAATTGTCCTTGGATATAAACATTGAGTTGTTATTTTACCTGAAATGCACAAGGTCCTCTACTCTGCCAATTAATCCACACATAAAACAGTCAACCGAATCGTTTCTAGTCATCTCTCCTCGTTCCAGGCCTTTTCTTCTCTTGACTTTATATTGCAATTGGCAACTTTCATAAATTAGGTGTATTACCGCCACTGACCTCGTTCGTCTTTCAGTCACCCTTGTGGGTATAACCAATGAGAAGATGGCACATGGGTACCTGCTTCTATAAACCAATGAGATGGGAGAGGCACGACTTGCATGGCGATCTGCGTCACAAATAGAACTGACTTCTATTTTAGCGCTTGGCAACGCAGATGCTTGTTGGCCCGTGCGAGCGGTGTGGGTGCAATTATTGAATAATATAATTTCCAAATTTATTTTGCAACTCTCGCGCACGCGGCGCGAACGGTGTAGTCAGCCTGTGAGACAACCGCACAACCAGGGTCCTGGATCTGACATAGAGACTTCTTGGATTACCTACGTCTGGAGACCGGAGGTTATTCCCTCCCTCAAAACGGGCTCTGCCTCGGAAACAGTCGACCTGATGGCGTCACTGAGGCGTGGGGGATGTGCGAAAGTTGTAGCCTGTACCCCGACGTCACTGTTCGCATGATCCATAGCAACACTGCGCATGCACACCGTTGTTTGGAGCTGACCGTGAGCCTCCCGTCAAGTGCCATCTGAAGGGGCGGGACGCCACCATATGGACTGGGAGAGATTAGTTAATTTTTCTTTTTCATAGTTACCGGTGCCACAGCATCTTTCAACCAAGCTGGAAAAGGGACAGACCGCTCTGAAAAACGGACCCCTTCTGTGGCAACAGACGGGGCAATTCGTAATTGAATGTAATTTCCAGGAATGAAACCCATAACCTGTATCACTAAGCACCTCATGGGGACTAGTGAGCTACAGGCAAGAATCTGCAATGAATCCCAGTGATGAGCCCTCTTGTGGACTGAGAGCGAATCGCCCAATTTATTACTCTCACCTTGGGGAGATTGATATACCCCTTGAACCCTGTGAACACCAAGGAACGTGGGGTAACAGAGGAGGCTTTAAACATGGACAAGCTTCCAAGCTAAGTTGTGCTTCTGTGAGATTATAGCCTGGATGAAGCCCTGCCCCTTATGGACACGGGGCTCCAATAATGTCTGACTTAGCACCCTGTTCTGCTGTAACCAAACGTGGGGGCACTGACGTCACAGTAATATGTTTGTCATCTGAGGTGCCTGCATGCCCCTCTTCCTTCACTCCCTCTAACTCCAAGAATTTGAAATAGGAATGATTGCCATATCACTGGGGGGAAAGCTAATAAGCTTTATTTGCCGGAGGTTATGCATTCTAACTGAATTTAGCCACGCTAAGGCTTCTAGTTGAAGCTAGGCTAGCTAGCCTCTGACTGCAACACGGCCCGTTTAGAATAACCAAGCAACGTAATGCTGGCTACGTACAGTCGTGGCCAAAAGATTTGAGAATTACACAAATATACATTTTCACAGTCTGCTGCCTCAGTTTGTATGATGGCAATTTGCATATACTTCAGAATGTCATGAGTGATCAGATGAATTGCAATTAATTGCAAAGTCCCTCTTTGCCATGCAAATGACCTGAATCCCCAAAAAAACATTTCCACTGCATTTCAGCCCTGCCACAAAAGGACCTGCTGACATGTCAGTGATTCTCTCGTTAACACAGGTGGGAGTGTTGACGAGGACAAGGCTGGAGATCACTCTGTCATGCTGATTGAGTTCAAATAACAGACTGGAAGCTTCAAAAGGAGGGTGGTGCTTGGAATCATTGTTCTTCCTCTGTCAACCATGGTTACCTGTGAGGAAACATGTGCCGTCATCATTGCATTGCACAAAAAGTTCTTCACAGGCAAGGATATTTCTGCCAGTAAGATTGCACCTAAATCAACCAATTATCGGATCATCAAGAACTTCAAGGAAAGCGGTTCAATTGTTGTGAAGAAGGCTTCAGGGCGCCCAAGAAAGTCCAGGAAGCGCCAGGACCGTGGCCCAGAAGTTAAATGACAGCATGCAAGGGCGGATTGCAGAGGTCTTGAAAAAGAAGGGTCAACACTGCAAATATTGACTCTTTGCATCAACTTCATGTAATTGTCAATAAAAGCCTTTGACACTTATGAAATGCTTGTAATTATACTTCAGTATTCCATAGTAACATCTGACAAAAATATCTAAAGACACTGAAGCAGCAAACTTTGTGGAAATTAATATTTGTGTCATTCTCAACTTTTGGCCACGACTGTACACTAAACAAGAGGGTTAACCCAAGCAATTCCACCATTAGGAAGCTGGAGTGGCTAAAATCTAATTTTATTCATCATAGACATGGTTAGCAGATGTTAATGCGAGTGTAGCGTAGTGCTTCTAGTTCCGACAGTGCAGTAGTGTCTAACAATTCCAACAACTACCAAATACACACAAATCTAAAGGATGAATGAGAAAATGCACATGTAAGTATATGGATGAGCGATGGCCGAGTGGCATAGGCAAGGTGCAGTAGATGGTATAAAATACAGTATATACATGTGATATGAGTAATGTAAGATATGTGAACATTATTAAAGTGACATTATTTAGAGTGAATTGTATAAAGTGACTAGTGATCAATTTATTTAAGTGGCCAGTGATTGGGTCTCAATGTAGGGAGCAGCCTCTCTCTTAGTGGTTGCTGTTTAGCTGTCTAATGGCCTTGAGATAAAAGTTATTTATCAGTCTCTTTGTCCCAGCTTTGATGCACCTGTACTGACCTCGCCTTCTGGATGGTAGTAGCTAGCTCGCCTTTGCAAGTAAGCCAACCTGGCTAGCATGCTATGCAGCGCTTGTTAACTAGCCTGGTCTCGAGTCTAAGAGAGGCAAGCGGTGCTTAACCAAGGCACACACAGAACCTGATCATCCTCTCTCTTTGAGTAGTCTCCTATAACCGGCAACCGAGCACACAGGAGCCGGGAGAAATTCGACCCGACCAACGACCCAACCCATCTCAACGCGTCCCGCAACTCAAACTTTGTCGAGGTACGGGCACCCGGGAGAGGAAGTCATTATCTGAAACGTCAAGCCCCAGCCATCCGCTAGTCTCGCACACAAACTGATTGTCACGAGAGCAGCCTGAGCATGCGCCCAGTCATAAGACAACAAACATGGATAGCTATTGATTAATTGGGCGCATTGTCGCGAACCCGAACCCACCTTGTCGTTTCGGTCTTGTTAGCTGTCTTACCTATTGCTGAAGCCAGGCCAAGCAATTAGAAGAATACCTTATTGTTTGTACGGTTCTCTTAAGTTTACTAATCATAAACTACAGCGCATAACGTCCAGGGGGTGAGCACGCTCTACAACTAAGGGACAGTTAAGTTGGCGCATCGTAAGACAGTCTCGTGTTCCAATTGTTTGTTTTAGTACTGTGAAATGTTCCTGTTCACACCAAGGTGAAGTGGAATATTTGAAAGAATGAATCAGTCACACGCTTATCACATGTGGAAGGAGGGGCTTGCATTTCATTGGCCTTTTCGGCCGTGGTTGCAGATCCTTCAACCGAAGTCGTAAGTGTCCGACGCCTCCATAGTGTGTTGTACCGAAGATGACTGACTAGTTGAGTTATGTTCTTCTATAGAGCTAAAACAAAAGTGTATTCTGTTTAGGGTACTCGAGGATCGGACTTGTGAAACACTTCTGTGGTACATTATACCCACAGTAATGGTATTGGCAGCTATTCAGACATCCCAGAATGTTGTCTCAGGTCCACTCTAAATCGTAATTTCCTTGTTTTTATTGAAGGACGCAGGCAGGCTGCTGTACCTGGGGCAGAACGAGTGGGCCCACGTTAACTGCTGCCTGTGGTCTGCTGAGGTGTACGAAGACAACGGAGCTCTACTCCAAGTACACAGTGCTGTCTCCAGGGGGCGCCACATGGTAAGAATGCATTGAACATCACCATAGCTGCACTTCAAATGACACTCTGTTTCCTATAAAGTGCATTACTTTTGACCAGGGCCCTTAGTGGACTATGTAGGGAATAGGTTGACATTTGGGACACTTCCCACATCTCAAAGCTGGAATACATCCTTACCCAATAGACTTTGTATTCCGGCATAGGTGTGCAGTTGCCTGTTTTTAACATTGACAAAATAACAGCAGCTTTATTGTTCCAAAGATAGAATTGTTTTGTCAAGTCTGCTATGCCCATTTAGTTATGAGAATGTTTACTCTTCAGGGAGTTTTCTGCTAGTCGTTCTCATTCTGTTTTCCCTCCTCTTCTACTCATTGTACCTTTCTTCCCTACAGCGCTGTGAGCGTTGTGGCCAGGCGGGGGCGACGGTTGGCTGCTGTCTCTCATCCTGTCAGAGTAACTACCACTTCATGTGCGCCCGCGCCCGCAACTGTGTCTTCCAGGAGGACAGGAAGGTCTTCTGCTCCAGGCACCGCGACCTCGTCAGTGAGAAGGTGAACTTTTATAAAAGGGCTGAGGCGCACACAAACAGAAAGTCATCTTTCCAACAGTGCACACCACCACTTTCACTGTGACTTGTCAGCGGCATCAGAACTCATGTCTCAGGATTTGAACTCCTGTTTCCCCTCTCCAGATGGTGTCTGGGAATGGGTTTGAAGTTCTCCGGCGGGTCTACGTGGACTTCGAAGGGATCAGCCTTCGTAGGAAGTTTCTAACTGGCCTGGAGCCAGAGTCTATAAATATGACCATTGGTGAGTATGTGTACATCCCCAATGGCACCCTATGTAGTGGAACTGCTTTTAACCCTTTACACTCGTGGGAATTAGCCTATATGGATAGGGCTAAATTGAAATGTTTTTTTACAGAAGAAATATAGAAAACATATGCATACCCATGGTAGCAATTAAAAGGGAACAAGTTAAGAGATTGTGGGAAAATGGTGAGGACACGGCAGTTCACCTGACACAAGACTGAATCTAATGTGCCCTGTCACATGTGCCCTGAATACAACAGGTTTAGACCTTAGAGCTTACTTACAATCCCTTAACCAACAATGCTTTAAGAAGTAAATAAATAAATAAAATGTGTTAAGTAAATAATAGAAAATGTTAAGTTTAATAATTAAACAGCAGCAGTAAAATAACGAGGCTATATGCAGGGGGTACCGGTACAGACTCAATGTGCGGGGGCACAGGTTAGTCGAGGTAATTGAGGTAATATGTACATGTAGGTAGAGTTAAAGTGACTATGCATAGATTATAAACAGAGTAGCAGCAGCGTAAAAGAGGGGTCTGGGTAGCCCTTTGATTAGCTGTTCAGGAGTCTTATGGCTTGGGGGTAGAAGCTGTTAAGAAGCCTTTTGAACCTCGACTTGGCGCTCCGGTACCGCTTGCCGTGCGGTAGCAGAGCACTACCCTCTGTAATCCTTACGGTCGGAGGCAGAGCAGTTGCCATACCAGGCAGTGACGCAACCAGTCAGGATGCTCTCACTGGTGCAGCTGTAGAATGTTTTGCGGATCTGAGGACCCATGCCAAATCTTTTCACTCTCCTGAGGAGTAGGCTTTTTTTGTGCCCTCTTCACGACTGTCTTAGTGTGTTTGGACCATGATAGTTTGATGTGGACACCAAGGAACTTGAAGCTCTCAACCTGTTCCACTACATCCCGTCTATGAGAATGGGTGCGTGCTCGGTCCTCCTTTTCCTGTAGTCCACAATCATCTCCTTTGTCTTGATCACGTTGAGGGAGAGGTTGTTGTCCTGACACCATCAACCATGCAGTCATGAGTGAACAGGGAGTACAGGAGGGGACTGAGCACGCACCCCTGAGGGGCCCCCGTGTTGAGGATCAGCGTGGAGGATGTGTTGTTCCTTACCATCTAGGGGCGGCCCGTCAGGATCCAGTTGCAGAGGAAGGTGTTTAGTCCCAGGGTCCTTAGCTTAGTGATGAGCTATGAGGGCACTATGGTTTGAACGCTGAGCTGTAGTCAATAAACAGCATTCTCACATAAGTGTTCCTTTTGTCCAGGTGTGAAAGGGCAGTGTTGAGTGCAATAGAGATTGCATCATCTGGATCTGTTGGGGCGGTATGCAAATTGAAGTGGGTCTAGGGTTTCTGGGATATTGGTGTTGATGTGAGGCGTGCCCAGCTTTTCAAAGCACATGGCTACAGACGCGAGTGCCACAGGTCGGTAGTCATTTAGGCAGGTTACCTTAGTGTTCTTGGGCACAGGCACTATGGTGGTCTACTTGAAACATGTTGGTATTAGACTTGGACAGGGACAGGTTAAATATGTCAGTTGAAGACACTTGGCAGTTGGTAAGCGCGTGCACGGAGTACACGTCCTGGCAATCCGTCTGGCCCTGCGGCCTTGCGAATGTTGACCTGTTTAAAGGTCTTACTCACATCGGCTACGGAGAGCGTGTTGTCAAAAAGGCACTGCACTTGCGAGCAGTTTCATGTGACAGAGATGAAAATGTGTTTAGAAATTTAGAAGGAGAGGAGATCTAATATGCAACAACTAGCATGGGTTAATAATATGACTAGGATTGTGCCTTTTGCTACTGGACAGTGAAAGAAGCTTAATATAAAATAATTGCCTCCATAGATATGGTCTGATTTTGGCTAGACTACTTTGAAGCAAGGTAATACGTGCCTCATATCTAATGTATTAAAACTTATGTTTTAAACATTTAAGTATATAGTGCATTCGGAAAGTATTCAGACCCCTTGAGCTTTCCCACATTTTATGTTAAAGCCTTATTCTAAAATGTATTAAATTATTGTTTCCCTAATCTACACACACTACCCCATAATGACAAAGCGAAAACAGATTTTTTTTGAACTTCTTGCAAATGTATTCAAAATAAAAGTAGTGATACCATATTTACATAAGTATTCAGACCCTTTACTATGAAACTCGAAATTGAGCTCAAGTGCATCCTGTTTCCATTGATCATCCTTGAGGTGTTTCTACAACTGGAGTCCACTTGTGGTAAATTCAGTTGTTTGGACATGATTTGGAAAGCCACCCATCTGTCTACATAAGGTCTCCATCATACTTAAATGGATGACGTTTGGAACCCCCAAAACTCTTCCTAGAGCTGGCCGTCTGGCTAAACTGAGCAATCGAGGGGGAAGGGCCTTGGTCAGGGAGGTGACCAAGAACCCCATGGTCACTCTGAATGAGCTCCAGGGTTCCTCTGTGGAGATGGGAGAATCTGCAGCACTCCACCAATCAGGGCTTTATGGTAGTAGCCAGACGGAAGCCACTCCTCAGTAAAAGGCACATGACAGCCTGCTTGGAGTTTGCCAAAATGTACCTAAAGGACTCTTAGACCATGAGAAACCAGCTTCTCTGGTCTGATGAAACCAAGATTCAACCCTTTGGCCTGAATGCCAAGCATCACGTCTGGAGGAAACCTGGCATCATCCCTAAGGTGAAGCGTGGTGGCAGCATCATGCTGTGGGGATGTTTTTCAGTGGCATGGACTAGGAGACTAGTCCGGATCGAGGGAAAGATGAACGGAGCAAAGTAAAGCTGCAGAGTGCTCAGAATCTCCGACGGGGGTGGAAGGTTCACCTTCCAACAGGACAACGACCCTAAGCACACAGCCTAGACAATGCAGGAGTGGCTACAGGAGAAGTCTCTGAATATCCTTGAGTGACCCAGCCAGAGCCCGGACTTGAACCCGTTCTAACATCTCTGGAGAGACATGAAAATAGCTGTGCAGCGACACTCCCATTTGAACCTGACAGAGCTTGAGAGGATCTGCAGAGAGGAATGAGAGAAACTCCCCAAATACAGGTGTGCCAAGCTTGTAGCGTCATACCCAAGAACACCCAAGGCTGTAATCGCTGCCAAAGGTGCTTCAACAAAGTACTGAGTAAAGGGTTTGAATACTTATGTACATGTGATTTCAGTTTTTTTTTTATACATTTGCAAACATTTCTAAACCTGTTTTTGCTTTGTCGTTATGCGGTATTTTGTGTAGATTGAGGATATATATATTTAATTCCATTTCGAATAAGGATGTAACAAAGGGGTCTGAATACTTTGTTACATCCTTGTTACTTTCCGTTTGCACTGTATTACCAGTAGTAGCCTACATTTACCCTTAATTCTCATTTAGTTTATTCATGTTTGTTTGGTTACGGTAACTTCTGTTAATGCATTCAATATATTATTATTAGTCGTTTACCGTTCTCATTGTCAGAGTGCACACATTGTTTGCAGAGCTCACAACCTATGCTACTTGTGAGTAACAAGTATTGGTTTATTTCATTCAATTGACAAGTTTTGTCAATTTATTCATTGTCTTTTGTTTGGAGTGCTCCTGTCAATGCTACCGGGCCTGTGCGCAAATGTAGGCCTAGAAATGTGCCGCTTTGGGGATGTCTGATTTCTCTTAACTCTCCAGCACTAATGAGCTGTGGAGCTTTTCAGAGTAATTATTTTTTTGTTTTACCTCAATCAGCATGTTTACCTCAATCAGCATTTTTAGAATCCATTGAGGATGACAATAGTTCCTCAATGTACTTGGGGAAAAAATCCAGCTCTCTCCCTTTCGATAACAACTTGACATGAAAGGGAAAAATGGAATTCACTGATCCATTTGAAACATCATAAAATACCTGATTACTTCTTATCCCTTGCACAAATAGCCTTCAGCTGTGTCTGTAGTAGAGGTTGACCGATGATGATTTTTCAACGCCGATACAGATTATTGAAGGACCAAAAAAAGGCGATACCGATTAATCGGCCAATTTTATTTATTTATATATTTGTAATAATGACAATTACAACAATACTGAATTAACAATACTAACAATACTGAATTATTTTAACTTAATATAATACATAAATAAAATCAATTTAGTTTAAATAAATAATGAAACATGTTCAATTTGGTTTAAATAATTTAAAAACAAAGTGTTGGAGAAGAAAGTAAAAGTGCAATATGTGCCATGTAAAAAAGCTAACGTTTAAGTTCCTTTATCAGAACATGAGAACATATGAAAGCTGGAGGTTCCTTTTAACATGAGTCTTCAATATTCCTAGTTAAGTTTTAGGTTGTAGTTATTATAGGAGTTATAGGATTATTTCTCTCTATACCATTTGTATTTCATATACCTTTGACTATTGGATGTTCTTATAGGCGCTATAGTATTGCCAGCCTAATCTCGGGAGTTGATAGGCTCAAAGTCATAAACAGCGCTGTGCTTGAAGCACAGCGAAGAGCTGCTGGCAAACGCAGGAAAGTACTGTTTGAATAAATGCTTACGAGCCTGCTGCTGCCTACCACCGTTCAGGCAGACTGCTCTATCAAATATCAAATCATAGACTTAATTGTAATATAATAAACACACAGAAATACCAGCCTTAGTTTCCGGATTTGACCATATTAATGACCTATTATTTCAGTGAAATACGGAATCGTTCCGTATTTCATCTAACGGGTGGCATCGCTGTTACATTGCACAACCTTCAATGTTATGTCATAATTATGTAAAATTCTGGCAAATTAATTACGGTCTTTGTTAGGAAGAAATGGTCTTCACACAGTTCGCAACGAGCCAGGTTGCCCAAACTGCTGCATATACCCTGACTCTGCTTGCACAGAACGCAAGAGAAGTGACACAATTTCCCTAGTTAATATTTCCTGCTAACATGAATGTCTTAACTAAATATGTAGGTTTAAAAATATATACTTGTGTATTTATTTTAAAGGCATTGATGTTTATGGTTAGGTACACATTGGTGCAACGACAGTGCTTTTTTTTCGCGAATGCGCTTGTTAAATCTTCACCCGTTTGGCGAAGTAGGCTATGATTTGATGATAAATTAACAGGCACCGCATTGATTATATGCAACGCAGGACAAGCTAGATAAACTAGTTATATCATCAACCATGTGTATTTAACACGTGATTATGTTAAGCTTGATTGATTGTTTTTTATAAGATAAGTTTAATGCTAGCTAGCAACTTACTGTGGCTCCTTGCTGCACTCGCGTAACAGGTGGTCAGCCTGCCACGCAGTCTCCTCGTGGTGCAATGTAATCCGCCATAATCGGCGTCCAAAAATGCACAATGTTTCAAGTTCTTTTGGCTAAGCATGTCCTGTCTGCAATGTGATTCATAGGATATTTTTATTTGTTGGCTTTATGTAGGCTATTTTTGCATGTTTGGCAATAGAAGTTACTTTTAGATTTGCATAATCTTCGTTTAGATTCAGAGCCACATGACAATGATGATTTTGAAATACAAAGACTATTATAAATGAAATTAAACTGTTCCACGAATATGTGCATATGAAAATCATAACTGTCAGATTGGTAGAAATGGTGAGATGAATTGGCACTCCAAATGGAAAAGGTTGCCTACCCTTGGTGTAGCTTATTACCGGCAACTTCAGGAACGAAATGGCAGAATCTGCAAAAGCCAGCAGTGGGAGGAGGAAGGTCAGAAACAGTTTTTTTTCCCTTCTGATTAGGCGATCTTGATCTCTGGCTCCCTCTAGTCATTTTTTTGTCTTAATTATTTAATAAAATAACCCACTGTTCCTAGGCCGCAGTTGTAAATAAGAATTTGTTCTTAACTGACTTGCCTTGTTAAATAAAGGTAAAAAATAAATAATAGTGGTGTGTGACTCACTGATTTAAGTTGCTTATGCATTTACTGTTTGAGATGCTGTTGCAGCAGTTTCTAACGCTTTCTGTAAGATTTTCCACTCAGGCTCTGTATCTGTATGCTCTACGCATGTGTTAAATAAGATACATAAGTATACTGTACACTCGCCAATTTAATTCCACTAAATCATGAAAATTAACTATGGGGATGCACGAGATATCTGTGAACATATTGGAATCGGACAATATTAGCTAAAAATGCCAAGATCTGTATTGGCCCGATGTCTAGTTCAACGCTGATGGTAAAAACCAATGTCCAAGCTACCGTGCATACCTATATAATGTAGGTACATGACGTAATCGCCGACTGGTCGAGCACCGGTACACACTACCAAGTGCGCTATTTTTCAGATGTTGCCTTACCGGTGTTACACAGTAATAGCGTCACTGCTATTAGCTTCACGACATACATACTTTGGAACGCCGTTTGTGTCTTTGCGTCTCAAAAAAGATACAGTAGCACTGTCAAAGCTGTACAAAAAAGTCTGCAAACACCGGCCACGAACGATGTGTTTACAATACCGCGTTGGTAATAAAGCATAATTTGTTCGACCGCAACTTCTGGGGTAGCTAGCTTTAGCTTGGTACCTAGCTAGCACCTATAAAATCAGCCTGAAAACAATGACCAGTAGAACCTGCAGTCATTTTCATTATTCTTAGCAATGATTTAGGAATCCTTGTAAGTATCAGCTAGGTTGCCACTTGTTTGCCTAATGAACTGAAGTTCAATTTCAAGAAAATAAATAGCTAGCCAGTTACTTAACACTTTTGCCCAAAGATAACATTATAAGCAGCCAGCTAGCTTCATCTGGCTAGTGTGCCTCGACCGGACCGGGTTATGTGTTGTGAAGCTAGCCACAATAAGGATTAAGCACAATAGTAGAATTTGCAGTTTGCCTTTATAATAAAAGTGTCATTGACAGGGATACAAATGAATACAAATAGTAGAATTATGCTATACTGTTATTTTGAAGGCTAACCGCAAAGCCCACTGTTGTGGATAATCCTTATTGTGGCTAGCTTCTTAAAAATAGGGTTATTTTAGATGATGACACCTAGATTGTCGTTTTGCTATGTTTTTGGGGAAGAACATTGTTTGCTTTCATGAGCTAGCTAGCTTTTTTTTTTTTTAATGACCAGCACTGTAGGTGCGCGAGACACGAAATGCCCGTGATAGTTATTACACATTGATTACACTATGTAAAAAATGGTGTGAACTCTTTAAATTATGTGACGTGCAGTCATATTCAGGTCCTGATTGATCAACAAGCTCATTTGACACGTCAAATAGTGTTATTTGACGTGTATCCTTTTTGACACGCAACGACCCAAACGGCGTTCCATAGAAATCCTGGTTGAGAATGAAACGACTGAACAAATGAACCACGAAACAGCACAGCAAGTTTGTAAGAAATAGGTTTTGATTATGTTTTACTGTTAATGGGGACATATGTAAATGCCAACAAAATAACCTTTTGGTCAGTGTGTGTGTGTGACCTTTTATTTAACTAGGCAAATCATTTAAGAACAAATTATTATTTACAATGACAGCCCAGATGACGCTGGGTCAATTGTGCGCCGCCCTATAGGATTCCCAATCACGTCCGGATGTGATACAGCCTGGATTCGACCAGGGACTGTAGTGACACCTCTTGCACTGAGATGCAGTGCCTTAGACCGCTGCATCCATGTGTCCAACTATTTAACTGTACTAGAATGCTTAAAAGGCGGCAAAAAAAATGTATACCGGTTATCGGTATCGGCCAATATGTAATATCGGTGCGTCATTAAAATTAACCTATAGACCATTTTTTATTTTATTAAAAAAAAGATATATTACATTTTATTTAATGCCCAGTCAAATAATATTTCCATCGACTGGTATTTTCATCAGTGAATAGGCTAAAAAGCATTATTTCGCAATGGGATTTTTCTTCTTCTCCCGGACAAATGGCCTTGCCAATTTTGTTCATTGGCTTTTTCATCGGCCAAAAGCCGGCTATTAACGGCTAACGGAAACACTGCTGCCATCCCACAATTACTGTTTATGCAAACGGAAAACTGTCCATTATAAGTTGTAATCTGGGTCAGGTGGGCATCATTTGAAACCCTGTTCAATTGCTGATATAACTAGCTAAATTATAAAATATGATCTTAGTGTTAGGCTTTCACAAGGAAATTCAGTGAAGCATATCATAATTTTGTTGCGCATAGAATGGAGTCATGAGTGCCAATTTTTTTTCACAATACAACAAACAGGCTCATTCTGTTCAGGACAACCCAGGGTATAACGCTATCTCATCTTCTAACTGTACATCAAACATGGTGATCGTAAACGTTGACAACTGTATATTATTTGAGTTTTATGATATGGAAATGTGAAGTGTACATTTGGACTGACTTAAACCCATTTTTTCAAAATATAATCCTCTTTCAAAATGCATCGAGCCCTCTTAATTTACAGCATTTCCCTCACTGAAACAACAAAAAATGTGCAAACCGTCTTGTCTCATTCGGTGCTCAAGTTCAGAACGGGTATCAGTCAAAACAAATACAGAGCTGTGAAGCTGAGACCCTGAGCTCTGATGTCATGTATAGCATGTTATTGTACAGTCACTGCATTCCAAATTAGTCACTTATCAGTGTCCAAATCTGCAATTTTCAACCCATATACGGGTATGAGTTTAAATGCTTAACAAAAACCCTGGGCACTGGTCAAATAGTGCATTACACAGGCTTTGTCCCAAATGGCACCCTATTCCCTATGTCGAGGGGCTTTTCATTTGGAAGGTGTGACCCATATACTCTAAATGTTTGGCCAGTAAGGGATTTACAGTATTTTACCACCATCAATCATTCCCCTTTTTACTCGTGAAACCATCCATCTGCCTCCTTCTATATGCAGGTTCTCTTCAGATCAACAGGCTGGGTGTGCTAACTGAACAATCAGCAAATGGCGCAAGGTTGTATCCTGTGGGCTACCAGTAAGTGACCAAAAATCCTCTTGTGACCAGACATTGACAGCATCCATTTAGATTCTTCTTGTTTTGAATAATAGATTTGTGAATAATGTATTCAGGGTTGTCATTGTATTGTTATTATAAGATTGGCCGTATAAAACTGCTGTTATTTTGTATTACTTCCCTGGAGTTCGTTTTGAAATTATATTGGGTTGTATATCGTTTACTTTACTCACCTTTTGTCATTCTCCTCCCTCCCTGTTTTCGTCCGTCCAGGTGCTCTCGGCTGTACTGGAGCACAGCGGACCCTCGGCGGCGCTGTAAGTACACCTGTAATGTGACAGAGGTGTACTCTCCACTCCCAGAGAAGCCAGGGGAACCACATTGGTGGGAGCAGGAGGAGAACCAAACCATAGCCCACAGCTACTACAAAGGTCAGCAAACCCACCTAACCTGCCCCTATCTGGTAGTAGGGCGGGCACTTCAATGGATTACCTTGATGTCCCATATTTTATATATGTTTCTTCTTTTCAATTGAAATAATTAACAGAGGGATAAGTATAACAACATAGGAATTGTACATTATTTACTATTTAAAAGGGACAATTTACTAGAATCTACTAATTCTCAGTCTTCAATGTAAATAATGTTAATTTTTTGTTCCTTGACCAGAAATGGAAGTTCCAGAGGCTGTGATGAGTCCTCTGCCCATTCAGGTATCTCCCAGCACCACCTCATCCCCCCTGAAACAGGAGCCTGGGGCCAAAACCCCTAGTTACTCACAAACCAGGAGACCAGCAGGAGGAACATCTCGACCTCTTCCCTCTCCAGGTAACATTGAGTTAGATATCAATACCAGTTTAATATCTAGTGTCAGTTAACAGTGAGATATCTCTGCTTATTTGAGGAAAGTTTTTACTTACAATGAGTGATATGTTGTCTTACCTAGTTACATTAAATTGAATGCACTTGACTGTAAATCGCTTAGGATAAGAGCGCCTGCTAAACGACATCGACGTATAATGTTAATATCACTCTGTTCCGTCATGACAGTAACTGGTGATCCTCTAATTTCTAGGGAGTGCCATGACCAAATCCCACCACATCCTGACTCTCAGGGATCTGGACGATACCTGCCAGCCGCGTCGCCTGTCTCGGGGCCGCCACTCCGGGGAGTCCTCTTACCCCACCGATGGCGCCGCGGGACCAATGACGCTCCGTTCAGGGGGAACCCTCCACCCTAGGTCCCTACCCTTCAGCTCCCTTCCTAGAACCAATGAAAACCTCCTGAATTACCCTCAGAGAGTACAACCTCGTGCTGGCTCCTCCAGCTGGAGCTCCCCTCTCTTGTCCCCCTCCAGTGTTACCTCCCCTCTTGCTCTGCTGCCTGGCGCCGTAGGCAGCCCACCCTCCAACCTCCCTCTGGCCCTCCGCCACTCCTCCAGGATTAGGCAGCCATTCAAAATCACAACTCCGGTGTCCACTGAGGTGCCACAAGACTTCTTAGCGTCACCCGAGCCAGAGGAGGCAGGGGTGGAGCCCTCAAACGGGATCACATTGACAGCAGATAATATGGAGGAAGACACAGTTGTCGGCCCCCTGATGTTGGATCAGGACTTTCCCTTCGCACCATTCGACGTGGTGGACGCAGACGTGGCTGTGGCCTCTGTGCTAAACGCCAAGCTAGAGTTTGACGAGGCCTTGCTGAACGAGACTGTGGCGCTTCACTGTGGAGGTTCCCAGACAGGTGGAGGCGATATAGAGGAGGAGGCATTAGAGGAGGCGGCCCAGAGCCAAACTCGGGGTGGGGACAACATGGATGCCAACATGGCTCCAGTATTTACCAAAGCAATGGCCACTAAAGAAGTCCTGGAGAACAGTTCCTCAGACGAAGACATGGATCACTACTTGAAGTTATCTCGTACGTTGGTGGTGTGCAAAGTCTCAAAGGACTCAGGGCAGGAAAGTCTCCCTCTCCCCCCACCAGCTCCTACGTCTCAGTCCATCTCACAGCTTGACGGAGCGGATAACTGCTCTGAGAGTGACTCAAGTGATTCTACCTGCGATGAGGAAGAAACTCAGGAAGAGGGGAAGAGTGGGGAAGATCAGGGGGCTGACAGTCAAGCTGTGTTTGAAACCTGTGACCCAAATAACACCATGTCTATTGAAGAGGAGGTTCTGGTGGAGTCTGAGCAAATGGAATCCCAGAAAGAGGTTCTTCTGAACCCCAGCAGTGGCCAATTTGTTTCTGATGACGACAGCATCAGAGAGTACCTGGCTAATAATAAAAAAGTAGTGCTTGATGACAGCAATAGCGACAGCTCTGGCTTTTCTACAGATTCTCTCATTGGAGTGGACGACGAGATAGGAGACCCAGACTTTGAGCCGGAACCCAAACCCAACCCCAAATCAACTCCTGTGAAAACCATCATGGAACGCCCTAGTCCTGGCAGCATGAAAACTATTCCACGTAAACCCACACCAACGCAGAGAAAAATCATCAGGGTGTCCCTACCCTCTGGACCTGCTCTGCCTCTGAATGTAGCCTCCTCTTCCTCACCCATCGCTGTTCGAACCGTTCCAAGGACAGTCCCCTCCACCGCCTCCCCGACCCCATTTGTAATAAATGGCATGAACTCTATACCCTTACAGACCGGGGCCACTACGGGGAGAGCTATCGCTATCCGCCTGGCCACACCAAGACAAGCAGCGCAGCAGCAGCTGACTGACACTATTCAGTCCGCCTCCAACTCAGCCCTGTCTCCACAGGTTCTGCTAGTCAACCGTCAAGGTCAGATTCTGATGAAAGATCCAAACACTAACACCTTCCAGACGGTCAGCACCAGCTCCCCTTCCTACAGCCGCATCAGCCAGATAGCCAAGATTATCCACAGCAGTGGTGCACTGCCCCGTGCGATTCCCCAGATGGTGGTCGTACCCGCTACATCAACACCCTCGCCACGGACAGCCATCTTCCATAGTTCAAATCTCATCACCAGTAACAGAAACAACACCACCACACCAACCACCATCTCTAACAGAAACAACACCACACCAGCAACTACCACCAATCTCCTGATCAGGACCCCACAGAGTTTGCATGAAGGGCGAGTGCTGGTCCGAGCCATGCCCATGACGAGTGGAGCGAAACAAGTGAGGGTCAAGTGCGTCTCTGTGCCCAGCTCTCCAGTGATGACAGGCAACCAGGCCCAAGCTATCTTAGACAGAGCCATGGCTACTCATCGCGAGCCCTCTCGGATACAGTCTAATAGCCCATCCCAGTTCCAGGTCCACCCATTCCTCAACAAGCTCCAGTCCCCTCTAGCCATCTCAGACACTCCTGGTCAGATGCTCCGCCACGAGCCGGCCACCGTACCAGAGTCTCAGGTCCGCGTCAAAAGAGTGTCCTTTGTCGCAGAGCTTCCCGGCAAGAAGAAATGTAAGACTGATTTCCTCCCGCAGTCACCCTGTAGTGACCTTGATGACCTAGATGGCAGCAGGTAAGGCAGAGTACAATATGAGATTGAATTAAAAAAAAAAAAATGTACTTGTAGTGTTGTAACTTTGACTGCACTACACATTTTCCAACTGGGATAATAAAGAGATTGATTGATTGATTTTGAAGACTAAGTCACTGTTTTCCTCACACAGAAATAGCGGCGTTAGAACTAAAGCCCCAACAATGAAAGATGTACTGGATCTGGACCAGGAGAAAGTTGAGCCCAAGGTCATCCTACCAACAGAACCTGAGAAGATCAGGTTAGTTTCTTCTCAAACACAACCCTAGCAAGATGGATGCCGGAAATACACATTGCAAGGTACATTTGTTTGATATTTTAGAATGCATAAGTACTGAGCCACTTAGGGGTCATGGTGAATACATGTTTTTTAATTTTTTATTTTTAAATGTTCCCCCGAATATAAAAAGTAATTCCCTCATATAAAAAATTGTTCCCTGAATAGAAAAAGTAGTTCCCTCAATTGTATTAGTTCCCTCGGATCTCCCCTGCAGATCTCTAGGCTTATAAGAATGGCATTCTCCTTATGTAGGCCTACCCGGTCCCATTCCCACTTGGCCGATAACATATTGCAGCCTTTATTGTAAGTCTATTTAGTTAATTACATGCTTCAAATGGTGATCACTGACCATTCAATAGCTTAGTTTCAGTGTTTTCATATGCCTATGAATCATAAGGGCAAATAATAGCATTCAAAACCCCTTAATTGGGCTAATTAACTTCAATATCCTGAAAAGCCAGGAGCCTCGCAAGCAGTCATAATTGAATGATGCATGTTTATAATGCAAACCAAATACACTGTGCAAACTCCGATTCATACACTTGGACAACATGAACAGTTGTCTATTTTGAACGTATCTCATCCCTGCGACCCTGTGTTTTACCGGCTTCATTCATATAGTTTGGGCTATGCATCCACTAAAACATGGCACCAACCAAGCGCCTGGATGTGTTTTTGACTTAACAATTGTGCATGTGACTCACCGGAGGCAGACAGGAAAGGTATGCAAATTTATTGTGCAAAATTTCCAAGAGGCTTCAGTGTTAACAAGTGCAATGAAGCGCTCTCATCCCAGAGCTAGGCAGGAATTCTTTCTGGCTCAGCTCCATGATCTTAGCTGTTATATAGCCTGTCTATACTCCAGGGGAGTTCGTTAGCTACCTATCCTAGCCTGGTAATTAGCTAATATCCAGGTGAACGTACTGTCATCGCAACAAAGCAAATAACTATCAGTTTTTGTTATGAACAGAGTCACAGCCTCTTTACACCATCTATCTGTGCCTGGTTGGCTAAGTCACTATACAGCTATAGTCGAGCAAGATGCCTTGCTAGCAGCTCAGTCACGCACGCGCACACACAGCTGCAGCATACTTCTGAAATTCTGGGAAAGCGGTGCAGAGAGACAGAATGCAGATTCTGAGGACTATTACATGTTCGAGGGAACAAAGTCATACATTGAAGTAATGGATTAAAACAATTTAGGGGGTCTACTTTTTAAATTGAGGGAACTAATGAAAAAACAGAGGGAACTGATTAGCCTGCCTGTTTTTTTCTCTCTCCACCATAACCCATAAGGGGCTCCGTTCATACAGTGCATTCGGGAATGTATTCAGACCCCTTTTTTCCACATTTTGTTACGTTACAGCTTTATTCTAAAATGGATTAAATACACACACTACTCCATAATGACATAGCGAAAACATTTGTTTTTTTAAACACATGTATTAAAAATTTAACGGATACCTTATTTACATAATTATTCAGACACTTTGCCCTAACATTGGAAATTGAGCTCAGGTGCATCCTGTTTCCATTGATCATCCTTAACTTCTACAGGATTGGTGGGTCCCCCGCAAGACGGTTGAGCTAACGTAGGCCAGTGTGATTAGCATGAGGTTGTAAGTAACAGCAAAATTTCCCAGGACATAGACGCATCTGATATTGGCAGAAAGCTTAAATTCTTGTTAATCCAACTGCACTGTCCAATTTGCAGTAGCTATTACAGAGAGTGCACAGTTATGAACTTAAATATATTATTAAACCAATTAGACACATTTGGGCAGTCTTGATATAACATTTTGAACAGAAATGCAAAGGTTCATTGGGTCAGTCTAAAACTTTGCACATACACCGCTGCCAGTTTCCAAAATCTTAATTGTGCCTGGCCTGGAATAATACATTATGGCCTTTCTCTTGCATTTCAAAGATGATGGTACAAAAAAAAAAATACAAAAAACGCTTGTATTTTCTCTGTATTATCTTTTACCAGATCTAATGTGTTATACAGTGGGGAAAAAAAGTATTTAGTCAGCCACCAATTGTGCAAGTTCTCTCACTTAAAAAGATGAGAGAGGCCTGTAATTTTCATCATAGGTACACCTCAACTATGACAGACAAAATGAGGAAGAAAATTCAGAAAATCACATTGTAGGATTTTTTTATGAATTTATTTGCAAATTATGGTGGAAAATAAGTATTTGGTCACATACAAACAAGCACGATTTCTGGCTCTCACAGACCTGTAACTTCTTCTTTAAGAGGCTCCTCTGTCCTCCATTCATTACCTGTATTAATGGCACCTGTTTGAACTTGTTATCAGTATAAAAGACACCTGTCCACAACCTCAAACAGTCACACTCCAAACTCCACTATGGCCAAGACCAAAGAGCTGTCAAAGGACACCAGAAACAAAATTGTAGACCTGCACCAGGTTGGGAAGACTGAATCTGCAAGAGGTACGCAGCTTGGTTTGAAGAAATCAACTGTGGGAGCAATTATTAGGAAATGGAAGACATACAAGACCACTGATAATCTTCCTTGATCTGGGGCTCCACGCAAGATCTCACCCCGTGGGGTCAAAATGATCACAAGAACGGTGAGCAAAAATCCCAGAACCACACGGGGGGACCTAGTGAATGACCTGCAGAGAGCTGGGACCAAAGTAACAGAGCCTACCATCAGTAACACACTACGCCGCCAGGGACTCAAATCCTGCAGTGCCAGACGTGTCCCCCTGCTTAAGCCAGTACATGTTCAGGCAAGTCTAAAGTTTGCTAGAGAGCATTTGTATGATCCAGATTGGGAGAATGTCAGATGAAACCAAAATAGAACTTTTTGGTAAAAACTCAACTCGTCGTGTTTGGAGGACAAAGAATGCTGAGTTGCATCCAAAGAACACCATACCTACTGTGAAGCATGGGGGTGGAAACATCATGCTTTGGGGCTGTTTTTCTGCAAAGGGACCAGGACGACTGATCCGTGTAAAGGAAAGAATGAATGTGGCCATGTATCGTGAGATTTTGAGTGAAAACCTCCTTCCATCAGCAAGGGCATTGAAGATGACACGTGGCTGGGTCTTTCAGCATGACAATGATCCCAAACACACCGCCCGAACGAAGGAGTGGCTTCAGTGAAAGCATTTCAAGGTCCTGGAGTGGCCTAGCCAGTCTCCAGATCTCAACCCCATAGAAAATCTTGAAAGTCCGTGTTGCCCAGCGACAGCCCCAAAACATCACTGCTCTAGAGGAGATCTGCATGGAGGAATGGGCCAAAGAGACAGGATAGAGCTCTGAGACAGGATCGTGTCAAAGCACAGATCTGGGGAAGGGTACCAAAACATTTCTGCAGCATTGAAGGTCCCCAAGAACACAGTGGCCTCCATCATTCTTAAATGGAAGAAGTTTGGAACCATTAAGACTCTTCCTAGAGCTGGCCGTCCAGCCAAACTGAGCAATCAAGCGAGAAAGGCCTTGGTCAGGGAGGTGACCAAGAACGCGATGGTCACTCTGACAGAGCTCCAAAGACTAACTCTGCAGCACTCCACCAATCAGGCCTTTATAGTAGAGTGGCCAGACAGAAGCCAATAAAAGGCACATGACAGCCTGTTTGAGTTTGCCAAAAGGCACCTAAAGACTCTCAGAGCTTAAACAAGATTCTCTGGTCTGATGAAACCAATGATTTTAGCCTGAATGCCAAGCATTATGTCTGGAGGAAGCATCATGCTGTGGGGATGTTTTTCTGTGGCAGGGACTGGGAGACTAGTCAGGATTTAAGGGAAAAATGAAATATCTGTGCAGCGACGCTCCCCATCCAAACTGACAGAGTTTGAAAGGATCTGCAGAGAATGGGAGAAACTCCCCAAATACAGGTGAGCCAAGCTTGTAGCTTCATACCCAAGAAGACTCAAAGCTGTAATCGCTGCCAAAGGTGCTTCAACAAAGTACTGAGTAAAGGGTCTGAATACTTATGTAAATGTGATATTTATTTGTAAGACATTTGCGAAGAAATCGATACATCTGTTTTTGCTTTGTCGGTAGGGGGTATTGTGTGTAGATTGCTGTAGATTTGTATTTATTTAATCCATTTTAGAATAAGGCTGTAAAGTAACAAAATGTGTAAAGTCAAGGGGTCTGAATACTTTCCGAATGTTTTTTTGTTAAAAACACGAACTCGCTTCAACTTCAGTCAGTCCTCCGTCACATTTTCTTTTTTGGAATGACTTAACCCAGATGAACACCCCTTTCCTACATAAGGGACGCAATGTGGAGGCTTCCTTATGATTGAGGATTTTCATAGGGCAAATTGACAGTCCCTTAATGCACATTTTGTGGGACTAAAGGTCAAAAATGAAATAGTGCTAATTTGACCGCTTCACGTCAAAGTACATAAACCTACGTTGTAAGGAAAAATAAAACCAGACATTTATCTATTGTAGTTTACGCGAAATCGTACACGGTCCATTTCATGATGATAAAACTTGTTTAAATTTAAGTCACTGAGTGTGGCGCTTAGACACAGAGAGCTTGCAATAGTTACTGCCGTTCAAAAAATCAAAGAACCATCAGACCTAAAACTCTGAAAACTTTACCAACCTGTTCTAGAGCTTAAGCCGGTAGTGCACGGTGAGTTGTGGCTCTAGAAGGTTCTCAGGTCGAGGAACAGCCTCGTCCATTTGCAATATCTTCAATTAATTTAACATTGTGAAAATGACCATTTAGAAAAGTCCCAGAATTACAATACTAGGTGCATCGAAACCGCCTCGGCCCACAGGTATCTAGCATTTTCAGGGACCCCGTAGCAACGGCAGAATAATGTGCATTTTCAGCACTAAGGTCGCTGCTTGGGCTCCGAATGACCTATCGAGAGACAACTCGGGATTCGGGGTCGCCTCAGCTAGGCCTACACATAATGTCAGAACTGACCCGCAGCTAGAATGTAACTGTGTTATGGTTTTTTTAATGGTTTAAACAGAAAGCGCTGTGAATTTTGGGCCGGCTCTGAAATATGCGATAGATGGCTTCTAAACGAGTTGGACGAAGTGGGTTTGGTGTCAGTATGAAATCTTATTGACTGATGGATGCTGACTTTTGGGGGGGTTGAGGTGGATAAGCCACAGTTATTCTAGCTGCTCTCACCGGTTCATGTAGTTTGACACATCCAAGTTTCTCCCTAAGGATAACATGGGTTTACAGGTTATTCTCTAACTCTGCTTCTGTGCAGGCAATTTTCTAAATTCCTTTGCCACGTGTTCAGGATCATCTGTACCTCTACAGATATCAAATCAAAGTTTATTTGTCACGTGCGCTGAATACAACAGGTGTAGACCTTACAGTGAAATGCTTACTTACAGGCTCTAACCAACAGTGCAAAAAATAATAAAAAGGTATTAGGTGAACAATAGTTAGGTAAAGAAATACAAACAGCAGTATATACAGTAGCGAGGCTGTAAAAGTAGCGAGGCTGTAAAAGTAGCGAGGCTACATACAGACACCGGTTTTCAGGCTGATTGAGGTAATATATGTACATGTAGTAATGGTTAAAGTGACTATGCATATATGATGAACAGAGAGTAGCAGTAGTGTAAAAAAGAGGTTGGCGGGTGGTGGGACACAATGCAGATAGCCCAGTTAGCCCATGTGCGGGAGCACTGGTTGGTCGGTCCAATTGAGGTAGTATGTACATGAAAGTATAGTTAAAGTGACTATGCAAATATGATAAACAGAAAGTAGCAGCAGCGGGGGCACAATGCAAAAAGTCCAGATAGTCAGTCATTTGATTACCTGTTCAGGAGTCTTTTGGCTTGGGGGTAAAAACTTGGCACTCCAGTACCGCTTGCCATGCGGTAGTAGAGAGAACAGTCTATGACTGGGGTGGCTGGGGTCTTTGACAATTTTTAGGGCCTTCCTCTGGCACCGCCTGGTGTAGAGGTCCTGGATGGCAGGCAGCTTAGCCCCAGTGATGTACTGGGCCGTACGCACTACCCTCTGTAGTGCCTTGTGGTCAGAGGCGGAGCAATTGCTGTACCTGGCAGTGATGCAACCAGTCAGGATGCTCTCAATGTTGCAGCTGTAGAACCTTTTGAGGATCTCAGGACCCATGCCAAATCTTTTTAGTTTCCTGAGGTGGAATAGGCTTTGTCGTGCCCTCTTTACGACTGTCTTGGTGTGTTTGGACCATTCTAGCTTGTTGTTGTGGACACCAAGGAACTTGAAGCTCTCAACCTGCTCCACTACAGCCCCGTGGATGAGAATGGGGGCGTGCACGGTCCTCCTTTTCCTGTAGTCCACAATCATCTCCTTAGTTTTGGTTACGTTGAGGGAGAGGTTGTTGTCCTGGCACCACACGGCCAGGTCTCTGACGACCTCCCTGTGGGCTCTCGTCGTTGTCGGTGATCAGGCCTACCACTGTTGTGTCGTCTGCAAACTTAATGATGGTGTTGGAGTCGTGCCTGGCCATGCAGTCGTGGGTGAACAGGGAGTACAAGAGGGGACTGAGCATGCACCCCTGGGGAGCTCCAGTGTTGAGGATCAGCGTGGCAGTTGTGTTGCTACCTACCCTCACCATCTGGGGGAGGCCCGTCAGGAAGTCCAGAATCCAGTTGCAGAGGGATGGGTTTAGTCCCAGGATCCTTAGCTTAGTACCCTCAAAGCTCATCACTATGGTGTTGAACGCTGAGCTGTAGTCACTAAACAGCATTCTCACATAAGTGTTCCTTTTGTCCAGGTGGGAAAGGGCAGTGTGGAGTGCAATAGAGATTGCATCATCTGTTGATCTTTTTGGGCGGTATGCAAATTGGAAGGGGTCTAGGGTTTCTGGGATAATGTTGTTTATGTGAGCCATTACTAACCTTTCAAAGCACTTCATGGCTACAGACGTGAGTGCTACGGGTCTGTAGTCATTTAGGCAGGTTACCTTAGTGTTCTTGGGCACAGGGACTATGGTGGTCTGCTAGAAGCATGTTGGTATTAGACTCAATCAGGGACATATTGAAAATGTCAGTGTAGATCCGTCTGGCCCCGCAGCCTTCTGTATGTTTACTTGTTTAAAGGTCTTACTCACGTCGGCTACGTCTGGAACAGCTGATGCTCTCATCCATGCCTCAGTGTTGCTTGCCTCGAAGCGAGCATAGAAGTGATTTAGCTCGTCTGGTAGGCTCGTGTCACTGGGCAGCTCTCGGCTGTGCTTCCCTTTGTAGTCTATAATAGTTTGCAAGCCCTGCCACAAGACGAGCGTCAGAGCCGGTGTAGTATGATTCAATCTTAGCCCTGTATTGACGCTTTGCCTGTTTGATGGTTCGTCGCAGAGCATAGCAGGATTTATTGTAAGCTTCCGGGTTAGTGTCCTGCACCTTGAAAGCGGCAGCTCTGCCCTTTAGCTCAGTGTGAACGTTGCCTGTAATCCATGGCTTCTGGTTGGGGTATGTACGTACAGTCACTGTGGGGACAACGTCCTCGACGCACAGTGACTGATGTGGTGTACTCCTCATTGCCATCAGAGGAATCCCGGAACATGTTCCAGTCTGTGATAGCAAAACAGTCCTGCAGTTTAGCGTCTGCTTTTTCTGACCACTTTTTTATAGACCGAGTCACTGGTGCTTCCTGCTTTAATTTTTGCTTGTAAGCAGAAATCAGGAGGATAGAGTTGTGGTCGGATTTACCAAATTGAGGGCGAGGGAGAGCTTTGTATGCGTGCGTCTCTGTGTGAGTACAGGTGATCTAGAGTTATTTTTCCTTTAACATGTTGATGGAGATTTGGTAGAACTGATTTCATTTTCCCTGCATTAGTCTCCAGCCACTAGGAGCGCTGCCTCTGGGTGAGTGGTTTCCTGTTTGCTTATTTCCTTATACAGCTGACTGAGTGCGGTCTTAGTGCCAGCATCTGTCTGTGGTGGTAAATAAACAGCCACAAAGAGTATAGCTCTAGGCAGGTAGTGTGGCCTGCAATTTATCACAATATACTCTACTTCAGGCGAGCAAAATCTAGAGACTTCCTTCTATTTCGTGCACCAGCTGTTGTTTACAAATATGCACAGACCCCGTCTTACCGGAGTGTGCTGTTCCATCTTGCTGGTGCAGCGTATATACCGCTAGCGGAATATCCATGTCATTCAGCCACGATTCCGTGAAACATAGGATGTTAGTTTGATGTCCCGTTGATAGGATAATCGTGATCGTACCTCGTCTAATTGATTGTCCAATGATTGCACGTTGGCGAAGTATTGACGGTAACGGCAGCTTTCCCAATTGTCTCCTCCGGGTCCTGACCAGGCATCCGGCTCTTTTCCCCCATTCCTGCGCCGCTGTTCTTGCGAATAACTGGGATGTCGGCCCTGCTGGGTGTTTGGAGAATATCATGTGCGTCTTGCTTGTTGAAAAAATCCTTGTCTAATCCGAGGTGAGTGATCGTAAGATACAGTTGCAGAAACATTATGTACAAAATAAGTTACAAATAACGTGAAAAAAAAACACATAATAGCACAATTGGTTAGGCGCCCGTAAAACGGCTGCCATTTCTTCCGGCGCCATTTTTAGCCTATCAACGTGAAAAGATGGAATAGTCCCCTTCATATCCTAAAGGGGAAGTATGAATCTTACCATCAAATAGGGCTGAAATCAACAAATGGGCTGAAATCATCACAGAAAGGGAAACATATGGCATCACCATAGTCTCTAGACCGTTCTGAGTTCAACGAGGTGCTCCACTTGACCGTAGCTCACTCAGTCTGACCTCAGCGACCGTGCAAAAAAAATAGGCCCAAAATGATGCCTGACCTAAATTTGAGGTGCTTTTGGGTTACAGCGGGGCTGGAAGTACAATTCAACCACAGGGAACGTTCCTAAGGTCCTCCCAATCTGCGATAGCCTAACCTTGACCATGTGGAATTAACCCTTAGAAGAAATACTCCCTGTTTTCACTGTTAACAGTTGACCTTGATATCGCTCCCCATAGCATTACATTGCCTGCTGCCCTAACTTCGACCTGATGCCCATGTGGATTATAATTGCCATATCAAACTGTCTTCAATGACAACCCATCAGGCCACTCTAAGGATTACCTGTGTTGATTTTGATTTCACTCCCTGCAGTTAGTGAAAAAGACTAAATCAGTCAGTTCTTAACGTAAAGACTTGACACTCAGGATTCTGTATAAGGCTGTCCCAATGAGGATATGTGTTTACTCTCCTTACATTTGGGTCATAGGGGCAGTGTCTATTTCCAATAAGTTTAAACAGTGATTTATTTACCATCACCAAATGGACATGCTGAAATCGAGCGATGGAGAGAAACCACCATCACTGCTTGGCCATCCCGAGTTCAGCGAACCAGGCAATTGGGCATTTCAGCAATATATTAGAGCATGTCCAATTCGTGATGGTAAATGCCTATTGCTAATGGACAGTATCCAATACACATAATACATTGCCAGTCTTAACATGTTATACTGCAGTTGGACAGTGTCCATTGCCAATATATTACTATTGGATAGTGTCCATTACACATGCTATATTGTCAGTGTGAACATGCTCTTCTGCAAGTTGACAGTGTCCATTGTCAGTGTATATGGACGTGTTGAATCAACACCAACAAGAAATTCTATGACCAAAAATGACAAATACACCTTCTAGGTTGATTCAAGGCTTAACATAGTGATATATAATTTGGTCAGTATATAGGCCATCTCGACATTATATATGCCATTTGGACATGGTTCACTGACTTTTTGGTTCGGAAGCAGACCTCCCTATGATCATATATGGCAAACGGACATCCTGATTTAGTACATTCAATACTTTTATATATGCCATTTGGACATTTCCTATGTCATTTGGACATGGTTCTGTGACTTTTGGGATCAGAACCCGACTTCCTATGATCATATATGGCAAATGGACAAAACATAGGCTGCATAAAATAAGACAAATCTTTGTCCATACGGTTCCTATATATGTATAATTGACAAAAATCTAAACTGTTTTTACGAGGTTGTCGAATTTTGAAGATTTCACCCTTGAGACCTGACTTTCAGGTGGCGCTCACCACCTTTTGGATTTTTGGTTTATTACACCCGTCATTTTACATGTTCCACTTGCAATATATTTTTGACCAACAGCTGCCCAATTGAGTGGTATTTGCGATTGTGTATATGGTTGGCCCAATGCCAATAAGATCCCATTCATTTTTGTTCTTTTCATGGGGGTCTTCCCTTAGAAGCCTTCAGTAGAGTAGGGATATCTAAACTCTTAATTAACTAATATAACACCATGTCTGTGTGTCCTGTCTTATAGACCACCACCCATACCTCAGATGGAGCGTCAGCCCAACAGTACTCTACGTCCACCCAGCAGCAGCACCACTCAGAGTAGCAGTAACATCCATGGGAAAACCCACGTCTGGGTCAGTGCCCGCCATGGAGATCTCTCTGACTGGGGCCCCTACTCAGGTGGGCAACATTGTATACATTCAGCATTGAGTGGTTTTAATCTTAAAACAAACAAAAAAACACCAAAACCAATATTTAGATTTTTTTTCTGAATGTTAATAAATATTTGTAATTTATGATTAAAACACAATCTTAACCTTCCTATTTTAACACACTTCAAACCTCTCAGGTTTCAGCTCTGACGAGGACACGTCGGCACCTAAACAGGACAAGACCAGGTTTGCCCACAGGAACCAGCCCCACCTGCGCTTTGAGATCACCAGTGACGACGGCTTCCATGTACAGGCAGACAGCATAGAGGGTAAGAATCTCAGCCTAACTACATAACTTATATAGTTGTAGCTATACAGTGCCTTGCAAAAGTATTCATCCCCTTGGCGTTTTTCCTATTTTGTTGCGTTACAACCTGTAATTTAAATTGATTTTTATTTGGATTTCATGTAATGTACATACACAAAATAGTCCAAATTGGTGAAGTGAAATGAATAAAATTACTTGTTTAAAAAAATAAAAATAGTAATTAACAGAAAAGTGGTGCGTGCATATGTATTCACCCCCTTTGTATGAAGCCCTTAAATAAGATCTGGTGCAACCAATTACCTTCAGAAGTCACATAATTAGTTAGATTGCACACAGGTGGACTTTATTTAAGTGTCACATGATCTCAGTATATATACACCTGTTCTGAAAGGCCCCAGAGTCTGCAACACCACCAAGCAAGCGGCACCACCAAAGAGCTCTCCAAACAGGTCAGGGACAAAGTTGTGGAGAAGTACAGATCAGGGTTGGATTATAAAAATATTTAAAAAATCCAAAACTTTGAACATCCCACGGAGCACCATTAAATCCATAATAAATAGAGAATATGGCACCACAACAAACCTGCCAAGAGAGGGCCGCCCACCAAAACTCACGGACCGGGCAAGAAGGGCATTAATCAGAGAGGCAACAAAGAGACCAAAGATGACCCAGAAGGAGCTGCAACGCTCCACACCGGAGATTGGAGTATCTGTCCATAGGACCACTTTAAGCCGTACACTTCACAGAGCTGGGCTTTATGGAAGAGTGGCCAGAAAAAGGCCATTGCTTAAAGAAAAAAATAAGCAAACACGTTTGGTGTTCGCCAAAAGGCGTGTGGGAGACTCCCCAAACATATGGAAGAAGGTACTCAAATGAGACAAAAATTTAGATTTTTGGCCGTCAAGGAAAACTGTATGTCTGGCGCAAACCCAACACCTCTCATCATCCCGAGAACAACATCCCCACAGTAAAACATGGTGGTGGCAGCATCAAGCTGTGGGGATGTTTTTCATCGGCAGGGACTGGGAAACTGTTCACAATTTAAGGAATGATGGATGCCGCTAAATACAGGGAAAGTCTTGAGGGAAACCTGTTTGTCTTCCAGAGATTTGAGACTGGCACGGAGGTTCACCTTCCAGCAGGACAATGACCCTAAGCATACTGCTAAAGCAACACTAGAGTGGTTATATGGGAAACATTTAAATGTCTTGGAATGGCCTGGTCAAAGCCCAAACCTCAAGCTAATTGAGAATCTGTGGTATGACTTAAAGATTGCTGTACACCAGCGGAACCCATCCAACTTGAAGGACCTGGAGCAGTTTTGCCTTGAAGAATGGGCAGAAATCCCATTGGCTAGATGTGCCAAGCTTATAGAGACATACCCCAAAGGGCTTGCAGCTGTAATTGCTGCAAAAGGTGTCTCTACAAAGTATTGACTTTGGGGCGGGTGAATAGTTATGCACACTCAAGTTGTGTTTTTGTCTTATTTCTTGTTTATTTCACAATAAAAAATATTTTGCATCTTCAAAGTGTTGCATGTTGTGTAAATCAAATGATACAAACCCCCCCCCAAAATACATTTTAATTCCAGGTTGTAAGGCAACAAAATAGGAAAATGCCAAGAGGGGTAAATACTTTCACAAGCCACTGTAGCTATTCCTATTTGTATGTAAAATAATTTTCTATGAAGAATCTGTTGAACTGGCTTTTAAGTCCAGGACTAGGCTTAATGTGTGTCCAGTAAACTGACCTATGTAGTATAGCATTTTATTTTGTTATTCATATCTTCCTTTTTTCTCTCCTCACGCTCCCTCAGTGGCGTGGCGAGCGGTGATCGACGGCGTCCTGGAGGCCCGAGCAGGGTTCCATCTGAAGGCGTTGCCCCTGGGTGGGGTGATCGGGGCGCGGGTTCTGGGCCTGCTCCACGATGCTGTCATCTTCCTACTGGAGCAGCTACAGGGTGCCGCCAGCTGTAAACAACACTGCTTCCGCTTCCACCACTCCGACACCCCTGACGATGAGCTGCCCATCAACCCCAGTGGTTGCGCCCGCGCTGAGGTCTACTCGCGGTAAGAACCAAGCACTGATGTCTGGTTATAGTAGGCATGTTGAGGCCCAAGCCATCTTGCTATAGATCTCCATAACTTTATCCCTTATTGGAATGTAGAGGTGATTCTCATTTTTAAGTTGATGTAATTGAATGTAGATTTCTATTTTTTTACCTGAATTCTACATCCCCTACATTTAGAACATTAAATTACTGTAGCTATGACTAACTCCCCCTCTGCCTCCGTCCCCTCACAGGAAGTCAACCTTCGACATGTTCAACTTTTTGGCGTCTCAACACAGACAGCTGCCTGACATCATGTCGACGCCATGTGACGAGGAGGACGATGATGTCCTACTGAAATCCACCAGGTTAGACTACTCCACAATTACCACTGAGCTAATGCTGTAATTTAATTGTATTTTTTGGTTTTTTCTGAGAGAAATAAGTTCTAACCTACAGTATTCTCCATGTTCCTATCGCATAGACGAGCCACCAGCACAGAGCTTCCCATGGCCATGCGCTTCAGACACTTGGAGAAGACCTCCAAGGAAGCAGTGGGGGTTTACAGGTAACTAAGAAACTATTTTAAAATGTTCTAATATTATTATGATTACTTTTTGTTGGGGGTAAAATACTTCATACCTACTATTTTTCTCTTTCACTGTTTTTTTTTTTTCTCTTTTCCTTATCCTAGATCTGAAATTCACGGTCGTGGTCTGTTCTGCAAGAGGAACATTGAGGCAGGGGAGATGGTGATTGAGTACGCAGGCAATGTCATCCGTGCGGTTCTCACAGACAAGAGAGAGAAATACTATGACAGCAAGGTTGGTCAACAAAATCACCGGAGTGAATACTGTCTTATAAGCAGTTTACAGAAACTGGTTGTGCTGCAGATGTTTAGGTTGAATACAAAGGAAAATACAGCAATGCATCTCATTTTAGAAAATACAGCAATGCATCTCATTTTAGAAAATACAGCAATGCAAAAACAATTATTCAATAACTATATATTTTAACATTTTCGATGATACATTTTAATCTGAGCACTTCGATTTTGAACATGTGCGGCTTTTAGTGTCTCGTTTGTTGTGTATAGCTAGCACAAAAAATGTCCCCTTGGTACTTTCTCATATTTGTCTTCTAAAACCCTCCTCTTATCTCCTTGTCAGGGCATCGGCTGTTACATGTTCCGCATTGATGACTTTGATGTAGTTGACGCCACCATGCACGGCAATGCCGCCCGTTTCATCAACCACTCATGCGAGCCCAACTGCTACTCACGCGTCATCCTCGTCGACGGCCACAAGCACATCGTCATCTTCGCCCTGCGTAAGATCTACCGCGGCGAGGAGCTCACCTACGACTACAAGTTCCCCATTGAGGATGACGGCAGCAAGCTGCACTGCAACTGTACCGCCAGGCGCTGCCGCCGCTTCCTCAACTAGAAGACCAACCTAACAAACAGACACCACGTTGAGGTTCTTATAGGGAGACGCAATGATATGGTCATAAGGGTGGCGTTGCCGATAAGTACTGATGAATCAATCGGACCCTCCTCCGTAAATAGTTTAAAGACTCACTGATAAGACGCTTTGTAATTTAAAGACCGACTGGTGGACATTTTGTTGTTATATCCCAGAGCAGGTTTCTTAAACTCAATGTCTACCGCTACAGGTATCTATTCTAGGCCTGCAAGGAAACCCAGTTGATTCAGACCTCAGTACTTTAGGCCACTGGTGACATTACCCCATCTCATGGGCCACTCGCTTGGTTTGTCTACGTTCTTGAATAAGTTGCCAATGGCCTCTGCTGAAAATGGAGCTAAATATTCCACAGTTGTGGTGCTTATCACTTAGACCAGAGATGGGGTTGATTACGTACTTAATTTCAGTTTGTCATCATTCAGATTACTCTGTTTTAAGAGGAATTCCATGTTATTGTACTGTTGCTATGACAATACAAGGCTACACTGGAGTCGAGAAGAAAACGATTTTAGCACCTTATTTTCAATGGCCGTGAGCGTTGCTGTACATAAAATAAAGCCTGTTTGTATTATTATTTTTACTTTGACCCTAGCCACCTCCAGTATACATTTTAGAGCAGCTATATTTTAATTGCCCATGTCGATATTATGGAGACCATTATAACAGAATGTGTCCCAAATGACACCCTGTTCCCTACATAGTGCACTACTTTTGAACAGGGGGAATAGGGTGACATTTAGGACATGGCCAGAGACTCTTATGAGCAGGTTCAGGTTGTTGTTCCTTTTGTTGTACTTATATGAAGGTGCTGTTCAACTACCCTAAAGGTTACTTTCACGTTATTGTTTTAATGAAGGTAGACTCAGCAAAGTGACGCTGCTATGATCACCACTGCAGATATTGAGATGAGCAAGAGGCAAGACTTTGATTTCACACAGTATGTGCGTATGGGTAAGATTCACGCTGTTACAGCGTGGTAGCCAGGGCACTAAAACAGCGGAGACGTTGAGCCTCACGCTTCAACGCTCTTAGTTGGAAATTGACACACTATGCTGTTTACTGTCTGCCTTTTAAACTTGTTCTCCACTCATTTCTTCCCAGTACTTGAAATTAGAATTACATTTCTGTGAAAACATCTCTTGTTGCACCCCTCTAGAAATAAGTATTGAAATATATTTTTAGTCTGCCAGGTATACTTTTTTTCACTATTGTTTTTGTGCCATTTGGTTCTTGATCATCCAGACTTTAAAACTGGGGAATGTAATCTGTTTTGGCGTGATAAAAACTCATTTGATAAGTTTACTCCCCTCCCGATCATTCAACAACCCAATTTGTATATCTATTCATGTATATTGGTATACATGTATAATCAAAATGCTAATGAAAATAAATGTGATGTGTTGTCAAATATTAACCTGGTTTATATTCGGTACTGAACACCTACTAATTTTAAACGGGCATGAAGTTTACAGTACAATACCTGGTCGTAGCCTATGCTCAAATTGTCGTTCTTTTTCTGTGTGTTCCTCTTCTACTTACCTGACAGTGACCAATCCTCTCCCCTGTCTCTCACAGGTGTATTACCTCAGTGGCTCACCATGACATAAACAAGAGAAGATAATGTTTGGGCTCTGTTACAATATCTTCTTCAGCCAGTGCTTGAGGTATTGGAACTCTGTTTCTGTTTGTTCCAGCCCAAGTCAAGCACTGACTGTAGTAAACCACGTAGAATGCATGGCCAATAGATCGTTTCATTCTAAGTGGTATGCTAGTATGGATATTGTAACTTGCTCTTGGTTTCCAACTCATGCTGTGCAACCCCATTTTAGGGCACTGAGCTGGCAGTGCATGCAACAAAGGACACAATCTACATGTTTTGGGTATTATTTGGGGTTCGGAGGGGTCTCTGCCCCAGAGTACTGAATAAATGCAGTGTGTTGCCGTAGGACTGTTTATTTCACTGCGTGTTGAATGAACATTATGTTACCTTGACACAAGCGAACTTTGTCTGTACATAGTTGTATAAAAATAATTCTAAACCTGTTTATTTTTTTCTATGCACTTTTTTTAAATTTATGATGTTCTTGGCTTAATAAAGATGTTGAAATGTTGGTGAGGGATTTGTTTATTTTTGATTTGATATATATATAGTATTGTGACCCCTTTTTCCCCATTAAATAAATAATCATTATTAAATGTTATTTCATAGTTTTGATGTCTAACGTATTATTATACAATGTAGAAAATAGTAAAATAAAGAAACCCTGAAATGAGTGTGTTCAAACTTGACTGATACTGTATATACAGTACCAGTCAAGTTTGGACACACCAAGGCATTTTTGCAAATGTATACAAAAAAATAAATAATTAAATATCACATTTACATACAGTGGGGGAAAAAAAGTATTGTCAGCCACCAATTGTGCAAGTTCTCTCACTTAAAAAGATGAGAGGCCTGTGATTTTCATCATAGGTACACTTCAACTATGACAGACAAAATGAGGGAAAAAAATCCAGAAAATCACATTGTAGGATTTTTTATGAATTTATTTGCAAATTATGGTGGAAAATAAGTATTTGGTCACATACAAACAAGCAAGATTTCTGGCTCTCACAGACCTGTAACTTCTTCTTTAAGAGGCTCCTCTGTCCTCCACTCGTTACCTGTATTAATGGCACCTGTTTGAACTTGTTATCAGTATAAAAGACACCTGTCCACAACCTCAAACAGTCACACTCCAAACTCCACTATGGCCAAGACCAAAGAGCTGTCAAAGGACACCAGAAACAAAATTGTAGACCTGCACCAGGTTGGGAAGACTGAATCTGCAATAGGTAAGCAGCTTGGTTTGAAGAAATCAACTGTGGGAGCAATTATTAGGAAATGGAAGACATACAAGACCACTGATAATCTTCCTCGATCTGGGGCTCCACGCAAGATCTCACCCGTGGGGTCAAAATGATCACAAGAACGGTGAGCAAAAATCCCAGAACCACACGGGGACCTAGTGAATGACCTGCAGAGAGCTGGGACCAAAGTAACAAAGCCTACCATCAGTAACACACTCGCCGCCAGGGACTCAAATCCTGCAGTGCCAGGCGTGTCCCCCTGCTTAAGCCAGTACATGTTCAGGCCCGTCTGAAGTTTGCTAGAGAGCATTTGGATGATCCAGATGAGGATTGGGAGAATGTCAGATGAAACCAAAATAGAACTTTTTGGTAAAAACTCAACTCGTCGTGTTTGGAGGACAAAGAATGCTGAGTTGCATCCAAAGAACACCATACCTACTGTGAAGCATGGGGGTGGAAACATCATGCTTTGGGGCTGTTTTTCTGCAAAGGGACCAGGACGACTGATCCGTGTAAAGGAAAGAATGAATGGGGCCATGTATTGTGAGATTTTGAGTGAAAACCTCCTTCCATCAGCAAGGGCATTGAAGATGAAAGCGTGGCTGGGTCTTTCAGCATGACAATGATCCCAAACACACCGCCCGAACGAAGGAGTGGCCGTAAGAAGCATTTCAAGGTCCTGGAGTGGCCTAGCCAGTCTCCAGATCTCAACCCCATAGAAAATCTTTGAAAGTCCGTGTTGCCCAGCGACAGCCCCAAAACATCACTGCTCTAGAGGAGATCTGCATGGAGGAATGGGCCAAAATACCAGCAACAGTGTGTGAAAACCTTTGTGAAGACTTACAGAAAACGTTTGACCTCTGTCATTGCCAACAAAGGGTATATAACAAAGTATTGAGATAAACTTTTGTTATTGACCAAATACTTATTTTCCACCATAATTTGCAAATAAAGTCATAAAAAATCCTACAATGTGATTTTCTGGATTTCTTTTCCTCATTTTGTCTGTCATAGTTGAAGTGTACCTATGATGAGAATTACAGGCCTCTCTCATCTTTTTAAGTGAGAGAACTTGCACAATTGGTGGCTGACTAAATACTTTTTTTCCCCACTGTAAGTATTCAGACCCTAGTCTACTCAGTACTTTGTTGAAGCACCTATGGCAGCAATTACAGCCTTGAGTCTTGGGTATGATGCTACAAGTTTGGCACACCTGTATTTGGGGAGTTTCTCTCATTCCTCTACAGATCCTCTCAAGCTCTGTCGGGTTGGGTGGGGAGCGTTGCTGCACAGCTATTTTCAGGTCTTTCCAGAGATGTTCGATCGGGATCTTGCTGGGCCACTCAAGGACATTCAGAGACTTGTCCCAAAGCCACTCCTGCGTTGTCTTGGCTGTGTGCTTAGGATTGTTGTCCTGTTGGAAGGTGAACCTTCGCCCCAGTCTGAGGTCCTGAGCACTCTGGAGCAGGTTTTCATCAAGGATCACTGTACTTTGCTCTGTTCATCTTTACCTCGATCCTGACTAGTCTCCCAGTACCTGCCGCTGAAAAACATCCACCACAGCATGACGCTGCCCCGGGAACATATCCCAGTCCACGTGATCAAAACAATCTTGAAGCGTGGACTCCGGCTGGCCAATCGGAATCCACGCTTCAAGATTGTTTTGATCACGTGGACTGGGATATGTTCCGGGTAGCCTCAGAGAATAATATTGACGTATACGCTGATTCGGTGAGTGTGTATAGGAGATGTTGTACCCACTGTGACTATTAAAACCTACCTTAACCAGAAACTGTGGATAGATGGCGGCATTCGCACAACTGAAAGCGCGAACCAAAATGTCAGTATAGAGACAAAGTGGAGTCGCAATTCAGGGTCTACAGACAATCATGGACAACAAAAGGAAAACCAGCCACGTCACGGACACTGACGTCTTGCATCCAGAAAAACTAGACACCTTTGCCCGCTTTGAGGATAATAGGGTGCCACAGACGCGGCCCGCTACCAAGGACTGTGGGCTCTCCTCCGTGGCCGACATTAAACGTGTTAACCCTCGCAAGGCGGCGTCCTCAGAGCATGCGCAGACCAGCTGGCTTGTGTGTTTACGGACATATTCAATCTCTCCCTATCCCAGTCTGCTGTCCCCACATGATTCAAGATGGCCACCATTGTTCCTGTACCCAAGAATGCAACGGTAACTGAACTAAATGACTACCGCCCCGTAGCACTCACTTCTGTCATCATGAAGTGCTTTGAGAAACTAGTCAAGGATCATTTCACCACCTTACCTATCACCCTCGACCCACTTCTATTTGCTTACCACCCCAATAGGTCCACAGACAACGCAATTGCCATCACGCTGCACACTGCCCTATCCCATCTGGACAAAAGGAATACCTATGTAAGAATGCTGTTCATTGACTATAGCTCAGCATTCATCACCATAATACCCTCCAAGCTCATCATTAAGCTTGAGGCCCTGGGTCTCAACCCCGCCCTGTGCAATTGTGTCCTGGACTTCATGACGGGCCACCCTCAGGTGGTGAAGGAAGGAAACAACATATCCACTTCGTTGATCCTCAACAATGGGGCCCCACAAGGGTGCATGCTCAGCCCCCTCCTGTACTCCCTGTTCACCCATGACTGCGTGGCCATGCACGCCTTCAACTCAATCATCAACAACAGTAGTATGCTTGATTACCAATGACGATGAGACAGCCTACAGGGAGGAGGTGAGGGCTCTCGGTGTGTGGTATCAGGAAAATAACCTCTCACTCAACGTCAACAAAATGGAGATGTTCATGGACTTTAAGAAACAGAATGAGCACCCCCCTATCCAAATAAAACCCTCACAAACTTTTACAGATGCACAATTGAGAGCATCCTGTTGGGCTGTATCACCACCTGGTACGGCAACTGCACTGCCCACAGCCACAAGGGTCTCCAGAGAGTGGTGCAGTCTACACAACACATCACTGGGGACAAACTACCTGCCCTCCAGGACACCTACAGCACCAAATGTCACAGGAAGGTCAAAAAGATCCAAGACAACAACCACCCGAGCCAATGCCTGTTTACTCCGCTGACATCCAGAAGGCGAGGTTAGTACAGGTGCATCAAACCTGGGACCGAGAGACTGAAAACTGCTATCTTAAGGCCATCAACTATTAAACAGCCATCACTAGCACAAAGAGGCTGCTGCCTACATACAGACTTGAAATCATTGCCCACTTTAATAAATGGAACACTCGTCACTTTAATAATGTTTACATATCTTGCATTACCCATCTCATATGTACAGTGGCAAGAAAAAGTATGTGAACCCTTTGGAATTACCTGGATTTCTGCATAAATTGGTTATAAAATTTGATCTGATCTTCATCTAAGTCGCAACAATAGACAAACAGTGTGCTTAAACTGCTAAAACACAAATGATCGTACTTTTCTGGAATATATCATTCAAACATTCACAGCATAGGTTGGGGAAAGTATGTGAACCCCTAGGCTAATGACTTCTTCAAAAGCTAATTGGAGTCAAGTGTCAGCTAACCTGGAGTGCAATCAATGAGACGAGATTGGAGATGTTGGGTAGAGCTGCCTTGCCCTATAAAAGAAGCACTCACAAAATTTGAGTGTGCAAGAAGAAGCATTGCCTGATGTGAACCATGCCTTGAACAAAAGAGATCGCAGAAGAATTGTTGACTTGCATAAAGCTGGAAAGGGTTACTAAAGTATCTCTAAAAGCCTTGATGTTCATCAGTCCACGGTAAGACAAATTGTTTATAAATGGAGGAAGTTCTGCACAGTTACTACTCTCCCTTGGAGTGGCCGTCCTGCCAAGGTGACTGCAAGAGCACAGTGCAGAAGGCTCAATAAGGTTAAGAAGAATCCTAGTGTCAGCTAAAGACTTACAGAAATCTCTGGAACATGCTAACATCTCTGTTGAAGAGTCTACGATACGTAGAACAAGAATGGTGGTCTGGAGGGGCCCGGTCAGAGTCCTGACCTCAACCTGATTTCAGATGCTGTGGCATGACGAGAGCAGTTCACACCAGACATCCCAAGAATGTTGCTGAACTGAAACAGTTTTGTGAAGAGGAATGGTCCAAAATTCCTCTTGACTGTTGTGCAGGTCTGATCCACAACTACAGAAAACACTTGGTTGAGGTTATTGCTGCCAAAGGAGGGTCAACCAGTTAAATCAGAGGGTTCACATACTTTTTCCACCCTGCACTGTGAATATTGAGCACACCGTGTAAACAAAGACATGAAAACACACAATTGTTTGCGTGTTGGTTTAAGTAGACTGTTTGTCTATTGTTGTGACCCTAGATGAAGATCAGATACAATTGTATGACCAATTTATGCAGAAATCCAGGTATTTCCAAAGGGTTCACAATCTTTTATTGCCACTGTATATACTTTATTCTATCTATTGCATCTTAGCCTTTGCCGCTCTGTCATTGCTCATCCATATATTTATATATTCTTACTCCATTCCTTTACTTAGATCTATGTGTATTAGGTATTTGTTTTGGAATTGTTAGATATTACTTGTTAGATATCGCTACACTGTCGGAACTAGAAGCACAAGCATTTCGCTACACTCGCAATAACATCTTCTAAATGTGTATGTGACCAATAAGACTTGATTCGACCACCTGCGTTGTCTTGGCTGTGTCTGAGAGTCTAGGTGCCTTTTGGCAAACTCCAGACGGATTGGCTTCCTTCTGGCCACTACCATCTCCACAGAGGAACTTCTGTCAGAGTGACCATTGGGTTCTTGGTCACGTCCCTGACAAGGCCCTTTTCCCCCGATCGCTCAGTGTGGCCGGGCGGCTAGCTCTAGGAAGAGTCTTGATGGTTCCAAACTTCTTCCATTTAAGAATGATGGAGGCCACTGTGTTCTTGGAGACCTTGGGAAAATCAAAAGAAATCAGCCAAACAATTGTAGACCTCCACACGTCTGGTTCATCCTTGGGAGCAATTTCCAAACGCCTGAAGGTACCACGTTCATCTGTACAAACAATAGTACGCAAGTATAAACACCATGGGACCATGCAGCCATCATACCGCTCAGGAAGGAGACGCGTTCTGTCTCCTAGAGATGAACGTACTTTGGTGTGAAAAGTGCAAATCAATCCCAGAACAACAGCAAATGACCTTGAAGATGCTGCAGGAAACAGGTACAAAAGTATCTATATCCACAGTAGAACGAGTCCTATATCGACATAACCTGAAAGGCCGCTCAGAAAGGAAGAAGCCACTGCTCCAAAACCGCCATAAAAAGCCAGACTACGGTTTGCAACTGCACATGGGGACAAAGATCGTACCTTTTGGAGAAATGTCCTCTAGTCTGATGAAACAAAAATAGAACTGTTTGACCATAATGACCATTATGTTTGGAGGAAAAAGGGGAGGCTTGCAAGCCAAAACACTGTCTTAACCGCGAAGCACGGGGGTGGCAGCATCATGTTGTGGGGGTGCTTTGCTGCAGGAGGGACTGGTGCACTTCACAAAATAGATGGCCTCATGAGGAATGAAAATTGTGGTTATATTGAAGCAACATCTTAAGATATCAGTCAGGAAGTTAAAGCTTGGTCGCAAATGGGTCTTCCAAATGGACAATGACCCCAAGCAAACTTCCAAAGTTGTGGCAAAATGGCTTAAGGACAACAAAGTAACAAAGTCAAGGTATTGGAGTGGCCATCACAAAGCCCTGACCTCAATCCTATAGAAAGCAAGGAGGCCTACAAACCTGACAAACCTGGGCCAAAATGTACCCAACTTATTGTGGAAGGCTACCCTAAACGTTTGACCCAAGTTAAACAATTTAAAGGCAATGCTACCAAATACTTGAGTGTATGTAAACTTCTGACTTCAACTGTATATATTTGCGCGCATCTCAGTTAACTAATCCATTGCGGAGGCCTCAACTAAAATAAAATGTATGCTTGATCTGAAAATGTGGTTGGATGCTCCATATGGAGGTTGTGACACAATTGCAGAGACTCCAAAGGCATGCAGAGGCCAAATCGAGCTCTTCATTGTGTGAATTGTTTGTATTTGATTGTTGGTGTATCACTTCCCCATTACATATATCACCAGTAGTACATTTACCATTAATTTCTAATCTACAATGTTTGTTACTTTGGTTATGGTAATTTCTGTTAATGCATTCAATATTATTATTCCAGTCTTCCTGTTATCATTGTTGGTGTGGACACATTGTTTGCAGAGTGCACAATCTATGGTACACTTGTGAGAAACAAGTTTTGATTTATTTCATTCCATTTACGAGTTTTGTCAACTTAGTCATTGTCTTTTGCTTGGAGCGCTCGTGTCAATGTATTCTGATTGGCTTAACGCACCACCACTAATGACTTGTGGAGCTTCTCAAAGTAATGTTTTCTTCACCTCAAACAACAAGCAAACAAAGTCTGATTTTACATCCATTGAGAATTACAATAGATCCTCAATGTATTTGAAAAATCTTTCCAACTCTCTCCCTTCGATAACCACTCGTGAAAGACAAAAATGTGAGGTGCAGGTTCTCAGCTCCAGTGAGCTCCTGTTCAATTCGAGCACTGCTTCTTAGGGCCTGTTGTCCGGACCTCTGGCAGTCTATGGGGGTGCCACAGGGTTCAATTCTCGGGCTGACTCCTTTCTCTGTGTGTGTGTGTGTGTGTGTGTGTGTGTGTGTGTGTGTATGTATGTATGTATGTATGTATGTGTATATATATATATATATATATATATCAGATCTCTCTCAATGATGTCGCTCTTGCTGCTGGTGATTCTCTGATCCACCTCCATGCATCTGGCCCTTCTTTGGACACTGTGTTAACAAACCTAAAAACGAGCTTCAATGCCATACAACACTCCTTCCGTGGCCTCCAACTTCTCTTAAATGCTAGTAAAGCGAAATGCATGCTCTTCAACCGATTGCTGCCCGCACCTGACTAGCATCACTACTCTGGACAGTTCTGACTTAGAATATGTGGACAACTACAAATACCTAGGTGTCTGGTTAGACTGTAAACTCTCTTTCCAGACATTAAGCATATCCAATTCAAATTGTATCGGCTTCCTATTTCGCAACAAAGCCTCCTTCACTCATGCTGCCTAACATACCCTCGTAAAACTGACTATCCTACCTATCCTTGACTTCGGCAATGTCATTTACAAAATAGCCTCCAACACTTTACTCAGTGCCATCCGTTTTGTCACCAAAGCCCATATACTATCCACCAATGCGACCTGTATGCTCTCGTTGGCTGGCCCTCACTACATATTTGTCGCCAAACCCACTGGCTCCAGGTCATTTATAATCTTTGCTAGGTAAAGCCCCACCTTATCTCAGCTCACTGGTCACCATAGCAACACCCACCTGTAGCATGCGCTCCAGCAGGTATATTTCACTGGTCATCCCCAAAGCCAACACTTCCTTTGGCCGCCCATTCCAGTTCTCTGCTTCCAATGACTGGAACGAATTGCAGAAATCACTGAAGCTGGAGTTATCTCCCTCTCTAACTTTAAGCATCAGCTGTCAGAGCAGCTTACTGATGGCTGTGTACAGTGAATCTGTAAATAGCACACCCAACTACCTTATCCCCATATTATTACTTACCCTCTTGCTGTTTTGCACCCCAGTATCTCTACTTGCACATCTATCACTCCAGTGTTAATGCTAAATTGTAATTATTTTGCCTCTATGGCCTATTTATAGCCTTACCTCTCTACTCTTCTACATTTGCACACGCTGTACATAGATTTTTCTATTGTGTTATTGACTGTATGTTTGTTTATGTTTAACTCTGTTTTTTGTCGCTTTGCTTTATCTTGGCCAGGTTGTAAATGAGAACTTGTTCTCAACTGGCCTACCTGGTTAAATAAAGGTGAAATAAAAAAATGATGTAGGCTACTTTTACATAGTTGGCAATAGAAGCTACTTTTTAGGTTGGTATCATTTAGATTTGGATAGAATTTTGATTAACCACATGACAATGATTTTGTGGCCTCCATGATTCTTAAATGGAAGAGGTTTGGAACCACCAAGGCTCTTCCTAGAGCTGGCCGCCCGGCCAAACTGAGCAATCTGGAGAGAAGGGCATTGGTCAGGGAGGTGACCAAGAACCCGATGGTCACTCTGACATCGCTCCGGAGTTCCTCTGTGGAGATGGTTGTCTTTCTGGCATCTTGGTTTCTCCCATCTCTGCAGCACTCCACCAATCAAGCCTTTATTGTAGAGTGGCCAGACAGAAGCCACTCCTCAGTAAAAGGCACATGACAGCTCTGAGTGACACCCCTAAAGCAGTGAGTGTTGTCTAGGGAGTCGTTCCCAGTGGGAATCAGAATGTTATCGGAACAAGGGGGTGGCAGTTAGCCGTTTTCGAAATGTCGTTGAACATTTCCAAACTGATTGCAGATTTCTCGGACCAGGTTGCCAGTATGGCATCCTCAACCATAGGTGGTGTGTGCCTAAATGGCACTATCAGAGGAGGGCGGTATGTGTCGGCTGGTGAATCACCCAAGACACACAGGAAAACCTCATGTTCGGTTAATTTCCGAGTTGAACTTGTCACCTTGTCATTTGCCTCCAGTGGCGGACTTCATGACCAAATTCACTGGTGGTACGTCAGTTGATGTCGATCCCACAGTGTATGGCATGTAGTCTTTGAAGAATGCAGTGACGTCAACGGAGTTGGCATAGTTATTTGTCTCCAGACTTGGTTGGTTTTCCAATCCATTAGTGGTACCAAACGGTCAATTAAATCTATCCCAATCAACATCCGTTCGGGGTCAATGCTAGTCACGTACACAGGATGGATAAGTGACACGCTTTTGAAGTTCAGTTTTAGTAGGAGACGCTTGGTTAGAGGTAAGGTAGCTTGAGTGAAACCTCAAAGTTTTGTGTCGAAACGTTACGTTTTCAACCAACGTTTTGCTGGGTCCACTGCCCTTTTAAGTTCATCCAGCAAAGTTTGAGATATGAGGGAAATAGATTCGGGTTCGACTATCAGAGCATCACAGGTCAAACAGTCCTCTAAGACTGCTTCAAGGTATGGCCTGTTCAAGTTGGTTTTTCTCGTCATATCCCCAACAAAGGGGATTGGGTTGGAAGAACGGAGCGGTTGGTTATCTGTGTCGATTTACAAGACAGATAACCCACCTTTGTAACTCAGTGGGTCCTCTATCGGAATGAGAGAGGAATCATCTTTTGCAACGCTGCTTACCTTGTGCGCCTCCATATCTGTCTGTGGGCTTGTGTCTAGATCGAGCGGTCCCTGGACAGAGATTCAAGTGAAGGTGGGGGTAATGGGAATGTTGATGTCCTCGCGAATGGTGTGTAGTTCGGCGGACTCGTTCTCCACCAACTTTACGCCTAGCCATGGTGACTTTACTTTGTCCTCTTTCTCAAATTTCTTCTGCTGCAGTACATCTTTTATCAGAGCTTCTATATTGTTTTGGTTAACTTTTAGATCGTTGTTGAACACTTTGTTGCTCTTGTTACGCTTGTTACCCTTGGGTCCTGACCCTTTGTGAGGGTTTAGTGCAGGGACGTAGCGGCCAGGTCGATCTCTATGGGACCTGTTTGGTTGGGGACGTTCTTCATAGCTATTGTTACTGTGGTGGTTATTGGTGTGGTGGTTACTTGGTAGCCACACCCTTTGTGCGTAATCTATTACCGCACCTGTCCCTGATTGTCATGCGGTGGGTGTAGCTGGTGTAATAAGTCAGGCGCAGGAGAGCAGCGATGAGTGGACTAAGCACTTTACTTAGGCAATGTCAAATTACAGAACGCGTCACAAAACAAATGCCCAAAAAAAAAAACAAGTAAGGCAGCACAATGTACAAAATAACTGCACAATACCGGCTGCCACCAAGCACGGGTGAGAAAACCAACAACCCGGCGTACCAGCATGCCAATAAACAATTCCCCACACAGACATGGGGGAAACAAAGGGTTAAATACACAACAGTAATGAGGGAAAATGAAAACCAGGTGTGTGGGAAAACAAGACAAAACAAATGGAAAATGAAAGGTGGATCGGCGATGGCTAGAAGACCGGTGATGCCGAACGCCGCCCGAACAAGGAGAGGAACCGACTTCGGCGGAAGTTATGACACTGATGCCGCACCTTCTAATTGGAGTGATTGTTCCCACCCAAGCTCTAAAATCGAGCTGTCCGGGCTCTTAGCCCAGCTTGCTTTCGATGCTTCAAAAAGCTGTGCTCGCAAGCTCTCGGAGTGCAGAGATTGGCAAACCAACGTGGGCAGTAGGGCCCAAGTAGTTAATGAAGTTGGTATACATGTTTGACAGAAATATTTGTTTGAATGGCAATAGCTCCTCTTCCTGTTTCAGTGAGCATGCCAAATTAAGCTGAATTAAGTCTATGATAGTAGGCTTGTGGGTGTTCATTCCGAGCTTGTTTGACATTGCTATCGTATTTGCGAGTCGCAGAACCACTGAATTCTATTTTCAAAGCCGTGGCAAGTTTAGCATAGTCGTTTCGCACGTGTTGCTGTTGTAGACAGATGAACCTTGTCACATGTCTGTTGGACGTTCGCTTCAAAAGGTAAAGCCTGTCAGTATTTTTAGCGTTAGGGTCGCCATCCAAGGCGTCCTCTGTCTGCTAAGAACGTCTGTGTCGTTTGGCTTTCCTGGAACGGGGTCAAAATTGTGGACGTTTTTTGACGATTTTGTCAAGGTGATCTCCGCTAAGTGCGTAGGGAGCATCTGCACCCACCTGTGGGGAATTGTGGGCCGAATGGCCAAGAGGAAAAAAACTGAGGGACGACTAAGAGAGGTGAAGTCTGAAATCTCCTGTAGCTAGGTTGCTCGGTTGGGTAGTCCCGCGATAGTGTGTGACTGTTCTGGAGTTCCTCCAGATGGTACCTAAGGGTGGTATTCTGCTGCATCGCAGAGTCCACCTGGGAGTTGAGGGTATTTATCTTAGACACGTAAGTGTCGCACTTGCTCTGTTCGGCCTCATACTTATCTATCATGGTTTCCAAGGCGAGGTCTCGAGTGCGGAGCGAGAGATTCAGTGATGCGATGTCCTCCGCTTGCTTAGAGGTCACGTTTGCCAACTTTCTCACCTGGTCTACCTGCTGCCCCATTTGCACAGGAACAGCGTCAGCACACGGGTAAAGGACATATGACAATCAATGCAGCAGTGGGGAACAGAGCTGGGGAACTGACAAATATAGGGAAGGTAATAAACAGGTGATTGAGGACAATAATACGCTGATGCGCGTGACTGGGAAAGGCAGGTGTGCGTACTGAAGGTGGCAGGTGTGCGTAATGTTGGGGAGCCTGGCGCCTTTGAGCGCCAGGGAGGGTGAGTGAGAGCAGGCATGACAATATTACAATCCCTAATGTCTGTCTGGAAGGAGATCCATCGCCCTGAGCTCGTCTACTTTATTATCCAGAGACTGAACATTAGCGAGTAATATACTCAGAAGAGGGAGATGGTGGAACGACTCCTGAGTCGGATTAGAAGTCCACTCCGAATACCTCTTCTTGGAGCAGCCTCTGGAATAAGTTAAATTGTCTTGTGGGGTACGAACAAAGGATCCAATTGGGGAAAGTTGTGTTCCTGGTCGTAATGCTGGTGAGTTACTGCCGCTCTGATATCCAAAAGTTATTTCTGGCTGTATGTAATAACACCATAACATTCTGGACCAAAAAAATTACAAAATAACATACACAAAAACAAAATACTGCAAAGTTGCTTAGGAACTAGAAGCATCTAGCTGCCTTTTGGAAGGTAGTCAAATCTCTGAAACAAAACTCCATGCCCTCATTACCCCAGCAGGTTATAACAGTCTCTGGTCCCATAACAGATACGATGTAAATTTGAGGTGCTTTTAATAACCACTTTGCCTCAGCAGGCCACTTACTTAATAAAATAGCTTCTGAAAACACTGATCCCAGTAAAGGGAGTCCTTTACTCACCTAGAGCCAGGTTGCAGAGAATGACACATTTATGATTTTCATTTTAACCATTTGATGTCTATGAAGTACTAAGTGCCTTATTGAAGATTGCTGTAAAAAATCCACTGGGGCGGACTCACTTGATCCCTTTTTGCCCCACTCATTGCAGAATCATAAACCAATATTTTTCACTCAACAATTGTTTATGGGGTTATCCCTAAGATTTGGAAAACAGGACAAGTCCTCCCCTACACAAAGGCGGAGATACTTCTGACTTGGATAGCTATTGCCCAATTTCCAAGCTATTTTGCTTTCCAAAGCTTGAGACCCTGGCCAACTCTCAGCATAGTATTTGTTTGGTTCTCATTAAGAATAGAATGAGAAGTTAATCTGGTTTTAGACCTGGACATAGCACTGTTTCAACTGCTACCCCTGTCTTAGATGATGTGCTATATTGTTTAGACCATGAAAATGATTGTGTTTCCTTATTTATTGACCTGTCGAAGGCGCTAGATACAGTTGGCCATTTCTTACTTGTTCAAAGGTCTGAAATAGGCCTAGATCAGGCATCTTGCAATTGGTTCAATAACTATTTAATGGACAGAACACAATGTGTGCTTACTGACGGTATCAAATGTATTTTTCTCAATAAAATGAAAGGTATGCCACAGGTGTCGATTTTGCGCCCTGTTCTCTTTCTCTATTTATATAAATTAATATTGGTCTCTGTCAACCTTTAACATTCATCTCTACGTGGATGATACATTATTTACTTCTGTGTCACCATCAGTACAGCAGGCCATTCACGACCATCAAGATGGTTTTGACTTAATTCATAAATCACTTACTGATCTTAAACCAGTGCTTAATGCTAATAAAATACATTTATTTTGTTCTCTGTCTCATAATATTGACCCTGAGGACCTGCGTATTTGCAGATTAAAGAAAGCCCAAATTGAGCAAGTTCCCCATTATAAATACTTGGGTATTTGGATTGACGATAAAAAAACTTTAAACACACATTGAAAAACTGACAAAAAAGCTGAGAATTAAGATTGGTTTCTCTAATAGAAATACATCTTGCCTCACTTTGGAAAGTAGAAAGAAGAGTGTTCAAGCAATGCTTCTCTCAGTAGTTGATTATGGTGAGATAATCTACGGAAGCCTCCGTTTTAAAACCTTTTGACTCTATAGCTCAGCACTGTATTTTATCACTTGGGACAAAGTTCGTACACATCGCCCAGCATTGGCTACTTTTTGTATATAAAGCAGTTCTTCAGACCTATTTCAGGTCACGTATTAATTGGAGCTCCAGCAATTTTCAGACCCGTTCTCTGGACTGTCTGGTTCTAGAGGTCCCGTGGGTCTCCATTGAGCTGGGCAAAAATGCTTTCAGTTTTTATGCCCGCAGCTCGTGGAATAGCCTTCAGGCCACCTTGAAGCTGGACTCGCTGGTCCCCATTGACAGTTTAAATACATTTTGAGGAAGATAATGTGATAATTGTGTTTGTTTTGATTAACGTTGTGTGTTCATGATCACAGGGCTTCCTTGAGAATGAGACCCTGGTCTTAATGGTGACAGTTTTAAAGTTAATTTCCTGCAATTCTACACATTTTGCCATGTGTTGTCCATATGAAACCTGATTGACTCAACAAAATCCATAAGGGCCCCTAGGCATACGTTTTGGTTTCGCAATTTTTTAAATTGTATCCGAATGTATGCTTCAACTCCTGTTCATATGATAGATCTGCTGATTCTGAGGTCCCTCCATTCCCTCCATAAGAGAGCATAGTATTGATCTTCCTCTGATTTGTATTTAACGAACTGTGTTTTTTGTGTCCTACCACTAGAGAGCAGTAGATATCGTCCCACAGTATGCATGAATCCATGACCAGGCTAACATACAGAGTACTCCAATGCCAGCTGCCTGAGTCTGTTCTGTCGTACAATATTGTTGTACAGCAACAACAAAAAATCACTCAAAACACTGTTGGCAGCATATCAAAGGGACAGGAACTAGATGTTCATGTACCCAAGCCTTGCTTTTTAACAGAGGTCGAACATAGCAGGTTATGTCCCAGAGTCAGGGGCGTTCTGGCCATAGGGCAATTCTGGCAAATGCCAGATGGGTTGGCTCATCTTTAGCCCTGTGGGCCTCTCTAAATAGGGGGTTTTGCATAAGATTATCATTACTTGGCTAATAATGGCATCCTCGAGGAAAAACAATTACCGTTCTGGAGGCCTTAAGGGGAAAAAAGGCCCGGGGTGTTAAAAATGCCTGGGACGATTTTTGGTCCCGGCCCATAGCTGGAACTGGACATTGACTTTTCCCAAGGTGTGTTTTTTGCTATTGTTGTCAAATTGACTACATTTAGGTAGATGTGACCCTGACTTTATTATGTACCAGTATACTAGCTTGTAGGCCTATGACATGTCATATGTAACATTGGCTAAACAAAGCATACACCAAACCAAAGTTTACTTATTGGCTCACATCCAAAGCAACTTACAGTACAGTCAGTGCATAAGGCCTACATTTTCAGTATGTGATCCCTGCGGGAATTAAACCCACAACCTTGCCAATGCTAGCAGTCTTACCGACAGAGCCATACATTAAAACCAGTTAAGAGATAAGTCCCCGATTTTGGAAAGTACTCAGACCCCATAACTTTTTCCACATTTTGTTATATTACAGCCTTATTCTAAAATGTATAATAGATTGTTTTTTTAATAATCTACACACAATACCCCATAATGACAAAGCAAAAACAGTTTGTCAGGAATTTGCATTTCTTAAAGGCCTTTCTTCCCTTTTTTGCTCAGTTTGGCTCTAGGAAGAGTCTTGGTGTTTCCAAACTTCTTCCTTTTAAGAATGATGGAGGCCACTGTGTTCTTTGGGAGTTTCAATACTGCAGAATTTTTGTACCCTTCCCCAGAGCTGTGCCGACACAAACTGGTCTCGGAGTTCTACGGACAATTTCTTCGATCTCATGGCTTGGTTTTTTTCTCTGACCTACACTGTCAACTGTGGGACCTTATATAGACAGGTGTGTGCCTTTCCAAATCATGTCCAATCATTTGAATTTACCACAGGTGGACTCCAATCAAGTTGTAGAAACATCTCAAGGATGATCAATGGAAACAGGATGCACCTGAGCTCAATTTCAATTCTCATAGCAAAGCCAAAATACTTATGTGAATAAGATGTTTTTTATTTTTAATAAATGAATAACAAAATGTGGAAATTCGCTGGTCGAAACTGTCTCAATTTGTGGCAGAAGGATACGTCGCACCCGCATATGCAGCACAGTGTTGGAAAGCTAAGAACCTTCCGCAACTAGTCCCATCCATGAAAAACAGTTTATCTAATTTAATAAAAATGTATTGTAGATGTGAAACAATTTGTTTAGTCGTTAGCCAACTGTGTGGTTCAGGAGGTGAGGAAGACAAGAACAAATGCAATCAGTGCCCCTGAAAAGAAAGGCTACCTTTCCCTACCAACTAGTTAGATGATGAATTACAGTAAGGATGTCATTTGTAAAGTTGTTTGTAAATATATGTAGATTATTTTAAGAAAAATAAGCCATGCCCTATTCACCAATTTCCATGAATAGGTTGTTCGTAGCATTTGAAATCATATTCACTTTCAAAATGTGAAAAGTGAATAAAAATCAGCTGAAAGCTGAAGATCTGAACTTTCTAGTAATATACAGCATTACTAGGTACTGTTGATGGTTCTTATAATAATAGTTTTATTCTGGCATTGCGCTACAGGTGCAAACATTAGTCCTGAATTGTTTAACCACAATGTTTAGTTGACTTTGAGCATTATAAATTTCACCTCATATCCCAAAGAAGAAACAAGCAAGATAGCAGGATGAATGCTTTATATTTTCTTAGTGCAGTAAACAGTTATGTTTATATACTTTTTTTCCCCAACACCATATATCACTTTAACAAAATATATCAATTCTTTACATTTTATTTGTACTTAACCTTTATTTAACTAGGCAAGTCAGTTAAGAACAAATTCCTTTTTACAATGACGGCCTACATGCATATTCTCAAATAACAGCTAGTGGAATTAAAATAAATATACAGTCACAAGTATTCTCAGTACCAAAACATTTAGGTTACCAAAACAATAAATACAACAAACATCTGTAGCATTATACAATGTTTTGTTTTAGAAAGAGGTTATTTGCAATTAACTTTTCCTTTTTATAAATAAAATGCTCTTGCCATGATCACGCGTTGAGAACACATCAGTACCTTTCAATAGGAAAGGAGTTACACTGCCTCTCACTGAACTGAAATTAAACAAACATACCATCACATGATAAGCCACAGATACTCAGAGCCCTCACCCTCAGATTCCCTATGCTGAAGGATAAGGAACTGACATTAAATAAATCTGACAGACATCTCTAAATCTCCTCCAGCTTTTCACAGGCTCTAGATCTTAATTTGTCTCTCGTAAGATTATTCATAAACATAAAGGCATCTTTTTTATTCTGCTAAATCCCAAATTAGTGAGAAGAAGAGGAACAGAACGGCAGCTGCTGTGACTGAATTGTATGGAGGCCATTCAACTTTTCCTCGGCTAGACAAAGTCAAGGTTGAGTAGTTTGAGCCGCCGTTACTGCAGGCATTACCGCGGCTGGTGCTACTTCCCAGTCCCCAAGCTGAGTTGGAACTCCAGAGGGAAAAGTCAAACTGGAAGAGGGTGGAGGTTGGGCGAGATTGTGCCATCTGATAAATACAGTACGAACTACAGGCTTTTCAAAAACACACTTGACTTAAACATCTTAAAAAGGAGAATAAAAGTGACATTGTCTCCCCTTCAGAACCCCCGTTCTTCGAGAGAAAATAAATGGCAAGCTTTGACAGGGAAGGTCCATGTTGAGTCATACTGTAACTTCCTTTTAGTTCAGAGCTATTAGCAGAGCAGCAGTAACTCGTCATCACTATTGGTCTCCGTCTTGCCTGTGGCCTCCAGACAGGCGTCTGGGATCTGTGCAGTGTGAACTATGCTACAGTGTTCACATGGCCCGTCCCGGCCCAGGGACACCCGGCCTGACATGAGGGAGAATGGGGACGATAGGAGGCGGGCAGCCTGATCCGGGCCTACCTCCAGGTTGAGGAGCCTGGAGGTCTCGCTGGTGGAGTCAGTGTCTGAGGCAGCATCCGACACGGGGATGAGCAGCTCCACGTCGTCTTCGTCCTCCCTGGTCCCTGCTCCATGCTCTAGGTGCCTAAGAGGGCTGTGGTTGTGAGTCGCCCCACCTGAGGAGTCTCCGGAGCGGCCCAGGGAGAAACGTACCCAGCGCAGGGTGCGGGTGACCTGGTTCAGAGCACTGCTCAGCTGGCTCCTCCCGACCAAAGCACACTGAGGCTCTGCTGCCTCTCCCCCTGGGGTGTCCATTGTGTGGGTCTCCACCACTCCTGGGCTGGCCCTGTGCCTGGCCCGGTGGCTGTTCCTGCTGCTGGGCAGAGGGGCTGGGGTGGTGGAGCTCGTCGACACCGAGACGATGGCCTCCACTGCGGTTGCTGGAGGGGTCTTTGTGGGGAGTGTGGCTACAAGGCCCCCCATGGCCGCGGGGACGTCCCGGCGCTCGCTCTCCGTATCCGTGTCGTCCGAATCGGTGGGCAGCAGACCCCGGTGGGGTCCAGTCCTTTCGGGATCGCGGACCGAACTGCCGCTGTTACCGCTGCTGGTGTTCTGATCCTCGGCGTCAGCAGACACCAGGGCCAGCGAGCCGGAGCGCCGTGAGCGTGTGAAGTTGAAGAGGCGTCGCCAGATGTTGCTGTGGCGACCGGAGGTGGGCAGGCGGATGGAGGTGAAACCCAGCTGGGAGCGAACCGCCAACCTCAGGTTCTCCAACACAGACACCTGGACCACACACACAGAGAGAACAGCAAAACTGTTAGTATCAACAGTTGTGACAAAGTCCTTTACAGTAACCCAGCCTATTACTGGTGACAATAAACATCATACTCCTCAAGGGCTGACCCCGACAAAAAATTAAAATCTTGGTTGACTGTTCTTTCGACCAATTGATTGAAATTTTAAAACGCACTGTTTGTTTAAATAATGTTGCAGCAGGTGTTTATCACGCTGTCCTTTTTGAAGCTACAACAGAATTTAAGCCATTTTGTTTCTTGTTTTCGCTTTGTCATTAGGGGGTATTGTGTGTAGATCGATAAGGATTTTTTTTATTTAATACATTTTAGAATAAGGCTGTAACGTAACTAAATGTGGAAAAAGGGAAGGGTTCTCAAATCAAAATCAAATTGTATTGGTCACATACAGTTAGCAGATGTTATTGCGAGTGTAGCGAAATGCTTGTGCTTCTAGTTCCGACAGTGCAGCAATATCTAACAAGTAATTCCTAACACACACACACATCTAAGTAAAGGAAGGGAATAAGAATATACAAATATATGGATGAGCAATGACAGAGCGGCATAGGCTAAGATTCAATAGATAGTATAGAATATAGTAAATATGTAAACATTACTAAAGTGACTAGTGTTCCATTTATTAAAGTGGCCAATGATTTCAAGTCTGAATATTTTCCAAATGCACTGTATAAACCTTACTATATACTGTAAAAGGCAATAATGGTCCCCATGAAACAGTTAGTGTTTAACTAAACAGTCACTGAGTAACTCATTCGCAGTGCTTCAGAAGGTTCAAAACTTCCTCACAATGAATCACAGTTTAACTTCAACATCTCTTTTGTTACAGAGGTCAGGTTGTTAGTTATTACACTGTTGATCCTTAGTGTCAACAATCCTATGACAAAGATAGGCATTCACGGCCAGACTTGAAATGTGCACTCTTAACAGAATTAAGCGTAAGTCATGCATGGATAAGAGGATCACATCTTCGGAGGAGAACAAGAGAGGGCAGTGGGATCTAGATGTAGACTTGCCTGGTTGCCAGAGCAGACAGGGAAGTCCTCCACCGGGGGTATAAGGCCCTGGGCGATCAGCTGGCCATACGACGGGGGAGCCTCCCTCCTCAGGAGCTCAGCCTCAACCCTGGACAGCTGGGTCTCAAATGACCTGGGGAAACACAACCAGTTAGAGGGACTCAAAGGACTGGAGTAAACACACACACACCAGATCAGTTAGAGGGACTTGAGAAATGGAAAGTTCATTCAGTGTTTTTTTTTTAATGAAGATCAAAGACAGAAATTAGAGAGCTAACTAGCTACATGAATCCAAAGAAAGCATTTATAAAGGCCTTAAGACTAGTCTGGATTACCAATCATCTCTCGAAGTATGCGTGAAACATACTAAAGCTGTCATAGCAAACCACAAAGACAGGAACAAAGTCTTATGACTTATGTGGGACTGTATAATTGTTTAATAACAAGGGTAATAGCATGGGGTCTAAGTTTATTACCTGCGCTCAAACATCCGGAGGGAGTAGAGTTTGCAGGTGCAGCCCAGGGCAATGACCAGCAGCAGACCACAAATGAGACTTCCTATAACTGCCGCCGTGATGACCCGTGTGGGCACGATGACTGGACAACTCTCCTCGTCGCTCCCGTCGCCGCAGTCATCCTGCGCGTCGCACACCCAGCTCTCGAACACACAGCGGTTGTTCTTGCAGTGGAAGTTGCCCGGCTGGCAGAAGAAGCAGTTCTTCTCGTCCGAGCCGTTGGGGCAGCGGTTCTGGTAGTTGCAGCGGTCGGAGCGCGGGTAGCAGGCGCCGTTCCTGGAGCAGGGGAATTCATCCTCCTGGCAGATGCTGCAGTTGGCCTCGTCACGGCCATTGGGGCAGTGCCAGTAACCGTCGCAGCGCTGCTGCTCCGTGTAGCAGCCCCAGTTGCCCCCACACGGGATCTCCCAAGGTAGACAGAAACCGTCCACCTGGCAGGAGAGATTAGGTAGATTTCATTAATTAGTCGATCGAGGGCGTCCATAACGATTCCAAAATCAAGAAACCAAAAAAGCAAAGAAAGATTAGTGATATTTAAGGGAGAGCTTAAAAGGGAAATTACATGAAAATATGACTCTGGGATTGTTTTGATCTTGTCCAAAGAACTTCTAGGTCAGTGAGATGTGTTTTACACATAATTGGCCACAAAGGCGGCGGGTTTGGGTTTCATGCACCGAACAATACACCCGATGACAACAATACGGTGTATTGATGGGGTGGACGAGATCAGAAAATTAAAGTAGTCCTGCTTTATGGCATTTCACGAGGCCTCTGTTATACTGATCGCACTATACATTTGCGTGCCTGCAGATATGGTTGTCTTTGTTCAATAGAGCCATTGGACATCTTTCAGCGATGTTGATATCTGCTACAGTGCCTTGCGAAATTATTCACCCCATTTTTCCTATCTGTTTTCTTACAACCTGGAATTAAAATGTATTTGAGGGGATTTACACAACATGCCTACCACTTTGAAGAAAAAATATTTTGTTTCTTGTGAAACAAACAAGAAATAAGACAAAAAAAGAGAACTTGAGTGTGCATAACTATTCGCCGCCCCAAAGTCAATACTTTGTAGAGCCACCTTTTGCAGCAATTACAGCTGCAAGTCTCTTGGGTAAGGGAAGACCCCCATGAAATTGACAAATGAATGGCAACTTATTGCCATTGGGCGAAACATATATACGATCGCAAATACAATTTTTTTTGTCAATTATACATATATAACAACTGTATGAATATACCTTTGTATATGTTTTATTGATATGTCCATAAGGCCTGTTTGTCCATTTGAAATATACGATCATAGGAAGTCAGTGAACCATGGCCAAATGGCATAAGAAATGTCCAAATGCTAGCTAGCTAGCTAGAGATATATATATATATATATCACTATGTTAAGCCCTGAATCAACCTAGGTCTATTTGTCATGTTTGATGAGAGAGAAGTGGGACTTGTTTTTTTAAATATTTTTTAAAAACGTCCAAAATGACCAGGGGGTGATAGGCACGGGTGAGGGGTGCTCCCTACCCGGCAATGCACCCCCCTAAAGGCATTAAAATAATTTTTTTAAATGTGCTCTTGGGAACCCGTTCCGATCACCAGGTGCACGGCTGTCCATTTGCAAGGTCTTACAATGGGCATTTACCATCACGAATTTGACATGCTCCAATATACTGCAGAAATGCCCAATTTGACTGGCCCGTTGAACTCGGGATGGCCGGGCAGTGATAGTGGTTCCTCTCCATCGCTCGTTGTGTTGATTTCATCATGTCCATTTGGTGATGGTAAATTCCTCATTAAAAACATTGCAAATGTACTGTCCATTTGCAATGTGTTACAATGTGAATTTGACATGCTCTAAAATACTGCAGAAATTCCAAATTGACTGGCCCGTTGAACTCGGGGCGGCCGGGCAGTGATAGTGGTTCCTCTCCGTCGCTCGTTGGTGTTGATTTCTGCATGTCAATTTGGTGATGGTTTATCATCGTTTAAACTTATTGCAAATGTAAAACCAAATCAAATTTTATGTCACATACACATGGTTAGCAGATGTTAATGCGAGTGTAGCGAAATGCTTGTGCTTCTAGTTCCGACCATGCAGTAGTATATAACAAGTAATCTAACAATTTCACAACAACTACCTTATACACACAAGTGTAAAGGAATGAATACGAGTATGAACATATAAATATATGGGTGAGCGATGGCCGAACAGCATAGGCAAGATGCAGTAGATGGTATAGAGTACAGTATATACATATGAGATGAGTAATGTAGGATATGTAAACATTTAATAAAGTGGCATTGTTTAAAGTGGCTAGTGATACATCTATTACATCCAATTTTCAATTATTAAAGTGGCTAGAGATTTGGGTCAGTATGTTGGCAGCAGCCACTCAATGTTAGTGCCTCACTACCCTCTGGAGAGCCTTACGGTTGTGGGCGGAGCAGTTGCCGTACCAGGCGGTGAAACAGCCCGACAGGATGCTCTCAATTGTGCATCTGTAAAAGCTTGTGAGTGTTTTTGGTGACAAGTTGAATTTCTTCAGCTTCCTGAGGTTGAAGAGGCTGTTGCGCCGCCTTCACCACGCTGTCTGTGTGGGTGGATCATTTCAGTTTGTCCGTGATGTGTACGCCGAGAAACTTTCCACCTTCTCCACTACTGTCCCGTCAATGTGGATAGGGGGGTGCTCCCTCTGCTGTTTCCTGAAGTCCACGATAATCTCCTTTGTTTTGTTGACGTTGAGTGAGAGGTTATTTTCCTGACACCACACTCCGAGGGCCCTCACCTCCTCTCTGTAGGGAGTACAGGAGAGGGCTGAGAACGCACCCTTGTGGGGCCCCAGTATTGAGGATCAGCGGGGTGGAAATGTTGTTTCCTACCCTCACCACCTGGGGGCGGTACTGTCCATTTGCAATGTGTTACAATGTGAATTTGACATGCTCTAAAATACTGCAGAAATTCCAAATTGACTGGCCCGTTGAACTCGGGATGGCCGGGCAGTGATAGTGGTTCCTCTCCATCGCTCGTTGGTGTTGATTTCAGCATGTCAATTTGGTGATGGTTTATCACTGTTTAAACTTATTGCAAACGGACAAAAGTCAGCCATCAAGTCAGCGTCCATCAGTCAATAAGATAGAATAGAACTCGTTTAGAAGCCAACTATCACATATTTTAGAGCAGGCCCAAAATCCACAGCGCCTTCTGTTTAAACCATAATAAAAACGTAAAACACAGTTACGTTCTAGCTGTGGGTTCTGACATTATGTGTAGGCCTAGCTGAGGCGACCATGAATCCCGAGTTTCGGCTCGATAGGTCATTCGGAGCCCTAAATGCCGTCATTTTCGCGATGTAAAAATGAATTGAAGTTATTGCAAATGTACGAGGCTGTTTCTCGGCCTGAGAACCTTCTAGAGCCACATAACTCACCATGCACTATCGACTTAAGCTCTAGAAAAGGTTTCTAAAGTGTCAGAGCTCTAGGTCCGACGGTTCTTTGATAGTTCGAACTCTGGTAACTATTGCAGGCTCTGTGTGTCACTCCCCATTGACTGTGTGTGTGTGTGTGTGTGATTTCAGAAAATCACAGAAATCACGTAGAGCTCCCGAAACCCACGTTAACGGATTTGTCTGAACACGCCGCAACTGGATCTACACGTTTTTTTTTAAAGAAAACACATTTCTTTAACCATCACCAATTGTACATTGTACGATTTCTCGTAAATTACAATGTTTTTTTTTTTCTCCTTACACCGTAGGTTCATGTACTTTGACGCTCTATTACTGTTTTTTGACCTTTAATCCCAGAAAATGGGCCACAACTCAAAAAGCGTTGAGGCCTCGACGCCAACTTGTTTCTGGGCTAAAAGCCCATTTGGCCAAACCCGTGCTCACCGAGTTTAGTCTTCGCAGTCTTTTCCGTTTAGGTGAAATGGCCATGTCACTCTGGTGATGTTTTGTACATTTGCAATAAACAGCCAGTCGCCATCTGGTGGAATTATCCGGAAGGGCGGAAAAATGACAAATATAAAAATGTGATTAAACGGAAACCAAATGTCAGAGAGATGACTTCACGGAAGATATGGCCCTGGGGCACGACCCGAGACTGTCTGCCTATTTTAATAACACTCGCGGACGTCTAGTAAGGGACCTTACATTTGCAATATGAATCAATCAATCACACAGCAAATGCCATTTGCATCCTTTATTAGGGTATGTTTCTATAAGTTTGGCACATCTAGCCACTGGGATTTTTGCCCATTCTTCAAGGAAAAACTGCTCCAGCTCCTTCAAGTAGGATGGGTTCCGCTGGTGTACAGCAATCTTTAAGTCATACCACAGATTCTCAATTGGATTGAGGTCTGGGCTTTGACTAGGCCATTCCAAGACATGTAAATGTTTTCCCTTAAACCACTCGAGTGTTGCTTCAGCAGCATGCTCAGGGTCATTGTCCTGCTGGAAGGTGAAACTCTGTCCCAGTCTCAAATCTCGAAGACAAACAGGTTTCCCTCAAGAATTTCCCTGTATTTAACGCCATCCATCATTCCTTCAATTCTGACCAGTTTCCCAGCCGATGAAAAACATCCCCACAGCATGATGCTGCCACCACCATGCTTCACTGTGGGGATATTGTTCTCGGGGTGATGAGAGGTATTGGGTTTGCACCAGACATAGCGTTTTCCTTGATGGCCAAAAAGCTCAATTTTATTCTCATCTGACCAGAGTACCTTCTTCCATATGTTTGGGGAGTCTCCCACACGCCTTTTGGCGAACACGCCTTTTGTTTCTCTTCTGTAAAGCCCAGCTCTGTGGAGTGTACGGCTTAAAGTGGTCCTATGTAAAGATACTTCAATCTCTGCTGTGGAGCTTTGCAGCTCCTTCACAGGGTTATCTTTGGTCTCTTTGTTGCCTCTGATTAATGCCCTCCTTGCCTGTTCGCACCGGTTTGAGTGTGTGTCAAGAGATGCAACGCTGCTGGGTTTTACACACGCAACAGTTTCCTGTGTGTATCAAGAATTGTCCACCACTCAAAAGTAGAGATCGACCGATTCAGATTTTTCAACGCCAATATAGTATTGCCAGCCCTATAGTATTGCCAGCCTAATCTCAGGAGTTGCTAGGCTTGAAGTCATAAACAGCGCTGTGCTTCAAGCATTTCGAAGAGCTGCTGGCAAACGCAGGAAAGTGCTGTTTGAATGAATGCTACGAGCCTGCTGCTGCCTACCACCGCTCAGTCAGACTGCTCTATCAAATATCAAATCATAGACTTAACTTCTTACGGAGTGGTGGGGCGCACCCGACACTACCCGGTGAAATGCAAGGCGCCAAATTCAAAATCCAAAAGTTGAATTATTAAACATTCATCAATATACAAGTGCTTCATAGTCATCAAAAGCTCTGCTTCTTGGCAATATCACAGCGTTGTCAGATTTCAAAAAGGCTTTATGGCGAAAGCACCACATTTGATTGTTTGAGGGTAGCACCTAACATATTTTTTCCATTACCATAAATTCATAAGCCTCCACGGTTCACAGAAAACACATTTCACAGCGAAAACAAATCAATTACCTTTTGAAGAACTTCTGCTGAGGGCTTCCCAAGTGTCCAACGAAGACAATCCATGGTTCTTTTGTTAGAAAAAGTAATGTATTATATCCATAAATCTCCGTTTGGTTGGCGCGTTATAATCAGAAAATACAGCGTCGACTCCTCCATTGAAACGTGAAGAGAACTCATTCAACTTATACCTATAAACTTGTCCAAGAACAATCAAACATAATTTTAAATGTATCCTTAGGAACACTTTAATGTATATGTTGTATAATATTTCAACCGGGAATATAAACTGGGCGATAGAAAGGAAAAAAACAAAGAACGCGCCAGCCGGGAGCGCGCATTTACTTCTATTGACATCTGTGTGGACACTTCCTTATTCGTCTTCTTCTCTGCTCTAAAAGCATCTAAAAAGAATCAGAACACTTTCTCGAGACTGTTGACATCCAGAGGAAGCAATAGGTACTGCCCTTATATGGGCATTTTCATAAGGGGAGGGGTTCCAAATGAGGCGATGTGTCAAAACCACTTTTTCCAGGACAGAAATTCCTCGGGTTTTCGCCTGCCATATCCGTTCTGTTATACTCACAGACAAATGGTTAACACTTGTAGAAAATTCAGAGTGTTTCCTATCCAATTGTACTAAATATGCGCATATCCTATTTTCTGGGCATGAATGGGAGGCATTTTACTTTGGGCACGCCAGGCTCTCCAAAACGGTCACCTTAAGTTAACTATAATATAATAAACACACAGAAATACGAGCCTTGGTCAAATCCGGAAACTATAATTTCGAAAACAAAAAGTTTATTCTTTCAGTGAAATACGGAACCGTTGCGTATTTTATTGAACGGGTGGCATCCCTAAATCTAAATATTTTTGTTACATTGCACAACCTTCAATGTTATGTCATAATTATGTAAAACGTTGAGACTGGTGTTTTGCAGGTACTATTTAATGAAGCTGCCAGTTGAGGACTTGAGTTTATTATTATTTATTTTTTTATTAAATATATTTTTTTATATTATATATTTTTTTATATTATATATATATATATATATTTTTTTTTTTAATTTAAGGGGTGGATCAGCTTAATATTGCAGAAAGATTGTTGCTTCCATCAATGTAATTGTCTGCATCATTTCCAATCCCCAATATGGGCAAATATACACTGCTCAAAAAAATAAAGGGAACACTAAAATAACACATCCTAGATCTGAATGAATGAAATAATCTTATTCAATACTTTTTTCTTTACATAGTTGAATGTGCTGACAACAAAATTACACAAAAATTATCAATGGAAATCAAATGTATCAACCCATGGAGGTCTGGATTTGGAGTCACACTCAAAATTAAAGTGGAAAACCACACTACAGGCTGATCCAACTTTGATGTAATGTCCTTAAAACAAGTCAAAATGAGGCTCAGTAGTGTGTGTGGCCTCCACGTGCCTGTATGACCTCCCTACAACGCCTGGGCATGCTCCTGATGAGGTGGCGGATGGTCTCCTGAGGGATCTCCTCCCAGACCTGGACTAAAGCATCCGCCAACTCCTGGACAGTCTGTGGTGCAACGTGGCGTTGGTGGATGGAGCGAGACATAATGTCCCAGATGTGCTCAATTGGATTCAGGTCTGGGGAACGGGCGGGCCAGTCCATAGCATCAATGCCTTCCTCTTGCAGGAACTGCTGACACACTACAGCCACATGAGGTCTAGCATTGTCTTGCATTAGGAGGAACCCAGGGCCAACCGCACCAGCATATGGTCTCACAAGGGGTCTGAGGATCTCATCTCGGTACCTAATGGCAGTCAGGCTACCTCTGGCGAGCACATGGAGGGCTGTGCGGCCCCCCAAAGAAATGCCACCCCACACCATGACTGACCCACCGCCAAATCGGTCATGCTGGAGGAAGTTGCAGGCAGCAGAACGTTCTCCACGGCGTCTCCAGACTCTGTCACGTCTGTCACACGTGCTCAGTGTGAACCTGCTTTCATCTGTGAAGAGCACAGGGCGCCAATGGCGAATTTGCCAATCTTGGTGTTCTCTGGCAAATGCCAAACGTCCTGCACGGTGTTGGGCTGTAAGCACAACCCCCACCTGTGGACGTCGGGCCCTCATACCACCCTCATGGAGTCTGTTTCTGACCGTTTGAGCAGACAACATGCACATTTGTGGCCTGCTGGAGGTCATTTTGCAGGAGCTCTGGCAGTGCTCCTCCTGCTCCTCCTTGCACAAAGGCGGAGGTAGCGGTCCTGCTGCTGGGTTGTTGCCCTCCACGGCCTCCTCCACGTCTCCTGATGTACTGGCCTGTCTCCTGGTAGCGCCTCCATGCTCTGGACACTACGCTGACAGACACAGCAAACCTTCTTGCCACAGCTCGCATTGATGTGCCATCCTGGATGAGCTGCACTACCTGAGCCACTTGTGTAGGTTGTAGACTCCGTCTCATGCTACCACTAGAGTGAAAGCACCGCCAGCATTCAAAAGTGACCAAAACATCAGCCAGGAAGCATAGGAACTGAGAAGTGGTCTGTGGTCACCACCTGCAGAACCACTCCTTTATTGGGGGTGTCTTGCTAATTGCCTATAATTTACACCTGTTGTCTATTCCATTTGCACAACAGCATGTGAAATTTATTGTCAATCAGTGTTGCTTCCTAAGTGGACAGTTTGATTTCACAGAAGTGTGATTGACTTGGAGTTACATTGTGTTGTTTAAGTGTTCCCTTTATTTTTTTGAGCAGTGTATATATCCATTTCCATATGCATACATATACACATACCACATATAGACATTTTGAATATACCTTGATTATTCGCCGCAAACCCTACCACCCTTCCCCCAATTGAAGTAAACTAATAAACCATAACACACGCTTCTACCTTCAGTTTATACACATTTTATAGACAATCTATTTTACAATAGTTATATTTTGTTTGTTTTTAGTCCTTCTATTTCTGATGTTCATCCAGTTTGATTTCTATTTGTAACTGTGCTATTTCACAACATTTTGTACATATATACATTTTACAGATCCCGTATGTTTTACATTAGTTCCTGTATATTTTACATTAGTTATCTTGTTATTAGTCCCACCCTTCAGCTCCATTCAACCTCTCCCATCTATCTCTCAACACCATCCATTTTGGATTTCTACTTGCCATATATTTTTCAACTGTGCTGTGATGCTTCACAAAAGTACTGAACCGTTCTATTCTCATAAAAATAACTATAACGATTAACTATTATATTAAAATAACTATTATATTATTGATTGATTGACTATGGCTTTTCAAATCACCCAGTATTGCTATCTGCAGCGTTAGTTCTAGGCAAATGTTGCAATTCTTCAGCCATTCCTGGACCTGTGACCAAAAACGAGCTACATATGGACAATACCAAAATAAATGATCTAATGACTCTGCCTCCTCACAGCAAAATCTGCAGAGCTGGGAAGATTGTATTTATTTTTATTTATTTTACCTTTATTTAACTAGGCAAGTCAGTTAAGAACAAATGTGACAGATTTTTACCTGGTCAGCTCGGGGATTTCGACCTTGCAACCTTTCAGTTACAAATCCAACGCTCTAACCACTAGGCTACCTGGAGTTATGTCACACATGCAGCTAATACAGACGTATGGAAATCCCACATATACATAACACTCTATTGGTTGAAAGAATTTTGTATACTAATTTAAATTGAAAAATTCGAAGTTTTGAATCCAGCGTTGTTTTGCGTATCAATTCATAAACCATGTGCCATGGAATGGGTACATCGAAAATCTCGTCCCAATTATTTTGCAATTTATATGGCACAGCTATCAGTTTTTTGGTCCTTAAATTAAATTGGTATATGTTATTTATCACACTTCATTAACCATTTGTGTTCTTTAATACAGGGCTGACATACTTGCCTCTTCCATTTTTGTGGTAAAGCTGCAATTAGTTGGTTGTAATTTTGGGTAGAGCAGACATTTCCAAATGTCTGTGTTAGCTGCATGTGTGACATAACTCCACCAGTCCTATTTATGATATCATTCACACATTATTTTTTTTTATCAATTAGTATATTTGAGTTTAACCACAATATTTGTTGTATTATTTGTTCTGTCTTTTCATGTGGATTAAACTGAAATTTCTAAGGCTTGTTTAAAAAATTACGATATTTTGGAGATGATTTCCTTTTCAATCAACCGAAAGTGAGCAGGTGTAATCTGAATAAAGGAAAAAAGGCCATTCTTGAACATAGGATGAGACAATTCTACCAATTTACTAGAGAACCAGTTTGGATTTAAGTATAACTTTTGTATGACTGACGCCTTTAGAGAGAGGTCTAATGCTTTAATATTTAATAATTTCTGCCCTCCAAATTCATATTCGTTATATAAATAGGCCCTTTTAATTTTGTCTGGCTTGCCATTCCAAATAAAATTGAATATTTTTTGTTCATATAATTTAAAAAGCAGGTCACTAGGTGTAGGCAAAACCATAAGCAATTAGGTAAACTGTGATATGACAAGAGTTAATCAGGGTGAATTTTCCACAAATAGACCGGTATTTTCCTTTCCATGGTAGCAAGATCTTATCTATTTTTGCTGACTTTCTATAAAAATGTATTTGAGTGAGATCATTTCTTTCTTTTGGGATTTGTATACCAAGTATGTCCACATCTCCGTCAGACCATTTAATTGGTAACTACACGGTAATGTAAAATCTGATTTTATACATAATATAGTACACTTATCATAATTTGGTTTTAATCCAGAGAGGATAGCAAAAGTATCTAAATCCTCTATGAGGCCGTGGAGAGATTCTAATTGTGGTTTATTAAGAAAACATGAATCATCAGCGTACAATGACACGGATTTCTAATCCCTTAATATTATTGTTGGATCTAATTAACAGCTAACATTTCGATGGCAATAATAAATAGATCAATTGTTTTACTCCTCTAGTAAAACTTTTACTCCACTTTAACCCATTATATAAGAGATTCCCCAAAATTGAAATATTATAGGCATTTATATATAAACTCCAGTCGTACTTTATCAAAAGCCTTTTCAAAATCAGCTATAAAACCAGGCCTGGTGTCCCCGATATTTCATAGTATTCTATTGTTTCAAGTACTTGTCTTATATTATCTCCAATGTATCGTCCATGTAAAAAACCTGTCTGATTTAAGAATAATAATATCGGACAATACTTTTTTGATTCTATGCGCCAAGCATTTTTGCATCACAACACTGAAGTGTAAGAGGTCTCCAATTTTTTAAATGGACTGGATCTTTATATACACCACTTGGGTCCTGTTTCAGTAATAATGATATCAGACCATCTTGTTGCGTGTCTGATAATCTACCATTTTTATAGGATTGGTTAAAACATGCTAATAATGGTCCTCGGAGTATATCAAAAAAGGTTTTGTATACTTCCACTGGTATGCGATCCAGCCCTGGTTTTCCCTGCTTTAAAGGATTTAATTGCATCAAGAAGTTCCTCTTCTGTAATTTGGCCTTCACATGACTCTTTCTGTACAGATGTTAATTTTACATTATTATTAGGAAAAAAATCCATACAATTAGTTTCAGTTAATGGAGATGGAGGAGACTGAAACGAAAACATATTCTTAAAGTACCTTACTTCCTCTTTCAAAATATCATTCGGTGAATCATGCATGACTCCATCATTTGTAACAAGTTTCAATAAAAAAAAATTGGTAGCATTTCTATATTGAAGATTGAGAAATAATTTGGTGCATTTTCCCCATATTCCATCCAGTTTGCTTTATTTTTATAATATATTACACTGGATCTTTCTTGAATAAGTTCTTCCATTTCTTTTTGTTTTTCCTCTAACTTATTCTGTGCCTCTATGGTACAGTTTTTATTGCTATCTAACTGTACTGTTAGTCCTTTAATTTCCTTTGTTAATATGGACTCTTTTGATCTAAATTGCTTTTGTTTTATAGATTAGTACTGAATTGCATGGCCTCTAAAAGTGTCCCATACAATAAGGGGATCTGCTGTACCTATGTTATGTCTGGAAAAAGTCAGTTATAAATTATTCTGTTCTAATTCTAAACAATTTATCATCTAGTAGGCTTTGATTAAATTTCCAATATCCTCGCCCATGTGGAAATTCTGTAAGAGTAATATACATGCAAATTATGTGATGATCTGACCGCATTCTGTCCCCTATCAACACTTTTTAAACTTTTGGTGCCAGAGAGAATGACATTAGAATGTGGTCAAGACGACTAGCTTGATTAAGCCTCCGCCATGTATATCTCACTAGGTCAGGGTATTTAAGTCTCCATATATCCACCAATTCCAATATATCCATGACGTTCATGATTTCTTAGGGAGTAGCGCACGAGGTGACCGTTTTGGAGAGCCTGGCGTGCCCAAAGTAAAATGCCTCCCATTCAGGCCCAGAAAATAGGATATGCACATATTTAGTACCATTGGATAGGAAACACTCTGAATTTTCTACAAGTGTTAACCATTTGTCTGTGAGTATAACAGAACGGATATGGCAGGCGAAAACCAGAGGAATTTCTGTCCTGGAAAAAGTGGTTTTGACAGAGTGCCTCATTTGGAACCCCTCCCTTGTGAAAATGCCCATATAAGGGCATATGAATGCAGTACCTATCGCTTCCTCTGGATGTCAACAGTCTCGAGACAGTGTTCAGATGTTTTGGGATGCTATTAGAGCAGAGAAGAAGAGAAATCAGGAAGTGTTCCCTTGGATGTCAATAGGAGAGGGCTACGCTCCCGAGAAGGCCTCTCTGTGTTTTTTCCGTTCTTATAGCCCAGTTTATATTCCGGTTGATTTATTGTAGTAAATATACATAAAAGTGTTTCTAAGGATACATTTAAAATGATTTTGATTGTTCTTGACAAGTTTATAGGTACAAGTTGAACGAGTTCTCTTCACGTTTCAATGGAGGAGTGGAGGCTGTAGTTTCTGAATATAAGCAGCAATACCAAATGGAGATTTATGGATAAAATACATTACTTTTTCTAACAAAAGAACCATGGATTGTCTTCGTTGGACACTTTGGAAGCCATCAGCAGAAGTTCTTCAACAGGTAATTGATTTGTTTTCGTTGTGAAATGTGTTAGAAAAAGTAACGTATTTTATCCATAAATCCTCCATTTGGTTCGCGAGTTATAATCAGAAACGACAGCCTCCACTCCTCCATTAAAACGTGACGCGAACTCGTTCATCTTATACCTATAAACTTGTCCAAGAACAATCAAACATAGTTTTAAATGTATCCTTAGGAACACTTTTACGTATATTTACTATTATAAATCAACCGGAATATAAACTGATCGATAACAACGGTAAAAAAGACACTGCGCGCTTTCGCGGGAGCGCGCCCAGCCTACTGTTGTCATCAAAGAGTGACTTCCTTGTTTGGTCTTCTTCGCTGGTCTTATTCATCCAAAATGAAAAAAATACACTGTCTCGAGACTGTTGACATCTAAAGGAAGCGATGGGTACTGCATTCATATGCCCTTATATGGTCATTTTCATGAGGGAGGGGTTCCCAAATGAGCAATGTGTCAAAATCACTTTTTCCAGGACAGAAATTCCTCGGGGTTTCGCCTGCTATATGCGTTCTGTTTTACTCACAGACAAATGGTTAACACTTTTGGAAAATTCTGAGCGTTTCCTATCCAATGGTACCAAATATATGCATATCCTATTTTCTGGGCCTGAATGGGAGGCATTTTACTTTGGGCACGCCAGGCTCTCCAAAACGGTCACCTCATGCGCCCATCCCCAAGAAGTTAAGACAGTCTTAAAATCTCCCACCATAATAAGAGTCTAGTGTTGCTTGTAGAGTTGATATATATATTTTCAAAGAAGCTTGGATCATCATTATTTGGACCGTATAGGTTAATAAGCCATATCTGTTTATTGTCCAATAACATATTTAAAATAATCCATCTACCTTGATGATCTGTTTGGACAATTTTCACATTTGGATCAAATTTACTATTAATTAAAACCATCACCCCTTTTGAATTTCTTTGCCCAAGGGAGAAATATATTTCGCCCCACCCAGTCCTTTTTCCACAAAACTTCATCTAAAATTGTTGAATGAGTTTCCTGTAAACAATAGATATTATATTCCTTCTCTTTTAGCCAGGTAAATACTGATCGTCTTTTCTTATTATCTGCTAAGCCATTACAATTGTAACTGGCAATACTTATTTCACCACTTACCATAATGAGACAACTTTCAATTCTATTTATCAAAATATGTTTGTAAACGTACCATTAAAAAGTAACATGATGATTGTCTATATAGCTGTACCATAATATTTGCATTGCTACTAAGTAAACCTCCAATTGGTCCCCACTATTCCACCCGCTAAAAGCCCTCCTCATCCCAAGTTGAGTTGTCATCCCAATGCCCGGCAGACCACCCCCGACCCCCCGTATCCCATAGCCCTGAAAAAAGCCCACCGTGCCAATTACAGAACAGAAGTAGATCAACCGCCAAATGCATTTCTATAGCCCTCACCTTGATTTGTATTATATATAGCTATATATATATATATTTCTATTTTTTTTATCCTGTTTCTTATTTTCCATAATTAGCTATTAATATTTGTAGTAATGTAGGCAATTTATGCAAAGTATTTTACCTCTCACCAGTCTCGCCATAACCAAAATTACATTATTGCAAGCAATTACTATATTAGCAAACAATTATTGTGAATCATCCTATATTGTCCTTAACATCTTTTACTCCTTCGCAACAGTTGTGGGATACGAACATACACCCACACACTCATACGCACTCAACCCTTTCCCCCTACACAACCATAGGCTCACATTCTCAACAGTTGCACCATCCCAGAGCCCAACTCAAGAAAGGTCTTGATTTACGAATGCATATACAGTTGCAGCTGTATGAGAAGGCCTGCAAGACTCTGCAAAAAAAATAGGCAGAAATTGAGACATTTTATGAACCATTGTCACATCCTAGATGATGGAGGTCAAATGTACACCTTTTCCCTGAAACACCCATAACACGGTCCCCCGTATTGACCATATTCCCAAGCATCTCCATGCAGTCAGACTTTTGATTTTGTATCATCAGGGCCACAATAATATACCCCCTCTCTGAATGTCTGAGTTTGACCCCCTCCCCATGGGTTACTGCAGGTAGTGTTGCCAGCACTGCCACTGCCTGGGTGGGGGCACCCCACCGGCTAGGTACAAGGTCGTCAAGGTTCTCATTAGCAGCTGAGAATTTCATTGTATAGTATGCTCTCCCTTTAGGGAAGAAATGTGTGGAGTGGTTGAAAAACGAGTTTTACTGACTCCAACCTAAGTGTATGTACATTTCCGACTTCAACTATATACACACAGTCAAAAGTTTCAGAACACCTACTCATTTTTCTTTATTGTTACTATTTTCTACATTATAGAATAATAGTGAAGACATCAGAACTATTAAATTCACATATTGAATCATGTGGTAGAAATCCAAATATATCTTATATTTGATATTCTTCAAATAGCCACCCTTTGCCTTGATGACAGCTTTACACTCTTGGAATTCTCTCAACCAGCTTCATGAGGTAGTCCCCTGGAGTGCATTTCAATTAACAGGTGTGCCTTTTTAAAAGTTAATTTGTGACAAGGTAGGGGTGGTATACAGAAGATAGCCCTATTTGGTAAAAGACCAAGTTCATATTATGGCAAGAACAGTTCAAATAAGCAAAGAGAAACGACAGTCCATTACTTTTAAGACATGAAGGTCAGTCAATACGGAACACTTTGAAAGTTTCTTCAAGTGCAGTCGCAAAAACCATCAAGTGCTACGATGAAACTGGCTCTCATGAGGACTGCCACAGGAAAAGAAGACCCAGAGTTACCTCTGCTGCAGAGGATACGTTCATTAAAGTTACCAGCCTCAGGACACTAAATTGCAGCCCAAATAAATGCTTCACAGAGCTCAAGTAACAGACACATCTCAACATCAGCTGTTCAGAGGAGACTGTGTGAATCAGGCATTCATGGTCAAATTGCTGCAAAGAAACCACTACTAAAGGACACCAATAAGAAGAGGAGACTTGCTTGGGCCAAGAAACACGAGCAATGGACATTAGACCGGTGGAAATCTGTCCTTTGGTCGGATGAGTCAAAATGTACGATTTTTTGGCTACTACATGATTCCATGCGTGTTATTTCATAGCTTTGATTTCTTCACTATTATTCTACAATATAGAAAATAGTAAAAACAAAGAAAAAACCTTGAATGAGTAGGTGTCCAAACTTTTGACCTGTACGGTCTCCTAACCAATTGTGTTTTTTCGCGTTATTCATCACTTATTTTGTACATAATGCTTCGGCCACCGTCTCTTCTGACCAAAAAGAGATGGATGCGTAGGATTTACTTCAGACACCTGACAAGGCCCAAATCCCAGTGATTCGCATGAGAAAGAGACAGAGATATTGGGGACGTAGGTCGGGGTGCTTGAGAGTTTTCATCTATGTTCTTCGTAGCTGTCTATTTACCACCACAAACCGATGCTGGCACTAAGACCGCACTCAATGAGCTGTATACGGCCATAAGCAAACAGGAAAACACTCATCCAGAAGGGGCATTCGTAGTGGCCGGGGACTTAAATGCAGGGAAACTAAAATCCACTTTACCTCATTTCTACCAGCATGTTAAATGTGCAAACAGAGGAAAAAAACACTAGACCACCTTTACTCCATACACAGACACGCATACAAAGCTCTCCCTCGCGCTCCATTTGGCAAATCTCACCATAATTCTATCCTCCTGATTCCTGTGACTCAGTCAAAGAAGTGGTCAGATGACGCAGATGCTAAGCTACAGGACTGTTTTGCTAGCACCGACTGGAATACGTTCCGGGATTCTTCCGATGGCATTGAGGAGTACACCACATCAGTCACTGGCTTCATCAATAAGTGCATCGAGGACGTCGTCCCCACAGTGACTGTACGTACATACCCCAACCAGAAGCCATGGATTACAGTCAACATCCACACTGAGCTAAAGGGTAGAGCTGCCGCTTTCAAGGAGCAGAACCTGGAAGCTTTAAAAAAATCCCGCTATGCCCTCTAACAAAACATCAAACAGGGAAAACGTCAATACAGGACTAAGATTGAATCGTACTACACCGGCTCCGCCGCTAGTCGGATGTGGCAGGGCTTGCAAACTACTACAGACTACAAAGGGAAGCGCAGCCGTGAGCTGCCCAGTAACACAAGCCTACCAGACGAGCAAAATTACTTCTATGCTCGCTTCGAGGCAAGCAACACTGAAGCATGCATGAGAGCATCAGCTGTTCCGGACGACTGTGTGATCACGCTCTCCGTAGCAGATGTGAGTAAGATCTTAAAACAGGTCAACATTCACAAGGCCGCAGGGCCAGGCGGATTACAGAGCACGCGCTGACCAACTGGCAAGTGTCTTCACTGACATTTTCAACTAGTCCCTGACTGAGTTTGTAATGCCAACATGTTTCAAGCAGACAACCATAGTCCCTGTGCCCAAGAACACTAACGTAACCTGCCTAAATGACTACCAGGTCGGTGGCACTCGCGTCTGTAGCCATGAAGTACTTTGAAAGGTCATGGCTCACATCAACACCATTATCCCAGAAACACTTCAATTTGCATACCACCCCAACAGATCCACAGATGATGCAATCTCTATTGCACTCCACACTGCCCTTTCCCACCTGGACAAAAGGAACACCTATGTGAGAATGCTACTCGTTGACTACAGCTCAGCGTTCAACACCATAGTGCCCTCAAACTGTTTCACCATTTTTTTCCCCCTCCCACAGCTCCTTATTTGGTTTTAAGCTAAGGACCCTGGGACTAAACACCTCCCTCTGCAACTGGATCCTGGACTTCCTGACGGGCCGCCCCCAGGTGGTAAGGGTAGATAACAACACATCCGCCACGCTGATCCTCAACACGGAGGCCCCTCAGGGGTGCGTGTTCAGTCCCCTCCTGTACTCCCTGTTCACTCATGACTGCATGGCCAGGCACGACTACAACACCATTATTAAGTTTACCGACGACACAACAGTGGTAGGCCTGATCACCGACAACGATGAGACAGCCTATAGGGAGGAGGTAAGAGACCTGGCCGTGTGGTGCCAGGACAACAACCTCTCCCTCAACGTGATCAAGACAAAGGAGATGATTGTGGACTACAGGAAAAGGAGGACAGAGCACGCCCCCATTCTCATCGACAGAGCTGTAGTCGGTGTCCACATCACCTTGGTGTCCACATCACCAACAAACTATCATGGTCCAAAAACACACTAAGACAGTCGTGAAAAGGGAGCGACAAAGCCTATTCCCCCTCAGGAGACTAAAAAGATTTGGCATGGGTTCTCAGATCCTAAAAAAGTTATACGGCTGCACCATCGAGAGCATCCTGACTGGTTGCATCACTGCCTGGTATGGCAACTGCTCGGCCTCTGACCGCAAGGCACTACAGAGGGTAGTGCGTACGGCCCAGTACATCACCTGGTTCAAGTTTCCAGCCATCCAGGACCTCTATACCAGGCGGTGTCAGAGGAAGGCCCTGAACATTGTTTAAGACTCCAGCCTAGTCATAGACTGTTCCTTCTGCTACTGCACAGCAAGCGGTACCGGAGAGCCAAGTCAAGGTTCAAAAGGCTTCTCAACAGCTTCTACCCCCAAGCCATAAGACTCCTGAACAGCTAATCAAATGGCTACCCAGAATATTTTCATCATCTCACCCTCTTTACTGCTGCTGCTACTCTTTATTATCTATGCATAGTCACTTTAACTCTACCTAAATGTACTATTACCTCGACTAACCTGTGCCCCCGCACATTGACTCTGTACCGGTACCCCTGTATATAGCCTCACTACTGTTATTTTACTGCTGCTTATTTTTATTTTTATTAAAACTGCATTGTTGGTTAAGGGCTTGTAAGTAAGCATTTCACTGTAAGGTGTCATGTGAAATCCATTGATTAGGGCCTAATTAATTTATTTCAATTTCAAAGGTTTCACTGTACCTGTTGTATTCAGCGCATGTGACAAATACAATTTGATTACTGTGTGTGTGTGTGTGTGTGTGTGTGTGTGTGTGTGTGTGTGTGTGTGTGTATATATATATGTTGGATTCGACATTTTGAACATTGAGATATTAAATAAATGATAGAGAAGAAGCATATAATACACTGCTCAAAAAAATAAAGGGAACACTTAAACAACACAATGTAACTCCAAGTCAATCACACTTCTGTGAAATCAAACTGTCCACTTAGGAAGCAACACTGATTGACAATACATTTCACATGCTGTTGTGCAAATGGAATAGACAACAGGTGGAAATTATAGGCAATTAGCAAGACACCCCCAATAAAGGAGTGGTTCTGAAGGTGGTGACCACAGACCACTTCTCAGTTCCTATGCTTCCTGGCTGATGTTTTGGTCACTTTTGAATGCTGGCGGTGCTTTCACTCTAGTGGTAGCATGAGACGGAGTCTACAACCCACACAAGTGGCTCAGGTAGTGCAGCTCATCCAGGATGGCACATCAATGCGAGCTGTGGCAAGAAGGTTTGCTGTGTCTGTCAGCGTAGTGTCCAGAGCATGGAGGCGCTACCAGGAGACAGGCCAGTACATCAGGAGGCGTGGAGGAGGCCGTGGGAGGGCAACAACCCAGCAGCAGGACTACTACCTCCGCCTTTGTGCAAGGAGGAGCACTGCCAGAGCCCTGCAAAATGACCTCCAGCAGGCCACAAATGTGCATGTGTCTGCTCAAACGGTCAGAAACAGACTCCATGAGGGTGGTATGAGGGCCCAACGTCCACAGGTGGGGGTTGTGCTTACAGCCCAACACCGTGCAGGACGTTTGGCATTTGCCAGAGAACACCAAGATTGGCAAATTTGCCACTGGCGCCCTGTGCTCTTCACAGATGAAAGCAGGTTCACACTGAGCACGTGACAGGCGTGACAGAGTCTGGAGACGCCGTGGAGAACGCGTTCTGCTGCCTGCAACATCCTCCAGCATGACCGGTTTGGCGGTGGGTCAGTCATGGTGTGGGGTGGCATTTCTTTGGGGGGCCGCACACACACACACTCCATGTGCTCGCCAGAGGTAGCCTGACTGCCATTAGGTACCGAGATGAGATCCTCAGACCCCTTGTGAGACCATATGCTGGTGCGGTTGGCCCTGGGTTCCTCCTAATGCAAGACAATGCTAGACCTCATGTGGCTGTAGTGTGTCAGCAGTTCCTGCAAGAGGAAGGCATTGATGCTAAGGACTGGCCCGCCCATTCCCCAGACCTGAATCTAATTGAGCACATCTGGGACATCATGTCTCGCTCCATCCACCAACGCCACGTTGCACCACAGACTGTCCAGGAGTTGGCGGATGCTTTAGTCCAGGTCTGGGAGGAGATCCCTCAGGAGACCATCCGCCACCTCATCAGGAGCATGCCCAGGCGTTGTAGGGAGGTCATTCAGGCACGTGGAGGCCACACACACTACTGAGCCTCATTTTGACTTGTTTTAAGGACATTACATCAAAGTTGGATCAGGCTGTAGTGTGGTTTTCCACTTTAATTTTGAGTGTGACTCCAAATCCAGACCTCCATGGGTTGATAAATTTGATTTCCATTGATAATTTTTGTGTGATTTTGTTGTCAGCACATTCAACTATGTAAAGAAAAAAGTATTTAATAAGATTATTTCATTCATTCAGATCTATGATGTGTTATTTTAGTGTTCCCTTTATTTTTTTGAGCAGTGTATAAGGAGTGACAGAACATTGAGATATTAAATAAATGATAGAGAAGAAGCATATAATATAAGGAGTGACAGAGACTGGGTTTTATGTCAGAAGTTAATGGTTCTCTGTAGAAAGAACAGATGGCTTTGGAATGTGTTGGGTGGACGGGAGGAGAGCAACGTGTTGCTATAGGGGAGACAGATGGACATTTGGTGAAGGAGGGGTTGAGGTCAGGAGGGGAGGTCAGATCCCATGAAGGTAGTAATAAGGGTTTAGTATCTTGTTACCCTCTTCCTGGAGAACCATAAGATGTAAGGATTGGAGAGAAGGAGGAGTGTGGGATATATATATACATATATCTGTGAACCTTTGGGAAGAATTAAACTTGGTTAAAGCTTCTTTAGTGTCCGTGAGTTATTTACTCTGAAAAATAAGAACCTAACAATATATAGATATATATTTTTTGAATACTGTGTAGTTTCTCTCCCCCTGCAATAATTAAGAAGCTAGTGTGCAACGATGTAAGTACTATTGGATTAATTAATTCAATCGGCCCTAGCAACCAAACCAATAGAAACTAATCGAATCAGAGAAAATGTCGGTTTAACTCATGCCTACCTGGTAGGTGACGTTGAAGCCCCTTGCCGCGTTGATCTTGTCAGCATAGAAGTGAACGCGCAGCTGGCCCGAGGACGAGACCACGGCGACGGGGGCACGGGAGTCGAAGGCGGTGAGGACGCGCAGTAGGAGGCGAGGGTTCTCCTCCAAGCCGTCATACACCTTGACATAGTCCCCGTAGCCCGTCCCGTCCAGCTTGAAGTCCATGAAACGCAGGATCACCTGGAATCAATCCATTAAAGAATATTTAAAAAATGTAAATACATAGTCTGTGTCTGGTGAGCCCGTGTCAAAAACAGGTGTGCATTGCTAAAAGTTCATTTGTGGAATTTCTTTCCTCCTTAATGGGTTTGAGCCAATCAGATTTCCACCAGCGATACGCCATCCCATCTTAATTCCATTCTTTTACTTTTAGACGTGTGTATTTTTTGTGAATTGTTAGATACTACTGCACTGTTGGAGCTAGGAACACAAGCATTTCGCTACACCCACAATAATATCTGCTAAATATGTGTACGTGACCAATAGAATTAGATTTTACAGAGGAGCCCTGCATAAATACATCAAACACATACAACATTTTAAAACATTAAGAAAAACATAAAAGGGACCAGACCATTAATTTCAGAGAGCTCTGTAAGTTGTTCCATATAAAGGGTGCAAAAAAACTAGAAGAGACCGAAGGGGCCTCCAGTGTTATCTAAGAGACCGGGTTTGGTCATTTGTAAGTAAGTCTAAATTAAATTAAATTAATGATATAGGAAGTTTCTGCTTTGTAGATAAACAAGAAAATGCAGCTCTCTCCTTACATACAGAGGCCAACACACTTTTTGATACGAAACACAAAAGGTGAGTTCTACAACCATCACCAGTAATAAACCTAAGGGCACAACAGCATCTAGTGGTTTAAGTGTAGATGCTGCTGCATGCATATACTAGATAATATCCCCCAGAATCTAAAATAGACATAAGTGGCCTATACAATCTCCTTCCTATTAACTAAAGTCATTCTTGCTAGAAACCAACTTCTTCACCAGCTCAGTGACATGTTTTTTTTAATTACAGTTTGTCATCAAGCCAGATACCAATATATTTGTAGGAAGGAACTCACTCAACTGTTCAAACTTGTCATTACAAATTAATTTAAAATCTGGGTTATGGGACCTAGAACAAAGCATGCATTTTGTTTTGCACTTTTTGTTAATCCAATAGTGACTTCCGCAGTGCTTGAAAATATGAGACTTCAAAAGTGAGAAGGCTTGGCCAACCCATGAGGCATCTCACTACAAATGAATATTACTTATTTTACAGCATTACCTGTAAATTTAAATATATTGTAAACTAGTGGGCTGAGTATCGGACCTTGGGGCATGGTCTACTTACTTACTGACTTTATTGTCCCCAAAGGGGACATTTTGTTGCAGTGTCATATACACATTTAAAGTGGTGTTTAAATACAAAACAAAATTGACAATACAACTTTCATAACAGTTACATACCAATAAAAAAAATTATATATATTTAAAAAATTAAGAAACAAAAACAAACAAAACATTTACTCCACTGAAGCTCATTGTCCAAGAGGCCATCCAGATATTTGTATTCCTCTACAATCTCTATATTCTGACCTCTGATAGATGTTGCAGAGGTACAGTGGGGGAAAAAAGTATTTGATCCCCTGCTGATTTTGTACGTTTGCCCACTGACAAAGAAATGATCAGTCTATAATTGTAATGGTAGGTTTATTTGAACAGTGAGAGACAGAAAAACAAACAAATCCAGAAAAACGCATGTGAAAAATGTTATGAATTGATTTGCATTTTAATGAGGAAAATAAGTATTTGACCCCCTCTCAATCAGAAAGATTTCAGGCTCCCAGGTGTCTTTTATACAGGTAACGAGCTGAGATTAGGAGCACACTCTTAAAGGGAGTGCTCCTAATCTCAGTTTGTTACCTGTATAAAAGACACCTGTCCACAGAAGCAATCAATCAATCAGATTACAAACTCCACCATGGCCAAGACCAAAGACCACTCCAAGGATGTCAGGGACAAGATTGTAGACCTACACAAGGCTGGAATGGGCTACAAGACCATTGTCAAGCAGCTTGGTGAGGTGACAACAGTTGGTGCGATAATTCGCAAATGGAAGAAACACAAAAGAACTGTCGATCTCACCTCGTGGAGTTGCAATGATCATGATAACGGTGAGGAATCAGCCCAGAACTACACGGGAGGATCTTGTCAATGATCTCAAGGCAGCAGGGACCATAGTCACCAAGAAAACAATTGATAACACACTACGCTGTGAAGGACTGAAATCCTGCAGCACCCGCAAGGTCCCCCTGCTCAAGAAAGCACATATACATGCCCGTCTGAAGTTTGCCAATGAACATCTGAATGATTCAGAGGACATCTGGGTGAAAGTGTTGTGGTCAGATGAGACCAAAATGGAGCTCTTTGGCATCAACTCTCAACTCGCCGTGTTTGGAGGAGGAGGAATGCTGCCTATGACCCCAAGAACACCATGCCCACCGTCAAACATGGAGGTGGAAACATTATGCTTAGGGGGTGTTTTTCTGCTAAGGGGACAGGACAACTTCACTGCATAAAGGGACGATGGACGGGGCCATGTACCGTCAAATCTTGGGTGAGAACCTCCTTCCCTCAGCCAGGGCATTGCAAATGGGTCGTGGATGGGTATTCCAGCATGACAATAACCCAAAACACACGGCCAAGGCAACAAAGGAGTGGCTAAAGAAGAAGCACATTAAGGTCCTGGAGTGGCCTAGCCAGTCTCCAGACCTTAATCCCATAGAAAATCTGTGGAGGGAGCTGAAAGTTCGAGTTGCCAAACGTCAGTCTCGAAACCTTAATGACTTGGAGAAGATCTGCAAAGAGGAGTGGGACAAAATCCCTCCTGAGATGTGTGCAAACCTGGTGGCCAACTGCAAGACACGTCTGACCTCTGTGATTGCCAACAAGGGTTTTGCCACAAAGTACTAAGTGATGTTTTGCAGAGGGGTCAAATACTTATTTCCCTCATTAAAATGCAATTCCATTTATAACATTTTTCACATGCGTTTTTCTGGATTCTTTTGTTGTTATTCTGTCTCTCACTGTTCAAATAAACCTACCATTAAAATTATAGACTGACCATTTCTTTGTCAGTGGGCAAATGTACAAAATCAGCAGGGGATCAAATACTTTTTTCCCCTCACTGTAGGTGTTGTACGCTTCCTGAAGTCTATGTACATCTTTTTGGTCTTGTTGGTATTGAGGACCAAGTGTGATTCCTCACACCACTCTACAAGTCATCTAGGACTGGGCCATGATGTTCCTTGTCATCATGCAACAGGCGGATCAACGCAGTGTCATCAGCAAACTTAACGAGGTGTCTGTCAGGATGGGAACTAGTACAACAATTAGTGTACAATATGTACAGGAGTGGGGACAAAACACATCCCTGAGGAGAGCCTGTGTTGGTATTACGTATGTCCGACACGTGGGGACCTATTTCGCTGTGAGCGTTGGCTCAGGAAGTCCAACAGCCACAAAACCAGACCCCCATCTAAGGAGAAGTCCCGAATGAGTCTCTGTGCCAGAATGTAATGCTGGATTGTGTTGAAGGCAGAAGAAAAGTCAACAAACAGAACCCTGACATGGGATTTGGCACCCTCTAGATGTCTATAGACCATGTTAAGGAGGGTAAGAATGGCATCATCAACTCCTCTGCTAGGCTGATAGGCAAACTGAAATGGGTCGAGAAGCTTCTGGGTGACACTGAGAATATGAGTTTTCACAATTTTCTCAAGACATTTCCTTACTAAGGATGTCAAGGCAACAGGGCGGTAGTCATTCAGCACAGAGGGATTAGATGCTTTAGGAATTGGTATAATTAGAGTTTTTCCACAATACTGGCACGTGTTGCTGGTCGAGTGAGGATCGAAAAATAAATAAATACAGCATCAAAAGCTTTTGACAAGTCTACAAACATGGCAGCACAAAAAAATGTTTTATCAAAGGCATTTGCTGTATAAATTTACAACAAGCCTGGTAGGTATATGGTGCTATGTGTAGGTCTGAATTTGGATTGATTGACATTAAGAATACCATTTACAGATAGAACATAACGTAGCTGTTTGTTGACCAATGAATGATTCTAGTACTTTCGTAAGACAAGGGAGCCTGGAAATTGGATGATAATTATCAAGATCACTACTATCCCCACCCTTATGGAGTGGTAGCACAAAAGCTGCTTTTCCACACTTTAGTATCATGAAATATTCCAAAAGTTAAATAAAAAAATGTGTGTTACTGAGCCAGCAATGAGGGGCACTGCCTAATTAAGCAAAGACCGGTCCAAATTGTCAGCCCCTAATGACTTCTTGGTGTCAATAGCTAATAAGGTAGCAAGAACTTCTGTTTCTGTGAGCTGCTAAAAAGAAAAACCCTGATTGCCATTTCCCAAGTCACGTGAGGTTGACTGATCATCCATTGAGTCTGTACGTGAGAAGAACAGTCACTGACTGGTTAAGACGAGAATGACCACCATTTCTTTCAAATATGAAACCATCTGAGATAACAACATGCTGAACAACATGCTGATTAAAAGCATAATTATTTTTTTTTTGTACTTTTTCAGTAATTATGCAAAATTTGCTTAGGCAGGAAAGTAGAGGAATTACCACGATTCAGTGAATTAACGGTTTTCCAGAATTTAGAGGGGTCACTAACAGTCTGTCATAGCGCTAAGGAAGTAGTTTGATTTGGCCTGTTCATTTTTATTTAACTAGGCAAGTCAGTTAAGAACAAATTCGTATTTACAATGACGACCTACAACGGCCAAACCCTAACCCAGACGACGCTGGGCCAATTGTTGCCGCCCAAAGGGAGATTTAAGGATATAATAAATTACTTTTTCTAACCAAATACCCATGGATTGTCTTTGTTGGACACTTGGGAAGCCATCAGCAGAAGTTCTTCAAAAGGTAATTGATTTGTTTTCGCTGTGAAATGTGTTTTCTGTGAACCATGAAGGCTTATGAATTCATGCTAATGGGAAAAATATGTGGGGTGCTATCCTCAAACAATCAAATGTGGTGCTTTCGCCGTAAAGCCTTTTTGAAATCTGACAACACTGTGATATTGCCAAGAAGCAGAGCTTTTGATGACTATGAAGCACTTGTATATTGATGAATGTTTAATAATTCAACTTTTGGATTTTGAATTTGACGCCTTGCATTTCACCTGGTAGTGTCGGGAGTTAAGCAAAGCTTCCCTCAAAAAGGCAGGGGCTGTACTAGACATAAAAAATGACAAGGCAGTGATGTTTAACTTCTTAGGGATAAGTGGTGCACTAGCGCCCCACTCCCGACACTACCAGGTGAAATGCAAGACAAAATCCAAAAGTTAAATTATTATTTCATACTCATCAAAAGCTCTGCTTCTTGGCAATATCACAGCGTTGTCGGATTTCAAAAAGGCTTCACGGCGAAAGCACTACATTTGATTGTTTGAGGGTAGCACCTTCAATATTTTCAATAACCATGAAATCTTTAGCCAGCGCGGTCGATAGAAAATGCATTTCACAGGGAAAACCTGTGCCTTACCTTTTGTAGAACTTCTGCAGAGGGCTTCCTAAGTGTCCAACAAAGACAATCCATGGGTATTTGGTTAGAAAAAGTAATTTATTATATCCTTAAATCTCCCTTTGGTTGGCACCTTGTGTTTAGAAAATCCAACGTGAAGTGAACGCGTTCATTTAAACCTATAAACTTTCCCTCAACAAAACAAAAACCAATTAAAATGCAACCTTAGCTTATCTTTTATGAATAAAAGTGAATCTTTCACTTGGATGGTCACCTAAACGTTATATAAGTCAAATAAAGTGGACCGCTCAGCCAAACGTGCGCCCAAAAACGTGCAACTGAAAAATAGCTCCCCTGACTAAAACCTCTACCGATTGAACACAATGGTTCCGATTTCCATTAAAAACTTTACTTATACACTGCTGACATCCAGTGGAAGCAATAGGTACTACATTCAGTGTCCTGGTATAAACACTTTTCAATAGGCAGTCTCTCTAAGTGAGCCATAAGTGAGCCATTTTCTCTGGTTTTTGCCTGCCAAATGAGTTCTGTTACACTCACAGACAAAATGTTAACACTTTTGGAAACCTCAGAGTGTTTCCTATCCAATAGTACTAATTATGTGCATATCCTATTTTCTGAGCCTGAGTGGAAAGCATTTTACTTTAGGCACGCCAGACTCTCCAAAACCGACCCCCCAGCTGCTACTCCCCAACAAGTTAAACAACCAGTGACTCTTGAACTTACCACCTTGGGCCACTATTGTGTAAACATTTTAGACCGAGACATCACACAGAATCCATGTAAAAATGAGATTCTGATGGACACAGAGCACATGGAGATTCTGACAGTCACAGAGAACATGAACACAAAAGAAAAACAAAAGTATTGTTAAAGCTTCAAACAGTTTGGACATGCTACAGTTGACAGACTTCAGAAATTACTCAGCAGTTCAGGGAATAACGATGATGAGAGTATTTCCATTCTACAGCAGATAGTTAACAGTTGTGAGACATGTCAGAAATACAGTAAACCTAAGCCCAAACCAGCTGTTGGTTTGCCACTAGCTTTCAAGTACAATGAAACAGTGGCTGTAGATCTACATGAGCTAGGACCAAGTGTGTGGTAACTTCACATAATCAACCACTTCACACGCTTCAGTGCTGGAAGCATTGTGAATACAAAGAAACCCAGTGAAATTGTCAAGCACTTCATTCATTCCTGGATAAGTGTGCATGGCCCTCCCCAGAAATCGTACAGTGACAATGGAGGAGAATTCAATAATAATAATGAAATAAGAGAAATGGCAGAGAAATTCAACATGGAGGTAAAGACAACTGCTGCATACAGTCCATGGAGCAATGGACTTATGGAGAGACACAATCAAACACTCACAGAGATCATGCTGAAAGTGAAGCAAGATAATGGATGTGACTGGAAAACAGCCCTAGATTGGGCTTTGATGGCAAAAAACTCAATGCACAATGTTCATGGCTACAGCCCATACCAACTAGTGTTCGGTCAGAACCCTAATCTTCCCTCTGTACTGGTTGACAAGCCACCAGCACTAGAAGGGAACAGTGTGAGTGCATGGATGGGAAAGCACCTTTCAGCAATACATGCAGCAAGAAAAGTGTTCACTGAAGCAGAGTGCTCAGAGAGAATTCGCAGGGCTCTGCGTAAACAGCTACGACCCACCGATGAGAAGTATGAAACTGGAAACAAAGTGTACTACAAACGAGTTGACTGTCAAGAGTGGAAAGGACCGGGAGTAGTCATTGGTCAAGATGGCATGGTGATATTTGTGAGGCACGGAGGCGCCATTGTCAGGGTGCATCACTGTCACTGACAACTACTCCTTAGTTGATGCTGTCTATTCAACCAAGTCTGTCACAGAGAAAAGACTTCATCAAGGAACTTATTCAAGCTCAGAGAATCCAGCGGATTCTGTAGTTGACCAAAGGAACAGCTTGCTGACTGTCTGTCTAAAAAAGGAGCATCCGGTCTTGTGCTCCTACAGGCTCTCAGTAATGTAAAGTGGCAGCTTGAGTAATACAAATAAAAACCTTGTCACATAACCCATTTGTAATGGGAAACTTGAATAATACTTGGATATTTAATTATGTTGTTGTTTTATTTGTTTTTAAAGAAAAGTGGGAGATTTTTAAGTTCATGTTTTAAGTATCCCTATATTTCTGTTATTACGGGGTTATCACTCAGTCAAGAGTGCGCCTGCATGTGAAGTCTTGTAGTTGATGGACCTAGCCTAGAGTGGAATGGCTACCTTGTAGTGTGTTCATACGGTATAGTAAACTTTGTTAAACTGGAACCTTGTCGTTGTGTCATTTCGAGTTAACAGTTTCCTCCAGACAGGACGCTTGGCATTCAGGCCAAAGAGTTCAATCTTGGTTTCATCAGACCAGAGAATCTTGTTTCTCATAGTCTAAGAGTCTTTAGGTGCCTTTTGGCAAACTCAAAGCGGGCTGTCATGTGCCTTTTACTGAGGAGTGGCTTCCGTCTGGCCACTCTACCATAAAGGCCTGAGTGGTGGAGTGCTGCAGAGATGGCCAGCTCTAGGAAGAGCAATGGTGGCTCCAAACTTCTTTCATTTAAGAATGGAGGCTACTGTGTTCTTGGGGACCTTGAATGCTGCAGAAATATTTTGGTACCCTTCCCAAGATCTGTGCCTCGACACGAACTTGTCTCTGAGATCTACGAACAATTCCTTCGATCTCATGGCTTGGTTTTTGCTCTGACATGCACAGTCAACTGTGGGACCTTATATAAACAGGTGTGTGCATTTCCAAATCATGTCCAATCAATTTAAATTTACCAAAGGCGGACTCCAATCAAGTTGTAGAAACATCTCAAAGATGATCAATGGAAACAAGAAGCACCTTAACTCAATCTCAAGTCTCATAGCAAAGGGTCTGAATACTTACGTAAAGGTATCGGTTTTTTATTTTTAATACATTTGATAATTTCTAAAAACCTGTTTTCGCTTTGTCATTATGGGGTAGTGTGTGTAGATGTAGTGTGTGTAGATGAGGAAATGTTTTTTATTTAACCCATTTTAGAACAAGGCTGTAACATAACAAAAATGTCAAAAAAGGAAAGGGTCTGTATACACTGTGTGGCTTTCATTATCAGCCGAGTCAAGTTGAACTCAAGACAGATATTCTTAAACTGATCTGAGGCATGTGTAAGCCAATCAAGATGTAGATCTAACACAGCCAGTTTAGTTACCAAAAAGAGTTTTAAATAATCAGAAATACAAACAGTGGCTGGGGGGCGAGGGACAGCATCAATAAACATGCATATTTTAGCTTATGGACACTTTTATAACCAACAGCTCACACATTTCAGGGACAGAGATGCTAAGAGAGCATGATGCCATTAAAGAAGATCTTACATAAATAGCCACCCCCTGCCCCTTTTTCTGTCTATCACATTTGAAAATGTTGTAGTCCGCAATGTTCTTATCCATAATCAAATTATTCAGCCAGGTCTCTGAGAGAACCAGTATATCTGGGCTGTCATGCACCCAGGCATCCAGAAGGTCCAGTTTAGATATCAGGCTTAGCACATTTATATGTAACAGTCCAAGCCCTCTGCGAGATTTGAAAACAGCAGGAGTATCCATGGTGACACAAAAGTTAACATAACTTGAAGAGCTTAGCCACAATAGGCTTCCTGATTGGATTCAAAGTTGCAGAGCTAAAATCAAATCACATTTTATTCGTCACATGCGCTGAACACAACCTTACCATGAAATGCTTACTTACAAGCCCTTAACCAACAATGCATTTCACGACTCGGTGAAACATAAGATATTACAGTTTTTAATGTCCCATTGATAGGATAGTCTCGAACTGAGATTATCAAGTTTATTCTCCTGTGATTGCACGTTGGCCAATAGAATTTGTCAACGAATTCTCACAAGGCACCCCGATTTCCGGCCCCTGTATTTTCGTCTTTTCTTCACGCAAATGACAGGGATTTGGGCCTGGTCTCAGAGAAGCAGTATATCCTTCGTGTCAGACTAAATAAAAAAATCTTCGTCCAGTAATCTCTGTTCTGATATCCAGAAATTATTTTCGGTCATAAGAGACAGTAGCAGCAACATTATGTACAAAATAAGTTACAAACAATGCGAAAAAACTAAATAGCACAGTTGGTTAGGAGCCCGTAAAAACCACAGCCATCCCCTCCAGCGCCATTATCAACATGCTAATAGTAGAATTTAGGTAAATATGCACAAGATTACTACTGACAATACCCCTATACTTATTACAATACATTCATAACAGATTTCACAAAACACTAAGTGTGTGCCCTCAGGCCCCTAGTCCACTACCACATATATACACAACACAAAATCCATGTGTGTACATGTGTATATACTGTTCTGCTAAGGCAGCAGCTACTCTTCCTGGGGTCCAGCAAAATTAAGGCAGTTTATACCATTTTTAAAATATTACAACACATTCACAGATTTCACAACCCACTGTATGCCCTCAGGCCCCTACTCCACCACAGGACTAAATCCATGTGTATGTATAGCGCATATGTTATTGTGTGTATGCATGTGTCTGTGCCTATGTTTAGGTTGCTTCACAGTCACCGCTGTTCCATAAGGTGTTTTTTTAATGTTTTTTTTTAAATCTAATTTTACTGCTTACATCAGTTACTTGATGTGGAATAGAGTTCCATGTAGTCATGGCTCTATGTAGTACTGTGCGCCTCCCATAGTCTGTTCTGGACTTGGGGACTGTGAAGAGACCTCTTGTGGCATGTCTTGCGAGGAATGCATGGGTGCCCGAGCTGTGTGCCAGTAGTTTAAACAGACAGCTCGGAGCCTTCAACATGTAAATACCTCTCATAAATACAAGTAGTCTTGAAGTCAATCTCTCCTCCACTTTGAGTCAGTCGCTGTAGTAGCTGACATGTATAATGTTGAGTAATCCGCATACATAGACACTCTGGCTTTACACAAAGCCAGTGGCATGTCGTTAGTAAACATTTTAAAAATCAAGGGGCCTAAACAGCTACCCTGGGCAATTCCTGATTCTACCTGGATTATGGCGGGAGATGTCCAACTCGCAAGTTGGTGCTGTAGAAGCAAGCAATAAATTCGCAGGGCATTGAGCCAAAACACCAGTCAACAAGTTAAGGAAAGGCAGGAGCATTCGCTTACCAATGAGCAGCGTGGTGTGAGCGAGCAGCGTGGCGTGGAAATATATGTATAGGGAAATATAAGGATAGGATATCATTTTAGACAAACCCATAGTTGTTTTAGCCATGTGAATACAGTACAACAATACACAAACAAAATAAAATTAACAGTCCTGGCCACATCCATTTTGGTCAGTCCTCGTTCTCAGACATGCAAAAGAATCAGAGTACCAACCTTGCGGTGGTCGCCCGTGTCGATGAGCCAGGTACAGTTGCTGCCTGGTGGGTAGAAGTCAGGGTAGTTGGGCGAGCTGAAGGTGCCGTAGAAGTTCCGCAGCCAGTCGCCGCATGTCGGCACGTCGCAGTCAATCTCGTCACCAAGGTCCTGGCAGTCGATGCTGCCGTCACATTTGAGTGACTCGGGCAGGCAAGTGTAGACACGGGTGTAGCGGGACAGGCAGGGAAACTGAATTAATAAAGGAATTTTATTTGACAAATTTAAAACATATATTAGTTGCCTCGGCCATCGGAGTACAACAATACTTACAACAAAAATCGTAAAGGATTAAAAACACAAATAAGTCTACAAACGTATTTCCATTGTGGTCCTTGTTTTTATCAGGTGGGCAAAAGAACGGACAGCTTGTGCAAGATTGTCTGTTCATTTAACACCCCAAAGGCACTTTATATTCAATTAAATTGGAAATTACATACAATATATCCAAAACAAAGGTAATGTGGTTTGGTAAGAAGAATGCCCCTTCCCACAGGTGTGATTACTACCGCCGACGGTTTAGAGCTTGCAAGTACTTGGGAGTATGGCTAGACGGTGCACTGTCCTTCTCTCAGCACATATCAAACTGCAGGCTAAAGTTAAATCTAGACTTGGTTTCCTCTATCGTAATCGCTCCTCTTTCACCTCAGCTGCCAAACTAACCCTGGTTCAGATGACCATCCTACCCATGCTAGATTACGGAGACATTATTTATAGATCAGCAGGTAAGGGTGCTCTCGAGCGGCTAGACGTTCTTTACCATTCGGCCATCAGATTTGCCACCAATGCTCCTTATAGGACACATCACTGCACTCTATACTCCTCTGTGAAGTGGTCATCTCTGTATACCCGTCGCAAGACCCACTGGTTGATGCTTATTTATAAAGACCCACATACAACACCCGTTCTGCCAGCCACATTCTGTTCAAGGTTACCAAAGCACACACATCCCTGGGTTCGCTCCTCTTTTCAGTTCCCTGCAGCTAGCGACTGGAACAAGCTGCAACAAACACTCAAACTGGACAGTTTTATCTCACTCTCTTCATTCAAAGACTCAATCATGGATACTCTTACTGACAGTTGTGGCTGCTTTGTGTGATGTATTGTTGTCTCTACCTTCTTGCCCTTTGTGCTGCTGTCTGTGCCCAACAATGTTTGTACCATGTTTTGTGCTGCTACCATGTTGTGTTGCTACCATGCTGTGTTGTCATGTGTTTCTGCCTTGCTATGTTGTAGTCTTAAGTCTCTCTTTATGTAGTGTTGTATTGTCTCTCTTGTTGTGATGTAGGTTGTCCTATATTTATATTGTATTTATTTTTAATCCCAGGCCCCCGTCCCCGCAGGAGGCCTTTTGCCTTTTGGTACACCGTCATTGTCAATAAGAATTTGTTCTTAACTGACTTGCCTAGTTAAACAAAGGTTAAATAAAAAATTTAATAAATACAAATACACAATCCCCTTGACCTAGACTACACAAAGTCAGTAATCTCTACCTGGCTGAAGGCACAGGGCTGGAAGGAGAAGGCTGTGGATGGGTTGGGCTGGATGCACAGCTCCTCGTCAGAGTTGTCACCACACTCGTCCATGGTGTTGCACTTCCACGACTCCGGGATGCACTTCCCATTGGAGCAGTGGAACTGATCCGAGTCACAGCTGATCATCGCCGATTTTCCTGAAATTGAGAATATTAGGAAATACCGCCATTTAATGCACTGTGTGACCACTTACAAATATTTTACCATTAGGTGACAATCGAGGGAAAATAATGTGGGATCATTTAGTTTAATTATGTACAATGCTAATGCCTATTGATCAAGCTGTGCACCATCAACATTATATAAGCAGTGCCTGATAGTCATTTATAGACGTTCACAGTCCATGAGCCTCTGAGCCTCTGTCACATTTGAAAAGCCAATGCTTGGAGACAGAGAGAAAAAGGCATAGCGAGAGAGAGGACAAAAAACTAAAGGCTGCTTCAAGTGCCAGGCGATAAAATTATTGATTTTCAGTTTTTCCAGGGGCCGCAGCGTTCGAGAATAGAGGCCAGTGTGAAAGCTGTAAGCCATTTACAACCCGACCCGTCATCATTCTCTCCTCCGAGCTAGATAGGATACAAATGTCCCTTTTTTTGCAGTTAAAGTGCATGTCTCACAAGTGGGACAAATACATGACTAATTAAATTATTTGGTCAATAGCATGACTCTGCGAGCGGTGCTACCTGTTATATAAGACAGCCTGAAGCCCTTGCCAGTCATGTCGTCGTCCGAGTGGAACTTGATCCACACGTGGTCCTGGGAAGAAATGTAGGGGGCTGGGATGGATGAGCCACATGCCCGGTAGCCATCCAGGTTCTTGTAGGTGCCGATGGAAACCCAGTCCAGCCCGCAACGGTGAGAGTTCTGGATCTCAAAGTCCTGGAAGCTGGAGGGAGAAATGGCAAAGGGGTAAAACAGGTTTCCCGACAGTAAAAATGATTAATGTACTGTACATTTGACATTTTAGTAAGTTACAGGTTGAATACGCATTTGGGGAAACAGCACCACTGTTCGCCCCCAGCGCCTTTATTGTTTTTCAGTACATATTCTTCTGTTTTATGGTACATGCATTGATGTTCGAGAGAAAAAAAACCGTGTTTGTTGTTTGCAGTAACTTCTTGTAATATCCCAAACAAGATTTTGGACACTCTTATCCAGAGTGAATTACAAGAAGTACATTCAACTGAAGTAGGTAAGAAAACTACACATCACATTAATTGCTAGTCGAAGTCTGTAAACTGGATGTCACCGATATGAGAGTCTTTCATAGGGTAGATACTGTAAAAAAGCAAACAGTGGAAAGAAGTTTCCCAACAATAAAGATGATCACTGGTAAGACAGTGAATTTCCTCCAGGGATAGAGTACATTGGATGAGACTCAGTGAAAACAGTTAAATCAATGACATAGCCAATAACTCAACTACTTTTACTTAAAAATACATCTTGAGTATAACCACGTATTACTTGTGTATAGCCACAACTTACTTAAACATTAGGAGAGGCCGGTAGCCTAGTGGTTAGAGCGTTGGGCCAGTAACTGAAAGGGTTGCTAGATCGAATCCCCGAGCTGACAAGGTAAAAATCTGTCGCTCTGCCCCTGAACAGGTTAACCCACTGTTCCTAGGCTGTCATTGTAAATAAGAATTTGTTCTTAAAACCTCTCAGGGATTGCTGGGGCGCTAGCGGGCTGCTCCCGACACTACCAGGTGAAATGTAAGGCGCCAAATTCAAAATCCAAAAGTTGAATTATTAAACATCCACCAATATACAAGTGTTCCATACTCATCAAAAGCTCTGTTTCTTGGCAATATCACAGCGCTGTCAGATTTCAAAAGGCTTTACGCTAAAGCAGCACATTTGATTGTTTGAGGGTAGCACCTCACATATTTTCCCATAGCCATGAATCCATTAGCCATCATGGCACACACATAACACATTTCACAGCGAAAACAAATCAATTACCTGTTGAAGAACTTCTGCTGAGGTCATCCTAAGTGTCCAACGAAGACAATCCATGGTTCTTTTGTTAGAAAAAGTAATGTATTTTATCCATAAATCCTCCATTTGGTTCGCGCGTTATAATCAGAAACGACAGCCTCCACTAGTCCATTGAAACATGACGCAAACTCGTTCATCTTATACCTATAAACTTGTCCAAGAACAATCAAACATAGTTTTAAATGTATCCTTAGGAACACTTTTACGATATTTACTATTATAAATCAACCGAATATAAACTGATCGATAAAGACGGTAAAAAAGACACTGCGCGCCTTTGCCGGGAACGCGCACTGGGTACTGTTTACATAAAAAGGTCACTTCCTGGTTTGCTCTTCTTCTCTGGTCTAATTCATCCAAAATGAAATTGTACACTGTCTCGAGACTGTTGACATCTAAAGGAAGCGATGGGTACTGCATTCATATGCCCTTATATGGTCATTTTCATGAGGGAGGGGTTCCCAATGAGGCACTCTGTCAAAACCACTTTTTCCAGGACAGAAATTCCTCGGGGTTTCGCCTGCCATATGCGTTCTGTTTTACTCACAGACAAATGGTTAACACTTTTGGAAAATTCAGTGTTTCCTATCCAATGGTACTAAATATGTGCATATCCTATTTTCTGGGCCTGAATGGGAGGCATTTTACTTTGGGCACGCCAGGCTCTCCAAAACCGACCCCTCAGCTGCCACTCCCTAACAAGTTAACTGACTTGCCTAGTTAAATGAAGGTTAAATAAAAATAATAAAATAAAGCATGAGAATAACAACATATTATTAATGTGCATAACCACCACTTGAGTATAAACACTTGCTACTAACCTATTCACAAATTTAGTGAATTTATCAAGTGTTGTTTGCATGCAAACTCTGTTGCCCATTTATGGTCATTGATAGATTGCATTTTTGGTTTGTTCTTGCCACTAAATCACATCCTGTATAAAAAACAACACTGAAACACAGGGGGTCTATTTCTGTGCTGGTAAACATGGACACAGCACTGGAAAAAATTAAAGGCAGGTTCCATTCAGCGCTCTGGTCCAGACAGAAAATACAATACTTGAGCTGATGCTACGTGAACAAACAGGACACTACAAGCACATTGAGAGCCCATCTGAATCGCGTGATCAAAATGAATAAAAAACACATAAATTCAATGGACAGACCGAGGACATATAAATCGTATAAAACAAGCAATGAGTGGGAGAGAGGGCATTGTCATGTGCCGTATACAGCACCTGAGGAAAGCTCTCTGCACACTGACATTTCATGAGAGAAGCACTCAGTCTAAACAGACTTTCATCAGAGCATTACACAGCAGCACCTAGGCCTACAGCCTACAGTACAGCAAATCCAAGCCCTAACTGTTTCAGCTGAGCTAGTACGCTGAGGAGAAGCTAGCAGACAGGGACGGATTAACTACTTAGGGAGCACTACCTGGTGAAATGTAAGGCGCCAAATTCAAAATCCAAAAGTTGAATTATTAAACATTCATCAATATACAAGTGTTGCATAGTCATCAAAAGCTCTGCTTCTTGGCAATATCACAGCGTTGTCAGATTTCAAAAAGGCTTTACGGCGAAAGCACAACATTTGATTGTTTGAGGATAGCACCTTCAATATCTTTCCATTAGCATGAATTCATAAACCATCGCGGTTCAAACAAAACACATTTCACAGCGAAAACAAATCCCTTACCTTTTGATGAACTTCTGCTGAGGGCTTCCCAAGTGTCCAACGAAGACATCCAATGGTTCTTTTGTTCGAAAAAGTCTATTATATCCATAAATCTCTGTTTGGTTGGCGCATTATGTTCATAAAATACAGCGTCCACTCGCCCATTGAACCGTGAAGAGAACGCGTTCAACCTATACACTTCTCCAAGAACAATCAAACATCATTGATAATGTATCCTTAGGAACACTTTTATGTATATTTACTCAAATATTTCAACCGGATTATAAACTGGACGATAGGAAAGGAAAAAACCACAGCGCGCGCGAGCCCTTGAACGCGCATCCTCTTCTGTTTACATCCGATGACCAGTTCAAAATTCTTCTTCTATTACCATCCAGAGCAACTAAACATCATCAAACACTGTCTAGAGACTGTTGACATCCAGTGGAAGCAATAGGTACTGCAATCTTACTCCCATATATGTCTGTTTTCAATAGAGAGGGGTTCAAAATGAGGCAATGTGTCAAAAACACTTTTTCCAGGACAGAAATTCCTCGGGTTTTCGCCTGTTATACTCACAGACAATATTTTAACACTCTTAGAAACTTCAGAGTGTTTCCTATCCAATAGTACTAATTATGTGCATATCCTATTTTCTGGGCCTGTGTGGGAGGCATTTTACTTTGGGCACGCCAGACTCTCCAAAACCGTCACCTCGGGAGCCGCTCCCTAAGAAGTTAACAAATCATAGGCCCCAGGGCTTTGGTTTTTCTTATTTTAATGGAAAACCAATAGAAAAAGGATTTTAAATGTTAAGAAAAAAATTCAATTTTTCACATCCGTACCAGCGATCTACACTTGTAGAAATGATGGCCGAATACCGACTGGGCACGTTCCCAGGGGCCTGGTTAATCACTCTCATTCAGATATCCTTAACATGTCATGGCAAAACGGGTAGAATTGCAGGTATTTAGCTTTAAAACTGCAAAAATTACTCTCCCCCGACCTCCTCCCCCATCTGATGATTTGGAGAGTGGCAGCAGGCTTTCTACACTCATTGAGTGGGATTCTGTGGTTGCACATTAAAAAAAATCTCTGCTCAAGGGCACCCTACTGGTTTGGGCCCCGGGGCTTTAGCCCCTGCAATAATCAGGCCCTTTTAGTGTGTGGGAAGTGTATGCAGCCAGCCAGGCTGATGAGGGTATAGACTGAGTGAGGGAGATACTGAGGGAGGAGAGGTAGAGGTATAGATTGTGGAGAGGAGATGGTGTTCAGCTGTACCTGATGGTGATGATTTCCCCCAGGGTTGGTCCTGATGTTCCAGCTGCAGTTGATCCTGGAGGGGTACTGGAAGGGCCAGCCAGGGCTGGTTATCACTCCACTGGAAGCTCTGACCTGCTCCGCCACATCTCCACAGGCTGGACAGAGACACACACACGGAAACAGACAGGCGCGCGCACACACAAATTAGCATTTAATGTTAGTGGTTTTTAATAATTTCGGCTGGTAATTTTGAAAGTAGTGCTCACAAGCCAAACGGGTCCCTGATTGAGTACCACCTTACATATGTGTATCAAGTCATTGTTCGAGCCCTGCAAAATGTGCACAACGAGTAAAAAAATTTAAAATTAACTCTGGTGTGCATGTGCTCGGGCCCACCCTGCAACCTCATGGGACAATACTGGGCTGATCCGATCCTGCCTACTGCTTTTACCTTTGGCAAGACAAAAAAGGACACTATGGAATCAAGAATGTAGGCCACAATTTTCTTATCAATAGTGCGTGACGCAGGCACGCACTATTATTATTTCTGGTCCAGCCTAAGGGTATGTGACAAATGTACAACTATTCTTTTCGTTTAAACACACCATTTATTAGAATTTTTTTATCGGTTTTCCGTTAAAACACTAAGAAAAATGTATAAAATACATTGACACATCGCAACGAAAAAACGGGAGGTTTAAAAAAAAAATACAGAAGTCGTTTTCAGGCTTCCGTAACGCATCTTAATGTGCATTGGAAGAGTGCACAGCAAGCCAAGACAGTAGGCCTATCCCACTCATGGCTAAAAACACAGTAGTAACTCACCACTGACACACAATGCTATATGTTAATGTATTCCATTTCTAGTGTTCCGGTAGTATAGGAAATTAACAATGTTCTGTTCATGCAAAAACTTTATTCTGAAAGTCTGCTGTGGGCAACAAATGTACAGTTTGGTTCTTCGCAGACAAAAATATGGGCTGAGTTGTAGTTCCTGCGAACATTACAAGTTGAGAGATCAGATTATTTTTGATGAAACCAACTTACCATTAGAAATCCCGGATACGTAAACATTGTCATTGTGCTGGGAGCAAACTGCATTTCCTAGAAAAGATAAGACAAAAAAATCATTTTCTTTCCTTTCTTTTTTTCTGATGAATGACCGTGGGATCAGAAGATAGAGCTTTGGACTCATCTTTTGTGTAAACATGATTTGGAACTGGGGCTTATTCATAACAACTCTGGCCCCTCGGAGGCAAGTCCACTGGTTCTAGGGCAAATGTAAATGTTGACCTACTGAATCAATAAAACCCAAGACTGACTTCAGACATGGGCTACAAACAATGGGTCAATCAACAGGCGACTGAAATTACATCTGTAGTCTTACAGCAGGAGCATTTGAGAAGCTTTGATACAGTGTGTAGGCTAATGTGTAAGGGAACAAGGGGAAGTTACAGAGGACGATTACACCTGCCCAAAACGTCACACATAAACTTCGGTCAACAACTGAGTAAAAAAAGGGTAGAAAATGGAAAACTAGGCTAAACATTCTTGCAGGTTATGAGGATCATACAAAATTATGAAGAAAAAAAAAAATATGACAAAGAACTAGTTGAAAAGATGTGACTATAGACATACGTAAAGTTGAAGATGGAAGTTTACATACACTTAGGTTGGAGTAATTAAAAAGTTTTTAAACCACTCCACAAATTTCTTGTTAACAAACTATAGTTTTCGCAAGTCGGTTAAGACATCTACTTTGTGCATGACACAAGTAATTTTTCCAACAATTGTTTACAGACAGATTATTTCACTTATAATTCACTGTATCACAATTCCAGTGGGTCAGAAGTTTACATACACTAAGTTGACTGTGCCTTTAAACAGCTTGGAAAATTCCAGAAAATGATGCCATGGCTTTAGAAGCTTCTGATAGGCTAATTGACATCATTTGAGTCAATTGGAGGTATACCTGTGGATGTATTTCAAGGCCTACCTTCAAACTCAGTGCCTCTGCTTGACATCATAGGAAAATCAAAAGAAATCAGCCAAGACCTCAGAAAAAAACATTGTAGACCTCCACAAGTCTGGTTCATCCTTGGGAGCAATTTCCAAACAATAGTACGCAGGTATAAACACCATGGGACCACGCAGCCGTCATACCGCTCAGGAAGAACAAGCGTTCTGTCTCCTAGAGATGAACGTACTTTGGTGCGAAAAGTGCAAATCAATCCCAGAACAACAGCAAAGGACCTTGTGAAGATACTGGAGGAAACAGGTACAAAAGTATCTATGTCCACAGTAAAACGAGTCCTATATCGACATAACCTGAAAGGCCGCTCAGCAAGGAAGAAGCCACTGCTCCAAAACTGCCATAAAAAAGCCAGACTACAGTTTGCAACTGCACATGGGGACAAAGATCGTACTTTTTGGAGAAATGTCTTTGGCCATAATGACCATCGTTATGTTTAGAGGAAAAAGGGGGAGGCTTGCAAGCCAAAGAACACCATCCCAACCGTGAAGCACGGGGGTGGCAGCATCATGTTGTGGGGGTTCTTTGCTGCAGGAGGGACTGGTGCACTTCACAAAATAGATGGCATCATGAGGAGGAACATTATGTGGATATATTGAAGCAACATCTCAAGACATCAGTCAGGAAGTTAAAGCTTGGTCGCAAATGGGTCTTCTAAATGGACAATGACCCCAAGCATACTTCCAAAGTTGTGACAAAATGGCTTAAGGACAACAAAGTCAAGGTATTGGAGTGGCCATCACAAAGCCCTGACCTCAATCCTATAGAAAGTTTGTGGGCAGAACTTAAAAAGTGTGTGCGAGCAAGGAGGCCTACAAACCTGACTCAGTTACACCAGCTCTGTCAGGAGGAATGGGCCAAAATTCACCCAACTTATTGTGGGAAGCTTGTGGAAGGCTACCTGACCCAAGTTAAAGGCAATGCTACCAAATACTAATTGAGTGTATGCAAACTTCTGACCCACTGGGATTGTGATGAAAGAAATAAAAGTTGAAATAAATAATTCTCTCTACTATTATTCTGACATTTCACATTCTTAAAATAAAGTGGTGATCCTAACTGACCTAAGTCAGGGAATTTGTACTAGGATTAAATGTCAGGAATTGTGAAAAACTGAGTTTAAATGTATTTTTCTAAGGTGTATGTAAACTTCAGACTTCAACTGTATGACTGAACAGGGGAGGCTAATGGAAGACTTGAAGTCCTTGGCGGCTACTTCTCATCTATATCCTCCTAATAGTTTAAATGATTTCTTTTCAGCTATGGCTGCCTGGCCCTAGGCTTATGCCTTGGTATTAGACAAGCTGTGAGCTGAAGCTATTTAGGCAATGTTGGGTGTGTGTTGCTGTGGGTGCAGCTTGAGAACAGTTATGAGAGCATTAATAATCTTAAGATAAACCCTCCAACGTGACCCAACAAAAGTAACAATGTTGTGAAATGACTAGTTTGACTACAGAACCTCTGCTCCTTCCCTGTTTAGCCTAGGAACTGACTAAATGCAAATAAGACAAGGCTTTTGAAGGACTGAACCCCTTGACTATAAAAACGACTTATAAGTATAAGGATGCTATTTTGAAAACTTCACGGCTCATGCCTCATCAATCAACTCTTTGAACTAAGGCCAACGGCTAGGTCTACAGTGGTTGCAGAAAGTATTCAGACCCCTTGACTTTCACATTCTGTTACGTTACAGCCTTACTCTAAAATGGATTAAGTTGTTTATTTCCCTCATCAATCTACACACAAAACCCCATAATGACAATGCAAAACAGGTATTTTTTTATTGGCCAGTCTGAGATATGTATTTTTCTTTGCAACTCTGCCTAGAACACCAGGATCTTGGAGTCGCCTCTTCACTGTTGACGTTGAGACTGGTGTTTTGTGGGTACTATTTAATGAAGCTGCCAGTTGAGGACTTGTGAAGCGTCTGTTTCTCAAACTAGACACTAATGTACTTGTCCTCTTGCTCTGTTGTGCACCGTGGTCTCCCATTCCTCTTTCAATTCTGGTTAGAGACAGTTTGCGCTGTTCTGTGAAGGGAGTAGTTCACAGCGTTGTATGGGATCTTCCATTTCTTGACAATTTCTCACATGGAATAGCCTTCATTTCTCAGAACAAGAATACTAACGAGTTTCAGAATAAAGTTATTTGTTTCTGGACATTTTGAGCCTGCAATTGAACCAACAAATGCTGATGCTCCAGATACTCAACTAGTCTAAAGAAGGCCAGTTTTATTGCTTCTTTAATCAGAACAACAATTTTCAGCTGTGCTAACATAATTGCAAAAGGGTTTTCTAATGATCAATTAGCCTTTTAAAATTATAAACTTGGCTTAGGTAACACAACGTGCCATTGGAACACAGGAGTGATGGTTGCTGACAATGGGCCTCTGTACGCCTATGTAGATATTCCATGAAAAATCTGCCGTTTCCAGCTACAATAGTCATTTACAACATTAACAGAAATCTGCTTCTTGACTACTGGCCAAAATTCCAACAACATTAACTGTATTTCTGATCAATTTGATGCTTTTCTTTCAAAAACAAGGACATTTCTAAGTGACCCCAAACTTTTGAACGGTAGTGTGTGTGTGTGTGTGTCTATATATAAATAAATAAACTAGAAAACATTTCTAAAAACATGTTTTTGCTTTGTCATTATGGAGTATTGTTTGTAAAATAATTTATTCAATTTTAGAATAAGGTTGTAATGTAACAAAATGTGGAAAAGTCAAGGTGTCTGAACACTTTCTGAAGGCACTGTACGTTAACGTGGGCTATTTTGAGCACTTTTCTGGGATGCTTGCTTGTTTTCATTGCTTTACTGGGAAACTTAGTAGAAGTAGACATGCTCATGTTATTTTTGTTAGTGCAGGGTGAGCTGCACACAATGGACTTCCTACTAGGGCACACCCTCTCAGTGCTAACAGCATAACTCTGGTTCTTGGCTTAATAGGTACATTTACAATATTTTGACTGAGGTTGGTGGCAATGGTTATTCATGTCATACTACACACACTAATGCCCTTTGTCTCTGAATAGGCTAATGCTACATTCTGAAAAGCACAACATTAGTACTGCTCACATGGCTCTCTCTCAATTCAGGATTCTTTGTTAATGCGACCCCTGGTACAGTAGAACACATTACAGTAAAGTATAGTTCAGTAGAGTAAAGAAAATTAGAGTTCAGTAGAGTATATTATACTGTGCTTTACTGTACTGAACTATACTCTACTGTGGTTTGTGACTACTATTAATTCTCATTGTCGCCAATTCAATTGCAGTCACTCTTACCGATTCAGTAACAGTCATGCGTTTTAATCACAATAATTCATAAACAAAATTGTTATCCGTAAAAACACTAATCGGTAGGTCTACATATACTTGTTACTTCTGCGTGTGGGGTGGGGGGTCGATGCAGTTACATATCGTAATATTATTTTGGACAATATTATATCAATACCGTGACGCCACGGTATTACTTGCCGTAGCAGAGCTAGTTAGGCTGTTTACATGTTATCTAGAGGGTTCATGACTAACTATTACTTTTTTGTCTACGTTTACTGACACCGGTCATATTCAGCAGGTGTTGCGCGTTTGTAAATTCACCAGTTGTTCTGCGCTCTGGCACACTCAAGAGTGCTCTGAAATCGAAGTAGACAGCCAGAGTGAATATGCGAAAAAAATGGAGCTGTGCTTAAAGGCTTCGGAAGAAAACAATGGTAAACGGCTAGCTACCGTTTTAAAATCGGGAGCTAAATGGTAAAGCAAGTGTCAATCCAAGATACACGCACACTTTGTTTTCTAGGTGTTAAAGTCACCAACTACATTGGAATTTTGGCCAGTAGTCAAGAAGCAGATTCCCGACCTGACAACAGTTGTGTTGCACGTTGGTTCGAATGACATTATGGGAGTGAAGTCTGAGAGACTCAGAAACAACTTCTTGTTGCTCTTGGAAACAGCTCAAAGCCTTGCAGGAAAATTCTCAGGACCAATCCCATCTAGTCGCCGATGTGGGACTGAGAGTTTTAGTCGTATGTGGTCTTTTCATCTATGGCTAATGCGTCATTTGTTGACAATTTTGATTGTTTTTGGAAAAAGCAGACGTAATTCGTCAATGATGGAATTCATCTGGGTGAAAATGACGTCCGCCTGCTATCATCCAACATTGAAAAGGTACTTAAACAATCAAAACGATATAGGGCTAGTCGCAGTATTGCATCATACTATCGTTTAAACACTTTTTTATAAATGTAGGGGTAATTTACTTAGTAATGTTGTCCCCGTTCTCTTGGTTAACACTGGCGATTATACTTGTGTGAACACCTCAAGTACCCCGGTTGATATCAACAATACACGTTTTTAAAAACTGTAAGGGACTTGGGTTTTTACATTTGAATATACGTAGTATATTGTCAAACTTTGATTTTGTTAAGATTTTAGTTTCTCAGGCTAGTCCTGATTTCTTTGTTTTATCTGAAACTTTGTAATCAAGGAATTCTAATGATGCAGATATTGTACTGGATGGGTACAATGTCTTTAGAGCTGACAGGATGAGTAGAGGGGGAGGAGTGGCTATCTATGCAAAGAATTACCTCTCCATTGCACTAATTAAATCTGTCTCCATTCCAAATCAATTTAAAGTGTTAGCTCTAAGTCTAACATTAGGTAACAACTGTAAAGTTACAATTGTTGGAATATATCGCCCACCCACCTTCTGGAGCCGAGTTGGCGTTAGAAAAATGTACTAGTGTTTTAATTTCCATTGTTGATAAACACGCTCCATACACTAAGGTTAGAGTAAAGAATAGATCAAACCTATGGTTTAATTCTGACATTTCTGATGCTATTCATAAAAGAGATGAAGCATGGGCTAAGGCTAGAGAAACTTCTAGCTTTGACTGGCTGACTTTTAGGCACCTGAGAAACCTGTGCAGACTTGTTTGAAAAACAAAATTACTATGGTGACAAGTTTAAATTACTGTTATGGGAATCCAGCCAAAGTCTGGAAAGTAGTTAAAACATTAAAGAACAATATGCACTCCACACTCCCAAATCAGATAGGGCTGGATACTGGACTCATTACTGATAAGAACACCATTGCTAATGCCTTTAATCACTTAATTGCAGCAGGCAATCTTTTTGAGAAAATGTCTACCACAAATGAAGGAATAAAATATAAATATGAAGGGATTATCCATGAGTATGCTGATGGTCAGGGTTTCTCACTAAGCCTCTTCACAAAGGAGAAAGTTATTGATTCATTGCTAGCCATAGACACTAAGAAAGCTACAGGGGCTGACAAACTTGACCCAGGGTTGCTGGCTAGAGCTGCACCACTCATCTCTGGTGCTCTTACTGATATGTTTAACCTCACGTTGACCTTTGGGGTCATACCTAAGATTTGGAAAACTGCCTATGTGCTGCCTCTGCACAAAGGTGGGGATACTGGTGACTTTTATAATTATCGACCAATCTCTAAGCTGTCTTGTAAAAATGTTAGAGTCAGTGGTAAATGTACAGCTGCGCTCTTTCTTGTCCGTCAACTGCATACTGAACACATTTCAGTCAGTTTTAGACCGGGGCACAGTACTATCACAGCCACAAGACTGGTTGTAAATGATGTAAATGATATTGTAAGAGCCTTGGATAAGAAGTTGAACTGTGTTGCTTTGTTTGTTGACCTGTCGAAGGCTTTCGATACAGTTGATCATTCTCTTCTGCTGAAGAGACTGACGTCATTGGGGTTAGCCTCAGATACATGTTTGTGGTTTCAGAATTATCTCAGTGATAGATCTCAGGCTATTACTGCAGATTGGGTAAAACCAGATTTTGTCACTGGCCACAAAGGAGTCTCACTAGGTTCAATTTTAGGTCCTTTATTATTTACTATATACATAAATTATATCTGTAACTCAGTGAAAAAAATGCAACTTCCATTTCTATGCTGATGATACAGTACTATATGCCACAGCCCCATCAATCACTCAAGCATTTACATTCCTGCAGTTTGACTTTCAATTGCTTCAAGATACACTTGTAGATCTTAGGCTGGTGCTTAATTCAAGTAAAACTAAGTATAAATGGTATTTTAACAATCCAAAGTATACAATTGGAAAATCTGAACATTGCTAACCATGATGGCTCTCTTTTTGAACGTGTTGCCACCTATAAATACCTTGGAATTTGGTTAGATGATAACTCATAACTGAGCTGGTAATAAATCTTGTCTGGCATCGCATCACAGCACAGAAAGGAAATTGTACAGGCCACTTATGTCAGTGCTTGATTATGGTGATATTTTATATATGCATGGATCAGCATCAGTACTGAATAAATTGGATGCAGTGTATCATGCAGCGTTGCGCTGTTACTGGTGCAAACTTTTGCACACATCATTGCCTTTTGTACACTTCGGTTGGCTGGGACTCCCTGACACTGGGGGCCAGACACTGGTTGATATTTGTTTATAAAGCTGTCTTACAGAAACTTCCTAATTATCTTAATTCAAAAATCCAGTGGTCAAACAGTATTTACAGGACATGCTAGTGCTAGATACCCCGGATTCACTCTGATTTAGGCAAAACAGCACTTGAATATCATCCTCCACACTCATGGAATGAATTGCAGAGAGAACTCCAGTTAGATGTTTTGGTGCCTGTAAGACAATGCACATTACATTAACCTTTTGTGATTGCTTTTTGTAATGTGTGTTTTTCTTATAGAAGTTGTAAAACTGTAAAATAGACTGTCTCCCTGTTTAAATAAAGGTTACAGTTTTTTAAAGTATCAAGTCGTAAAAATAAATAAAAAAAAGGTTGGCAAGTAGCGTTAGCTAGCACTAGTTGTCTGTACCTGCGCCAAAACTCTAGTAGTTTTCATCCTATAGCTTGTTCTCCATCTTCTTTGTAAATAGTGAGCCAACATGTTTTCAGCACTTTTATTTCCATGACTTGATGCAAAACTCATTTTCTCATGCTCTCTCGTCTCTCTGCAGCAGACAGAGTGAGCAATATGTTAGGAACATTAAATCGCAATACAAAAACAGACTCAGCTTTCACTCGACACCAAATGTTATATGCTCCTATAAACTTCATGTTGTTGCTCATAGGTACTTTTAGATGGAATTGACCATATCCTGTTGCGTGCTTGAGTGTGTTCGAGTTGCGGTGGTATAGACTGTATGTGGGTTGAAATAAATATTTAGCCGTTATCAAATACTTACCAGTGAATATGAGGAGGACCATGTGTAGAGATATCCATGATGAGATCCCATTTGAGACCAAAGTGTAGTAGTAGGCCATTGTCGCTAATGAACTAGCCTTATATATTTGTTGCTACTTTGTTACTCGCTTCAGATTGTTACACTGTTCCCAAAAATGTAACAAAACAATCTCTCTTTGGTGTCCCAAAAACACATAAGCAGTGTCAAAAACAAAAATCAACAACATAGATTAATATGGATTTAAAGATATTCTAGCTAACTTTAGCCAATTAATTTCTGGCCAGACAACTGACAGTGATTGACAATCTATTATACAGCCAACACAGACCAAGGTATCGTGCTTGCTAGATGACAATGAAGAAGCAATAGCTGTCTTGACAAAATACTGCAAACAAACGGTTAAACAAAACAGTGCGTTGAAACTGTCTGGCTAGTTACCTAGCATAACACCAAATGAGCAAAAAATCTTTACATGTGTATATATTAGTCTGAGTGGAGCTCCATCTCCTAGTATGAGATGAACCTTCGTGTTAAGCATTGTGCCAGAACAAAGGAAACGAGAAAAGGCATTGCTAGCAATAGTCAACTCCCCGGGTTAGTTAACCAGATAGAACTCCCCTTTGTGTTAGCTAGATAACGTTAGTGATCAACGCAAACGTTAGGCATCGTTAACAAAGTTAGCTAGCTAGCTGCGTTAGCACAATTACCTTTCATTACCAACATTGACGTCGAAAATAAATATGTCACCAAATATAAACTACATGAATACAATACAACCGAAAGAAAACTGAACTAAAAAAAAAACTAACGAGCGTTGCAAGCGTCGAAACAACCTCTGGTCTCGCTAATGCTAGCTACAAGCTAGCCTGCTACCGTTAGCTAGCTTCCAAAGCAATGGCAGAACGGAACGTAAATATTCCTGTGGTATCCTTGAAATGTCACTTCACTGTCTTCTTCTAATGAAAGTGACTAAAATGTTTCATCATCATTGAAAATGTTCTAAAGCATAAGTCCGTAATACATACTCCGGGCCTAAACTTTATGTACACCCCGTGTAGCCACAACTAGATTTACATCGGCTGAATGTTGTTACGGACAGAGTATCGTAAACACTCCTTCTTTGATGAGGTTTAACGGCGGTTGGCATCCAATACATGTTGCATTACCGCCACCTACTAGACTAGAGTACCACTCCCATTTACTTTGCTTGAAAAACGAAATAAACAAATACCCTGCCATCTAACACTACACTCACAAAAAAAGTATAATAATCATCAAAATTAAATCAAATGTATTTATAAAGCCCTTCTTACATCAGCTGATGTCACAGAGTGCTGTACAGAAACCCAGTCTAAAACCCCAAACAGCAAGGTGTTTTTAATAATAATAATAACACCACCCTACTCCACTATTTAAATCAGGCCAACAACCTGAAAGGATGGGACACCACCACTTAACACACCCTGTAACTCTTCTGATGTCAAGTCTCGCACACCGAAATTTCTCTCTGCAGCTGCCACCACAACCTCGTCGCCAAACCCACTGTCTCCAGGTACAAGTCCCTGCTAGGTAAAGCCCCGCTTTATCTCAGCTCGCTGGTCACCATAGCAGCACCACCCGTAGCACGCGCTCCAGCAGGTATATCTCACTGGTCACCCCCAAAGCTAATTCCTCCTTTGGCCGCCTTTCCTTTCCGTTCTCTGCTGCCAATGACTGGAACGAACTACAAAAATCACTGAGACTGGAGACACTTATCTCCCTCACTAGCTTTAAGCACCAGCTGTCAGAGCAGCTCACAGATCACTGCACCTGTACATAGCCCATCTGTAAATAGCCCAACCAACTACCTCATCCCCTACCGTATTTATTTACTTATCTATCTTGCTCCTTTGCACCCCAGTATTTCTACTTTAACATTCATCTACTGCACATCTACCATTCCAGTGTTTAATTGCTATATTGTAATTACTTTGTCACCATGGCTTATTTATTGCCTTACCTACTTATCTTACCTCATTTGCACACATTGTATATAGATTTGTTTTTCTACTGTATTATTGACTGTATGTTTCTTTACTCCATGTGTAACTCTGTGTTGTTGTATGTGTCGAACGTCTTTGCTTTATCTTGGCCAGGTTGCAGTTGTAAATGAGAACTTGTTCTCAACTTGCCTACCTGGTTAAATAAAGGTGAAATAAAATCAATAAAAAACCTCAATATTCTGCGACTTACGTTCCATCCATGCAGTACAGTTGATGACCATTGCTATAAATGCAAAAAATCCAATCTTACTGAAATGTATGTCACTTGGGTGAAAGGTAGCCTAGTGGTTAGAGTGTTGGGCCAGTAACCGAAAGGTTGCTGGATCGAATCCCCAAGCTGACGAGGTAAAAATCGGTTGTTCTGAGCAAGGCACTGTTCCCTGGGCTCTGAAGATGTGGATGTTGATTATGGCAGCCCACCCGCATATCTCTCATTTAGAGTGGTTGGGTTAAAATGTGGAAGACTCCCTTGTTGGCCTATCCCTCTGTACTGGTACAGATCAACTACTCACACCACTCCTTTCAGGATCTTTCTTCACTGCCTCAGCATATGACAACTTCTGCACTACTCTAACCCTGGAAACCTCAACCTGCCTCTCTTGCATGGGACATTTCTGATCCCCAGACCCATGGGTACACATACCACTACTTTCCCCAATGCTACACATACCTTTGTCTCACACCTAGGATCCTCACTGCTGCCACATGCCCATAAGCTTGACACCTATAACAGGGTGATTCTGCAACTATGGGAACTTCTATGTCCTCAGGGTCAATTTTGGTGGATTTGATAAAAAAAATATGTTTTTATACTGTATATCACACTACAATAATCTGTAGGTCACACTACAATCACTCCATATTTTTTTCAACACCTCTCTATCAAGTATTTCAGCTACTTTTCATATGCATTTTATACCTCAATGTCACTGTTTTGCCCTTGTCCCTGACCCAGACTTTTGAGCGTCTACTATGTTTTTCTATGAGAAAACATTAATAATTACACATTATGTAATGTTATCTTCTAGAGAAAGAGTCAATTAAATAAAATCTATATCAATATTTATTGTGAGTATGCCCTTTATATTGTTATTTACAGAAAATATACGTGCCCTTTGGTGGTGTCATTTCCACCACAGAGGGCAAATTCCTCATTAATAAAAGTTTTGTCAGGAGAATGTTAACTTAGTTACCATGGAAACTTATTGTGACACACGGAACCCAAACCGGCTGCACACGTGCGCCATAAATATAGTTTGTCCCCCCACACCAAACCAGATCACAACACGTAGGTTAAAATATCAAAACAAACTCTGAACCAATTACATTTATTTGGGGACAGGTTGAAACATTAAACATTTATGGCAATTTAGCTAGCTAGCTTGCACTTGCTAGCTAATTCTTCCTATTTTGCTAGCTTGCTGTTGCTAGCTAATTTGTCCTGGGATATAAACATTGAGTTGTTATTTTACCTGAAATGCACAAGGTCCTCTACTCTGACAATTAATCCACACATAAAACGTTCAACTGAATCATTTCTAGTCATCTCTCCTCCTTCTGGGCTTTTTCTTCTCTTGACTTAATATTGCAATTGGCAACTTTCATAAATTAGGTGTATTACCACCACAGACCTCCTTCATCTTTCAGTCACACACGTTGGTATAACCAATAAGGAGATGGCACGTGGGTACCTGCTTCTATAAACCAATGAGGAGATGGGAGAGGCAGGACTTGCAGCATGATCTGCATCACAAATAGAACTGACTTCTATTTTAGCACTGCAATAATTGAATAATATAGATTTCTAAATGTATTATGTAACGCTCGCGCTCGTGCACACGACGCGAGTGTTGTAGTCAGCCCAGAAGTTGAAGAAAATCTAGGTAAATATTGCTTATGTAGAGAATATTTTTAATGTCAGTCATTTCCAAACAGGCTACAATTTCTTTAATTTGTGGTGGAATTTAGATGTTTTAAATATTGTAATGAAACAGGCAGGGAGCAGGCCTCGAAACCTCAATCTTCTAGCCCGAAGTCCAGCACACTATCGACTGTGCCCCAAAAGCATGCTCGTGCATCAGAGTCGATATCCGCGCTTATAAACCCAGGGTCGTTACACTACTCCCTCCTTTCAAAGAGCGCGCCCTCGCGCTAGCTTGCGACTCTACGTCTTACAGGAACGCGCTCACTGGCCAAGCACACGCACTGTCGTGGATGCAAGGTCCGATCACTTCTGACACCAATGTAATGAAACAGGCAGGGAGCAGGTCTCGAACCCTCAAACTTCTAGCCCGAGCAAAAGCCTGCTCAAGCAGCAGAGTCGATATCCTCGCTTATAAACCCAGGGTCGTTACAATATATTTGATGTTTTTAGTGTAAACTATATGCTAACTGTAATACTAGCCAAAGCATGCTAAGCAGTCGGTCATTTTTCTCCAAAAACAGGAGAAACGCCATTTCCATCACAGACTTAACTGTGGTGGAAATGACTGAACGTGGTAGAAATGACAACAATCCATTATGTTATTACTTTTAAGTTAGGCTTATTTAATCATGTTTTAAATTTATTTAATCTGGAAAATGCTCTAAGGTGTGCACAATTGGAAAACTTAAGTAGTATTTTTCTTTGTTTTCAGAAGATGCCACATAAAACAGCACAGAGGTCACAGACATAGAAACAAAATAAAAAATTATCCTATACGATACCAGGAACATCTGCAAAAAGACAGGGAGAGATACTGGAAGACAAAAGAGAAGGGAGAAGTGATATCTATCTCTGAGCTTAGAAAGCAAGAACAAAGAAGCAAGAGATGGCAATGGAAATGCAACCAACGGAATAGAAGACAGACTTTAAAGAGAACAGTTGCAATGGAGACCTACCTATCAGGCAACACAACACCTTCTAGCCAGAACATGAGGCCATCATACCTGTCCCTAACTTACCTGCCCTGATGCACACCCCGATACCCCTTCCGCATCATCTGCAACAGGATTTAGAAGTCAAATACTTGCTGGAAGGAAAAAGGTTGGAAGAGGTCGCTCAAAAACATAGAGATCTTTGCATGACAAATGTCCAACTTGATCAAGCTTAACGGAAAACAGAAATACAAAAAAGGAATTATCAACTGATGAAGAAAATAGAGAGACAAGATTCCCCAAAGACAAAGACAAAACAGAAAATGAAGGGAACTCCGAAGAACTTGAGAGGGATTTTATTGTTTCAAAATGCCATCATTGCAGAGTTAAAGCAAAAGTATAAAAAAATGTATAGTGCCAAGGATCAACAAGTGGCTTCAAAAATGCTCAGAGGCAACATCCTGAGGAAGTATGGCCTGGTCAAACCTGCAAACAGAGAATTTGGATTTTCAGCAAAAGCGTTGAGGGCAAATGAAAACAGGCCGGCACGTCTTCAATACTCCAGGAAAAAGCAGTGTAACATAATTAGCACAGGCACAGAAGAGAAAATCACTCGATTCTATGAACGTGATGTCAACAGTAGAGCAACAACAGGGAAAACAGACACACTAACGAGGAACAAGAAAATTGCAGAAGCGCTTCTTGAATGGCACAATTCAGAACCTTGATCAGGATTTTAAGAGGGAATATTAAGATATTAAAATGTCCTACTATGAATTCTGCAAAATACGTATTTTTGGGTTGTCAAGCCAACAGTCCAGGATAGGGACACATGCCTCTGCAAAACCCTCCAGTTAATGGCGGACAAACTACAGCATCTCAAAGTGTTCAGCTGCAGCAACAATGAGAACCTTATTGAGTCTTTGTTCTGTGAGAACCTGAAGAAAGAGTGCATGTACACAGAGTGCTCCCTTTGCCAAGCCAAAGAGCTTAAACATCGGACTTTGAGTGGAAAAACAAAGCTGAAGAGAGAGAGAAGTAAAAACAAAACAAAGAGGGAAACATGAAGAAGTTCACTGTACATTTGACAGTATAAGAAAAGGTGTGTGGCACACTGCATATTCTACTGGTGACTTCTCCAAAGGATTGAAGGAAACACGTAGGGAAACACGTACAACAGTTGGGGAAACACGTACAACATTTGACACCAATACTCCAAACTGAGAGAAATAAAAGGGAATCTGCATAAAGAGATTCTAAAACCAAAGTAGCGCCACTGAGAGAACTACCTGTGTAAATACACCAGTGAAATCCAGGCAGTTCACTTTGGTGATTCTCACATGCAGGTGGCCCTCCACACCTGTGTTGGACACTTTGCTCACTGAGCTCTTCTATGCGGATGACCCCTCTGCAATCTGGGCTCATCTCTCAAAAACACTGGCCTATTTCCTTGAGCTCTGCCCACTTTTGGAATCTAACTTTGTCTTAAATTAATTAAATGTTTAACAATGGTTGTTGTTCAAAATTGCAATAAAATATTGTTTTCATTTTTTTTTTTTTTACATAGATGTAATTTCCACTACATCTTGTCATTTCCACCACACCCATATTTTTTTGCTAAATTAGTATATTATGTATAATCTACATTGATTGATTTGTTTTAGATAGGGAAATAATATGGTTGTTATCATAGTCTCACAAAAAGGTTGGGTGGAAATATCTTATTTTTTTATGATAAATAAATCTTTTCAGCTGTCACAAAGGCAAGTTTATACATTCAGGTATTGTGTTGAATTATACATTTTAGGAAAACCTAAAAAAGCCCTTAAAATAATATTCAATGCAAGTTAATGTACAAATATATAAGAAACGTGTTATAAAATAATTGTATGATATTTCATTTTCAACTAAAATGGATGTTTAATGATGTGATGGAAATAACATTTGTCTATGGCTGTCTGAGAAAATTGACAAAATATATAAATTCCTGAATAGTACTATCGCAGCCATTATCAGATATTATTTCTAGACAAATCAAAAACGATTATAATACTGGTAAAATTGTGTTTCAATACATTTTAATTTCTGAAAGCTTGCCGGGCCAAAGTGCCCGAAGTTGCAGAATCACCCAACAACATAATGTATTTGGCACAAAAGCTGGTACAGGATAACTTATATATCCTAACATCACTTTGTCGGTGTAACGTCCAGGCCTGAGTGTTCAGGCTGGAGTGTTTAGTGTTGTTTTGGTGTAGGGTTTCTTTTGTTCTATGGTGTGTATTTCTATGTTGGGGTAATGGTTCCCAATTAGAGGCAGCTGAGTCTCGTTACCTCTAATTGGGAACCATATATACAGTGGGGCAAAAAAGTATTTAGTCAGCCACCAATTGTGCAAGTTCTCCAACTTAAAAAGATGAGAGAGGCCTGTAATTTTCATCATAGGTACACTTCAACTATGACAGACAAAATGAGAAAGAGAAATCCAGAAAATCACATTGTAGGATTTTTAATTTATTTATTTGCAAATTATGGTGGAAAATAAGTATTTGGTCAATAACAAAAGTCTATCTCAATACTTTGTTATATACCCTTTGTTGGCAATGAAAGAAGTCAAATGTTTTCTGTAAGTCTTCACAAGGTTTTCACACACTGTTGCTGGTATTTTGGCTCATTCCTCCATGCAGATCTCCTCTAGAGCAGTGATGTTTTAGGACTGTCGCTGGGCAACACGGACTTTCAAAGATTTTCTATGGGGTTGAGATCTGGAGACTGGCTAGGCTACTCCAGGACCTTGAAATGCTTCTTACGAAGCCACTCCTTCGTTGCCCGGGGCGGTGTGTTTGGGATCATTGTCATGCTGAAAGACCCAGCCACGTTTCATCTTCAATGCCCTTGCTGATGGAAGGAGGTTTTCACTCAAAATCTCACGATACATGGCCCCATTCATTCTTTCCTTTACACGGATCAGTCGTCCTGGTCCCTTTGCAGAAAAACAGCCCCAAAGCATGATGTTTCCACCCCCATGCTTCACAGTAGGTATGGTGTTCTTTGGATGCAACTCAGCATTCTTTGTCCTCCAAACACGACGAGTTGAGTTTTTACCAAAAAGTTATATTTTGGTTTCATCTGACCATATGACATTCTCCCAATCCTCATCTGGATCATCCAAATGCTCTCTAGCAAACTTCAGACGGGCCTGAACATGTACTGGCTTAAGCAGGGGACACGTCTGGCACTGCAGGATTTGAGTCCCTGGCGCGTAGTGTGTTACTGATGGTAGGCTTTGTTACTTTGGTCCCAGCTCTCTGCAGGTCATTCACTAGGTCCCCGTGTGGTTCTGGGATTTTTGCTCACCGTTCTTGTGATCATTTTGACCCCACGGGTGAGATCTTGCGTGGAGCCCCAGATCGAGGAAGATTATCAGTGGTCTTGTATGTCTTCCATTTCCTAATAATTGCTCCCACAGTTGATTTCTTCAAACCAAGCTGCTTACCTATTGCAGATTCAGTCTTCCCAACCTGGTGCAGGTCTACAATTTTGTTTCTGGTGTCCTTTGACAGCTCTTTGGTCTTGGCCATAGTGGAGTTTGGAGTGTGACTGTTTGAGGTTGTGGACAGGTGTCTTTTATACTGATAACAAGTTCAAACAGGTGCCATTAATACAGGTAACAGAGGAGGACAGAGGAGCCTCTTAAAGAAGAAGTTACAGGTCTGTGCGAGCCAGAAATCTTGCTTGTTTGTATGTGACCAAATACTTATTTTCCACCATAATTTGCAAATAAATTCATAAAAATCCTACAATGTGATTTTCTGGATTTTTTTTTTCTCATTTTGTCTGTCATAGTTGAAGTGTACCTATGATGAAAATTACAGGCCTCTCTCATCTTTTTAAGTGAGAGAACTTGCACAATTGGTGGCTGACTAAATACTTTTTTGCCCCACTGTATGTTTGGGGTTTTGCACTTAGGTTGGTGGGTTATTGATGAATGTTATGATTGTTTATCGTTATGATTATCGTGTTTAGGTTCATGCCATCGTGTTTAGGTGCATGCCATCTTGTTTAGGTTCATGTCCCAGTGTCCAGTTTAGGATTTAGCGTTTGTTTCCACGTCATGTTCATCGTTCCCTGTTTTGTTCACTCAAGTCACGTTCGTTAATAAATATGTATTCTGGATACTTCGCTGCGCATTGGTCTGTCCCAAGACATAATCATGACAGAATAACCCACCTAGAAAAGACCAAGCAGCGAGAAGACCAGGAGTCTTGGACATGGAGAGAGACGGCGGAGCATCGTCGTCCCAGGAGGAGGATGAAATCAGCGAAAGCTGAGCGGGGGAGTTACGAGGAGCTATATGGGGCATGGAGCCCGGAGAGGGAGAAATATGTTGGGCCTTGCTTGGCCAGAAGGGCCGAACCGCTTCCCCAAAAAACTTTTGGAGGGGGGGTACATGAGGAGGTTGGCCGGTTCAAGGTGGACTCCTGAGCCAACTCCTCGTGCTCCTTGGAGGGAGCATTGGAGGGAGCGTCGCACTGAACGGACACCGTGCTATGCAGTTTTGCGCACAGTTTCTCCTGTGCGGATTCAGAGGCCGGTGTGCAAAATTCCAGCTCCACTCATCAGTCGGGCTAGATTGAGTGTGCAGCCAGGAAGAGTGGTACCAGCTCTGCGCGCCAAGTCTCCAGTGCGCCTCCTAGGACCAAGATATCCTGCACCGGTTCTGCGTGCAGTGTCTCCGGTTCGTGTCCACAGCCCAGTGCGAGAGATCCCAGCGCCACTCATCTGTCAGGCCAAGGTCAGTGTGCTACCTGGAAGAGTGGTGCCAGCTCTGCGCGCCAGGTCTCCAGTGCGCCTTTTGGGACCAAGATATCCTACGGTCCTGCGGGCAGAATCTCCGGTGCGAATCCACAGCCCAGTTCAAGAGATTCCAGCTCCACTCACCCGTGAGGCCAGGGTTAGTGAGCTACCTGGAAGAATTGTCCCTGTTCCACGCTCCAAGATCCATGTACATGTTGTGGATTCAACACATCCTGTACCTGTTCCACGCTCCAAGATCCATGTCCGTGTTGTGGATTCAACACGTCCTGTGCCTGACCCACGTTCCAAGATCCAAGTACGTGTTGTGGATTCAACACGTCCTGTACCTGTTCCACGTTCCAAGATCCATGTACGTGTTGTGGATTCAACACGTCCTGTCCCTGCTCCACGCATCAGGCCCCCTGTGCGCCTTCAGAGCCCGGCACGTCCTGTCCCTGCTCCACGCATCAGGCCCCCTGTGCGCCTTCAGAGCCCGGCACGTCCTGTCCCTGCTCCACGCATCAGGCCCCCTGTGCGCCTTCAGAGCCCGGCACGTCCTGTCCCTGCTCCACGCATCAGGCCCCCTGTGCGCCTTCAGAGCCCGGCACGACCTGTCCCTGCTCCACGCATCAGGCCCCCTGTGTGCCCTCAGAGCCCGGCACGACCTGTCCCTGCTCCACGCATCAGGGCCCCTGTGCGCCCTCAGAGTCCAGTGTGGCCAGTTCCTGCTCCACGCACCAGAGTTCCAGTGAGCATCATGAGTCCAATACGGCCAGTTCCTGCTCCACGCACCAGAGTTCCAGTGAGCATCATGAGTCCAGTATGGCCAGTTCCTGCTTCACGCACCAGAGTTCCAGTGAGCATCATGAGTCCAGTATGGCCAGTTCCTGCTTCACGCACCAGAGTTCCAGTGAGCATCATGAGTCCAGTACGGCCAGTTCCTGCTCCACGCACCAGAGTTCCAGTGAGCATCATGAGTCCAATACAGCCAGTTCCTGCTCCACGCACCCGAGTTCCAGTGAGCATCATGAGTCCAGTATGGCCAGTTCCTGCTCCACGCACCAGAGTTCCAGTGAGCATCATGAGTCCAGCACGGCCAGTTCCTGCTCCACGCACCAGAGTTCCAGGGAGCATCATGAGTCCTGTACGGCCGGTGTCTGCTTCCTATGTCATGAGTCAAGTACCAACTGTTCCGGCTAATGGTCCAGGGCCTCCGGTGCGTGAACTCGAGCCAGCACGGCCGGCACCGGAGCCCCCACCTGGGACAAAGGGACCCACCTGAAGACCCCCCCACGGACTTTTGGGCGCGGTCGGAGTCCGCGCCTTTGGGGGGGGGGGGGTACTGTAACATCCAGGCCTGAGTGTTCAGGCTGGAGTGTTTAGTGTTGTTTTGGTGTAGGGTTTCTTTTGTTCTATGGTGTGTATTTCTATGTTGGGGTAATGGTTCCCAATTAGAGGCAGCTGAGTCTCGTTACCTCTAATTGGGAACCATATATATGTTTGGGGTTTTGCACTTAGGTTGGTGGGTTATTGATGAATGTTATGATTGTTTATCGTTATGATTATCGTGTTTAGGTTCATGCCATCGTGTTTAGGTTCATGCCATCGTGTTTAGGTTTATGTCCCAGTGTCCAGTTTAGGATTTAGCGTTTGTTTCCACGTCATGCTCATCGTTCCCTGTTTTGTTCACTCAAGTCACGTTCGTTAATAAATATGTATTCTGGATACTTCGCTGCGCATTGGTCTGTCCCAAGAGATAATCATGACAGTCGGGCAAAGACTCAAAACTCAAAAGAACAGACAATGACTCTTCTGTTTCACCACTCACGCCACCTTGTCTGCGTCGCACCAAACGACGAGCAGGGAATCTTTCCCTTCAGTTGGTCAACTTTTAAATTTACTGCTACCCCAGTAATCATTGCTTTCAATGGCACCCTTTTATTGAGAGCAAAACAATTCACATTTCTTTCCCCCATTTGTTTAACGCAGAGTGCCTTCTCCCTCTGACAAGCAGAAACACAAACAATTATAACAAGACCACTTCTGGTTACCCTCACCGATTCCACAGCACCCAACCCTGTTTTCACCTACCCTGAAACCACAAATGGATCAGCCAAAAGGCAAGGGTCAATTTTTTCCCAAACCTTCACTCCTACTGTCACAGACTTATCTTTATCCTGACCCTCGGTGCAAGCCTCGGGCTCCGAGAACTTCACCAGACCTACCACCTCCGATACTTCAACGTCATTCACTTCCATTTCTCCTCCTGTCTTCAGCTCACTCTGCTTGCACTTTCTACCATTCTTTAACAAACCCCATCCCCCCCTTTTTTTTTTTTAACCAACTCGGTGTGTACCAATACCCATACAAAAACAACACATCAAAACAGGGCATTTCCTTAATCCCACCTGGCCTATCAGAGGTCAAGATGGAGCTACACAAGAAGTTTCTAAGGGCTATGGGTTTATTTGCGTTTCAGGGATTAGTGCCAATGGACAAAGACCCTGGGCTCGGAGTCCAGGCCCAGATCAATAGTGTATTTATGTGGTCTAATGGCTTCTTAGGGATAGGGGGCAGTATCCTGAATTTCCGCCTGTCTGACGTGCCCAAAGTAAACTGCCTGTTACTCAAGCCCTGTCACCGAACGCGGCTCCTCTCCTTGTTCGGAAGGCGGGCGACGTCACCGGCTTTCTAGCCATCGCTGCTCCATTTTTCATTTATCCATTTGTTTTGTCTTGTTCCCTGCACACCTGGTTTTCATTCCCCAATCAATCTACATGTATTTATTCCTCTGTTCCCCCTCATACCTTTGTGTAAGATTATTTGTGTGTTACGTGTTTTGACGCACTAGGCTAGCGTTTGGTATTTTATGTGTGTTTTCACGAAGCTTATTTGTATGGTTATACATTTATGTTGTTTGACATTTTTGCACGCTGTTACACTTTGCCTTGTTGGCTGGAGGAGGTTTTGACGCAGCTGCGTTCTTCTGTATATATCTCCTGCCGTAATAAAGTGTGCGCCTGTTCACAATTCTCTGCTCTCCTGCACCTGACTTCACCTCCAGTACGCACACGCCTGACAAGCCCAGAAGCTAGGATATGCATATAACTGGTAGCATTGGATAGAGCACAATATGACATTTCTAAAACTGTTAAAAGAATGTCTGGGAGTATAACAGAATTGATATAGCAGGCAAAAATCAGAAGAAAATCCAACCAATTTTTTTTTTTTAGCTCGCAGGCTCTTCCAATGTAAACCTATTGAACAATCTAATTTAAGCATCCCAAATTGCAGTACCTATGGCTTCCACTAGATGTCACTAGTCTTTATACAATGTTTCAGTTTTGTTTTTTGATAAACGATCAAGTAGTTGTAGTTTTTCTGAAGAGAGCTCCATGACAAAAGTAGTGTTTTGGCGCGTGAATGAGGGCACGCTCTTTGTTATTTTACTTTCCTATTGAACATACTAGTCTCTGTATTAAATATTACCGTTTATTTAGATATTAGAGTACCTGAGGATTAATTAGAAACGTTGTTTGACTTGTTTGGACAAACTTTACTGGTAACTTTTTGGATTCCTTTGTCTGCATGTTGAACGAGTGGATTACTGAAATCAATGGCGCCAACTAAACTGACTTTTTGGGATATAAAGAAGGACTTTATCGAACAAAACGACCATTCATTGTGTAGCTGGGACCCTTGGGATTGCAAACAGAGGAAGATCTTCAAATGTGAAGGATTTATTTTATCGCTATTTGTGATTTTGTGACGCCTGTGCTGGTTTGAAAAATATGTTGATGTGGGGCACTGTCCTCAGACGATCGAATGCTATGCTTTCGCCGTAAAGCCTATTGTAAATCAGACAGCGCATTTCAATTACCAAGATTCTAAACGTTTGAATGAGGTAAGACACTTTTATTTTCATGAATGTTTAATATTTCGATTTTTTTATTTTGAATTTGGCGCTCTGCAATTTCAATCCCCTACAAAAGGGAACTTCCACACATGGAGGCATGCAGGTATATTAATAACATTCATTAGATACACATTTCACATTGAAAGTGAAGTCAACATAACATAGTAATATTTTGCCCAAATAGCATACTTTTTACCGAAAGTACAAATTGTTTTTTCTTTGGCAGTTTTTCATACTGCATTGTTTCGAACTGTTTCTGTTATTTTGTTAATCCAGGCATTGTTCATGGTAAACAGTGTCTTTGACCTTTAGGGGGGGTAATGTAGAATAGAATAGCATGTTGTTTGCAGTGTTTGTCACGACTTCCGCCGGGGGTGCCTCCTCTGCCTGTTCGGCGGTCGTCGTCACCGGCCTACTAGCTGCTACCGATCGCTTTTCCCTCATTGTCTATTGTATTGTTTTCACCTGTGTCTTGTTTAGTTTGTTGGCTAGGGCTATTTAAGTTGGTTAGGCCCGCCTCCTTTTGTGCGGGCTTGTTTTCTGTTTGTTGGTAGACGTTTCCGTTTCATTCTCATTCTCTGTAAATGAGTATTCGGTTTTGTTGGCCGTCTTTGTTAAATGCGCCTGTTTGGTGTATTTCGTGTTTGTTTCATTTTCGCACCTTATTAAAAGACGGTTCTGCATTTAAACCTCTGCTCTCTGCGCCTGACTCCACACCTTACCAGCCTGCCTTGTGACAGTGTTCCCATTGAGGTGAGGGTTTAGGGTGTAATAATGGAGAATATCAATCAATCAATCAAATGTATTTATGAAGCCCTTCTTACATCAGCTGATGTCACAGAGTGCTGTACAGAAACCCAGCCTAAAACCCCAAACAGCAAGCAATGCAAGTGTAGAAGCACGGTGGCTAGGAAAAACTCCTTAGAAAGGCCAGAACCTAGGAAGAAACCTAGAGAGGAACCAGGCTATGAGGGGTGGCCAGTCCTCTTCTGGCTGTGCCGGGTGGAGATTATAACATGGCCAAGATTTTAAAATGTTCATAGATGACCAGCAGGGTCAAATAATAATAATCACAGTGGTTGTCGAGGGTGCAACAGGTCAGCACCTCAGGAGTAAATGTCATTTGGCTTTTCATAGCTGATCATTCAGAGTATCTCTACCGCTCCTGCTGTCTCTAGAGAGTTGAAAACAGCAGGTCTGGGACAGGTAACACGTCTGGTGAACAGGTAAGGGAAGACCCCCATGAAATGGACAAAACTGAATGGCAACATATTGCCATTGGACGAAACATACACACGATGGAAAAGAGTGCCCAAATGGACGGCAGATCAACCAAAGCTTATGGCAAATGCCAAATGTAATAACTCAAAATTACTATAGGTGGCGAGCGCGCTTCAACGGGGCAATTCATATTGCATATGTACATGAAGTCAAGACCCAAGGGTCAAATTTGGACATTTAAAAAATTTTTATCAAAATACCTACGCCCCCTTAAAAAGTGCTTTCTGGACCGTTTTTCGCGATTCTTTCGATTTTTTTTGATAATAACACTTATATAAGATGTGTATAAACATACCTTTGTCTCGTTTTATTGATTTAGTTTTATTAACTTTATTGTCCATAAGGCCTATGTTTTGTCCATTTGCAATATGTTACCATAGGAAGTCAAAAGTCAATGTCCAAATGGCATATGTTTTGTCCATTTGCAATATGTTACCATAGGAAGTCAAAAGTCAATGAACCATGTCCAAATGGCATAAGAAATGTACAAATGCCATAAGATTCCACACAAAAGTATTGAAAGTGCCAAATCATGATGTTATGTCCATTTACATATATGATCATAGGAAGTCGGCTTCCGAACCCAAAAGTCAGTGAACAATGTCCAAATGGCATTTAAACTGACAAAATGATATATATCACTATGTTAAGCCCTGAATCATCCTATAGGGTCTATTTGTCATGTTTGATGAGAGAGAAGTGGGACTCTGTTGTTTTTTTAAAGATTTTTTGAAAAATGTCCAAAATGACCAGGGGTGCCCCCTATTGGATGGCCACGGGCGGGGGGTGCTCCCTAACCAGCCAGGGATACCTTGCACCCTCCTAAAGGCATTAATATTTAAAATATGCTCATGGTAACCCGTTTCAATTACGGCTGTCAATTTGCAATGTCTTACAATGGGCATTTGCCCTCACAAATTTGACAGGCTCCCAAATACTGCAGAAATGCCCAATTGACTGGCCCGTTGAACTCGGGATGGCCGGGCAGTGAACATGGTTCCTCTCCATCGCTCATTGGTGTTGATTTCAGCATGTCAAATTCGTGATGTTAAAAGCCAATTGAAACGTATTGCAAATGTACAGTGAAACATATTGCAAATGTACAGTACATTTGCAATATGTTTCAATGGGCTGTTAACATCACTGTTCCTACTCCTCTGTTGTTAACAGACTTTATTACTGCCACTTTTAGTGAGTTTGGTACACATCCGGTGGATAGAGAGCCCGAGGAACAGAGTAATTACCTCACCATCTTAAATAAGCATGGCCCTTTCAAAAAATGTAGAACTAAGAACAGATATAGCCCTGGTTCACTGCAGATCTGACTGCCCTCGACCAGCACAAAAACATCCTGTGGCAGACTGCACTAGCATTGAATAGTCCCTGCGATATGCAACTTTTCAGGGAAATCAGGAACCAATACTTGCAGTCAGTTAGGAAAGCAAAGGCTAGCTTCAAACAGAAATTTGCATCCTGTAGCTCTAACTCCAAAAACCTTTGGGACACTGTAAAGTCCACAAAGAATAAGAGCACCTCCTCCCAGCTGCCCACTGCACTGAGGCTAGGAAACACTGTCATCACCGATAAATCCACGATAATCGAGAATTTCAATAAGCATTTCTCTACGGCTGGCCATGCCCTCGTAAAACTGACTATCAAACCGATCCTCGACTTCGGCGATGTCATTTACAAAATAGCCTCCAACACTCTACTCAGCAAACTGGGTGCAGTCTATCACAGTGCCATCCGTTAAGTCACCAAAGCCCCATATACCACCCACTACTATGACCTGTATGCTGTCGTCGGCTGGCCCTCGCTTCATATTCGTCGCCAAACCCACTGGCTCCAGGTCATCTATAAGTCTTTGTCTTTGCCAGGTAAAGCTCCGCCTTATCTCAGCTCACTGGTCACCATAACAACACCCACCAATAGCACGCACTCCAGCAGGTATATTTCACTGGTCATCCCCAAAGCCAACACCTCCTTTGGCCGCCTTTCCTTCCAGTTCTCTGCTGCCAATGAATGGAACGAATTGCAAAAATAGCTGAAGTTGGAGACTTATCTCCCTCACTAACTTTAAGCATCAGCTATCTGAGCAGCTTACCGATTGCTCCAGCTGTACACAGCCCACCTGTAAATAGCCCATCCAACTACCTACCTCATCCCCATACTGTTTTTATTTACTTTTTGCTCTTTTGCACACCAGTATTTCTACTTGCACATCTATCACTCTAGTGTTAATTACTTCGCTACTCTGGCCTATTTATTGCCTTACCTCCTTACGCTATTTGCACGCACTGTATATAGACTTTTTCTATTGTGTTATTGACTGTACATTTGTTTATTCCATGTGCAACTCTTTGCTGTTGTTTGTCGCACTGCTTTGCTTTATCTTGGCCAGGTCGCAGTTGTAAATGAGAACTTGTTCTCAACTGGCCTACCTGGTGAAATAAAAATAATAAAATCACAGGAACAGGTGAAACAGATCAGGGCGTGATCAGGGTGTGTTCCGGGCATACTCCACCCAGACCAGTTGACGGCTCCTGGTTGAGACCAGGCACCTTAAGGTGGTCTCCAGGTCTTGGTTGGCTCGCTCCGACTCACCATTAGTTTGGGGATGGAATCCGGATGACAGGCTGGCCGACGACCCAATAAGGGTGCAGAATGCCTTCCAGAATTGAGGACCCCGATCGGAGACAATGTCTACTGGGAGTCCATGGATCCGCAAGACATGCTGCACCATAAGCTGGGCCGTCTCCTTGGCAGAAGGTTGTTTGGGCAGAGGGATGAAATGGGTGGCCTTGGAGAACCGATCGACTACCGTCAGAATGACAGTGTTGCCATCAGACAGTGGGACCGGTAGTGTCCAGAGATATGAGACCAGGGACGATGAGGGACCGGTAGTGATTGAATGAGGCCAGAAGGAGGTTGCCGTGGAGTCTTATTCTGAGCACACACTGTGCATGCAGAGACGAATGCAGAGACGTGAGGAACCATTGTGGGCCACCAGAAATGTTGTCGGAGGAAGGCTAGTGTACAACGGGACCTTGGATGACAGGTCAGGCTGGAGGAATGAGCCCATTCCAGGACCCGGGACTGGACTGGATTAGGGACAGACAGACGGCTAACCGGGCCCCCTTCAGGTCCAGGCTGGGAGTTGTGCCTCGTGGACCAGGTTCTCAATACCCCATTCCACAGTGGCAGCAAAGCATGAGGTAGGGATAATGGTTTCAGAGGTCGAGGGTGTGGCAGAGGAACTGTATAGGCGGGAGAGGGCGTCAGGCTTCACATTCTTTGACCCTGTGCAGTAGGAGATTAACTTCTTAGCGATCAGCGCACGGAAGTGACCGTTTTGGAGAGCCTGGCCTGCCCAAAGTAAAATGCCTCCCATTCAGGCCCAGAAAATAGGATATGCACATATTTGGTACCATTGGATAGGAAAACAGAACGGATATGGCAGGCGAAACCCCGAGGAATTTCTGTCCTGGAAAAAGTGGTTTTGACAGAGTGCCTCATTTGGAACCCCTCCCTTATGAAAATGCCCATATAAGGGCATATGAATGCAGTACCGATCGCTTCCTCTGGATGTCAACAGTCTCGAGACCGTGTTCAGTTTTGTTTTGGATGCTACTAGAGCAGAGAAGAGGAGGAAAACAGGAAGTGTCCCCTTGAATGTCAACAGAAGGCAGCGCGCTTCCGAGAAGGCACGCTCTGTGTTTTTTTCCGTCCTTATAGCTCAGTTTATATTCCGGTTGAATTATTATAGTAAATATACGTAAAAGTGTTCCTAAGGATACATTTAAAACTATGTTTGATTGTTCTTGGACAAGTTTATAGGTATAAGTTGAACGAGTTCTATTCACGTTTCAATGGAGGAGTGGAGGCTGTAGTTTCTGATTATAACGCGCGAACCAAATGGAGATTTATGGATAAAATACATTACTTTTTCTAACAAAAGAACCATGGATTGTCTTCGTTGGACACTTAGGAAGACCTCAGCAGAAGTTCTTCAACAGGTAATTGATTTGTTTTCGCTGTGAAATGGGTTTTGTGTGAACCGCGCTGGTTTATGAATTTATGCTAATATAATACAATCAAATGTTATGCTTTCGCCGTGAAGCCTTTTTGAAATCTGACAACACAGTGATATTGCCAAGAAGCAGAGCTTTTGATGACTATGCAACACTTGTATATTGATGAATGTTTAATAATTCAACTTTTGGATTTTGAATTTGGCGCCTTACAATTCACCGGGTAGCCCTTCTTGCCTGGTCCGTGACTTTTGGTGGGCGGCCCTCTCTTGGCAGGTTTGGTTGTGGTGCCATATTCTTTAAATTTTTTAATAATGGATTTAATGGTGCTCCGTGGGATGTTCAAAGTTTCTGATATTTTTTTATAACCCAACCCTGATCTCCACAACTTTGTCCCTGACCTGTTTTGAGAGCCCCTTGGTCTTCAAAGTGCCACTTCCTTGGTGGTGCCCCTTGCTTAGTGATTTTGCAGACTCCGGGGCTTTTCAGAACAGGTGTGTGTGTGTGTGTGTGTGTTTTTGAAACAAGTAATTTCTTTCACTTCACCAATTTGGACTTTTTTGTGTACGTCCATTATGTGAAATCCGAATAAAAATCTATTTAAATTACAATTCACCGGGTAGCCCTTCTTGCCTGGTCCGTGACTTTTGGTGGGCGGCCCGGTTTTGAGACCCGCGTTGGTTATAGATTTATGCTAATGCATAAAATATGAGAGGGGCTATCCTCAAACAATCAAATGTTGTGCTTTCGCCGTAAAGCCTTTTTGAAATCTGACAACGCTGTGATATTGCCAAGAATCAGAGCTTTTGATGACTATGCAACACTTGTATATTGATGAATGTTTAATAATTCAACTTTTGGATTTTGAATTTGGCGCCTCACATTTCACCGGGTAGTGTCGGGCTAGCTCCCTAAGTAGTTAACGATAAACTTTGTCCAAACAAGTCAAACAACGTTTCGAATCAATCCTCACGTACCCTAATATGTAAATAAACATTACATTTTAAGACAGAATGTAGTATTTTCAATCCCGGAGATAAACAACAAAGAGCGCGCCACAGGAATACAGACCCAAGGAGGAACCCAATGATAAACTACAGCTACTTGTTCATTTTTTCAAAGAACAAGCCTGAAACCTAGTCTAAAGACTGTTGAGATCCAGTGGAAGCCATAGGTACTACAATCTGGGAGCTATTCTTTTCATTGTGCAATAGGAAACCATACCAATTGCATGGGAGCTCAAAAAAGGCATTTTTCCGGATGGATTTTCCTCTGGTTTTCACCTGCAGGGTCAGTTATGTTATACTCAGACATTATTTTAACAGTTTTAGAAACTTCAAAGTGTTTTCTATCAAATACAACTAATTATATGCATATCCTAGCTTCTGGGCCTGAGTTGCAGGCATTTTACTTTGGGCCCGCCAGACTCTCCGAACTTCCGAACACTGCCCCCTAGCCCGGAGAGGTTAAAGGAAAAAAAAGGATTCTGCCAGTCCATGGTGAGTAATCACAGTCCTGATGTCCAGAAGTTATTTTCGGTCTTAAGAGACGGTAGCGGCAACATTATGTACAAAATAAGTTAAAAAAAGTTACAACGCAAATAAACGAACAAAAAACACAATCGGCCGGGGGCACGTAAAACGTCTGCCTTCTTCTCCAATGGCATTTTTCACAAGAATAGACTGACGAGTTATGTTTATCATTTTAAAAGGCTAATTAATCATTAGAAAACCCGTTTGCAATTATGTTAGCACAGCTGAAAACTGTTGTCCTGAGTAAAGAAGCAATAAAACTGGCTGCCTTAGACTAGTTGAGTATCTGGAGCATCAGCATTTTTTGGGTTTGCTTGGCCAGAAACTTATATTTTTCTTCTGAAACTCGTCAGTCTATTCTTGTTCTGAGAAATTAAGGCTATTCCATGTGAGAAATTGCCAGGAAACTGAAGATCTCGTGCAACGCTGTGTACTACTCCCTTCACAGAACAGCGCAAACTAGCTCTAACCAGAATAGAAAGAGTGGGAGGCCCCGGTGCACAACTGAGCAAGAGGTCAAGTACATTAGAGTGACTAGTTTGAGAAAGACGCCTCACAAGTCCTCAACTGGCAGCTTCATTAAATAGTACCCGCAAAACACCAGTCTCAACGTCAACAGTGAAGAGGCGACTCCAAGATACTGGTGTTCTAGGCAGAGTTCCTCTATCCAGTCTCTGTGTTCTTTTGCCCATCTTAATCTTTTATTTTTATTGGCCAGTCTGAGATACGGCTTTTTCTTTGCAACTCTGAAAATTGCAATTGGCTCAGTAGAGGGTAGCACGGCTTGCCCTTGGATGTACACAGAGAGCTAATATTAATAATATGCATGTCAATCTCTCCTGGCTGAAAGTGGAGGAGAGATTGACTTCATCACTAATTTTATTTATGAGAGGTATTGACATGTTGAATGCACCGAGCTGTCTAAACTACTGGCACACAGCTCGGACACCCATGCATACCCCACAAGACATGCCACAAGAGGTCTCTTCACTGTCCCCAAGTCCAGAACAGACTATGGGAGGCACACAGTACTACATAGAGCCATGACTACATGGAACTCTATTCCACATCAAGTAATTGACGCAAGCAGTAAAATTTGATTTTAAATGCAGATAAAAAAACACCTTATGGAACAGTGGGGACTGTGAAGCAACACAAACATTGGCACAGACACATGCGCACACACACACACACACATACTATACATACACATGGATTTAGTACTGTAGATATGTGGTAGTGGTGGAGCAGGGGCCTGAGGGCACACAGTGTGTTGTGAAATCTGTGAATGTATTGTAATGTTTTAAATTTGTATAAACTGCCTTAATTTTGCTGGACCCCAGGAAGAGTAGCTGCTGCTTTGGCAACGGCTAATGGGGATCCGTAATAAATACAAATACATTAATAAAATATTGCCCTCTTGCTAGATTGATGACTGAAACAGTGCAAAACGTCTGCTAGTTTTAATGCATGCTATTATTGTGGAGCTGTTCTTGCTGTCTGGCTCAAAGCTCTTTGTTCATTGTGTCATACAGAGACCTCTGACGTCTGTATTGGTAAAGGTTTCTGAAAATGTCTAGAATGTGCACATACGTTACCATTACACTAGATGGGAGCATTGAGTAAAAGATCAAGTTTCTTGCCTCTGCTCTACAATCATTAGAGAACTTTCAGTCTCTCTCTTCAAATGAGACCTTTGATAATTAAGAGATTTAAAAATATATATATATTTTACTAGGCAAATTCTTATGTTCAATGATGGCCTAGGAACAGTGGGTTAACCTTTTGGTTACTAGTCCAACGCTCTAACCACCAGGCTACCCTGCCACCCCAAAACGAGGGGGAAATATTTACAAATCCTTGACAGATCTCAAGAGTCACAGTAGTCACCTGACAGACAGGCAGAATATTACTTGTTTTTATCTCCCTCTCATCAACGAGGACATTTACAGTGCTCAAAGCTTCCAGATAATGTTGAAAACAGCCTTTCATAAGACAACTATCACAGTCACTGGTTCTCAAATGTCAACATGCTCTTGTATCTAAGAGGAGAATGGAAAAAGATGAAGTCAAAATGGACACATTTATACAGTACAACACTGTGGTTTTGTCTCCTGTTCATGTATCTTTGGAAAACTCTGTCATTCTAAGATCTTCAGATAGAAGAGGATTCTGATTGAAGTAGATGGCTACAATATCCTTACTTGCAACATGGCAAGTGAATTAGACTCCCTCCAAGAGTACAGTTTATCATGTCTGCCTGTCCTGATATAGCCTCTGTCACAGGCTTTCACCTCACCGTGAGCAAAGCCTGGGCATCCAAGACTAGTCGTGATGCAATTTCACTTAAATCATATTTCACACACAACATTTACAATCTCTCATACTTCAGCACAAATAATAAACATCAACTCATACAGGACTGCTGATAAGAAGCTCTTTTCACACAGCACCTTTACCCATGACATTTTTAAATGTCAACGTATAGTCATGCTCATACCTCAGAGCTTTGACACAGTTCTGTGTTAAAGGGTTGAAATGTGCCCTCAGATTTTGATGGAAAACCTAAGATAATAAATATGTGAAGAGCCCTAAGTGAACATAATGCAGAAGAGGGTTGTTGTCCTTAAATTAGGGGAAAATGTAGGGTGCATCAGGTTAGTTAGTTAGATAGATTCATAGTATAAGCCTGTCAATATATCTATCTTAGTAAGGTAATAAGGAATGCAAAAAAATAACATGTTCATATGGTGTTAGACATCTGACAATGATGGAAAAAGTGATACAAACCGTTGCTGAAAAACAACACTGCAGTAATACTAAGTTAAGTTTTAATCAGCTACACATAGCACACTAGAGTCCAATGTGAGAGAGATATAAACATCACTTGTACTGTAAAGTTTAAAGTGGTTGAGTGACCTTTGTGGACTCATATATGCATATTTCCAGATGTCTTGCAGTTTTTACACAGACAGTTTTGAGGTGGGATAGAGAATCATCACAGAGAGCGAGTACCATGCAAATTAACACAGAGATGCAAATCTTTACTGACATGTCGCTTATTTTGACAGCCATCTGTGCAGATGCCTTTTCTCTTTCAACAAATGAGCAATTAAAAGTAGTCCCGCTTACTTCTGCATTGCCAAACAGTGTTGTTGCATGGCTGGTGCTGGGAGCATATACACTACATGGCCATAAAGTATGTGGGAACCAGCTCGTCGAACATCTCATTCCAAAATCATGGGCATTAATATGGAGTTGGTCCCCCCTTTTCTGCTATAACAGCCTCCTCTCTTCTGGGAAGGCTTTCCACTAGATGTTGGAACATTACTGCGGGGACTTGCTTCCAAGATAATTAATGAGTTCGGGTACTGATGTTGAGCAATTAGGCCTGGCTCGCAGTCTGCGTTCCAATTTATCCCAAAGGTGTTTGATGGGGTTGAGGTCAGGGCTCTGTGCTGGCCAGTCAATTTCTTCCACACCGATCGACAAACCATTTCTGTATGGCCCTAGCTTTGTACATGGGGGCATTGTCATGCTGAAACAGGAACTTCCCCAAACTGTTGCCACAAAGTTGGAAGCACAGAATCATCTAGAATGTAATTGTATGCTGTAGCGTTAAGAGTTCCCTTCACTTGAACTAAGCCTTGCCCGAACCATGTAAAACCGCCCCAGACCATTATTCCTCCTCCAGCAAACTTTACAGTTGGCACAATGCATTCAGGCAGGTAGCATTCTCCTGGCATCCGCCAAACCCAGATTTGTCCGTAAGACGGCCAGATGGTGAAGCATGATTCATCACTCCAGAGAATGCATTTCCACTGCTCCAGTGTCAGCGATCTTTACACCACTCCAGCCGACGCTTGGCATCCCGACAAACAGTTCAGAGGCAGTTTGGAACTCTCGGCAACCGAGGACAGACAAATTTTTACGCGCAACACGTTTCAGCACTCGGCGGTCCCGTTCTGTGAGGCGGCTGAGCCTTTGTTGCTCCTAGACATTTCCAATTCACAATAATAGCACTCACTGTTGACCGGGGCAGCTCTAGCAGGGCAGAAATTTAACGAACTGACTTGTTGGAAAGGTGGCATCTTATGACGGTGCCATGTTGAAAGTCACTGAGCTCTTCAGTACGGGCCATTCTACTGCCAATGTTTGTCTATGGAGATTGCATGGCCTAAACATTGCCAGAGATCAAATCAACCCCTCTCCTAGCAATTCTCTAATTTTGCTTGTCTAATATTAATCTGTCAGACTTTTGTCCAGTCCAAACTGTCAATTAGATTATATGAGGATTTGATTTCATGTATGTGATGCCTATCTCAGACAAATATTAAGGGAGAGGGAATGGAGTCACAGAGAGAGAATGTCTCCCGACCCCTCCTGTCTCAGCCTTCAGTATTTATGCTGCAGTAGTTTATGTGTCAGGGGGCTAGGGTCAGTCTGTTATATCTGGATTATTTCTCCTCTCTTATCCGGTGTCCTGTGTGATTTTAAGTATGCTCTCTCTCTCTCTCTCTCTCTCTCTCTCTCTCTCTCTCTCTCTCTCTCTCTCTCTCTCTCTCTCTCTCTCTCTCTCCTTGCTGTCCACAGTGCACCTGGCCGTGCTGCTGCTCCAGGTTCAACTGTTCTGTATGGGGAATGCTGGAATATAGACTCTTGCCATCTAATGTGACCAAAATACCGTCTTCTGTTAAACCCGTTTATTGGTGAGATCTTGTTTATGAAGTCTATAGGGTGGGGATACAAATGATCTAGACAACTATCACCCCATTTCAAGACTACCTTGTTTAGCTAAAATTCTTGAATCCTTGGTTAATGTACAACTTCGTTCCTTTTTATCTGATAATTGTATTCTTAATATAAACCAATCAGGGTTTAGGCCTGGGCATAGTACTACCACAGCAACCACGCTAGTTGTTAATGATCTTGTCAATGCCTTGGATGCTAAAAAGAGCTGGGCTGCCTTGTTTATTGATCTGTCAAAAGCATTCGACACTGTTGATCATTCTGTTTTGCTGAAGAAATGATCAAGAGTAGGCCTGGGATATACAGCCTGTTTATGGTTTCAGAATTATCTTAGTGACAGAACTCAGGCCATCTTGATAGGTGGGGTTAAATCAGAATTTCTTGAGATTTAAAAAGGTGTTCCTCAGGGTTTGATTTTGGGTCCATTATTGTTCACTTTGTAAATTAATGACATAGGAACACTGTTCATTCTTGTAGCATTCCTCTCTATGCAGATGACACCGTTTTGTATTCCTGTGCCACCTCAGTGCAGCAAGCCATTCGAGAACTTCAGCATGACTTTGATTCAATTCAGAAATCACTTACAGATCTTAAATGAGTGTTAAATACAAGTGAAACCAAGCTCATGCTGTTCTCTAGGTCACAAAATATTGACCCTGAGGACCTGCATAATACCTGGGTGTCTGGATTGATGACAAGTTATCCTTTGTAACGCATTATAAAAAATCTGAAGCTAAGATCCAATATTGTTTTTTATATCGAAATAAATCATGCCTTAGTATTAAAAATAGGAGAAAGCTTGTTCACACAACGCTTCGCCCTGTTTTGGATTTTGGTGAAATTGTTTACATGCATGCGGCAACCTCTGTTTTAAAACCCTTGGACGCAGTCTACCATTACGCAATACATTTTATCACAGGACAATTTTAGGACTCACCATTGTAGTCTCTATAAAAATGTGGGATGGACCTCCGGTCTGTAAGAAGAGAGCTGCATTCTCTTTTATTTATTTACAAAGCATTCTTACAGAAACTCCCTCCATATGTAACTTCATTAATTAAGATAAGAATCATAAGTTACCAAACCCGTTCACAGGAATGAATAACACTAGAGATCCCTTCAGTCTCCACAGATTTAGGAAAATCCGCCTTTAGTTTTTTTGCCCCTAATTTGTGTAACAATATGTTCACTGCAGCTAGATGTACTGGTGCCACTCAGGCAGTTTAAATTATTGATTGAGGACCTCTATGTAGTTGAATGTGATTGCTTTTATTAAATGTTTATTTTTCTTAATTGTGTGCTGAATTATATTGTTTTATACACGTGTATATTTTAATACTCTGTTTTTATTGTAACGTGTACAGGGCTCTCTTGTAAAATATATTTTTAATCTCAATGTGACTCCCTGTTAAAATAAAGGTTAAATAAAAATACAGAATAAATATAGAGCCTTTCACATATGATGGCAATGCTTGCACATGAGATTTAATAAAAGAGTCTACGAAGTTCGACAATGGCTCTAGCATTGAGCCTATTCCTGCAACCACTGGTCATCTAGAACAGCTGTACCTGGACTTTACAGTCTCCCTCTTCAAGTCCACCTTCTGAGACTGGCTGCCTGTCGAGGAAAAGGGAATGGCAGAACCACCTGTAGCACCCACCTCTTCACTATCCCACATGCCAGAACTAAGATTTTTTTTTAAATCACCAATACCCTACTTCTGCCAAGACTGCCTGCCTCTAAATTTGTCTTTCTTTACCTGTACTTATCATTCACACTTCTGTTTTCTCAACTAAATGTAATGTAATTGTTTATGTGTTGATGTTAGCCATACTCATGTATTTCAGTCTATAACTGCCATGTGGGCATATTCAATAAAATCAACAAGTTCATGACACACCTGTTCCATAGAAAACTTTTCCATGTTTCAATCAAACATATTACCAGGTGTTTATTTAATTCATTGTTGTAAATCCAGTTCGGTATTCGTGAGTAAAACATTATTCAACTGCCTGTTGTGTCCTGCATTATATTCAACCACAAGTGTACTGCTGTATTACTGAGCTATGCCTATGCCATGTGTTGGAGGAAGGGAGGTAGGGAAAAATAATCATAATAGGACTAATAGCATACTTTAGTAAGACAAGACAAAGGAAACTCAAAATAAAAAATATGGCAGCCAGAGGAGCCAGTGTATGAACTGATTTGCACATTAATGAAGTGTTAATAGCTTCATGGGAGCTCACTTTGCAATCTGAAAGGTAAGTTAATGTGCAGTTTACATGTTTTCTTTGCTATTTCTAAAACTAAGAACCATTTAAGACATTACTTTTAATGTTGAAAAGTTAAGGTACCCAAAAGTAGTAGTATCTTAATCAGCGAAATTGTCGCTTTGTTTACATAGCAGGGATGAATAGAATGTCATTTTTGCTGTAATGACCTTCAAAATTCAAAACATTAGCTTTTCACACCGTTGATATAGCAACAGATCCAATTGTGACGCAGGGGGGGACACCTTTTGGCAGAGGACACCTTTTGGCATGGGACACTATTTGGCATGACAGGCCCCCTGGGTTCTGGGAACTGGAAAATAAGGCAGAGATACATTATGTATAAATAGCCTACCTTGATGATAGTATTGAAGAATTGTCAATACAGGGCACAGTTGGCCAATCAATTCCTGCAAATTAACTGGCTTCTGCAATATATTTTTGTTTTCTAAGAAAATGTTTGCTTTCTCTTCCCCCAAAATTCTACTTCGGTCTCAGAATTATGGGTGTTTATTATAACAAATTATATTGCAATCTTCTAACACAGATGCACAGTGGCGCGTTAGAAACAATTATGCTACTGTTATCACTGTAATTGTGGAAACAAACGGCCAGACCCAACAAACATACAGCTCAACACAGAGCCACACAATACACACAGCCAATACTGCTGTAAGAAAAGCCCATTTAGAACCCCCCTGAAAGAGGAGTCAGTTTAGGTTTGGAAAAATGACAAACTGAGAGAGAAGAGAACACACAAAATTACACACTTTGTCATACTGCCATTTTTATAGAGAATTCAAAACGAAAATCATAAATATTTGCGCACTTCCTTATCTGGGTTTTCACATTTGTCAGTTCTCTAGCTAGGCATGACTTGATAGGGAGAGGAGCAGAGACAGCAGCAGGACACCATTTGCATACTGCTAAAGAATGTCTTCTTCTGAGGTGATGCCTTGGCTAGAACTTTATCAAAGTCTAGGAGTTTGTCTCATCTCAGAAGTCTATTTTAATTTAATGCAACTCAACAAGTAGCAGTGTCCCTATCATTATCATTGACACTCTGATTAACTCTCCTGTCTAGGAATCATGTTGTCTGAAACAATAGTCATATTGATATGCCCAAACTGGTATGCCTCTCATTTGAATTTCTATACATTCTGCAGAATGTACATTTCTATACATTCTGCAATGGCAGAGTACAGTAACAGTCTTATACAATTTTCACAAGCAAATTTATGACAACCAAGCTTACAACAACCAATTTTACAACAAATATAACAAATAAAGCAACACTGAATTAAAAATACTGTATAATTATGCTGATAAGCAGCAATGAAATGCATGGTAATATCGATTCATTAAATAATAATGAACAGCAATTTAACATTACACTGATTGATTTTCTAGTACACCTATTTCTGCCCCCCACCTATCCCACCCTCTCTCTCTGGGCCTCCCGCACAACTCAGAGGTTGGGTTGCTGCTCAATCTCCAGCAACTCATGATAATTGCCTCACACACAAATCAAACCAGTCTCAGCAAGAGAGTAGGGGAATACAGTCATACAGTCATGACAGAGGGCTGTGTGCAGTTGGGATAGGAGTCTTTATGCTGATTAAGCGATCTCCACCATTCTGTCACTACTGAAATGCTTCCTTCCTGCGAGCAGGCCATCTAGCTAGGCAGCTAGGCAGGCAGCTATGCAGATGGAATCGTCCCTTATCTCTATTCTTGAGCTCATTTGAAATATTCCCCTCTACTCTCTCTTCATCACACACTGTCCACTGGGGCCCCTCGTCTGGCAGCCAGTTTTATTACGCCACATATGCACCTCAGTGTATGGTAGGATTGGGAGATTAGCTGCATCCCATATACTCCTTAAGCCTTTATCATAATGAAGGCTCCCCACACAAATGGAGGGATGGGTGAAGGCCAGGAAACTTATAGGGAACTTCATATTTATAACTAGTTGGTTGGAGCAAGTTTATTTCAATATGCCTACAAAGATCACACCAAGGGAAGAGGGTGTACATTTGGAGCAAAAGGGAAGGTTTTGAGTCTATGCATTGTGTTGTCTGGTTTGTGCTTTAAAAGGCCTCCCGCTAGCGGGACACCAGTCTACAACATCCGGTGAAACTGGAGGGCGCGCAATTCAAATAAATAATCGTAATATTAAACATTTATGAACATACAAGTATCCTATATCATTTAAAAGCTTAAATTCTTGTCAATCTAACTGCGTTGTCCGATTTTCAATAGGCACAGCGAAAGCATACCATGTGATTGTCTGAATCTACCGCTAGAATTTGTTTAAACAAGTCAAACTACGTTTCTATTTAATCCCCAGGTACCCTAAAATGTAAATAAACTATAATATTTCATACGGAATGTAGTATGTTCAATAGAAAAGTAAAATTAGTAAGCGCGCGTCCTCTTCGTCACGCGCCGACCGTCTGATATTGTTCCGGTAGTCTTTGTCTCAAAACTCCAAATTCTTCCTCGTTTATGAAGAAACAAGCCTGAAACAATGAACAAAGACTATCTAGTGGAAGCCATAGGAATTGCAATCTGGGAGCTGCAATTACATAGGACCCATACCTTTCCATTATAAGAGCCTTGGACCTCAAAGAAATATATATTCCGGTTGGTTTTTCTTCTGATCTTCACCTGCCATATCAATTGTGTTACAGTCTCAGACATCATTTTAACATTTCTAAAAACGTCAAAGTATTTTCTATCCAATGCTACCAATTATATGCATATCCTGGCTTCTGGGCCTGAGTAACAGGCAGTTTACTTTGGGCACGTCAGTGGGCACGTCAGGATCGGTGGGTCCCCTGCGAGACGGTTGAGCTAACGTAGGTTAATGCGATTAGCATGAGGTTGCAAATAACAAGAAAATTTCCCAGGACATAGACATATCTGATATTGGCAGAAAGCTTAAATTCTTGTTATTCTAACTGCACTGTCCAATTTACAGTAGCTATTACAGTGAAATAATACCATGTTATTGTTTGAGGAGAGAGCACAGTTTTGAACATGAAAAGTTATTAATAAACAAATTAGGCACATTTGGGCAGTCTTGATGCAAACTTTTGAAAAGAAATGCAATGGTTCATTGGATCAGTCTACAACGTTGCACATATATATACCAGTTTCACTTTAGGACCAAAAAACAGTTGTGCCATGTAAATTGCTAAATAGTTGGGAAGAGATTTTCGATGTACCGATTCCATGGCACATGGTTTATGAATTGACACACAAAACGACGCCGGATTCATTATGCAAAATTCTTACATCCAATAGAATGTTATATATATGGGGGGTACAATTTTCCCAGCTCTGCAGATTTTGCTGCGAGGCAATAGTTCATTTATTTTGGTACTGTCCATAGTTTTTGGTTACAGGTCCAGGAATCTTTCCAAGATGGTGTAGCAGTCGAACGTGTGTCTTTGTCTTGTCCCGTCCTGTCCATGTATATATTGTTTTCTTCGTATATATTTAGTATATATTTTAATCTCACTTTCCATCTATGGACTGAATATACTCTCCTGCATCCCACCTCACCCAATGTGGTACGGATCTGCTATTCTTATACTTTAGAACCGGAACCCCCTTCAGAAACTAGCTACTAGTCAGTTAGCCACTGCTAGCGGTCCTCACCGTTAACTCGGACATCAGCCAGCCTCAACCCGGTCAATTCCTGCCTGTCTGCACAGCGCGATATCAACCCATAGCATATCGGACTGCTTTTTTTCTACCACATCTCTGGTGTCCTACCGCAAGCTCTGAACCTTTACACCGGATCATCGCAGCTAGATAGCTGCTATCCGAGTGGTTACTCCTGGCTAACATCTCTGTCCCGAAGCAAGCACCAGTTAGCCTGGAGCTAGCCTCGAGCAAGGCCCATCTCCCGGCTATCCAATTCTTGGGCTACAATACCTCTTTTGCCAACCATTTACAGCCGACATGGAGCCCCGCCGATCCATCACGAATGGTCTGCCGACGTAACCGTCCAAGGTGGTCTCAACAGGCTCTTCCGTTGCGACGTCGCCGGATGCCCATCTGCTAGCCCTGGCCCACTACCTGTCTGAAATGTCGTGTCTCCAGCTCGCCTAGCGTAGCAGCGAATACGGAATTGGCTACCTAACTCATCTAGTGCTACTCATTGGACCCTATGATCACTCGGCTACACATGCCTCTCCCTAATGTCAAAATGCCTTGTCTATTGCTGTTTTGGTTAGTGATTATTATCTTATTTCACTGTAGAGCCCCTAGCCCTGCCCAACATGCCTTAGATAGCCCTTTTGTTCCACCCCCCACACATGCGGTGACCTCACCTGGCTTAACTGGTGCCTCTAGAGACAAAACCTCTCTCATCGTCACTCAATGCCTAGGTTTACCTCAACTGTACTCACATCCTACCATACCCTTCTCTGTACATTATGCCTTGAATCTATTCTTCCGCGCCCAGATAACTGCTCTTTTTACACTCTGTTCCAAACGCACTAGACGACCAGTTCTTATAGCCTTTAGCCGTACCCTTATCCTACTCCTCCTCTGTTAATCTGGTGATGTAAAGGTTATCCCAGGCCCTGCAGCCCCCAGCACCACTCCCATTCCCCAGGCGCTCTCATTTGTTGACTTCTGTAACCGTAAAAGCCTTGGTTTCATGCATGTTAACATTAGAAGCCTCCTCCCTAAGTTTGTTTTATTCACTGCTTTAGCACACTCTGCCAACCCTGATGTCCTAGCCGTGTCTAAATCATGGCTTAGGAAGGCCACCAAGTATCCTGAAATGTCCATCCCTAACTATAACATCTTCTGACAAGATACAACTGCCATAGGGGGCGGAGTTGCAATCTACTGCAGAGAGAGCCTGTAGAGTTCTGTTATACTATCCAGGTCTGTGCCCAAACAATTCAAGCTTCTACTTTTAAAATCCACCTTTCCAGAAACAAGTCTCTCACCGTTGCCGCTTGTTATAGACCCCCTTCAGCCCCCAGCTGTGACCTAGACACCAGATGTGAATTGATTGCCCCCCAACTATCTTCAGAGTTCGTACTGTTAGGTGACCTAAACTGGGATATGCTTAACACCCTGGCCGTCCTACAATCTAAGCTAGATGCCCTCAATCTCACACAAAGTATTAAGGAACCTACCAGATACAACCTTAAATCTGTAACCATGGGCATCCTCTTAGATATCATCCTACCCAACTTGGCCTCTAAATACACCTCTGCTGTCTTCAACCAGGATCTCAGCGATCACTGCCTCATTGCCTGCGTGCGTGATGGGTCCGCGGTCAAACGACCACCCCTCATCACTGTCAAACGCTCCCTAAAACACTTCAGCGAGCAGTCCTTTCTAATCGACCTGACCCGGGTATCCTTGAAGGATATTGACCTCATCCCGTCAGTAGAGGATGCCTAGTTGCTCTTTAACTTCTTAGGGAGCGGCTCCCGAGGTGACGGTTTTAGAGAGTCTGGCGTGCCCAAAGTAAAATGCCTCCCACTCAGGCCCAGAAAATAGGATATGCACATAATTAGTACTATTGGATAGGAAACATTCTGAAGTTTCTAAAAGTAATATAATAATGTCTGTGAGTATAACAGAACAGATACCAGAACAGACACCAGACTGTCCAAAACCGTCACCTCTGCTGCCGCTGCCTAAGAAGTTAAATGGCCCCACAAACCGCAGGCCCAGCTTCCGGCCGGGCAGGCGGAGGGGCAGGTTTCGGGTCGAGAGCCTCACTGCGATGACGGTCCGTGCTGTTCTTTTGGCACAGCGCGGCTTGCTGGAGGTGACCATGGGCAGCTTTCCAGGTCTCCTCTGCGCGCCTGAACCAATCATCCACCGCAGGAGCCTCGGTCTGACTCAGATGCCACGGTGCCAGAACCGGCTGGTACCCCAACACCACCTGAAAGGGGGAGAGGTTAGTGAAGGAATGGCGGAGCGAGTTCTGCGCCATCTCTGCCCAGGGCACGAATGCCGCCCACTCCCCTGGCCGGTCCTGGCAATAGGACCGCAAAAAGTCCACTGACAGGTTAACTCTCTCCACCTGCCCATTGCTCTCGGGGTGATAACCCGAGGTAAGACTGACCGAGACCCCCAGACGCTCCATGAACGCCTTCCAGACTCTCGAAGTGAACTGGGGACCTTGATCAGACACTATATCCTCAGGCACCCCGTAGTGCCGGAAGACGTGAGTAAACAGGGCCTCCGCAGTCTGTAGGGAGACCGGGCAGGCCACCAAGTATACTGAAATTTCCATCCCTAACTATAACATCTTCCGACAAGATAGAACTGCCATAGGGGGCGGAGTTGCAATCTACTGCAGAGAGAGCCGGGCAGAGGGAGGAGACGACAGGACTTAGAGAAGCGATCCACAACGACCAGGATCGTGGTGTTCCCCTGTGAGGGAGGAATATCTGTTAGAAAGTCCACTGACTTAAATCCAAACTGGTTCTCTAGTAAATTGGTAAGAATGTCTCATCCTATTTTCAAGAATGGCTTATTCCCCTTTATTCAGATTACATCTGCTCATTTTCGGTTGTTTGAAAAGGAAATGATCTCAAAAATATCGCTATTTTTTAAACAAGCCTTAGAAAGTTGGTTACAATTTCAGTTTAATCCACCTGAAAAGACAGAACAAATAATACAACAAATATTGTGGTTAAACTCAAATATACTAATTGATAAAGGTATAAAGGTATAATTTTTGTAAATGATATCATAAATAGGACTGGTGGAGTTATGTCACACATGCAGCTAACACAGATATATGGAAGTGTTTGCTCTACCCAAAATTACAACCAACTAATTGCAGCATTATCACAAAAATGGAAGAGGCAAGTAGAAGGGGAAAAAAGTAAGGAAATTATATGTCGGCCCTGTATTAAAGAACATAAATGGTTAAAGAAAAGTGTGATAAATAAAAACATTTACCAATTTCATTTAAGCACCAAAAAAACTAATAGCTGTGCCATATAAATTGCAAAATAGTTGGGAAGAGATTTTCGATGTACCCTAATAGCTGTGCCATATAAATTGCAAAATAGTTGGGAAGAGATTTTCGATGTACCCATTCCATGGCACATGGTTTACGAATTGATACACAAAACAAGGCCGGATTCAAAACTTCAAATTTTTCAATTTAAATTACTATATAGAATTCTTGCAACCAATAGAATGTTATATATATGGGGGATACAATCTTCCCAACTCTGCAGATTTTGCTGGGAGGCAGAGTCATTAGATCATTTATTTTGGTACTGTCCATATGTAGCTCGTTTTTGGTCACAGGTCCAGGAATGGATGAAGAATTGTAACATTTGCCTAGAACTAACGCTGCAGATAGCAATACTGGGTGATTTGAAAAGCCATAGTCAATCAATCAATAATATAATAATATAATATATATAATATTTTAGCAAAAACGTTTATTTTTAATTTGTAGAAGCTATGAGAATGGAAAGGTTCAATACTTTTGTGAAGCATCACAGCACAGTTGAAAAATATATGGCAAATAGAAAGAGATAGATGGGAGAGGTTGAATGGAGCTGAAGGGTGGGACTAATAGCAAGATAACTAATGTAAAATATATGGGAACTAATGTAAAATATACGGGATCTGTAAAATGTATATAGGTCCAAATTTATGTGAAATAGTACAGTTACAAATAGCAATCAAACTGAATGGACATCAGAAATAGAGGAAGGACAAATAACAAACAAAATATGACTATTGTAAAATAGATTGTGTCTGTAAAAAGTGTATAAGATGTATAAACTGAAGGTAGAAGCCTAAGTGTTATTGTTTATTAGTTTACTCCAATTGGGGGAAGGGTGTTAGGGTTTGCGGGGAATAATAAGGGTATATAAAAAAATTCAAAAAGTATGTATGTCTATATAGGTAGGTGTATGTATATAGGTGTAAATGTACACATATGTGTATGTATATGGATATATATATTTACCAAAAGAATATATATATGGCATTGGAAATGATGCAGACAATTTCATTGATGGAAGCAACAATCTTTCCGCAATAATAAGCTGATCCACACCATAAAAAAATATATAAATAAAAAGTCCACTGACAGGTGTGACCAAGGTCGTTGTGGAATGGGTAAGGGATGTAGCTGACCTCTGGGTAGGTGTCTAGGAGCCTTTCACTGGGTGCACACCGAGCAGGAGGAAACATAGACCCTCACGTCCATAGCCAAGGTGGGCCACCAGTACTTCCCAGTCAGGCAGCGCACCGTCCGGCTGACCCCAGGATGACCAGAGGAGGGTGACGTGTGGGCCCAATAGATCAACCGGTCATGGACAACAGACGGAACGTACAGATGCCTGACGGGACACTGGGGGGGAGCGGGCTCTGTACGTAACGCCTGCTCAATGTCCGCATCCAGCTCCCACACGACCGGCGCTACCAGGCAGGAAGCCAGGAGTATGGGAGTCTGATCCATGGGCCACTCCTCTGTGTCATACAGCCGTGACAGTGCGTCTGCCTTCCCATTCTGGGAACCTGGTCTGTAGGACAGGGTAAACACAAAGCGGGTAAAAAACATGGCCCACCTTGCCTGATGAGGATTCAGTCTCCTCGCTGCCTGGATGTACTCCAGGTTGCGGTGGTCAGTCCAGATGAGAAAATGGTGTTTAGCCCCCTCAAGCCAGTGTCTCCACGCCTTCAAAGCCTTAACCACAGCCAACAACTCCCGGTCCCCCACATCATAGTTCCGCTCCGCCGGGCTGAGCTTCTTCGAGGAGAACGCACAGGGGCAGAGCTTCGGTGGCGTACCCGAGCACTGAGAGAGCACGGCTCCTATCCCAGCCTCGGACGTGTCCACCTCCACTATAAATGCCAAAGAAGGATCCGGGTGAGCCAGCACGGGAGCCGAGGTAAACAGAGCCTTCAAGTGCCCAAAAGACCTGTCCGCCTCTGCCGACCACTGCAGACGCACCGGACCCCCTTCAGCAGTGAGGTAATGGAAGCAGCCACCTGGCCAAAACCCCGGATAATTCTCCGGTAGTAATTGGCAAACCATAAAAATTGCTGCACCTCCTTTACCATGGTGGGAGTCGGCCAATTACGCATGGCTGCAATGCGGTCTCCATCTCCACCCTGATGTGGAAATGCGATATCCTAGGAAGGAGACGGTCTGCTGGAAGAACAAGAATTTCTCAGCCTTGACGTACAGGTCATGCTCCAGCAATCGTCCAAGTACCTTGCGCACCAAGGACACATGCTCGGCGTGTGTAGCGGAGTATATCAAAATGTCATCGATATACACCACTACACCCTGCCCGTGCAGGTCCCTGAAAATCTCGCCTACAAAGGATTGGAAGACTGATGGAGCATTCCTCAACCCGTACGGCATGACGAGGTACTCATAATGGCCTGAGGTAGTACTAAACTCTATTTTCCACTCGTCTCCCTCCCTGATACGCACCAGATTGTACGCGCTCCTGAGATCCAGTTTGGTGAAGAAGCATTGACTCAATCGCCGTGGCGATGAGAGGTAGTGGGTAACTGTACCTTACCTTACTTTTTACAGAAGGCAAGAGACAAATTGGCATATTCTGGAGGGATGTGCACGGTGGAGACCTGTTCTGGACTTTCCACCGTGGTAGCACCAACGGAAACCCCTACACACCTCCCCGAACACTCTCGTGACCACCCCGTAAGAGCCCTCTGTTGCCAGGAAATGATGGGGTCATGACGAGCTAGCCAGGGAAGACCTAGTACCACTGGAAACGCAGAGGAGTCAATGAGAAAGAGACTGATTCTCTCCTCGTGTTTCCCCTGCGTAACCATAACCAGGGAGGTGGTAGCATCCCGGATTATCCCAGACCCTAGTTATCGACTATCCAGAGCGTGAACAGGAAAAAGTCTGACCACAGGATATTTGGGAATCCCTAAACTCAAAACGAGCGCTCTGTCAATACAATTCCCAGCTGTGCCTGAATCGACTAGCGCCTTATACTGGGAATGCGGGGAAAAATCAGGGAAACAAACAGACTCTGGATGAGGGTGGTGCAGACTCACCTGGGGTGACGCCAGTGTTCTGCCTGTTGCCTCTACTCCCAGAGGGACCAACCCGGCACCGACCACCAGTGTGCCCTCTGTGGCCACAGATGGTGCATGTGAATGCCCCACCTCCAGCCTCTCTACGCGCAGCCCCTCCCAGCTCCGTGGGCTCCGGATCGAGGGTACTGGAAGGTGGGACCGATAGAGCCCTCTCTGGACGTCCGCAGGTGACCAGCAAGTTATCCAACCGGATGGACAGATCCACCAGCTGGTCAAAGATAATGATGGCATCCCTGCAGGCCAGTTCCCGTCGGACGTCCTCGCGCAGGCTGCACCTGTAGTGGTCTATAAGGGCCCTGTCAATCCATCCTGCTCCGGCAGCCAAGGTACGAAACTCTAGAGCGAAGTCATGTGCGCTCCTTGTCCCGTCTCAATTGGAAGAGCCGTTCCCCCCGCCGCTCTGCCCTGGGGAGGGTGGTCGAAAACGGCCCGGAAACGGCGGGTGAATAAGCAACAGGTGTGAAAAGAAAACAAGGCAAAACCAATGGATAACGAAAAAAGGAGCGGTGATGACTAGTAAACTGGTGACGTCGACCGCCGAACACCGCCCGAACAAGGAGAGGGGCCGACTTCGGGTGGAAGTCGTGACAATTTTTCTATTGTGTTATTGACTGTACGTTTGTTTATGTGTAACTCTGTGTTGCTGTTTTTGTCGCACTGCTTTGCTTTATCTTGGCCAGGTCGCAGTTGTAAATGAGAACTTGTTCTCAACTGGCCTACCTGGTTAAATAAAGGTGAAATAAAATAAAAAAAATTAATACAAAAAATTGCTGAAGAAATGCAACATTTACCTAGAGCTAATGCTGCAGATAGCAATACTGGGTGATTTGAATTGTCATAGTCAATCGAGCTATAATATAATAATTATTTATGCAAAAATGTTTATCTTTAATTTACATTCTGTTGAAACTATGAGAATAGAAAGGTTCAGAACTTTTGTGAAGCATCAAAGCACAGTTGAAAAATAGATGGCAAATAGAAATCTAATATGGATTTCAATATCATCATGCCATCTATTTTGTGAAGTGCACCAGTCCCTCCTGCGGCAAAGCACCCCCACAACATGATGCTGCCAACCCCGTGCTTAACGGTTGGGATGGTGTTCTGCGGCTTGCAAGTCTCCCCCTTTCTCCTCCAAACATAACGATGGTCATCGTGGCCAAAGAGTTCTATTTTTGTTTCATCAGACCAGAGGACATTTCTCAGAAAGTATGATCTTTGTCCCCATGTGCAGCTGCAAACCGTAGTCTGGCTTTTTATGGCGGTTTTGTAGCAGTGGCTTCTTCCTTGCTGAGCGGCCTTTCAGGTTATGTCGATATAGGCCTTGTTTTACTGTGGATATAGATACTTTTGTACCTGTTTCCTCCAGCATCTTCACAAGGTCTTTTGCTGTTTTTCTGGGATTGATTTGCACTATTCGCACCAAAGTACGTTCATCTCTAGGAGACAGAACGCATCTACTTCATGAGCGGTATGACGGCTGCGTGTTCCCATGGTGTTTATACTTGCGTGCTATTGTTTATACAGTTGAACATGGTACCTTCAGGCATTTTGAAATTGCTCCCAAGGATGAACCAGACTTGTGGAGGTCTGCAATTTATTTTCTGAGGTCTTGGCTGATTTCTTTTGATTTTCCCATGATGTCAAGCAAAGAGCTACTGGGTTTGACTCAAATGTTGTCAATTAGCCTATCAGAAGCTTCTGAAGCCATGCCATAATTTTTGGGAATGTTCCAAGCTGTTTAAAGGCAGTCAACTTAGTGTATGTAAACTTCTGACCCACTGGAATTGTGATACGGTGAAATAATCTGTCTGTAAACAATTGTTGGAAAAATGACTTGTGTCATGCACAAAGTAGATGTCCTAACCGACTTGCCAAAACTATAGTTTGTTAACAAGAAATTTGTGGAGTGGTTGAAAAACGAGTTTTAATGACTCCAAACTAAGTGTATGTAAACTTCCGACTTCAACTGTATGTATATAACCAAAGAATATATGGGGGATTGGAAATTATGCAGACAATTACATTGATGCAAGCAACAATCTATCCGCAATATTAAAGCTGATCCACCCCCAAACATAATTTTTTTAACAAATTCACATTTTTCTAACTGTATGGAATCTATTATTGAACCTGTGTTTTGCAGTGCTTTTATGCACAATCAATTACGAAGACGCACTCCTTTTAAATATGGAAAACCATGCCTTAATGAATGTTAAAAAAAAAAACAGTCCCTTCGATGTCTGCCTCTGCTTCACTCTGCTCAACCCAGACCTAGAACCTGTCACTTTCCACACTTGGCCATGATTACAGACACCTGTGTATGTCCTTTGACACTATATAAACGAGTCACCCTGCAGTGTTTGTGATTATACCCTGATGAAGACAGCTTGCCTGTCGAAACGTTGGTCATAAAATATTTGTTGCATCTGAGCTCCTAGAGTGTGCAGCTCTTATTTATTTTCAAGTTTTCCACTCTGCTAGCCAGCACCTCGCCTGTATAGGTGTGCGTTTCTTTTTCTTCTAAACTTTCCACCTTGTAACATATACATAATGTGTCTCTATGCCTTATTTTCTAGTTCCCAGAATCTCCATTAAAATGTGCCCAGAAATTACAATATTGTTTTACTAAACATGGGTTTATCACCTGAGGGTGTGTCAATATCATCGACACCCAACATCGCATCGTTTAACCTTAACAGCCATATTGATCTGTCCTGTGCTTGTCTGTCCTCACATCAGAACTTAGAGTGAGGCTTACCCCTGGGCTGTTTGGGTTAATTGAACACCCACACAGACAGAAGACAAAAGGATCCAATGCACTCCAGATAGTAGTGTTATATTTTACATGATTTCATTTGCACTGAGGCATATGCTGAAATCATTAAACACACACAAATGACTGACAGTAGAGTAGCAAATTATATATTTTTTGCTGTAAATTTATAGCAATTTGTTAGTGTATGTATATAATACCCAAACAATAATAATTAACGCACTTTCATTCGATTGAATGAGCAGAGGGGAAGTGTCAGATGCCACTGTTAATTGAGGACTGATGTTTGAGTACAATGTACAATGTTTGACTCTGGAGGACAACATAGAAGAATTCGGAATTCCCATAATGTTGATATAACCTTACTTCTAAAGAGAGAGAGAGCAACCAGAGTACCAGTTCAAGCTCTGCATGAGTGCTTGACAGGCCAATTGACCATGATGACACAAGGAGACTCAGTTTCCTGAGCTGCCTTCAGCCCTCTCCTCTTCTTTCCTTTCCTTTCCTCTCCTTTCCTTCCCCTCATCTCTCCACTCCTCTCCTCCCTTCCTCTCCCCTCCTTTCCTATTTTCCCCTCCTCTCTGCTCTGCAATGGCAGTGATACACATGAACCCCAGGGATGATGAGGCTCAGGTAGTAGATGAACACACCTCAAAAAGGAGGGTACTCCAGGAATTAATTTCACTGCTATGGATAGACAGATCTCACACATCTGTCAGATCTGCCCATCAAAATGGTTCTGTACAACAAAATAATGTCATGGGTAAGAAAATGTGTCTGTCAGCCAGGGAATTCGAAAGATGTAAATATCTTATTGTTCAAACCAAGCTATTGGAAACGTAGGGTCATACTGGCTGTACTCTCATTGGCTGTACTCTCATTGCCATAGTGGTTGTGTGTTTTTTTGTGTGTGTCAGAGTGTAAAGGAGTTCAACTCGTCTTGCACGGTCCAGAAAACCAGGTCTTATGCCATCCAAGTACTAGGCCTACTTTTAAAATGTTTCAATTGCAGTAACAATTCGCTGAAATTAAAGTACTTTACTTCCTCTTTCAAAATATTGTTTGATGAATCATGGGTGACATCAGAAAAAAAAATTTGGTAGCATTTCTATGTTGAAGATTGCAAAATAAATTGGGGCATTTTTCCCCATCCAGTTCACTTTATTTTTATAATATATTACACTGGATCTTTCTTGAATAAGTTCCTCCATTTCTGTTGTTTTTCCTCTAACTTACTCTCAGCCTCTATGGTACAGTTTTTATTGCTATCTATCTGTACTGTTAGTCCTTCCATTTCCTTTGTTGATATGGACTATTTTGACCTAAATTGCTTTTGTTTTATAGTACTGAATTGCATGGCCTCTACAGGCACGTTTAAAAGTGTCCCATACAATAAGGGGATCTGCTGTACCTATGTTATGTCGGAAAAAACAGTTATAAATGATTTTGTCCTAGTTAAAAACAAGTTATCATCCAGTAGCCTTTGATTCAATTTCCAATATCCTCACCCATGTGGAAATTCTGTAAGAGTAATATATAGTCAAAGTCACCATTATTAGTCAGTTGTACAACCAAATGCCTTCAACCGAAATGTGTCTTCCGCATTTAACCCAACCCCTCTGAATCAGAGAGGTGCGGGGCTGCCTTAATCGACTTCCACGTCTTCGGCGCCTGGGGAACAGTGGGTTAACTGCCTTGTTCAGGGGCAGAACGACATATTTCTTTTCCCTTGTCAGCTCGGGGATTCGAACTTGCAACCCTCCAGTTACAAGTCCAACGCTCTAACCACTAGGCTACCTGCCGCCCGTAATGTGATGGTCCGACCGCATTCTGTCCCCTATCAAAACTTTTTTAAACTTTTGGTGCCAGAGAGAATGACATAAGATAGTAATCAAGACGACTAGCTTGATTAAGCGTCTGCCATGTATATCTCACTAGGTCAGGGTATTTAAGCCTCCATATATCCACTAATTCCAATATATCCATGACATTCATGATTTCCTTAAGTGCATGAGGGTGATAGTTTGTAGTGTGATTTCCTTTACGGTCCGTAGAGGTATTTAAAGCCGTATTATAATCTCCCACCATAATAATAGAGTCTTGTGTTGCTTGTAGCGTTAATAAATTATTATACATGTATATTTTCAAAGAAGCGTGGATCGTCATTATTTGGACCGCATAGGTTAATAATCCATATCTGTTTATGGTCCAATAACATTTAAAATCATCCATCTACCTTGAGGATCTGTTTGTACAGTTTACACATTTGGATCAAAATTACTGTTAATTAATATCATCACCCCTTTTGAATTCCTTTGCCCATGGGAGAAATATATTTGGTCCTCCTAGTCCCTTTTCCACAAAACTTCATCTAAAATTGTTGAATGAGTTTCCTGTAAACAATATATATTATATTCCTTCTCTTTTAGCCTGGTAAATACTGATCGTCTTTTCTTATTATCTGCTAAGCCATTCCAATTATACCGGACTATACTTATTTCACCAATTACCATAATGAGACACAAGGTTCAATTCTATCATCATAATATATGTTTGTAAACGTACCATTAAAAAGTACCATGATGATTGAGTGTCTATATAGCTCTACCATGATATTTGCATTGCTACTATGTAAACCTCCAATTGGTCCCCACTATTCCACCCGCTAAAACCCCTTCTCATCCCGAGTTGGGTTGTTATCCAGTGACCGGCAGACCACCCCCGACCCCCCGGATCTCATGGCCCCCAAGAGACCGGGACCCATCTTTCGAAAAGAGCACACAGTGCCACCCACAGAAAAGAAGCAGGACAACCGTCAAAAGCATTTCCATCGCTCTCAACTTGATTTGTATTATATATGCTATTAAAAAAATATATATTTAAAAAATCCTGATTATCTTAATTTCCATAATTAGCCATTAATATTTGTAATAATATAGGTAGTTTATGCAAAGGTTTGTTACCTCTTACCAGTATTGCCATTAAAAAATTTACATTTTAGCAAGCAATTATTATTTTAGCAAACAATTACACACACACACACACACACACAACCCCACACACACTCCCCCACAAACAACTATACACTCAGATGTTCAACAGTTGCACTATCCCAGAGTCCAACTCAAGAAAGGCCTTGATTTACGAATACATACGTATGAAAAAGCATGCAAAATTGAGCAAAAACGGTCAGAAATTGGGAGATTTGATTAACCATTGTCAGATCCTAGGTGATGGAGATCAGGTATACCCTCTTCACATGAAACACCCACACGCGGTCCCTGATTGTGACCATATGTCCAAGCATATTTGTGCAGTCAGACCTTTGATGTGCCACCAGGGCCACAGGGCCACAATAATATGCCCCCTCTCTGAATGTCCGAGTGTGACCCCCTCCCCATGGGTTACTGCAGCTAGTGTTGCCAGCACTGCCACTGCCTGGGTGGGGGCGCTGCACCGGAATCCCCACCGGCTAGGTACAAGGTCATAAAGGTTCTCTTTCGCAGCTTTGAGAATTTCCTAGGACCAACCCTGCCAGGCAGGCTCAGAATCTTGAGGGGGCGGTGCTGCTTTAGTAGGTCTCTGACCACATTCATCTTTCTGATTTGGCTGCGTATAGGCTACTTACAGTAGTACTTCTCCTTAGTGTATGGGTCTCTCAGGTGGTTGTCTAGGGTATAGAGTTGGGGACCATTCCATCATGATAGGACAGTAAATGAATAAATATTAATAATTTCTTTTAAAATGTATATTTTATATATCTAATTTCTGCACAAAATTGAAAGTTTTCTCTCATAACCTGTATCCTTTTTCACTCACTTAACTCCACACTTTTCCAAACACAAAAACACACACCCCACCTTCTATCACAACACTTGCACACATACTGTGCCTTCTATATCCTCTGTGTTTTATCTCTTCCATGTTGATTCAGTACTTTTGTGTTCCAGTTCCTTATATTTCATGATGTATTATTTCACTAATTATCCTTTCTTCTATTGCTGTTTTATAAATGTATGAAATACTGTAAATGGAAAGTCTAAAACTAACTATTTTCCAACATCCCTATCTAGAATGGTATAGTGTAGTCGTTGTTTATTTCTTTAACAATTGTTGTATTTTATTGATTTTCTATATATTTCTTTTATTGCAATATCTAGTAGTGTGTTCGACATTATTCGACTCCTCTATGGGAACTTTGTAATATTTAGAATAGCCATGGAGTAGTCTTTGTGTCTCTGAACACTTGGTTATCAATGTACAGTTTACCGACTATGAGAGCTATGCTTTTCCTCTTCAGTCTATTTTCGTTGAAGATTGGATACAGAACTTCGCGCCGTTCTGCAATTCCCTTCGGGGGAACTGATCATTCATTCCTATTTTTGTGCCAGCAAGTCTTTTACCCAGGCTTTTAATCATTATTTTATCTTTAAAGAAAGCAAATTTGGCAACAATTGGGCATTCATACCTCTGCCCTCTCTGTCTGAAACGGTGTACACGTTCGAGTTGGATTTTGTCGACAGCTTCGCGTGGGATCTGAAGCGCTGTAAGGAGGAACTCCCTAACTACACCCTCAGGAACTTCTCCTTCTTTCTCTTGGATTCCTGTAAGTACCAGATTTTCTCTCGTGGATTTAGTCTGTATGTCAAGGAAGTGCTCCAATACCTGGTTTCAGCTCTCCCACATGGTGTTCTGCGGCAGCCAGGTCCATTTTGTATTTTGCCATCCCCCTGCCTCCTCTTCATCTGGTCGACCTGGGTCATAAGGCTAGTGGTATCCCCACGGCATCCTGACTGCCAGGCAATGAGAAAAGTGACATCCAGCAGCTGCCCAGACCAGTCACTTCAGCCCTGCCGCTCACCCACTTTGAGTGGACTACTCAATCCAGCTGTTGGCAGATCCCATAGCAGTTCCCCTTGGCTTGCACGTCCCCTTCAGTCTCAACAGGTCACACACCTCTAGAATTGTCCTTAGAGCTGCTCAGCCTTTGCCCATAGGGCACCTTAATACACCCCAGGCGAGTTAGGTTACACAGCCTCTCAGAAAAAGAGGGGATGGCTTCCTCTTCTGCCCCAGCTACCATCAAAACCACCCATGGGAGAGACTGCAGAACCTGGGAGAACACAGAACAGTAAAAGCAAAACAAAAATGGCCCCTGTTCTACAACTTTCCACTCAGTGGCCCTGATCCTTCTGACTACGCCAAATGTCACGAGTTGCAAAGTTACCAGTTCTAGGCCTGGGTTGAGCAGGCAGAGTTAAGCAGAGGCAGACAATGAAGGGATAGTGAACATTTATTAAGGCATGGTTTTCAATATTTCCGTTTCAAACACATTCCAATTGTTTTGTTTCCTAAAACCATAGTTAAAATAATCATACAAATCATAACAAAGAAAACAAAGGGGCACAGGAAGTGGTGCAGCCCAGCAAAGCAGGCGTCCGTCTTTTCGAGACTTCCATTTCATCTTAAACAACCTCCATTAGTCATGCACTCACCAAACAAAGCCCTACATGCACTAGCAAAACATGGCCTCTGGACTGCATTAGCCTCCTGTGGGCAGCCACCTAGAACACAAAACCAGGGGGGTTTAAATACACAGAATCCAAATCACATGACTCATCAATTATCCAATAAAATGATTCATCTAGATTGCCTGCAAATAGCGCACACGTGACATATTCAGTAACTTAAATAGCATACCTTGTTAATACAGAGCACAGTTGGCCAATCAATTCCTACAAATTAACTGGCTTTAGTGACTCATGCAAAATATTGTTGTTTTCTCAGAAAATGTTGGTTTTGTGATCCCCAAAAATTCTAATTATGGACATTTATTCTAACAAAGTCCCAAATCCTGTAATGTCTATTGGAACCTAAAACAGACGCACAGTGGCGGTTTAGAAACAATTAGGCTACTGTCATCACTGTAATTATGGAAACAACAAACAGCTTAACACAGAGCCACACAGTACCCACAGCCAATATTACATGAAGAAAAGCCAATTTAGAAAACCCCCAAAACAGGAGTCGTTTCACGACAAACTGAGAGAGAAAAGACCCCACCAAATACACACTTTGCTTTGCTGACTTTTTTTCATATTTTTTTCTCCCCAATTGGTAGTTACAGTCTTGTTCAATCGCTGCAACTCCTGTACGGACTCTGGAGAGGCGAAGGTTGAGAGCCGTTGCGTCCCCCGAAACACGACTTCTTGACACACTGCTCGCTTAACCTGGAAGCCAGCCGCACCAATATGGCGGAGGAAACACTATACAACTGAAGTCAGCGTACATGCACCCAGCCATAAGGAGACACTAGAGCATGATGGGACAAGGACATCCCGGCTGGCCAATCCCTCCCCTAACCTGGACGACTGTGGGCCAATTGTGCACCGCCTCATGGGTCTAGCTGCGACACAGCTAACGATTGAACCTGGGTCTGTAATGATGCCTAAAGCACTGCGATGCAGTGCCTTAGACCACTGCACCACTCGGGAGGCCCCTTTACTGACATTTTTACGCAGAATTCAGAAGGAAAATCATAAATATTTGCGTTCACTTCCTTATCTGGGTTTTCACATATGTCTGTTATCAGTCCTCTAGCCAGGCATGACTTGATAGGGAGAGGAGCAGAGACAGCAGCAGCACACCATATGCATACTGCTAATGAATGTCTTCTTCTGAGGCTGACGTCATACCTTGACTAGAACTTTGTCTTTGTCTCATCTCAGAAATCTCTTTGAATTTAATGCTCAACTGTAATACGGTATTATAAAAAATTATGAACATTTTCCTGTTTCTCTCTGGGGTAGCAGTGTCCCTATCTGATCATAGACACTCTGATGACTAACTCTCCTGTCTGTGAATATTTCTATATTATCTGCATATTTATTCAAATCCATTGTTTGTGGAGGAATCACTTTGTCTGAAACAATAGCTAGTTTGTACACACCTACTCATTCAAGGGTTATTCTTTATTTGTACTATTTTCTGCATTGTAGAATAATAGTGAAGACATCAAAACTATGAAATAACACATATGGAATCATGTAGTAACCGAAAAGTAGCCACCCTTTGCTTTGATGACAGCTTTGCACACGCTTGGAATTCTCTCAACCAGCTTCACCTGGAATGCTTTTCCAACAGTCTTGAAGGAGTTCCCACACATGCTGAGCACTTGTTGGCTGCTTTTCCTTCACTCTTCGGTCCAACTCATCCCAAACCATCTCAATTGGGTTGAGGTCAGGTGATTGTGGAGGCCTGGTCATCTGATGCAGCACTCCATTACCCTCCTTCTTGGTCAAATAGCCCATACACACAGCCTGGAGGTGTAAGGACAGACGCTTGGAGACAGGGAGTGAACATTTAATTAAAATAGACATGAAACAGGACAGGACAGCTTTTGACATGAAAAACATAACGACATTAATGCTGACACAGGATGAAAAAGAGGAACAGACAGATATAGGAAAGGCAATTAAAACGTGAAGGAGTACAGGTGAGTCCAATGAAGCGCTGACGGCGGGTAACGGAGGTGACAAGTGTGCGTAATGATGAACAGCCTGGCGCCCTCGAGCGCCAGGAAGTGGGAGTGGGAGCAGGCGTGGCAGTACCCCCTCCTCTAGGGGCGCCACCCGGCATCCCACCTGGTCGAGCCTGACAGGCTGGCCGAGGCATGGGTGCCGGACAAGCCGGCTGAGGCATGGGAGCCCGACGAGCCGGCTGAGGCATGGGAGCCCGACGAGCCGGCTGAGGCGTGGGAGCCCGACGATCCCGCTGAGGTGTGGGAGCCCGACAAGACGGCTGAGGCGTGGGAGCCCGACAAGCCGGCTGAGGCGTGGGAGCCCGACGAGCAGGCTGAGGCGTGGGAGCCCGACGAGCAGGCTGAGGCTCGAGGGCGCCAGGCTGAGGCAAGGAAACCTCTCGAGCAAGCTAAGGTGTGGAAGCCCGACGAGCCGGCTCAGACACCCCCCGGTTCCATCCGCAGCGTCACCCGGACCCAACGTCACCAACAAAAACAAAAAACAAAAACTCCCTGATGCTTCAAATGGTGGTGTCAGCATTCTGTAAGGACAGACGCTGGAGACGAGAAGCAAGTACAGGGAGTGAACATTTAATGAATAAACAGACATGAAACAGGACAGGACTGCCCTCGAGCGCCAGGGAGGGGGAGCGGGAGCAGGCGTGACAGGAGGTGTGTTGGGTCATTGTCTTGTTGAAAAACAACTAAGCGCAAACCAGATGGGATGGCGTATCACTGCAGAATGCTGTGGTAGCCATGCTGATTAAGTGTGCCTTGAATTCTAAAAAAAATCACAGACAGTGTCACCAGCAAAGCACCCCGACACCATCACACCTCCTCCATGCTTTACAGTGGGAACCACACATGCGGAGAACATCCGTTCACCTACTCTGCGTCTCACAAAGACACTGCGGTTGGAACCAAAAATCTAAAATTTGGACTCATAAGACCATTGGACAGATTTCCACCGGTCTAATGTCCATTGCTCATGTTTCCTGGCCCAAGCAAGTCTCCTCTTCTTATTGGTGTCCTTTAGTAGTGTTTTTTTTGCAGCAATTTGATCATGAAGGCCTGATTCACGCAGTCTCCTCAGAACAGTTGATGTTGAGATGTGTCTGTTACTTGAACTGAACTGTGAAGCATTTGTTTGGGCTGCAATTTCTGAGGCTGGTAACTTTAATGAACTTATCCTCAGCAGCAGAGGTAACTCTGGGTCTTCTTTTCCTGTGGCGGTCCTCATGAGAGCCAGTTTCTTCGTAGCTCTTGATGGTTTTTGTGACTGCACTTGAAGAAACTTTCAAAGTTCATTAAATATTACGGATTGACTGACCTTCATGTCTTAAGGTAATGTTCTTGCCATAATATGGACTTGGTCTTTTACCAAATAGGGCTATCTTCTGTATACCACCTCTACCTTGTCACAATACAACTGATTGTCTCAAACGCATTCAGAAGGAAACAAATTACCTTTTAACAAAGGCACACATTTTACCTGAAATGCATTCCATGTGAATACCTCATGAAGCTGGTTGAGAGAATGCCAAGAGTGTGCAAAGCTGTCATCAAAGCAAAGGGTGTGTCACGTTCAGGCCTGATAGTTATAGGCTGACGTGTTTAGTTTAGTTTTGGTGTAGTTTTTTTTTTGTTCTAGGTGTTGTATATCTATGTTGGAGTAACGGTTCCCAATTAGAGGCAGCCGTGTGTCGTTGTCTCTAATTGGGAACCATATATATGTTTGGGGTTTTTCTATAGGATTTTGTGGGTTATTGTTTATGCATAGCTTCGTTGTTTAAGTAGTCTATGTTTATGCACGATATTCGTTTGTTTTGTTGTTTGTTTTGCCCAGTTACGTGGGTTACGTTGTTAAATAAAAAGCATGTATACTGGATGCCTCGCTGCGCCTTGGTCTGTCCTTCCCGAGGATCGTGACAGAATAACCCACCACAAAAAGACCAAGCAGCGAGAGACCCGGGAGCTTAGGTCTTGGGAGGAGGAACTATTCAATGGAGGTGCTTGGACCCAGCCTGGAGAGTATCGCCATCCTAGAGAGGAGCTGGAAGCAGCGGCGGTGGAGTGGCAATACTATGAGGATGTATATGGAGCGTGGAACCCGGAGAGAGGAGAGTTTATTAGACCTCGCCTGGCACGGAAGCCTGAAAGGCAGTGGGGAGTTTGGCCGATTCAGGGTGGACTCCTGAGCCAACTCCTCGTGCTCTCTGGAGGGAGCGTTGAAGGGAGCGTCGCACTGGTAAGACGCCATGCTATGCAGTTTTGCGCACGGTGTCTCCAGTGCGCGTTCATAGGCCGGTGCTAGAGATTCCAGCTCCACTCATCTGTCAGGGGAGGGTGAGTGTGCAGCCTGGAAGGGCCGGCTCAGCGCTCCTGGTCTCCGGTGCCGGCTCAGCGCTCCTGGTCTCCGGTGCGCCTCCTTGGACCAGGATATCCTGCACCGGTTCTGCGTGCAGTATCTCCGGTGCGTGTCCAGAGCCCGGTGCGTGAGATTCCAGCGCCACTCATCTGTCAGGGGAGGGTGAGTGTGCTACCTGGGAGAGTGGTGCCGGCTCTGCGCGCTAGGTCTCCAGTACACTTTCTGGGACCGAGATATCCTGCACCGGTTCTGCGTGTGGGATCTCCGGTTCGCATCCACAGCCCAGTACGTCCTGTCCCTGCTCCACGCTCCAGGATCCCTGTGCCCGTCGTGGACCCAGCACGTCCTGTCCCTGTTCCACGATCCAGGATTCCTGTTCTACGCTCCAGGATCCCTGTGCGTGTTGGGGGCCCAGCACGTCTTGTCCCTGTTCCACGCTCCAGGATCCCTGTGCCCGTCGTGGACTCAGCACGTCCTGTCCCTGTTCCATGCTCCAGGATCCCTGTGCCCGTCCTGGACCCAGCACGTCCTGTCCCTGCTCCACGCTCCAGGATCCCTGTGCCCGTCGTGGACCCAGCACGTCCTGTCCCTGTTCCACGGTCCAGGATTCCTGTTCTACACTCCAGGATCCCTGTGCGTGTTGGGGGCCCAGCACGTCCTGTCCCTGTTCCACGCTCCAGGATCCCTGTGCCCGTCGTGGACCCAGCACGTCCTGTCCCTGCTCCACGCTCCAGGATCCCTGTGCCTGTCGTGGACTCAGCACGTCCTGTCCCTGCTCCACGCTCCAGGATCTCTGTGCCCGTCGTGGACCCAGCACGTCCTGTTCTGGCTCCCCGCACCAGAGTGCCAGTGTGTTTAGTGAGCCCAGTATGGCCGGTTCCTGCTCCCCACACCAGAGTACCAGTGTGCGTCCTGAGCCCAGCGCGGCCAGTTCCTGCTCCCCGCACCAGAGTGTCAGTGCGCTTTTTGAGCCCAGTACGGCCGGTTCCTGCTCCCCGCACCAGAGTGCCTGTGCGTTTATTGAGCCCAGTACGGCCGGTTCCTGCTCCCCGTGCCAGTGTGCGTCTCGAGCACAGAACGGCCCGTTCCTGCTCCCCGCGCCAGTGCGCGTCCCCTGTCCGGGACCTCCAGAGAAGGTCCCCTGTCCGGGACCGCCAGAGAGGGTCCCCAGTCCGGGGGCCGCCAGAGATGGTCCCCAGTCCGGGGCCGCCAGAGAGGGTCCCCCGTCCTGCAAATGGCCCAGGGCCTCCGGTGCGGGACATTAAGCCAGCACGGCCGGCACCGGAGCCGCCACCTGGGACAGGAGGGCCCACCCGAAGACCCCCCCAATGGACTTTTGGCGTAGTCCTCGCCTTTGGGGTACTGTCACGTTCAGGCCTGATAGTTATAGGCTGACGTGTTTAGTTTCGTTTTGGTGTAGTTTTTTTTTTTGTTCTAGGTGTTGTATATCTATGTTGGGGTAATGGTTCCCATTTAGAGGCAGCCGTGTGTCGTTTCTCTAATTGGGAACCATATATATGTTTGGGGGTTTTCTATAGGATTTTGTGGGTTATTGTTTATGCATAGCTTCGTTGTTTAAGTAGTCTATGTTTATGCACGATCTTCGTTTGTTTTGTTGTTTGTTTTGCCCAGTTACGTGAGTTACGTTGTTAAATAAAAAGCATGTATACTCGATGCCTCGCTGCGCCTTGGTCTGTCCTTCCCGAGGATCGTGACAGGGTGGTTATTTGAAGAATCTCAAATATAAAATATATTTTGATTTGTTTAACACTTCTTTGGTTACTACATGATTCCATATGTGTTATTTCATAGTTTTGATGTCTTCACTATTATTCTACAATGTAGAAAATAATAAAAATAAAGAGAACCTTGAATGTGTAGGTTTATCCAAACTTTTGACTGGTACTGTACTTTACTCAACACTCACCAATTCTGGAAATGAGACTACTTCGGAGAGTTGCTGTGAGATTTGAGTCCCCTGTCACCCTCTTGCAACACACACACACACACACACACACACACACACACACACACACACACACACACACACACACACACACACACACACACACACACACACACACTCTCCCATCAAAAATGTGTGAGGTAGCAATTCCCAGAGGACTTGCCCCTTCCGTCTCCACCCAGCCAGGCAGTAATTTCATGACTCGTTGCAAGTGCTAAAAGCCTTTGGGTGCAACAAACATTAACTTTTCATTGTCCCCCGGTCTTTCAATGGAGTCATTAAACCAGCCATCTGAGGTGAATAAGTCTCCGTCCTGGTAGTATTCCAGACGGTGTTCAAATCAGTGTAACTAGATATCTCTCCCTGGCTCTCTATATGCTATTCTTTCTCTCTCTCAAGGAATTGGTAACCTGTGTAACTAGATTCAGTGTTGATTCATTGTTTGACGTCCCTGGTATGGTACAAAGTGTCGGCTCCGGCTTCTTCCTAACCTTGATGTTTCCAAACACTTATGTTTCCTGTTTAAATGTGTTGACCCCTCAGTGTTTCACAGCTCCTTAATGCCAGTAAAAAAAACATGTTCTCTCCTTATCTCAAAAGTCCCATATGTTTCAGTACTATGCCTTGAATTTAAAGGAAGGGTATATCATTGTTTTAATGCCACATAAACAATGTTTGCGCACTCCATACAACAGCCATACACGTCAATTAGAATTTTAGTCTGCCATTGTGAAATTCTAATTCTGTAGGTATACATTATCTGCAGTTTTCATTGCGTGCATGTTGGGAGATTTGAGTATTAGAGCAGTTATAAGTCCCTGAGAATTACACTTGAGGATTATTTTGGAAAAACCTTTTCATATATAACTGTGTAATTGACAATTTTCTCTAACCAAAACAAGACACCAGAAATATGAAGGAAAGCAAAAGTTTTCAAGCAGAACAGTTTTCAACAGTTCTACCCTCTTTTGATGCAAATAGTCTTCATAGAATTATACTGAACAAATACATTTACTAAAATAAAAGATCAAAGAAATGTTCCATAAGCACAAAAAGCTTATTTCTCAAAAAATGTGTACACAAATTATTGTTAATATATATATTTTTGTACCTTTATTTAACCAGGCAAGTCAGTTAAGAACAAATTCTTATTTACAAAAACAGCCTAGGAACAGTGGCCAGGGGCAGAACAACAGATTTTTACATTGGCAGCTTGGGGATTCGATCTAGCAACCTTTCGGTTCTGGCCCAATGCTCTAACCACTAGGCTACCTGCCGGATGTGGAGATCCTGGGCTGGCATGGTAACACGTGGTCTGCAATTGTGAGGCCAATGACCATGTGCTTACATCCCTGATACTGAGCAAGACAAAATATTTGATAAAATATTGAATTTGGCCTTTACTACTATGGCCCAGGGATACGCACTGAATAACACAATCATAAATGGCAAAAAATAAAGTAAAAAAATGTATAATAAGAAACAAGGTTTTGAAGTGTTTGTTCTTTATCTAGGAGATATTTTACCCATTCTCTGGCTTAACCCCCCTTTGTTTTTACACTGCTGCAATTCGCTGTTTATCATCTATGCATAGTCACTTTACCCCTACCTACATGTACAAATTACCTCAACTAACCTGTACCCGTGCACATTTACTCGGTACCAGTGCCCCCTGTATATAGCTTTGTTGTTGTTATGTAATTCTGCTGTGTTACCTTTTATTTTGACTTTATTTTTTATTTAGTCATTCTTTTTTAAACTCTATATCTTGAACTGCACTGCTGGTTAAGGGCTTGTAAGTAAGCATTTCACGGTAAGGTCTATACCTGTTGTATTCAGCGCATATGACAAGTAAAATTTGATTTGATTTTGGGTAGGCACAAAACTACCTTCATACTTCCATAAATTTTTTTAAACCTGTACCGGTTATCTTCAAAACGGGCAAAACGGAAAACACCATTGTGTTCGTGAAAGTTCCCCTTTCCGTAGAGTGGTCATAATAGTTTGTAGTTCGGACGCTACAGACGTTTACATGAGAAGACCAATTTTTGGGATGTCTCATAGTCTGAAAAACACAGCTCTAGCCCTGCCATCTTTCACCGCAAATGCAGAAGTGCGACATCGTAGGTGGATACGGTGGATTGAGACGCGTCCAATGCAAAAAACCACATCTCTAGCTTGAACTATATAATTATTTCTTAAATTTTACTTACCGGTGCAGCATTCTGCAGCCATACGCCATCCCATCTGGTTTGCAATTAGTGGGACTATCATTTGTTTTTCAACAGGACAATGACCCAACATACCTCCAGGCTGTGTGGCTGTGTGTAAGCCACCCTTTGTCTTGATGACAGCTTTGCACACTCTTGACATTACTCAGCCAGCTTCACCTGGAATGCTTTTCCAGCAGTCTTGAAGGAGATCCCACATATGCTGAGCACTCGTTGTCTGCTTTTCCTTCACTCTGCGGTCCAACTCATCCCAAACCAGCTCAATTGGGTTGAGGTCGGGTGATTGTGGATGCCAGGTCATCTTATGCAGCACTCCATCACTCTCCTTCCTGGTCAAATAGCCCTTACACAGCCTGGAGGTGTGTTGGGTCATTGTCCTGTTGAAAAAGAAATGAGAGTCCCACTAAGCACAAACCAGATGGGATGGCGAATTGCTGCATTATGCTATGGTAGCCATGCTGGTTAAGTGTGCCTTGAATTTGTCACGTCCAGGCCAGAGTTTTAGGCTGGCGTGTTTAGGTTTCGTTTTTGGTGTAGGGTTTTTTGAGTTCTAGGTGTTCCATTTCTATGTTGGTGTCACAAACGAGACTCCCGCGGTTCCTCCTGCTCACCACCAGAGGGAACCCTCTCCTGAGTATTAAGCCCTGAACTACAATTCCCACATACCTGGTTCTGATTACCGTTGCACCTGACTCCCATTAGCAGACTATTTAGGTGCTCTCTCTCTTTGCGAAGTCTTGTTATCCCTGGTGATCATTTCTGAGCGTTTTTCTCCCGTGTCTGTCTATTCGTGGTTATACTCTGGACTGTTTTTTCCCTTTTTGATTCTTTGCTGCCTGCCCTGGACTACATTCTTTACTGGACTGATTTTTGTAAGCTTGCTGCCTGCCCTGACCTAATGCCTGTACCTGGATTACGATTTGCCTTACCCCTGCTGTTGTGTTTGCTGGCGATTGACCCTGTTTGTACGACCAAGATTGTAATAAAACTGCAAATGGATCCTCACTCTCATGGAGCGTCATTACAGAAGACTTCGCCACCACACGATCCAGCAGCTCTGGTCCAAATGTCCACGGAGATCTCCACTCAAGCTAACCAACTCGCCGTTCATCAACAGCAGCTAACCCATTTAACTACGGTAACAGAGGAACTCGTCCAGACGCTACAGAGGTTGCAGATGTCGCTTCCGAACCCAGCCCCTCCTCAACCGAACGCAAGTACGGGCGCTTCTCCACCACCTGCACCCACAGTTAACCCACGTCTGGCTCTCCCTGATAAGTTCGACGGTAACCCCACTAAAAGTAAGGGATTTCTACTGCAATGTTCATTATTCATTGATCAACAACCAGCTATGTATGTCACTGATGCCAGCAAGATTTCCTTGGTATGTTCACTCCTCACTGGCAAGGCGTTAGAGTGGGTAACGGCGGTTTGGAGAGAGGATGGCACGGCTTTCCCATCGTTTGGTACCTTTCTTCAACGCTTCCGGGAAGTATTTGAACACCCGGAGGGAGGCATGAGAGCTGATGACCGACTACTCGCGTTGAACCAGGGCAGGAATACTGCAGCAGAATATGCCTTGACATTTCGCACTCTAGCAGCTCAAACCGACTGGGTGGAGAGCACGCTTAAACTGCTCTTTCGCAAGGGACTCAGCTTGGAGTTGCAATCCGAACTGGCCTGCCGAGATGAAGGGAGATCGCTGAATCAATTCATCGAACTAACCATACAGATTGACAATCTGATTCGATCACGGCGCCCACTCAGAACAGGACCCACCAGCACACAATGCCCAATCACTCTGCCTCAAACCGAACCCATGCAGCTCGGATATACTCACCTGACTCCGGAGGAACGAGAACGCCGCATACGTCAACATCTCTGCCTCTATTGTGGTCAACCGGGCCATCTGAGGGCGTTTTGCCCCACAAGACCACCTCCTCGTAATCCCTCTTCGGTGAGTCCTTGTGTTCAAACACATCACTCCAGTTCTTGCATCAAAGTACCGATAGTATTATCTCTAGAGGACAATCATATAACCACATCAGCGCTATTAGACTCCGGAGCAGCCGGGAACTTTATGTCTCATGAGTTTGCCCAACAACAACAATTTCCATTAATCACCTGTGACTCTCAATTGGCAGTGGAGGCGCTAGATGGACGGCCTCTCGGCGATGGGAGGGTCCTGCACACCACCGTGGACCTTCGACTACAGACCGGGACCCTCCACACTGAGGTAATTCGTTTCTCGTCATCACATCACCCCATAACCCGGTTATCCTTGGACTCTGGCTACGTCAACATAACCCGCTCATCTCATGGAGGGAGGGTCGTATCATCAAATGGGACCCGTCATGCCACTCCAACTGCTTAACTGGCAGCCCTTCACTCTCCATTCAAACCGTTACGCTAAAGGACGAGCCGGCCCTTTTCCCCGCTCTACCCATTGAGTACTCTGACCTCATCGAAGGTTTCAGCAAGACCAAGGCGATGGAACTACCTCCCCACCGATCAAGCGACTGTGCCATCGAGCTACTACCAGGTACAAAACCACCTAAGGGCCGAATCTTCCCCCTATCTCAACCCGAATCAGAAGCCATGAACAACTACATCGAGGAAGAACTGTCGAAGGGGTTCATTAGAGCATCGACATCACCTGCAGCCGCTGGCTTCTTCTTTGTTAAAAAGAAAGACGGTGGTTTACGCCCTTGTATCGACTACCGGGGTCTCAACGACATCACTGTCAAGTTTCTATATCCTTTACCGCTGGTTCCAGCTGCCCTAGAACAACTCCGCCAAGCCAAGTATTTCTCCAAACTGGACCTCCGCAGCGCCTACAACCTCATTCGCATCCGGGACGGTGATGAATGGATGACAGCCTTTTCTACCAGCACTGGGCACTATGAGTATTTGGTTATGCCTTTCGGGCTGTCTAATAGTCCTTCCGTATTTCAATCATTTATCAATGACGTCTTTCGGGACATGCTTAATCGCTGGGTAATTGTGTACATCGATGACATTCTCATCTATTCCAACACCTATGAGGAACACGTGCAACACGTGAGAACAGTATTACAACGACTCATTGATCACCAGTTATACGCCAAAGCAGAGAAGTGCGAATTTCACCAGACTTCCACGTCTTTTTTGGGCTACATCATCAACCAGGAGGGAGTCGCCATGGACGAGAAGAAGGTCAAGGCCGTTCTAGACTGGCCACTACCAGTAACCTTAAAGGAGTTACAACGCTTCTTGGGATTTGCTAACTTCTACCGACGCTTCATCAGGAATTTCAGCTCGGTAGCCGCCCCCTTACCCTCTATGACTAAGAGAAACTCATCACACCTCACCTGGTCAACGACAGCACAGGAGGCTTTCGCAGAACTCAAGGCACGTTTCACATCGGCCACCATCCTCCATCACCCTAATCCTGAACTCCCGTTTACAGTTGAGGTGGACGCTTCTAATATGGGCATTGGAGCTATCCTTTCACAGCGGCACGGATCCCCACTCAAGCTTTATCCGTGCGCCTATTATTCCCGCAAACTTAGTCCAGCCGAACAGAACTACGACGTCGGAAACCGGGAACTGTTGGCCATGAAAGCAGCTATGGAGGAGTGGCGTCATTGGCTGGAGGGATCTAAACATCCGTTCGTGATTCTAACAGACCACAAGAATCTGGAATACTTGCGGTCTGCCAAGAGACTGAATCCCAGACAAGCGAGGTGGGCGCTCTTCTTCACACGTTTTGACTTCACCGTTACCTATCGTCCCGGTTCAAAGAACACCAAAGCAGACGCATTATCACGCCAACACGACGGTGTAGCTCCCACTGAATCCAAGGAAACCCTGCTTCCAGAGTCATTAATCGTGGCCCCTATTCAGTGGGACATCATGACAGAGCTCACCCAAGCCAATTCACAAAGACCCTCCGCCCGAATGCCCCTAACAAAACGTTTGTACCTCAGGATCTCTGTCAGAAAGTGCTAAAGCAAGTTCACTCCGTACTCAGCTCCGGTCATCCGGGAATCGCTGCCACTGTTCACCTGCTTCAGAACAGCTTCTGGTGGCCAACCTTGCGGGCAGACACAATCAAATTCATTAACGACTGCACCACCTGTAACACAAACAAACATCTTAGACAATTACCTTCGGGCCTACTGCAACCACTGCCAGTTCCCCACCGACCATGGTCCCATCTCGCCATAGACTTCATTACCGATCTCCCCAAGTCCAATGGGAATACCACAATACTCACTGTCATAGATCGCTTCTCCAAGGCTTGCCGGTTGATTCCACTCCCCAAACTGCCTACAGCATTGGAAACTGCCGAACTCATGTGCAACCTGGTGTTTCGCTTCTATGGCCTGCCAGAGGACATCGTGTCGGACCGAGGGCCCCAATTCACATCCAGAGTATGGTCAGCATTCTTCCAACAACTCAACATCAACGTTAGCCTCACTTCAGGATATCACCCACAATCTAATGGTCAAACAGAACGCCTCAATCAAGAGATCACCCGGTTTCTCAGATCCTACTGTCATCAGAACCAAGCAGACTGGAGTTGATTCCTCATGTGGGCGGAGTATGCACAGAACTCACTCCAGAAACCCTCCACCGGTCTAACCCCATTCCAGTGTGTAATGGGCTTCCAACCCCCCCTGTTTCCATGGTCAGGGGAACCCACCGAGGTACCCTCTGTCAACGACTGGCTCCAGAGAAGCGAGGACATCTGGAGTCAGGCCCACACCCACTTGCTACATGCGGTCAGGAGACAGAGGTTGCAGGCCAATCGCCACCGCCGCCCCAATCCCGAATATACTCCAGGTCAATGGGTCTGGCTATCCACTCGAGACCTCGCCTCAAACTCCCCTGCAAGAAACTCAGTCCCAGGTATGTGGGTCCCTTCCAAATAGTTAAACAAATCACACCAGTTTCCTTCCGTTTGGCATTACCCTCTAATTATCATTATCTCTCCTACTTTTCATGTATCTCTTCTCAAACCCGCTGGTGGTCCGAGAGCGGAGGAGGAGGAGCAGACCAGTGAGCAGGGCCCCCCACCCATCTTGGTGGACGGCGAGGAGGTATATCAGCTTCGAGATCTACTCGATTCCAGACGCCGGGCAGGCTCCTCCAATATCTGGTGGATTGGGAGGGTACGGACCGGAGGAGCGATCCTGGAGTTAATGCAGAGGACATACTCGACCCGCACTCATGACTGAGTTCCATAGGGCGCACCCGAGAAACCGGCCCCCGACCTCGAGGAAGACCCCGGTGTCGTTCGCCTCTTCGCGCGTCAGGAGCCGCTCGCAGGGGCTCTGTCACAAACGAGACTCGCGGTTCCTCCTGCTCACCACCAGAGGGAACCCTCTCCTGAGTATTAAGCCCTGAACTACAATTCCCACATACCTGGTTCTGATTACCGTTGCACCTGACTCCCATTAGCAGACTATTTAGGTGCTCTCTCTCTTTCTCTCTTTGCGAAGTCTTGTTATCCCTGGTGATCATTTCTGAGCGTTTTTCCCGTGTCTGTCTATTCGTGGTTATACTCTGGACTGTTTTTTCCCTTTTTGATTCTTTGCTGCCTGCCCTGGACTACATTCTTTACTGGACTGATTTTTGTAAGCTTGCTGCCTGCCCTGACCTAATGCCTGTACCTGGATTACGATTTGCCTTACCCCTGCTGTTGTGTTTGCTGGCGATTGACCCTGTTTGTACGACCAAGATTGTAATAAAACTGCAAATGGATCCTCACTCTCATGGAGCGTCATTACAGTTGGGGTAATGGTTCCCAATTAGAGGCAGCTGTGTGTCGTTGTCTCTAATTGGGAACCATATATATGTTTGGGGTTTTCATTTAGGTTTTGTGGGTTATTGTTGATGCATAGCTTTGTTTGTATTGTCAGTCTATGTTTAAATTACGATCTTCGTTCATTTTGTTATTTTGCCCAGTTACGTTTCGTTTTAATAAACATGTATACTGGATGCCTCGCTGCGCCTTGGTCTGTCCCGCATGAAGATCGTGACAGAATAACCCACCATAAGAAGACCAAGCAGCGAGAGACTCGGGAACATTGGACTTGGGAGGAGATTTTGGATGGCAAGGGATCTTGGACAAGGGATGAGATTTTGGAGGGAAAAGGACCATGGTCTCAGCTGGAGGATTATCGTCGCTCCAGGGAGAGAGAAAAGTTCATTGGAACTCGCCTGGCACGGAAGCCCGAAAGGCAGCCCCAAAAAACTTTTTGGGGGCACACGAGGAGGTTGGCCGGTTCAGGAGGGACTCCTGAGCCAACTCCTCGTGCTTTGTGGAGAGCGTTGAGAGAGCGTCGCACTGGTAAGACGCCGTGCTATGCAGTTTTGCGCACAGTGTCTCCAGTGCGCGTTCATTTGGCCGGTGCTAGAGATTCCAGCTCCACTAACCTGTCAGGGGAGGGTGAGTGTGCAGCCTGAAAGGGTGGTGCCGGCTCAGCGCTCCTGGTCTCCGGTGCGCCTCCTTGGACCAGGATATCCTGCACCGGTTCTGCGTGCAGTATCTCCGGTGCGTGTCCAGAGCCCGGTGCGTGAGATTCCAGCGCCACTCATCTGTCAGGGGAGGGTGAGTGTGCTACCTGGGAGAGTGGTGCCGGCTCTGCGTGCTAGGGCTCCAGTACACCTTCTGGGACAGAGATATCCTGCACCGGTTCTGCTTGTGGGATCTCTGGTTCGCATCCACAGCCCAGTACGTCCTGTCCCTGCTCCACGCTCCAGGATCCCTGTGCCTGGCGTGGACTCAGCACGTTCTGTCCCTGTTTCACGCTCCAGGATTCCTGTGCCTGTCGTGGACTCAGCACGTCCTGTCCCTGTTCCACGCTCCAGGATTCCTGTGCCCGTCGGGAACCCAGCACGTCCTGTTCCTGCTCCCCGCACCAGAGTGCGCGTTATGAGCCCAGTACGGCCGGTTCCTGCTCCCCGCACCAGAGTGCGCGTTATGAGCCCAGTACGGCCGGTTCCTGCTCCCCGCACCAGAGTGCGCGTTATGAGCCCTGCACCCCCCACAGCAACTCGCCCAAACCTCCCCCATTTCTCCTTCTCCCAAATCCAGTTAGCTGATGTTCTGAAAGAGCTGCAAAATTCTGGACCCCTAGAAATCAGCCTGGCTAGACATTCTGGACCCTTTTTTTCTAAAATTATCTGCCGAAATTGTAGCAACCCATATTACTAGCCTGTTCAACCTCTCTTTCGTGTCGTCTAAGATTCCCAAAGACTGGAAAGCAGCTGCGGTCATCCCCCTCTTCAAAGGGGGAGACACTCTTGACCCAAACTGCTACAGACCTATATCTGCCTTGCTAAGGTTTTCGAAAGCTAACAAACAGATTACCGACCATTTCGAATCCCACCGTACATTCTCCGCCATGCAATCTGGTTTCAGAGCTGGTCATGGGTGCACCTCAGCCACGCTAAAGGTCCTATACGATATCATAACCGCCAACGAAAAGAGACATTACTGTGCAGCCGTATTCATCGACCTGGCCAAGGCTTTCGACTCTGTCAATCACCACATCCTTATCGGCAGACTCAACAGCCTTGGTTTCTCAAATGATTGCCTCGCATGGTTCACCAACTACTTCTCCGATAGAGTTCAGTGTGTCTGGCCTGTTGTCCGGGCCTCTGGCAGTCTCTATGGGGGGTGCCACAGGGTTCAATTCTTGGGCCAACTCTTCTCTGTATACATCAATGATGTCGCTCTTGCTGCTGGTGAGTCTCTGATCCATCTTTTACGCAGACGACACCATTCTGTATACTTCTGGCCCTTCATTGGACACTGTGTTAATTACACTCCAGTCGAGCTTCAATGCCGTACAACTCTCCTTCCATGGCCTCCAACTGCTCTTAAATGCAAGTAAAACTAAATGCATGCTCTTCAACCGATCACTGCCCGCACCTGCCCGCCCGTCCAGCATCACTTCTCTGGACGGTTCTGACTTAGATTACGTGGACAACTACAAATACCTAGGTGTCTGGTTAGATGGCAAACTCTCCTTCCAGACTCACATCAAACATCTCCAATCCAAAATTAAATCTAGAATTGGCCTCCTATTTCGCAACAAAGCATCCTTCACTCATGCTGCCAAACATACCCTGGTAAAACTGACCATCCTACCGATCCTCGACTTCGGCGATGTCATTTACAAAATAGCCTCCTATACTCTACTCAACAAATTGGATGCAGTCTATCACAGTGCCATCCGTTTTGTCACCAAGCCCCATACACTACCCACAACTGTGACCTGTACGCTCTCGTTGGCTAGCCCTCGCTTCATACTCGTCGCCAAACCCACTGGCTCCAGGTCATCTACAAGTCCCTGCTAGGTAAAGCCCCGCCTTATCTCAGCTCGCTGGTCACCATAGTAGCACCCACCCATAGTACGCGCTCCAGCAGGTAAATCTCACTGGTCATCCCCAAAGCCAGTAGGGTAGGGGTGGCAGGGTAGTCTAGTGGTTAGAGCGTTGGATTAGTAACCGAAAGGTTGCAAGTTCAAATCCCTGAGTTGACAAGGTACACATCTGTTGTTCTACCCCTGAACAGGTAGTTAACCCACTGTTCCTAGGCCGTCATGTTCTTAAGTAAAATAGTAAAATAAAGGTAAAATAAATAAAATGCCAAATCCTCCTTTGGCTGCCTTTCCTTCCAGTTCTCTGCTGCCAATGACTGGAACGAACTACAAAAATCACTGAAACTGTAGACATTTATCTCTCTCACTAGCTTTAAGCACCAGCTGTCAGAGCAGCTCACAGATCTCTGCACCTGTACATAGCCCATCTGTAAATAGCCCAACCAACTACCTCATCCCCTACTGTATTTATTTATTTATCTTGCTCCTTTGCACACCAGTATTTCTACTTTGCACATTCATCTACTGCACATCTACCATTCCAGTGTTTAATTGCTATATTGTAATTACTTTGTCACCATGGCTTATTTATTGCCTTACCTTCCTTATCTTACCTCATTTGCACACATTGTATATAGATTAGTTTTTCTACTGTATTATTGACTGTATGTTTGTTTACTCCATGTGTAACTCTGTGTTGTTGTATGTGTCGAACTTCTTTGCTTTATCTTGGCCAGGTCGCAGTTGTAAATAACTTGTTCTCAACTTGTCTACCTGGTTAAATAAAGTTGAAAAAAAATAAAAAATAAAACAAATAAAAAATACAGTTACATTCATTCACATACATCCCCAATTAATACTTTCAATTGCCCGAACGGCACCAACACATCGAGATTAAATGTATTTTGAATTTTGTTACAGCAATACGGTGCATTAAAACTTAAAGCAGATTTACCTAGCTAGGTGAAGACCCTAGGAACCTCAAGAGTTATTGTCACGACTTCCGCTGGAGTTGGTCCCTCTCCTTGTTCGGGCGGCGTTCGGCGGTCTACGTCGCCGGCCTTCTAGCCATTGCCGATCCACTTTTCATTTTACATTGGTTTTGTCTTTGTTTTATACACACCTGGTTTCAATTCCCCAATTACATGTTCATTATTTAACCCTCTGTTTTCCCCATGTTTGTTGTGCGTTATTATTCAGATTTTATGTCAGTACATTCTTGGTGGGCTCGGTATTGTATTCTACTTTGTATCTTTATGAGTAAACTACGTTGTGTTGCTCATCTCTGCTGTCCTGCGCCTGACTCTTTTGCACCAACTACACCAAGGGTTTTTGACAGTTATCCAATCCTGTGAGCGGGTTAGGCAACTCAGGTGTCTATACAAGTAATTCAAGCTGACAGTTTGTTCATCAACCGCAATCTAGGCATCTTATAAAAAAAGGTGTGTGAAAGTTGAGAGGTCGAGACAAAAAAAAGCTTTTTCTTTGGAAGATATGAAGTGTATTTATGTGGATGGCTGGATTGTCCCTCTGCTAAACACTTATGAGAAAGATTAGTTATGGGTGTTTTTTTTAGAGAGCTGGTTGATGTTATTGAGCAGATTGATAATGAGAGCTGATTCTCATTTGCAATGGGGACCTGGCCATCAACATACTTTAATTTACGTCAGTCCAGTGTGAGGACATGTTAAAACGCATGCATTTAGTTTCACTGGAATTGAGTAATAGTTGGAGATCACAGAATGTGTGTTGTATGTGATTGAACCTGTGTGATTCTAGTAGTATCACTCATTGATAACTTATCAGGGAAGACACTTAACTCTCTCACAAGCTATATCTATGGATATAGACAACCAGTTTATTAACTAACCCTCTGCTGTACAATTCCTATTTTTTGTATTTTATTAGACCTATAGTATCTCTCTCACTAGCTATATCAATGGATATAGATAACCAGTTTATTAACTAACCCTCTGCTGTACAATTCCATTTTTTTTTTTAAATATTAGACCTATAGTATGGCAAGGGCCATCGCTTATATATTGTATTGTACATGTGGTTAACATGTTCAGTGGAAAATGTGTTTTTTCAAATAAAAATAAATTAACATTAATATTACTGGTCTGTTTTTACTAAGATTAAACGTTTTTGATGGTTTTAATGTATTAAAAGTATCCATCCCAAAAATGCACAGTACTTTAAAAGTAACCTGGCTATACCCATGTTGGCAGAAATGTGTGAAGTAGGGCTTTGTAAACAAAAATTGAGTAATCTATGGGTGTTTAGCATTGAGTATCAAAACTGTCGCCTGTAACAAAACGAAGGGCAGTGGGGTAGAAGGCATCCAAAGGTTTAAGAGTAGAGCAGATAAAACGGTAGACTGAAAAATCTGCTTTCTATTGCGAAGAGAAAGGCATGCTCCGTTTCTGTAGAAAATGCAGAGGAGAACAGAATGCATGTAGTCAGACACAAAACCAAACACGATGTTGAACAATGGAAGCAAAAACAGTGTTGACAACCACTTTACACCATTTTGCGGAATGTCAGTGTCAAACGTCAAACGCATTACCCTTAAATTGATTGTGTGATCTTTCAATTTGAAGTTGTTGACTGTAAGGATAGGATCTTACATATCCTCTGCCTTTGGGGACAACTTTACCAGGGAGCAAGCACAAGTCACAACCATATTCACCATTGAATTTCTTACAGTAACGAACGATTGGCCTGGCAATTGCATCTGAGGAACAAATCAAGGAGAATACCTTTGTCCTCTTCAGAATCCCACTTATCTCTCCAAAATAATGGGTTTTGGGCTAAATCACAACATTCATCAATAAAAGGTTTTAAAAAGGTATCCATTCTGGGTTTTTCTGGGCCAAACCAAAGTCCTGCAGCCATCACATTTTCTTTCTGATGTATGTAAGGCAGTTCATTTATGGTAAATTGAAGGGGCCAAACTGAGTAATTTGAGGAGTTAAAAATGGGTACTCCATCACAGTTCCAGGTTAATTTCTGGTACATCTTTCCATCCATGACATCCTCGATTTCCTATTCTTCTTCCTTCTCTGTTTTCCTCAAAATATCTATTCCGTGGTTCTCCAGTGTATCTTGCAGAAGGTATTGACAAAAATAAACGTTTTGTTTCTCTAATGAAGGGCGTTCCACAATGTGAGCAATTTGTGTCTTCAGGTTGCTTTCCTAAGTAATTTTGGCATTCATCATAAAATAAATGAGAGACAGCTGTCAGGGCTGGATTACCCAAAATATTTTTGAAGAGATATTTAGATGTTGGAACCAGTTGGGGACAAGCAAATTCAGCAAGGCAAGTAGGTCTATCAGGGCAGTTCCAGTCAGGTGACGCAGAACAAAGAGCATTATTGCGATAAGGCATTGCCCCTTTGTTACTGATGCCCCAGGGTAAATCCTTTCTTCATTCTGAAAAGAGTTAGATGCAAGGTATATTTAGACATTTGTTTAAAGTCATAAAGAAACATATATAACACATTTGCAAAGGTAGAACAGATTGCTAAGGCCTGAGAGTTGTGTGTGTTTGTACACCTGACATTAACCATCTCTGGGGCATCATCACGGTCTAAACCCCATGAACAAAGCATTTATCTAAACATGAATCTGAGAGGTAGGCAGAGAACATATGCTTGACTCAAATCTAATATACTGTACCTAGAAAGGGGGAGCGAGGGAGACAGAGAGAGAAAGAAAGAGATAAGAGTTATAGTTACCACTAGTGCTGGGGGATAGGACTACATCCATCATCATTGGCAACGACGTGGCAATGTCAAAAACAATGTTTTGATAAATATGTACTCAACTCAACTCGAGAATTTTTGTTTTCAGAAACTTTTTACAGTCACGGATAATGATGTTAATAATCTATTCTTATTTGTGTTATGCAAGTCCTAATATTGGTAACAATAATGGTTTTGTCCGAATACTCGGCACACCCTTATTAAAGACATACTGGGGATGATTGCGCTAACAAGAACAGGTGCACACAAACTGGAAGTCAGAGCAAATCCTAATATTAAAATACTGTATTGATTTCGGATATAATTAAAAAAAAATATTCTAATAGCATGCAAAAAAACAAAGTTTCTGTCCATCACAAAGGAAATTTGAATACCTTGTTGATAACTACAACAGTACAGTACAAAGTGCAAATGTTGACCACAGCTTCTAAAGGCCCATGTTTTACAGGTGGAACCGGCAGAACTCCAGGCGAACACTATCACTCGACTCAGCAAAGAACCATCAAAGTGCATTTCTGAGCTCATGACAGCTCTGTTTCCCAGAGAGGTGATGGCTAGCTCTTCAGTGACAGGAAAACATTTAAATGCATTCCGGGACCAGGAGGCAAAGAAACAGCTGTTCCCAACCAAAGTGTCTGCCATTTGCAGTAAGTTGCTTATTAAATGTTTACTATCAATACAGTACAATAACATGTAGAGTTATGAAAGATAAGACTTTTACTTCAAAATACAGCAGAACTACTAGTACTGTAAATGGCCAAAAAGGGGTTTCGTAGTTTATTTTATTATTTTATTTTATTAATTATTTATTACAAGAGTGTGAGTGTGTTTCTGTAACCTGATCTCAGGACTATTAGTTTGTGCCAAGACTTGATTAATTTGGGGTTAGGCAGGCTATTCTGTAATCAAAGCAAATTTGTTAAAACCCTATTTTCTTTTTTTCCACAGGCTCTTTAATTAGGTTGAAACCAGATGGAGGAGAAGGATGTCTTAAAAATAATTAGATTGAAGGTTAACAATGAGTCGAAATTGCTTAAGAAATCCAAGACTTAGGTTTAAAACTGCTTTTTTTTACTCAGCGGGAGTAACTTGGAGGCTAAGGTCTAACTTTTTGATTTGTTAACTCAGTGAAAAAGTATGACGATGTCCTCGTATCTGTCAACTTCTTAATGTACACTGAACAAAAAAAATTAAACTGTCTACTATAGTTATTGCTGTAGTATCACTATAAGATTGCTATAATATTACTATAAGATATACCATTAGTATATCTTTGTATATCAGTATAGTAGTGTATTATATTAGTTATTGTTGTAGTAAAAGAAGATGTTATAGTATTCCTATAAGATGACTGTAGTTACTCTATAGTATGTCCAAATTTACCATAAGAATACTATAGAAGTTTTTCTGTGATATTTCTGTAATATTATTCTATAGTAATCTTATAGGATCACTATAATATTGCTATAGTTATTGCTATATTTTTACTATAAGATTGCTATAGTTTTCTATAGTATATCCGAATTTACCACAAGAATACTATATGTTTTTTAGTGACATTTGTATAATACTCTTTTACAGTAATCCTATAGTGCTTTTTCTTAAGGGTGCTCTCAGAGTATTGCGCCTACAACTACGGAACACCGGGAGGCACACACCTCTTTCTGAAACAAAAACGCAACCTTCTGTCAACGTCTCGCTTCAGTACAAGCGGACAACACAGCCCTCTCATATGATGAGGTACGAGCGCAAGAGGGAAGCTAAATAAAGCACGGGTGCTTGAGTCGTTTTATGTCAGTTACATGCAGTCTACTCTTCAAGACCTATACAGTGGTTGGCGTTTGGATGAATCAAAAGGCATATTTGAGAAAAGTATAGAAGGATTGTTTGAGCAGCTCTCATCTCTGAGCACTGAGCAGGCATGTCCCGAAGGAAACAGAGCAATCCAAGGCAATTTAAACGTAAGTTTATTTTGCTCTCTATCTTTTGTGTTGCTTTAAAAACACAGACAGACAGTATGGTCTCTGACTCTATTGTGAGATTATTTTAGCCTACCTTATATGTTGAAAAAAGAAAGCATGTGTTGAAATATGCAAGTGTATTTGAAAGAAATCATCATCATAATATCAATAGGCCTATATAATATTAAATGCATGGTCACAATCATTTATAAATAGTTGTATACAAAATATTCTGGAGTTTAGGGAAATGTGGTATTTTCTGCGAATTCTATTCACAGAAGTGCAGCCTACTTTTGTTGTTGTTGCTCTTTTCATAATATTTCTTAAGTGTTGAAACAGTTATGAATAAATTCAATGTATCCATGTGTTCCATCAGCGATATTTACTTTTACTGGATCCCTCTTTATAAATCGTTTTTGTGCAAGCAAAAGAAAATCAGCTCAACTTTTTTGAACTTGGTTTTAACCATTCATAAATTGATTAGTTTATGTTATCTGACAATGATGGTGATTAATTGCATTAAAGATACTCCTGTTTCTTAATGGCATGACTGCAGAGCTTATCCACTTGGCAAAAAATGTATTGAATCTACATTGTTTACACATAATTTCAACAACAAAATGTATGTGATGATGTTGAATCAATGTGGAATCAATTTTCACCCAACTTTTAACCTAAATCCAATGACATGGTGAATTTCGTTATTGATTTCACATTGAATTCACTTTAGTTGACAACTCAAGCAAATGTTATTTAAAACTAAAAGTTGAACTGACGTCTGTGCCCAGTGGGTACTATTTGTTTCATAATTTTAACTCAACTAAAAATAAGTGAGGAAGATTTCGCTGCTCCCCCTTCGATGGAACGCATTGCCCCTGCCTGTTATCTGGCTGTGCGATTCACAGAGAGCAGAGTATTTTAATATTTTGCTTATTCCATTCTCTGGGGTACCCTCTGCAGAGCAGATAAAAAGAGGAGGTCTGAAAGAGCTCCATTAATTTGCCCTGATGACTGAGTTGATAAGAGGAGATAATGGAGAAGATAAGCTGTAGAAGATATACCATCAGACACCCCATTATTACTATTAGAATTCCAGCCTGGCAGTCTGCAGCTTGCCGATAATACCCGTTTCACCCCCCAACCCCCTCTTCCACCACTTTGGCTGATAAGACAAAAAATAGTCACTGTCCACACTCCCGAGTCCCTTTATTATCCCACCTCCAGGATATTCTGATAATATGATGATATATTATGTATTTTTTCCCCCGCCTCAACTTTTGTCCCCTTTTGAAATTATTATTATTATTTCTCTCTTTTTTCCTTACACTCAGATAGAAGACATAACAAAGGTGTTTTTTGTTGGAAATCTTTCCCGATGGTTTTTCCCCCTCCATCTCGCCTTCCTCCTCCCCATAAAATCCAGAGCTTTTATTGTAATAAGAGTTTGATCCCAAAGCCAGATAGAGGAAAAGGAGGTGTTGTACGGGAGAACACATATCAATGGAATCAGCCCCGTCTAACCAGCCCAAGCTGGTAGCAACTGTTGTTCTTTGCCTTACCACCTAAAATCCAATATGCCAATAAATATTGTTCAGATTGGTCTCCATTCCATGGCGGGCCGGCCAAATTTATGACAGGAGGATTAAAATAATGTCCAGTGCTTTTCAGATTGGGCTAGGCTAGGGAGGTGTGATATGTGGTTGTGTGATTCTTAATCTCCACAGTGTCCACACACCACCATGCCTCTTCTACACGCAGCCTATCTGCTCCTTTAGAGGTAGTATACTGTAAATATCCATGTTTCAATGGGCACCTGTCCTGTCCTGACTCTTTCTGTGAGTATGTACACTGTAACGCAGCGCTCTCCAACCCTGTTCCCGGAGAGCTACCTTCCTGTAAATTTTAATTTCAACCCCAGCTGTAACTAACCTGATTCAGTTTATCAAACAGCTAACTATTAGAATCAGGTGCGCTAGATTGGGGTTGGAGAGCCCCGCTGTAACAGAAAACAAATTTATACAGTAATTTGGGGTATTATCAACAGTAAAATACTGAAATGTTTTACTGCAGCATATTGCAAATGACGGTGCATTGTGGGAAAATGTGGGCAGGGAAAGAATTGCTTTATTTCGAATGGTACCGTAATTCCACCTCACAGAATACAGTACCATACCGTATCTTTGGAGTGCTAAAAACCTTTTGATCGCTAGTAGTTGCATGGCATCATTGTTTCCACTCTTCTGGGAAGGCTTTCCACTAGATGTTGGAACATTGCTGAGGGGACTTGCTTCCATTCAGCCACAAGAGCATTAGTGAGGTTGGGCACGGATGTTGGGCCTGGTTCGCAGTCCAATTCCAATTCATCCCAAAGTTGTTCGATGGGGTTGAGGTCAGGGCTCTGTGCGGGGCTGTCAAGTTCTTCCACACCAATCTCAACAAAACATTTCTGTATGGACCTCGCTTTGTGCACAGTGGCACTGTCATGCTGAAACAGGAAAGGGCCTTCCCCAAACTGTTGCCACAAAGTTGGAAGCACAGATTTGTCTAGAATATCATTGTATGCTGTAGTGTTAAGATTTCTCTTCATTGGAACTAAGGGGCCAAGCCCAAACCATGAAAAACAGTCCCAGACCATTATTCCTCCTCCACCGAACTTTACAGTTGGCACTATGCATTGGGGTATCCACCAAACCCAGATCAGTCTGTCAGACTGTCAGATGGTGAAGCGTGATTCATCACTCCAGAGAACGCGTTTCCACTGCTCCAGAGTCCAATGGTGGCGAGCTTTACACCTCTCAAGCTAACGCTTGGCATTGTGCATGGTGATTTTAGGTTTGTGTGCGTCTGCTCTGCCATGGAAACCCATTTCATGAATCTCCCGACGAACAGTTATTGTGCTAACATTGCTTCCAGAGGCAGTTTGTAACTTGGTAGTGAGTGTTACAACGGAGGACAGATGATTTTTACGCGCTATGCGCTTCAGCACTCGCCGGTCCATTTCTGTGAGCTTGTGTGGCCTACCAATGCGCGGCTGAGCCGTTGTTGCTCCTAGACGTTTCCACATCACAATTACAGCACCGGGGAAGCTGTAGCAGGGCAGGAATTTGATGAACTGACTTGTTGGAAAGGTGGCATCCTATAGCGGTGCCACGTTTAAATTCACTGAGCTCTTCAGTAAGGCCATTCTACTGCCAATGTTCTATGGAGATTGCATGGCTGTGTGCTCAATTTTATACACCTGTCAGCAACGGGTTTGGCTGAAATAGCTGAATCCACTAATTTGAAGGGGTGTCCACATACCTTTGTATATATTGTGTATATGCTGTAATGTGTAAATACTCTACCTAGCAGGCAACCGGCTTGCACCAATCCATTGTAATTACAGTAAAATACTGTGAAATACAAACATGTCCCCTCAATAAATTTAATTCATTACGGTAGCATTAATTTTTTTTGTACAGAATAATACAGTCAATATTTATACATTTATTGATTCCATTATTTTACTTTGATACCAGAATTTACCAAACATTAGGAACACCTTCTTGACACAAGGCAGTGCACCTGGCACCTAATACAATGCTCAGTTCAAAGGCACTTAACTCTTTTGTCTTGCCCATTCACCATCTGAATGGCACACATACACAATCCATGTCTCAATTGTCTCAAGGCTTAAACATCCTTATTTTACCTGTCTCCTCCTCTTCATCTACACTGATTGAAGTGTATTTAACAAGTGACATCAATAAGGGATCATAACTTGGGCCTATATTCACCTGGTCAGTCTACGTCATGGAAAGAGCAGGTGTTCTTAATGTTTTGTATACTCAGTGTATATTATAGTCAGTGTACTCTCATATGAAATATAGAATTTTAATGCCACTGAGCAGCCTGTGACGGCAACCCCTTTACTATATATACTAGTTCCAGGTGATCAGAATTTTGAATAAAGTATATGAAGTTGATGTTCTAAATATAAAAAAAATATTCTTATTATTGATCAAATTCAGACTTCTAATGTTATTATAGAGGGCTTGCAGTTCCATCACAAATCACCTAGCAACCGCACGAAGCGCCATGTTTCAAAACCAAACTCAGTCTGGTGAAAGACCTCCAATCGTCCACAAGGCTGCGGAATCTTCGGGAAGATTTTGCAGAAAATGGAGGCAGTCGTAGAACCTATTCAAGTAAGTAAATATATGTTGAAATTTATCAAAAACGATGTATTAATAACTAGCTTTTTACAGAAACTTAGTGTGCAGACTAACTCAAATGGGCTGCTAACGTCAAGTTCGCTAGTTAGCTAACTTTACATTACTGTATACAGTGCATTCAGAAAGTAGAAAGGTGTGTGCCCTTCCAAATCATGTCCAATAATTTGAATTTACCACAGTTGTAGAAACATCTCAAGGATCATCAATGGAAACAGGAAGCACCTGAGCTCAATTTCAAGGGTCTGAATACTTATGGAAATAAGATATTTCTGTTTTTAAAAAATTATACATGTGCAAAAATTTCTAAAAACCTGTTTTTGCTTTGTCGTTATGGGGTATTTTGTTTAGATTGATGAGGGAAAAAACGAATGTAATCAATTTTAGAATAAGGCGTAATATAATGTGGAAAGGTCAAGGGGTTGGAATACTTTCTGAATGCACTGTAGCTATCTACATGAATAAAATATCACCAGCTTGCTAACTTCATATTAGCTAGTTATCTATCTTGATGTATTTATCATTGTAACTCCAAATGCATTTGTAGCTAGCTAGTTAACAGCCATGGAAGAGGGTGAAAGGATTAGCAAGCACTTCCAGATGTCAGAGAAGGGAGAGTAGGCTACTCTTGATCTTTTTATTTAACATTTATTTATCTAGCCAAATCAGTTAATTGCCTTGTTCAGGGGCAGAATGACAGATTTGACCTTGTCAGCTCAGGGATTTGATCTTTCGGATACTGGCCCAACGTTCTAACCACTAGGCTACCTGCTGCCCCAATAAGGCAGGTAACTTTGTGGGAGGACATTATGAAACTATTCTCCAGTTCCAGTCTCTAGCGAGAAAAGGAGAGGACAGAGAGATATAGCAACATAATATTCAGAGCTGTCTAACTTGAGTATAATTCAGCCTGTTTCTTTGTGATGTTTTCTGCCCTCAGATACAGAGAGCCATCAAACCCTGTCTGCAGATGAAGAGGTCCCAGTTAATGTCCCAAGAAAATAAGGGTACATTCTTGTTTACCATGGACATTATGTTAGCAGATTTTGTGAACAAAAATACATTTTAAAAGTCACATCATTTATAAACCTATTACAACTGGAGCAGGCTTCTATTCCAGGCCAGCACTAACACACTTGATTCAATGTATCGAACCCAATTAGTTACTAACCAGGTGTGCTATTAATGGGCTGGAGGAACAGAAATCTGCTCACCCAGTAGATCACGGATCAGTGGAGTGAGGCTGGCCACCTCTGGGATTGAATTTTTTTTGTTCACCTGAAATTGTTTTACTAATAATAGCCTACTTGTTAGTAAAATGTCTAACATTTACATATGAGTTAGCTTACTTGTACACTGAAATTATATGAAAGTATTGTTTCTTTGAAGTTAATTGTTTAATTTTGTTTTAATTGTTAACTTAATATAATCAAGATGAACTAGTGTTGATGTTGATTAATCACAGATCACAATCCTGCAATAAAGAGGGAAGGGAATCTGTCTCTAATTTGTCAGTGTTTCTGTGTCAAATTAACATGACCTTTTTGTTCAGTCATAAGCTCTCCAATTAGTTTTATTTGATTGTCAATTTCTTTTCAGGATATCAGCCATGAGAACCCATTTTGCAGCTGATAAAGCTGCAAACCACTGCCAACAACAGTGGTTCCCAACTATAGTCCTTGAGTACCCACAACGGCACACATTTATTGTAGCCCTGGACAAACATAATAGATTCATCTCATTGAGGGCTTGATGATTAGTTGACAAGTTGAATCAGGTGTGTTCAGCCGCAGCTACAATAAAACTGTACTGTCGGGGGGTACTCGAGGACCGGAGTTGGGAACCACTGGCCTACAGTATGATGGCATTTGCCTTATGGGCTTGTGCAACGCACCCTTTGACATTGGGCATCTGAAGCAGAGAATTGCTTAACTCACACACTGTTCAAACATTGTTATCAATATCAGTAGATCATGTATATGAAGCTAGTCATTATACTAGATTTTGTACATGCCTTGTTCTGAAATCCAACCCTTGTAATCTTGGTGGGGGAAATGTCTGAAAGCAGGGGATGGGATCCTTAGCTTAAAACATACAAACAACTACTACCACCAATTTCAATTCCAGATACTTTTCTCCAAGGTCTGAGTGGCACGTGTAGGTGACACTGTGATAATGAAGATGGTTTGCTTAAGACTACCAACCAATTACATTGTCTAAATCAAATCAAATTTTGTTTGTCACATGCGCCGAATACAACAGGTGTAGACCAACAATGCTTTAAGAAGATAAGAAAAATAAAATAAACAAATAATTAAACAGCTGCAGTAAAATAACAAGCGAGGCTATATACAGGGGGTACCGGTACAGAGTCAATGTGTGGGGGGCACCGGTTAGTTGAGGTAATATGTACACTACCGGTCAAAAGTTTTAGAACTCATTCAAGGGGTTTTCTTTATTTTAACTATTTTCTAAATTGTAGAATAATAGTGAAGACATCAAAGCTATGAAATATGATTCCATATGTGTTATTTCATAGTTTGGATGTCTTCACTATCATTGTACATTGTAGAAAATAGTGAAAATAAAGAAAAACCCTTGAATGAGTAGGTGTTTAAAAACCTTTGACTGGCATTGTACATGTAGGTAGAGTTAAAGTGACATTGCATAGATTTTAAACAGAGAGTAGCAGTAGCGTAAACGAGGGGTCTGGGTAGCCCTTTGATTAGATGTTTAGTAGTCTTATGGCTTGGGGGTAGAAGCTGTTAAGAAGCCTTTTGGACCTCGACTTGGCACTCCGGTACCGCTTCCCGTGCGGTAGCAGAGAGAACAGTCTATGACTAGGGTGGCTGGAGTCTTTTAGGGCGCCTGATATACAGTGCCTTGCAAAAGTATTCATCCCCCTTTTTCCTTTGTTGCATTACAACCTGTAATTTACATGGATTTTTATTTGGATTTCATGCAATGGACATACATAAAATAGTCCAAATTAGTGAAGTGCAATGAAAAAAAATTACTTATTTCAAATTTTGTTATTTTTAGGAATCACCCCCTTCGCTATGAAGTCCCTAAATAAGATCTGGTGCAACCAATTACACTTGAAGTCGGAAGTTTACATACACCTAAGCCAAATACATTTAAACTCAGTTTTTCACAATTCCATACACTCAATTAGTATTTGGTAGCATTGCCTTTAAATTGTTTAACTTGGGTCAAACGTTTCAGGTAGCCTTCCACAAGCTTCTCACAACAAGTTGGGTGAATTTTGGCCCATTCCTCCTGACAGAGCTGGTGTAACTGAGTCAGGTTTGTAGGCCTCCTTGCTCACACACACTTTTTCAGTTCTGCCCACAAATTTTCTATAAGATTGAGGTCAGGGCGTTGTGATGGCAACTTCAATAACTTGACTTTGTTGTCCTTAAGCCGTTTTGCCACAACTTTGGAAGTATGCTTGGGGTCATTGTCCATTTGGAAGACCCATTTGCGACCATGCTTTAACTTCCTGACTGATGTCTTGAGATGTTGCTTCAATACATATTCACGTAATGTTCCCTTCCTCATGATGCCATCTATTTTGTGAAGTGCACCAGTCCATCCTGCAGCAAAGCTGCCCCCACAACATGATGCTGCCACCCCCGTGCTTCACGGTTGGGATGATGTTCTTCTGGTTGCAAGCCTCCCCCTCTTTCCTCCAAACATAACGATGGTCATTATCGCCAAACAGACTCCTTCCTGAGCGGTATGACAGCTGCGTGGTCCCACAGTGTTTATACTTGCGTACTATTGTTTGTACAGATGAACGTGGTACCTTCAAGCGTTTGGAATTTGCTCCCAAGGATGAACCTGACTTGTGGAGGTCCTCAACTTGGCTGATTTCTTTTGATTTTCCCATGATGTCAAGCAAAGAGGCACTGAGTTTGAAGGTAGGCCTTGAAATACATCCACAGGTACACCTCCAATTGACCAAATGATGTCAATTTGCCTATCAGAAGCTTCTAAAGCCATGACATAATTTTCAGGAATTTTTCCAAGCTGTTTAAAGGTATAGTCAACATGGTGCATTTAAACTTCTGACCGACTGGAATTGTGATACAGTGAATTATAAGTGAAATAATCTATCTGTAAACAATTGTTGGAAAAATTACTTGTGTCATGCACAACGTAGATGTCCCTACCGACTTGCCAAAACTATAGTTCATTAACAAGAAATTTGTGGAGTGGTTGAAAAACGAGTTTTAATGACTCCAACCTAACTCTATGTAAACCTCCGACTTCAACTGTACCTTCAGAAGTCATATAATTAGTTAAATAAAGTCCAACTGTGTGTAATCTAAGTGTCACATGATCTGTCACATGATCTCAGTATATTTACACCTGCTCTGAATAGCCCCAGAGTCTGCAACACCACAAAACAAGGGGCACCACCAAGGAAGCGGCACCATGAAGACCTCCAAACAGGTCAGGGACAAAGTTGTGGAGAAGTACGGATCAGGGTTGGGTTATAAAAAAATATCAGAAACTTTTGAACATCCCACGGAGACCATTACATCCATTATTAAAAAATGGAAAGAATATGGCACCACATCAAACCTGCTAAGAGAGGGCCACCCACCAAAACTCACAAACCAAGCAAGGAGGGCATTAATCAGAGAGGAAACAAAGTGACCAAAGATAACCCTGAAAGAGCTTTAAAGCTCCACAACGGAGTATCTGTCCATAGGACCACTTTAAGCCGTACACTCCACAGAGCTGGGCTTTACGGAAAAAAAACATTGCTTAAAGAAAAAAACAAGCATGCCAAAAGGCATGTGGGAGACTCCCCAAACATATGGAAAAAGGTACTCTGGTCAGATGTGACTAAAATCTTTTTGGCCATCAAGGCAAATGCTACGTCTGGCGCAAACCCAACACCTCTCATCACCCCGAGAACACCATCCCCACAGTGAAGCATGGTGTTGGCAGCGTCATGCTGTGGGGATGTTTTTCATCGGGACTGAGAAACTGGTCAGAATTGAAGGAATCATGGATGGGGCAAAATACAGGGAAATTCTTGAGGGAAACCGATTTCAGACTGGTTCCAGCAGGACAATGACCCTAAGCATACTGCTAAAGCAACACTCGAGTGGTTTAAGGGGAAACATTTAAATGTCTTGGAATGGCCTAGTCAAAGCCCAGACCTCAATCCAATTTAGAATCTGTGGTATGACTTAGTAAAGATTTCTGTACACAAGCGGAACCCATCCTACTTGAAGGAGCTGGAGCATTTTCGCCCTGAAGAATGGAAAGAAATCCTAGTGGCTAGATGTGCCAAGCTTATAGAGATACCCTAAGAGACTTGCAGCTGTAATTGCTGCAAAAGGGGATTCTGCAAAGTTTCTTTGTCTTATTTCTTGTTTGTTTGACAATAAAAAATATTTTGCATCTTCAAAGTTGAAGGCATGCTGTGTAAATCAAATGATACAAAGCCCCCCAAAAATCCATTTTAATTCCAGGTTGTAAGGTAACAAAATAGGAAAAATGCCAAGGGGCTGAATACTTTCGCAAGCCACTGTAGAGGTCCTGGATGGCAGGAAGCTTGGCCCCAGTGATGTACTGGGCCGTACACATTACCCTCTGTAGTGCCTTGCCGAGCAGTTGCCATACCAGGCAGTGATGCAACCAGTCAGGATGCTCGATGGTGCAGCTGTAGAACCTTTTAAAGATCTGAGGACCCATGACAACTCTTTTTAGTCTCCTGAGGGGGAATAGGCTTTTTCGTGACCTCTTCACTTCTGTCGTAGTGTGTTTGGACCATGATAGTTTGTTGGTGATGTAAACACCAAGGAACTTGAAGCTCTCAACCTGTTCCACTACAGCCCATCAATGAGAATGGGGGCATGCTCTGTCCTCCATTTCCTGTAGGCCACAATCATCTCCTTTGTCTTGATCAGGTTGTTGTCCTGGCATCACACGACCAGGTCTCAGACCTCCTCCCTTTAGGCTGTCTCATCGTTTTCTGTGATCAGGCCTACCACTGTTGTGTCATTGGCAAACTTGATGATGGTGTTGGAGTCGTGCCTGGCCATGCAGTCATGAGTGAACAGGGAGTACAGGAGGGGACTGAGCACGCATCCCTGAGGGTCCCCCGTGTTGAGGATCAGCGTGGCGGATGTGTTGTTCCCTACCCTTACCACCTGGAGGTGGCCCGTCAGCAAGTCCAGGATCCAGTTGCAGAGGGAGGTGTTTAGTCCCAGGGTCTTTAGCTTAGTGATGAGCGTTGTGGGCACTATGGTGTTGAAAGCTGAGCACTATGGTGTTGAACGCTGTGCTGTAGTCAATGAATAGCATTCTCACCTAGGTTTTCCTTTTGTCCAGGTGGGAAAGGGCAGTGTTGCGTGCAGTAGAGATTGCATCATCTGTGGATCAGTTGGGACGGTATTCAAATTGGAGTGAGTCTAGGGTTTCTGGGATAATGGTGATGTGAGCTATGACCAGCCTTTCAAATAACTTCACGGCTACAGACGTGAGTGCTATGGGTCGGTAGTCATTTAGGCAGGTGACCTTAGTGTTCTTGGGCACAGAGACTATGGTGGTCTGCTTGAAACATGTTGGTATTAGCTGGTATTACAGACTCAGTCAGGGACAGGTTTAACTTCTTAGGGAGCGGCTCCTGAGGTGACGATTTTGGAGAGTCTGGCGTGCCCAAAGTAAAATGCCTCCCACTCAGGCCCAGAAAATAGGATATGCACATAATTAGTACTATTGGATAGGAAACACTGAAGTTTCTAAAAGTGTTAACATAATGTCTCTGAGTATAACAGAACGGATATAGCAGGTGAAAACCCAAGGAATTTCTGTCCTGGAAAAAGTGTAAGTAGTTAAAATGTCAGTGAAGACACTTGCCAGTTGGTCAGTGCATGCTCAGAGTACACGTCCTGGTAAACCGTCTGGCCCTGCGGCCTTGTGAATGTTGACCTGTTTAAAGGTCTTACTCACACAGTTGTCCGGAACAGCTGGGGCTCTCAAGTATGTTTCAGTGTTACTTGCCTCGAAGTGAGCATAGAAGTAATTTAGCTCGCCTGGTAGGTTTGTGTCACTCTTAGCTGTGCTTCCCTTCGTGCTTTGTAATAGTTTGAAAGCCCTGCCACATCAGACGAGTATCGGAGCCAATGTAGTACGATTTCATCTTAGTCCTGTATTGACACTGTGCCTGTTTGATGGTTCGTCGGAGGGCATAGTGGGATTTCTTATAAGCTTCCGGGTTAGAGCCTCGCTCCTTGAAAGCGGCAGATCTACCCTTTAGCTCAGTGCAGATGTTACCTGTAATCCATGGCTTCTGGTTGGGGTATGTACGTACAGTCACTGTGGGGACGACATCATCAATGCACTTATTGATGAAGCCAGTGACTGATGTGGTGTACTCCTCAATGCCATCGGAAGAATCCCGGAACATATTCCAGTCTGTGCTAGCAAAGCAGTCCTGTAGCTTAGCATAGACTACTTTCTTATTGACCAAGTCACTGGTGCTTCCTGCTTTTGTTTTTGCTTGTAAGCAGGAATCAGGAGGATACAATTATGGACAGATTTGCCAAATAGAGAGCGAGGGAGAGCGAGAGAGAGCTTTGTGCGCGTGTCTGTGTGTGTCACGTCCTGGCCATAGAGAGCCCTCGGGGTTCTCTATGTTTTAGGTCAGGACGTGACTAGTTGGGTTTTCTATGTTGAATTTCTATGTTTGGTTTTGTGTGTGGTTCCCAATTGGAGGCAGCTGTTGTTCGTTGCCTCTAATTGGGGACCATACTTAGGTTGTTACTTTTCCCACCTGTGTTGTGGGTTATTGTGATTTTGTTAGTGCCTGTGTGCGCTACAAATTTATGTTGCGATCTGTTATTTCTTTATTGTTTTGAAGTTTCACTTGATAGTAAAAGTATGTGGAACCTCATGCACGCTGCGCCTTGGTCTGTTCTTTACGACAAATGTGACAGTGTGTGGAGTAAAGGTGGTCTAGAGTTTTTTTCCCTCTGGTTGCACATTTAACATGCTGATAGAAATGAGTTAAAACTGATTTGAGTTTCCCTGCATTAAAGTCCCCGGCCACTAGGAGCGCCGCCTCTGGATGAACGTTTTCCTGGCCGTATACAGCTCAGTTTTAGTGCCAGCATCGGTATGCAGTGGTATATAGACAGCTACGAAAAATATAGATCTAAACTCTCTTGGTAAATAGCGTGGTCTACGGCTTATCATGAGATACTCTACCTCTACCTCAGGCAAAACCTTGAGACTTCCAAAGATTTCATGCACCAGCTGTTGTTTACAAATATGCTTAGGCCGCCGCCCCTTGTCTTACCATAGGCCGGTGTTCTATCCTGCCGAAAAAGCTTAAAACCCACCAGCTGTATGTCAATCATGTCGTCGTTCAGCCACGACTCTGTGAAACATAAGATATGACAGTTATTAATGTCCCTTTGGTAGGATATACATGCTCGTAGTTCGTCTATTTTATTATCGATTGAGTGTATGTTGGCTAATAAGACCGATGGTAAAGGTAGATTACCGTCTCGGCTAAGGATCCTTACAAGGCACCCGGACTGTCGTCCACGATACCTCCGTCTTTTCCTCCTGCGAATGACGGGGATGAAGTACAGTATGTTTTCAATATCATAAACAATAGTCTTTTACATGTTCCAAATTACATTTTATACATTCATACGGTTTAAGGGGGCACTTTTGTAAAGCTGCTCTACTCAAATGGCACAACAGAATTATTCAGATTGACCAAAGCATACCATACACTGTAACAACCATCTTGTATAATTGAGGGATGTCTCCTTTCATATCTGGAAAAGGACAAAGAGTAGATGTAGAAACTGATGCTGCTGCATGGGTCTTGATAGAGGTCAGTTGGTGAATCTACAGTAGTACGTAAACAAATGAAAAGCACACCTGATGTTAGAATATAGCAGATTAGGATCATTTAGGCAGCAGGTTAGGAAAATAGTTATTGAAAATACAAAATAAAATACTTTTAACAATTTGGATCCCTTTTAACCAGGATCCCTTTTTCATAGTCCTAGATTACATGGTTGCATTCAAGACAAGGTTGTTTTTATTGATCTTCTGTCAGTGTCAGTAGAGTAGGCCTAGGCTACGTATTAAAAAAAGATTCAGCAAATTTCTTCAGTCATATAAATTGTAGTAGATTTGCATGACATGTTTAATAAAGGTAAAAGGGTGCAAGGTGAGACCCAAATGCAGACACAGAAGGCAGATGGTTGAGCTCCGATATTTATTATACCAAAAGGGGTAGGCAAAAGGCAGATCGGGGACAGGCGAGAGTTCCTAAACCAGGTCAGAGTCCAAACAGTACCAGATGATAGGCAGGCTCAAGGTCAGGACAGGTAAGGGTTCAGTGAACAGGTCCGAGTCCAAACAGTACAAGGGGATAGGCAGGCTCGAGGTCAGGACAGGCAGGGTTTCAGTGAACAGGTCCGAGTCCAAACGGTACAAGGGGATAGGCAGGATCGAGGTCAGGACAGGCAGGGGTTCAGTGAACAGGTCCGAGTCCAAACGGTACAAGGGGATAGGCAGGATCGAGGTCAGGACAGGCAGAGTTGTCAGGCAGGCGGATACGGCGTCAGGACAGGCAAGGGTCAAAACCAGGAGGGCTAGGAAAAAACAAGGCGCTACGAGAAACGCTGGTTGACTTGGCAAAACAAGATGAACTGACACAAAGAGACAGGAAACAGGGATAAATACACCGGGGACTAATGGGGAAAACAGGAGACACCTGGAGGTGGGTCGAGACAACCACAAAGACAGGTGAAACAGATCAGGGCGTGACAAAAGGCCACATTTTTCCCATGCAAAGGAAATGTCTCTGATATAACCTATAAACCGACCTTATTAATAGCCTAAATTATCACTATCCAATCTACTCATAACATTAGCAAGAGTAGGCTTACATTTGTCTGCAAATGCGATGATAGAGGCAAGCAATCCTTTGTTATAAAGGTAAATTTTTATGTTGAAAAATAGCTTCCCCAAAATGTTCAACTCACGCCACACATGCTAGACTACAAGCTATCTAGTTAGCTAATTTGGGCTAACTTAAGCTGTGTTCGAATACTCATACTAACCGCACTAACCATACTATTTGTGGCGTAAATAAGTATGTAGTATGTTTATTGGTCATAGTATGGATATAGTTAGTATGCTAAAAGTTCCCAGATCTCATACTACATTTGCCAAAATAAGAAGTATACAAGCAGTGGACACTATTTCCGTGCTTTAAGAGCCCATAATGCAATTCTTCTGAAAATGGCCGTGGCTTAACAACCTTTTCAGATGTGACGAAAACGGCGGAAAATATGCAGCCAAAATCCGACCAGAGCAGATACAAATTCATTGCTTTAACTAATTATGACAAATGTTAAGAAAATGTTGAGCAATGTAATAAAGTAATGACTTTTAAATAAGTTACGTTACGTTGGCTGACAATTTGTTATCTACGCTATTCTTACATACCATACACTACCATTCAAAAGCTTGGGGCCAATTAGAAATGTCCTTGTTTTTGAAAGAAAAGCACATTTTTTGTCCATTAAAATAACATAAATTGACATAAATACAGTGTAGACATATTTAATGTTATAAATGACTATTGTTGCTGGAAACCGCAGATATTTTTATGGAATATCTACATATGTGTACAGAGGCCCATTATCATCAACCATCACTCCTGTGTTCCAATGGCACGTTGTGTTAGCTAATACAAATGTATCATTTTAAAAGGCTAATTGATTGATCATTAGAAAACCCTTTTTGTAATTATGTTAGCACAGCTGAAGACTGTTGAAGGCCAGCATCACACAGCGTTGTACGAGATCTTCAGTTTCTTAGCAATTTCTCGCATGGAACAGCCTTTATTTCTCAGAACAAGAATAGACTGACGAGTTTCAGAAGAAATTCTATGTTTTTGGACATTTTGAGCCTGTAATTGAACCCACAAATGCTGATGCTACAGATACCAACTAATCTAAAGAAGGCCAGTTTTATTGCTTCTTTAATCAGACAACAGTTTCCAGCTGTGCTAACATAAATGCAAAAGAGTTTTCTAATGATCAATTATCCTTTTAACATTATAAACTTGGATTAGCTAACACAACGTGCCATTGGAACACAGGAGTGATGGTTGCTGATAATGGGCCTCTGTACGCCTATGTAGATATTCCATAAATCAGCCGTTTCCAACTACAGTGGTCAATTACGACATTAACAATGTCTTCACTGTATTTCTGATCAATTTTATGTTATTTTAATGGACAATGTTTTTACATTTTCTTTAAAAAACAAGGACATTTCTAAGTGACCCAAACTTTTGACCGGTAGTGTATGTTAGTTAAAACTTACTAGGGATCGGTGGGATGCTAGCAGAGCGCCAAATGCAGAGCGCCAAATTCAAATTACAAAAATAGTAATACAGTGAGGGAAAACATTATTTGATCCCCTGCTGATTTAGTACGTTTGCCCACTGACAAAGAAATGATCAGTCTATAATTTTAATGGTAGGTTTATTTGAACAGTGAGAGACAGAATAACAACAACAAAATCCAGAAAAACGCATGTGAAAAATGTTATAAATTGATTTGCATTTTAATGAGGGAAATAAGTATTTGACTTAGTACTTGGTGGCAAAACCCTTGTTGGCAATCACAGAGGTCAGACGTTTCTTGTAGTTGGCCACCAGGTTTGCACACATCTCAGGAGGGATTTTGTCCCACTCCTCTTTGCAGATCTTCTCCAAGTCATTAAGGTTTCAAGGCTGACGTTTGGCAACTCGAACCTTCAGCTCCCTCCACAGATTTTCTATGGGATTAAGGTCTGGAGACTGGCTAGGCCACTCCAGGACCTTAATGTGCTTCTTCTTAAGCCACTCCTTTGTTGCCTTGGCTGTGTGTTTTGGGTCATTGTCATGCTGGAATACCCATCCACGACCCATTTTCAATGCCCTGGCTGAGGGAAGGAGGTTCTCACCCAAGATTTGACGGTACATGGCACCGTCCATCGTCCCTTTGATGCGGTGAAGTTGTCCTGTCCCCTTAGCAGAAAAACACCCCCAAAGCATAATGTTTCCACCTCCAAGTTTGACAGTGGGGAGGGTGTTCTTGGGGTCATAGGCAGCATTCCTCCTCCTCCAAACACGGCGAGTTGAGTTGATGCCAAAGAGCTCCATTTTGGTCTCATCTGACCATAACACTTTCACCCAGTTGTCCTCTGAATCATTCAGATGTTCATTGGCAAACTTCAGACGGGCATGTATATGTGCTTTCTTGAGCAGGGGGAACTTGCGGCACTGCAGGATTTCAGTCCTTCACGGCGTAGTGTGTTACCAATTGTTTTCTTGGTGACTATGGTCCCAGCTGCCTTGAGATCATTGACAAGATCCTCCCGCGTAGTTCTGGGCTGATTCCTCACCTTTCTCATGATCATTGCAACTCCACGAGGTGAGATCTTGCATGGAGCCCCAGGCCGAGGGAGATTGACAGTTCTTTTGTGTTTCTTCTATTTGCGAATAATCGCACCAACTGTTGTCACCTTCTCACCAAGCTGCTTGGCGATGGTCTTGTAGCCCATTCCAGCCTTGTGTAGGTCTACAATCTTGTCCCTGACATCCTTGGAGAGCTTTTTGGTCTTGTCCATGGTGGAGAGTTAGGAATCTGATTGATTGATTGCTTCTGTGACAGGTGTCTTTTATACAGGTAACAAGCTGAGATTAGGAGCACTCCCTTTAAGAGTGTGCTCCTAATCTCAGCTCGTTACCTGTATAAAAGACACCTGGGAGCCAGAAATCTTTCAGATTGAGAGGGGGTCAAATACTTACAGTGGGGCAAAAAAGTATTTAGTCAGCCACCAATTGTGCAAGTTCTCTCACTTAAAAAGATGAGAGAGGCCTGTAATTTTCATCATAGGTACACTTCAACTATGACAGACAAAATGAGGAAAAAAAATCCAGAAAATCACATTGTAGGATTTTTAATGAATTTATTTGCAAATTATGGTGGAAAATAAGTATTTGGTCACATACAAACAAGCAAGATTTCTGGCTCTCACAGACCTGTAACTTATTCTTTAAGAGGCTCCTCTGTCCTCCACTCGTTACCTGTATTAATGGCACCTGTTTGAACTTGTTATCAGTATAAAAGACACCTGTCCACAACCTCAAACAGTCACACTCCAAACTCCACTATGGCCAAGACCAAAGAGCTGTCAAAGGACACCAGAAACAAAATTGTAGATCTGCACCAGGTTGGGAAGACTGAATCTGCAATAGATAAGCAGCTTGGTTTGAAGAAATCAACTGTGGGAGCAATTATTAGGAAATGGAAGACATACAAGACCACTGATAATCTTCCGCGGTCTGGGGCTCCACGCAAGATCTCACCCCGTGGGGTCAAAATGATCACAAGAACGGTGAGCAAAAATCCCAGAACCACACGGGGGGACCTAGTGAATGACCTGCAGAGAGCTGGGACCAAAGTAACAAAGCCTACCATCAGTAACACACTACGCCGCCAGGGACTCAAATCCTGCAGTGCCAGACGTGTCCCCCTGCTTAAGCCAGTACATGTTCAGGCTCGTCTAAAATGCTAGAGAGCATTTGGATGATCCAGATGAGGATTGGGAGAATGTCAGATGAAACCAAAATATAACTTTTTGGTAAAAACTCAACTCGTCGTGTTTGGAGGACAAAGAATGCTGAGTTGCATCCAAAGAACACAATACCTACTGTGAAGCATGGGGGTGGAAACATCATGCTTTGGGGCTGTTTTTCTGCAAAGGGACCAGGACGACTGATCCGTGTAAAGGAAAGAATGAATGGGGCCATGTATCGTGAGATTTTGAGTTCCATCAGCAAGGGCATTGAAGATGAAACGTGGCTGGGTCTTTCAGCATGACAATGATCCCAAACACACCGCCCGGCAACGAAGGAGTGGCTTTCAGAAGAAGCATTTCAAGGTCCTGGAGTGGCCTAGCCAGTCTCCAGATCTCAACCCCATAAAAATCTTTGGAGGGAGTTGAAAGTCCATGTTGCCTAGCGACAGCCCCAAAACATCACTGCTCTAGAGGAGATCTGCATGGAGGAATGGGCCAAAATACCAGCAACAGTGTGTGAAAACCTTGTGAAGACTTACAGAAAACGTTTGACCTCTGTCATTGCCAACAAAGGGTATATAACAAAGTATTGAGATAAACTTTTGTTATTGACCAAATACTTATTTTCCTCCATAATTTGCAAATAAATTCATAAAAAATCCTACAATGTGATTTTCTGGATTTTTTTCCTAATTTTGTCTGTCATAGTTGAAGTGTACCTATGATGAAAATTACAGGCCTCTCTCATCTTTTTAAGTGAGAGAACTTGCACAATTGGTGGCTGACTAAATACTTTTTTGCCCCACTGTATTTCCCTCATTAAAATGCAAATCAATTTATAAACATTTTCACATGCGTCTTTCTGGATTTTTTTGTTGTTATTCTGTCTCTCGCTGTTCAAATAAACCTACCATTAAAATTATAGACTGATCATTTCTTTGTCAGTGGGCAAACGTACAAAATCAGCAGGGGATCAAATACTTTTTTCCCTCACTGTATTAAATATTCATGTAAAAGCTAGCAAGAAGTTGCATAGCAACAGCATCAACTTCTGGTAGAAGGCAAAGCGCTAGTACGCTCAAATGAAAGTCGTCTGGGTTCAGGTCTTGACGGGCCAAAAGGTTTCTTCTCTTTTCTGACAGTTCTTATCTTGATGTCACCAATTGTGTTGCATGATTGCGGGGAATCTGTAAACATATTGTTCCCCTGTTGTCTTTCCTGCCTTGTTAGAGCAACCAAATACTCTACAGAAAATGACCGTGGTGATGAATCAGCTAGTTTTAGACACTGTGATCATGCAGTTTGGAGTAGCCACTCGTCTGTTGTTGTCAGAAGAATTAATGTGGTGGTCTTCCACCAGGAGGCGTCGTAGTCAACTGCAAGCCCTCTATACGCCTATTTGGTAGTGTGATTCTCATTCAGTTAAGACCTACTGTAGGTCTCAATGTCTAAAATAAAGGTTAAATAAATAAAAATATCTGATTCTCTCTCCCTCTCTACAATCTTTTAAAACAACACACATTTCATGTTGATGTTGGCTATCACTGCGACCTTGATGACACAGGGATGAAAGCAGTGATATCAGATGATCCTCTCTGTTGAGGCTACACAATTTACGTGTGTAGATCTACATGCGTGCATGTTTGTCGGTGGAGTCGTTTTTTTTTGAGGCAGTGGGCACTTTTTGTTGCATTACACTCAGAGAAGAAGTCCGCCTTGTGTAGTGTATATCCACTAGGGGGCTTGGGGAGCCAGAGTAGCTTACCAAGCAAGAGGAGCCGTGGCACTTTTTTTTACTCTAGCTAGCGATGACATTTGAATTTCCGGATCCGGTGTTAGATGCCTGTTTATATATACTAGCTAGTTAGCTAGCTACATGTCAGGCTAATCTGGGGTTCTATGCTTTATGACGCTACTTTTTAGCTACAGAAGCAAACATGTCTCTCTATGAATTGAAATTGCTAGAGTTTGAAAAGCAAGAGCTTGAACTGCTCTTAATACTCAGGAGGAGAAGCAAAAGAAACAGAGAAAATGGCGAGTTTGTCCACTGAACAGGGGACGATGGAGAATATAAATTTCCTGTCTAAGGTTGTGGTGGTTATGAAATTTTGTCTGCCGGTTATTGTCATGCAAGTGTCTGCCGTTCTAACGGTAATTGACCGTTAATTAACATAAACATGTTTAGCATCTCCAGGCATCCACACATGCAAGTGCCTTTGGAACATCTACATTTTAACAAGTAAAATAAATTAATTTAATATAGAGTCGTGGCCAAAAGTTTTGAGAATGACACAAATATAAATTTTCACAAGGCTACTGCCTCAGTTTGTATGATGGCAATTTGCATATACTCCAGAATGTCATGAAGAGTGATCAGATGAATTGCAATTAATTGTAAAGTCTCTCTTTGCCATGCAAATGAAGTGAATCCCCAAAAAACATTTCCACTGCATTTCAGCCCTGTCACAAACGGACCAGCTGACATCATGTCAGTGATTCTCTCATTAACACAGGTGGGAGTGTTGACGAGTACAAGGCTGGAGATCACTCTGTCATGCTGATTAAGTTCGAATAACAGACTGGAAGCTTCAAAAGGAGGGTGGTGCTTGGAATCATTGTTCTTCCTCTGTCAATCATGGTTACCTGCAAGGAAACACGGGCCGAAATCATTGCTTTGCACAAAAAGGGCTTCACAGGCAAGGATATTGTTTCCAGTAAGATTTCACCTAAATCAACCATTTATCGGATCATCAACAACTTCAAGGAGAGCGGTTCATTTGATGTGCAGAAGGCTTCAGGGCGCTAAGAAAGTCCAGCAAGCGCCAGGACCGTATCCTAAAGTTAATTCAGCTGCGGGATCGGGGCACCACCAGTACAGAGCTTGCTCAGGAATGGCAGCAGGCAGGTGTGAGTGCATCTGTACGCACAGTGAGGCGAAGACATTTGGAGGATGGCCTGGTGTCAAGAAGGGCAGCAAAGAAGCCACTTCTCTCCAGGAAAAACATCAGGGACAGACTGATATTCTGCAAAAGGTACAGGGATTGGACTGCTGAGGACTGGGGTAAAATCATTTTCTCTGTTGAATCCCCTTTCTGATTGTTTGGGGCATCCGGAAAAAAAGCTTGTCCGGAGAAGACAAGGTGAGTGCTACCATCAGTCCTGTGTCATGCCAACAGTAAAGCATCCTGAGACCATTCATGTGTGGGGTTGCTTCTCAGCCAAGGGAGTGGGCTCACTCACAATTTTGCCTAAGAACACGAATAAAGAATGGTACCAACACATCCTCTGAGAGCAACTTCTCCCAACCATCCAGGAACAGTTTGGTTACAAACTATGCCTTTTCCAGCATGATGGAGAACCTTGCCATAAGGCAAAAGTGATAACAAAGTGGCCCGGGGAACAAAACATCGATATTTTAGGTCCATGGCCAGGAAACTCCCCAGACCTTAATCCCATTGACAATTGTGGTCAATCCTCAAGAGGCGGGTGGACAAACAAAACCCCACGCATTTATTATACAAGAATGGCCTGCCATCAGTCAGGATGTGGCCCAGAAGTTATTTGACAGCATGCTAGGGCGGATTGCAGAGGTCTTGAAAAAGAAGGGTCAACACTGCAAATATTGACTCTTTGCATCAACTTCAAGTAATTGTCAATGAAAGCTTTTGACACTTATGAAATGCTTGTAATTATACTTCAGTATTCCATAGTAACATCTGACAAAAATATCTAAAGACACTGAAGCAGCAAACTTTTTGGAAATTAATATTTGTGTCATTCTCAAAACTTTTGGCCACAACTGTACACCATAACAATAAATCCATTATTTTAGTTTAGCTATGAAGAAAATGTATTTCAGATGAACAGAATATGAGTTGGCCTATTATTGTATCATCTGGCTATGTGGCCCCGTGAGCCCTTTGTTTGCACTGATTTTCCTATTTTCCATTAATAATATACAGTGGGGAAAAAAAGTATTTAGTCAGCCACCAATTGTGCAAGTTCTCTCACTTAAAAAGATGAGAGAGGCCTGTAATTTTCATCATAGGTACACTTCAACTATGACAGACAAAATGAGGAAAAAAAATCCAGAAAATCACATTGTAGGATTTTTTATGAATTTATTTGCAAATTATGGTGGAAAATAAGTATTTGGTCAATAACAAAAGTTTATCTCAATACTTTGTTATATACCCTTTGTTGGCAATGACAGAGGTCAAACGTTTTCTGTAAGTCTTCACAAGGATTTCACACACTGTTGCTGGTATTTTGGCCCATTCCTCCATGCAGATCTCCTCTAGAGCAGTGATGTTTTGGGGCTGTCGCTGGGCAACACGGACTTTCAACTCCCTCCAAAGATTTTCTATGGGGTTGAGATCTGGAGACTGGCTAGGCCACTCCAGGACCTTGAAATGCTTCTTACGAAGCCACTCCTTCGTTGCCCGAGGCGGTGTGTTTGGGATCATTGTCATGCTGAAAGACCCAGCCACGTTTCATCTTCAATGCCCTTGCTGATGGAAGGAGGTTTTCACTCAGAATCTCACGATACATGGCCCCATTCATTCTTTCCTTTACACGGATCAGTCGTCCTGGTCCCTTTGCAGAAAAACAGCCCCAAAGCATGATGTTTCCACCCCCATGCTTCACAGTAGGTATGGTGTTCTTTGGATGCAACTCAGCATTCTTTGTCCTCCAAACACGACGAGTTGAGTTTTTACCAAAAAGTTATATTTTGGTTTCATCTGACATTCTCCCAATCCTCATCTGGATCATCCAAATGCTCTCTAGCAAACTTTAGACTTGTCTGAACATGTACTGGTTTAAGCAGGGGGACACGTCTGGCACTGCAGGATTTGAGTCCCTGGCGGCGTAGTGTGTTACTGATGGTAGACTTTGTTACTTTGGTCCCAGCTCTCTGCAGGTCATTCACTAGGTCCCCCCATGTGGTTCTGGGATTTTTGCTCACCGTTCTTGTGATCATTTTGACCCCACGGGGTGAGATCTTGCGTGGAGCCCCAGATCAAGGAAGATTATCAGTGGTCTTGTATGTCTTCCATTTCCTAATAATTGCTCCCACAGTTGATTTCTTCAAACCAAGCTGCTTACCTATTGCAGATTCAGTCTTCCCAACCTGGTGCAGGTCTACAATGTTGTTTCTGGTGTCCTTTGACAGCTCTTTGGTCTTGGCCATAGTGGAGTTTGGAGTTTGACTGTTTGAGGTTGTGGACAGGTATCTTTTATACTGATAACAAGTTCAAACAGGTGCCATTAATACAGGTAATGAGTGGAGGACAGAGGAACCTCTTAAATAAGAAGTTACAGGTCTGTGAGAGCCAGAAATCCTGCTTGTTTGTATGTGACCAAATACTTATTTTCCACCATAATTTACAAATAAATTCATAAAAAATCCTACAATGTGATTTTCTGGATTTCTTTTCCTCATTTTGTCTGTCATAGGTGAAGTGTACCTATGATGAAAATTACAGGCCTCTCTCATCTTTTTAAGTGAGAGAACTTGCACAATTGGTGGCTGACTAAATACTTTTTCCCCCCACTGTATAACAATGATACAATTTCAATTCAATGTGTTTAATACAGGCCTGAATCACGTCATTGAATACATCAATTGATCCCTGGACGGCAGATAGATGGAAGTATAGCGCAGCTGTTGAACAGAAAGGCTGAACTAGAACGCAACTGCTCAGCTACAGCTACCGACACATATCAGTTTGCTACTAGCTAATTTTAAGTCTGGTCAACAAGGATCGGTTTATTGTAAAAAAGAAACGTAAATCTATTGACAATGAAAATGAGGGGGAAGAGCTGAAGAACAACGTGACAGCTTTGAATGACCAACCACCGGAGAAGCAGGAAAATCAGGAAGATGGCGGCGGGGAAATGCAGCTAGCTAATGTAGCTAACGTAGCTAACGTGCCTCCGGTGGCTAAGAGACGGTTAACGGTCAATTCAAGAAGAACACAGAAAGTTCCAAGAGAAATGGACAGACAAGTAATTTTTTGTACTGCATGATTGCCAGAAGGCAGTCAAGGCACATTTAGAGCCACATTTCCAGTCACACCATGCCTACTTTGAAAAAACATATCTGCCACAAAGCAACTAGAAACAACAAAATAGCGCAACTCGAAGGACAGCAACAAATTATGGACAGATCCAGCACTGTTGCAGAGATAACGACAGAGGCAACATATGAGATTGCTTGGATACTCGCGAGAAACAAGAAAGCCTTCACAGACGCGGAGATTGTCAAATAATGTTTTTTGGCCTTAGCCAAAATATTGTATGCCGAATTCACAAACAAGGACATTGGTAAGCAACTGATTACGAACATATCCGTGGTGCCGTGTTTTTGTATTGAGCTTGAGTAAAGTACTGATGTAAGTGACATTGCCCAATTATGTGTTTGGGTCCGCTTCCCTTAAAACAAGTCGTTCAGAGAGAACCTTTTATGTTTTACTGCCCCTTCAGGGACAAACACGAGGGGAGGATATTCTGAAAGCCTCTTTTACATTTTTTTGCAGATAATAATATTGACTGGTCTAATCTGGCATCTGTGTTCACTGACGGCACCCCAAACACACAAGGGAAAGTGAAGGGACTCATAGGCCTGATGAGAAAGAGAGAGGATATTCCTGAATTTGTTATGTTTCCTTGTATCATTCATCAGGAAGCACTAAACTCAAAGACTGTGACTTACAGAATGTGATGCAGCAAGTCGTGCACGTGGTGAACATTATTATTGCGAGGGCACTGAATCACCGGCAATTCTGCGAGTTGCTGGAAGTATAGCAGACAGAATACGACGACTTGATATTTCACAATGAACTGAGATGGATGTCTCATGGCAGAGTTTTGAAAATATTTCTCTCTCTCCTCCCTCAAATCCATAAATGTGTTGCAAGCAAGGGGAGAGGGAAGCCAGAGGTGGATATTAAAGCTGGCTTTTTTAAACCACTTGAGTGTTGCTTCATTGTCCTGCTGGAAGGTGAACCTCCGTCCCAGTCTCAAATCTCTTGAATACTGAAACAGGTTTCCCTCAAGAATTTCCATGTATTTAGCGCCATCCATCATTCTTTCAATTCTGACCAGTTTCCCAGTCTATGCCAATGAAAAATATCCCCATAGCTTCACTGTGGGGATGGTGTTCTCGGGGTGATGAGTGTTGGGTTTGCGCCAGACATAGCGTTTTCCTTGATGGCCAAAAAGCTTAATTTTAGTCTCATCTGACCAGAGTACCTTCTTCCATATGTTTGGGGAGTCTCCCACATGCCTTTTGGTGAACACCTAACGTGTTTGCTTATTTCTTTTTTTAAGCAATGTCTTTTTTCTGTCCACTCTCCGTAAAGCCCAGCTCTGTGGAGTGTACGGCTTAAAGGGGTCCTATGGACAGATACTCCAATCTCCGGCTGTGGAGCTTTGCAGCTCTCTGATTAATGCCATCCTTGCCTGGCACGTGAGTTTTGGTGGACAGCCCTCTCTGGGCAGGTTTGTTGTGGTGCCATATTCTTTACATTTTTTAATAATGGATTTAATGGTGCTCCGTGGGATGTTAAAAGTAAAACAATATATATATAACCCAACCCTTATCTGTACTTCTCCACAACTTTGTCCCTGACCTGTTTGGAGAGCTCTTTGGTCTTCATGGTGCCGCTTGCTTGGTGGTGCCCCTTGCTTAGTGGTGTTACAGCCACTGGGGCCTTTCAAAACAGGTGCATATATACTGAGATCATGTGACAGATCATGTGACACAGATTATACACAGGTGGACTATATTTAACAAATTATGTGACTTCTGAAGGTAATTGGTTGCACCAAATCTTATTTAGGGGCTTCATAGCACTTTTCCGTTTAAAATAAATAAATTTAAACAAGTTATTTTTTAAATTTAACTTCACCAATGTCGACTATTTTATGTATGTCCATTACATGAAATCCAAATAAAAATATATTTAAATGACAGTTTGTAATGCAACAAAAAGGAAAAGCGCCAAGGGGGATGAATACTTTTGCAAGGCACTGTAGGGGGGAGATGTTGAAAAAATGGAGAGGAGAGATGTTATCGGTGTGGTGAAGAAAAATGACTAAAGGAGATGATAAGGAGAGAACAAAGACATACCTACAGAGTAAGAGAAATCCTGATTTTATTTTTTACAAGAGAGTATTATTATTTTGTTAAGAAAGACCTATTGGAGACTGAAGCTGCCTTAGCATTGTGCGAGGTCTGGAGAGAATTGCTTGTGGACGATCGACGAGATCAGGTTTCCACAGCATGTCTGTTAATGCTACGGAGTACTGGCTGCATTGATAGCTGTGTTTGCTGTGGATCTTGTGACGACACATACACAGAGCTGTTATACATTGCTGAGTAGTGAGTAACAACAAATGTGGGGTACTTTGAGACTTTATGTATGTCGTAAAAAAGAAAAATCTCCAACGCGGTCCAATGGTTTGGACATGTAATTTGGACATGGGTTGTGCATGACTCATTCGGGTTTATTCTTTTTATTTATTTTGATGTAGTACATTGAAAATGTGATAATACAGATATTGAACCTTATGTCTGTTGCATTGGTGGAGTCATTTACTGTTTCAGTTTCATTTAACCTCTTGGGGATAATTAAGGAGCAGTGGTTCTCTTATACTCACAGACATTATTTTAACAGTTTTAGAAACTTCAGAGTGTTTTCTATCCAATACTACTAATTATGTGCATATCCTAGTTTCTGGGCCTGAGTACCAGGCATTTTACTTTGGGCACGCCAGACTCTCCAAAACTCAGAATCCTGCTGCCGCTCCCTAACTAGTTTTTAATGCATGGGAAATATCCTTATAATAATAACAATCTATAATCATTTTATCTGAAGTTAATACCCTAGTTTCTCATCACCCTAGCGAGTTTCAAATAGGGATTCTTATTGGAGATGTCCTTCTTACCAAATATCCCATGCTGTTCAGATATTCTATCTAAGGTAATATCGTGAGTCAAATTCGAGCCTGGTGAGAGGGTTACGCATGTTATTCAATCATTGCATCCACACTGCTTGCATGCGTTAACGAGCGCCTGAGAAGGCAGGTGCTAAAATAGAACTTGGTTCTATTTGTGATGCATGTCGCATTGCAAGTCCCGCCTCTCCCATCTCCTCATTGGTTTTTAGGAGCATATACCCAAAACAAATCAAATTATATTGGTCACATACACATGATTAGCAGATGTTAATGCGAGTGTAGTGAAATGCTTGTGCTTCTAGTTCCGACCATGCTGTAATATCTAACAAGTAATCTAACAATTTCACAACAACTACCTTATACACACAAGTGTAAAGGAATTAATAAGAATATGTACATATAAATATATGGATGAGCGATGGCCGAACGGCATAGGCAAGATGCAGTAGATGGTATAGAGTACAGTATATACGTACATATGAGACGAGTAATGTAAACATTATATAAAGTGGCATTGTTTAAAGTGACTAGTGATACATTTGTTACATCCAATTTTTTATTATTAAAGTGGCTAGAGATTTGAGTCAGTATGTTGGCAGCAGCCACTCAATGTTAGTGATGGCTGTTTAACAGTCTGATGGCCTCGAGACAGAAGTTTTTCATTCTCTCGGTCCCAGCTTTGATGCACGTGTACTGACCTCGCCTTCTGGATGATAGTGGGGTGAACAGGCAGTGGCTCGGGTGGTTGTTGTCCTTGATGATCTTTTTGGCCTTCCTGTGACATCAGGTGGTGTAGGTGTCCTGGAGGGCAGGTAGTTAGCGCTGTTGCGCCTTCTTCACCACGCTGTCTGTGTGGGTGGACCATTTCAGTTTGTCCGTGATGTGTACGCCGAGGAACTTACAACTTTCCACCTTCTCCACTACTGTCCCGTCGATGTGGATAGGGGGCTTGTCAGGGTCTTAGACTTATGTTTGGCCACTAGAGGTCCCCATTGCGTCTCTTGTTAGTTTTCAGTCTCTGTCATTAGGTCTTATTGTTGTCACCTGTGCCTTGTTCCCTGTTTGTGTATTTAAGTTACCCGTACTTTGCTGAGTGTTTCCAATGCCATGACCGTGTCTAGGTCATTCCCGTGCTGTGTCTCCTTTGGAGCTTTCTTATTCTACTTTGTGTACCTGGTAGGGTTCCTTTGTTTTGTTTTATTTACTTTTGCTATTTGACATTTTTGGAGTACTCACTGTTTTTTGTGAATCTTTTTTCTAATCCCTTTTGGATTATCTTTGTGGACTTTTTGTTTTCACTTTTTGGAACCATTGTCAAACCTTTTTGGGAAGTTTTTTGGAGTTTCTTTTTGGTTACATCCTAGGAATGTTTGGACGTTCCTTATCATTGAATAAAAGAGTTGAAGACATTTCCCAGGATTGTCATCTGGTTTTCTGCATTTGGGTTCACCTTTCTGACTGTTCAAGTTTTCACACTAGTCCTAACCCTGAGGCCTGACAGGGTTGCTCCCTCTGCTGTTTCCTGAAGTCCTCGATCATCTCCTTTGTTTTGTTGACAATGAGCGTGAGGTTATTTTCCTGACACCACACTCCGAGGGCCCTCACCTCCTCCCTGTAGGCCATCTCGTTGTTGTTGGTAATCAAGCCTACCACTGTAGTGTCGTCTGCAAACTTGATGATTGAGTTGGAGGCGTGCATGGCCACGCAGTCATGGGTGAACAGGGACTACAGGAGAGGGCTGAGAACGCATCCCTGTGGGGCCCCAGTGTTGGGGATCAGCGGGGTGGAGGTGTTGTTTCCTACCCTCACCACCTGGGGGCGGCCCGTCAGAAAGTCCAGGACCCAGTTGCACAGGGCGGGGTCGAGACCCAGGGTCTCGAGCTTTATGATGAGTTTGGAGGGTACTATGGTGCTAAATGCTGAGCTGTAGTCGATGAACAGCATTCTTACATAGGTATCCCTCTTGTCCACATGAGTTAGGGCAGTGTGCAGTGTGATTGCGTCGTCTGTGGACCAATTGGGGCAGTAAGCAAATTGGAGTTGATCTAGGGTGTCAGGTAGGTTGGAGGTGATATGATTCTTGACTAGTCTCTCAAAGCACTTCATGATGACGGAAGTGGGTGCTACGGGGCGATAGTCATTTAGCTCAGTTACCTTAGCTTTCTTTGGAACAGGAACAATGGTGGCCCTCTTGAAGCACGTGGGAACAGCAGACTGGGATAAGGATTGATTTAATATGTCCGTAAACACACCAGCCAGCTGGTCATCCTCTGAGGACGCGGCTAGGGATGCCGTCTGGGCCGGCAGCCTTGCGAGGGTTAACACGTTTAAATGTTTTACTCACGTTGGCTGCGGTGAAAGAGAGCCCGCAGGTTTTGGTAGTGGGCCGTGTCAGTGGCACTGTATTGTCCTCAAAGCGAGAAAAGGAGTTGTTTAGTTTGTCTGGGAGCAAGACATCGGGGTCTGCGACAGGGCTGGTTTACTTTTTTGTTGTCCATGATTGACTGTAGACCCTGCCACATACCTCTCGTGTCTGAGCCGTTGAATTGCGAGTCTACTTTGTTTCTATGCTGACGCTTAGCTTGTTTGATTGCCTTGAGGAGGGAATGGCTACACTGTTTGTATTCTGTCATGTTTCCGGTCGCCTTGCCCTGATGAAAAGCAGTGGTTCGCGCTTTCAGTTTTGCGCGAATGCTGCCATTAATCCACAGTTTCTGTTTGGGGAAGGTTTTAATAGACGCTGTGGTACAACATCACTGATGCACTAAACTCGCTCACCGAATCAGCATATACCCCAATGTTATTGCCCGACGCTATCCGGAACATATCCCAGTCCACGTGATTGAAGCAATCTTGTAGTGTGGAATCAGATAGGTCTGTTCAACGCTGGTCCGACCAGAGCACGGGCGTTTCCTGTTTTTAGTTTATGTCTATAGGCTGGGAGCAACAAAATGGAGTCGTGGTCAGATTTGCCGAAAGGAGGGCGATGGAGGGCTTTGTATGCGTTGCGGAAGTTAGAGTAACAATGATCCAGAATTTTGCCGATAAAATGCTGATAAACTTTAGGGAGCCTTGTTTTCAAATTAGTCTTGTTAAAATCCCCAGCTACAATAAATGCAGCCTTGTGGTATGTCTTTTCCATTTTGCATTGAGTCCAATGAAGTTCTTTCAGGGCCGTCAAGGTGTCTGATAGGGGGGGATATACATGACTGTGATTATAATCTAAGAGCATTTGATTGTAAGGAATTCTAGGTCAGGTGAACAAAGTACTTGAGATCCTGTATGTTGTTATGATCACACCACAACTCGTTAATCATAAGGCATACACCCCCGCCCTTCTTCTTACCAGAGAGATGTTTGTTTCTGGCGATGCGACGCGTGAAGAAACCAGGTGGCTGTACCGACTTTGATAACGTATCCCGAGTGAGCCATGTTTCCGTGAAACAGAGAACGTTACAATCTCGGATGTCTCTCTGGAAGGCAACCCAGTCAAGAGACTGGACATTGGCACGTAGTATACTCGGGAGCGGTGATTGAAAGATGAACTGAGGTCCACACTCCAGTAATCAACTTAAAGTTGGTTGCCAACCGCCATTTAGTCCAAAGATGAAGAAGAAGCCTGAAGGAGGAGAGATTACTAGAAACAAACTCTGTTTACTCTGACAATTAATCCACAGATAAAAGGATAGAGGGCCTTGTGCATTTCAGGTAAAATAACAACCCAATGTTAGCTAGCTAGCTAAATTGCCATAAATGTTTAATGCTTTTTGAACTGTCCCCAAATGAATATAGTTGGTTCAGAGTTTGTTGATATTTCAACTTGCGTGTCCTGATCGCGTCTGGTGTGGGTGGACAAAATCAACATGCGCGCGATGTCGCACGCACGCGAGTGGTGTGGTCAGCATGTAAGTCAAGTCAAGTCTCAAGTCAAGTAAAAAAAAATCTATAGATGCTACGCCTTGTTCAACTACAAATCTTTGTCTATATATTGAGGCTACCAGACAGCCCTTTTCATTATTTTGTCTACAACACATTTGGATTAGACTATGTAATTGTAAAATAGGGACCCTGTAGCAGTTGAAAGGGCATGTAATCAGCAGAAGGCAAGGCAGGTTGATGTGCTCAGAGGGTAGATTTATTTACAGGCCTTAATGATCCAATTGTGAAAGTGCCATATCATACATAATATACAAGTAGATTTACCTAATATACACTGGCTTAACCTGTCCTAGCTGAACGGACACAGGTGGAGGGCAAGACTGTACAGCCTCCCCTTGAGAAACCAAATCGAATCTGTCTCACAGGAGCTCAAACAGGTAGGCCTACATAATAAAATAACTTGGCCACCAGGACCATACAATTACCCAATTGGCAATTATGTTAATGTGCACTATAAACATTGTGCTAACAGAGTAAGAAATTATTGGCTAAATTAAAATGTATCGTAGGCCTATCAAACATGAAACAGAAATGTCTATATGTTGCAATAAATGGTAACGGGATGGAATGATGAAACACTAGCAATTATTGTAGTATTGGATGTAAATAGACTTACCACATAGGGCCTATGCATTTAAACATGTAAAAGCAACAGCAAACATTTCTAAAAGAGGAAAAAAGCACTCCACTGGTGGGAGTTAGGAAAGCGCAAGTGAAGACTGCATATCCCAAATACAAGCTTCATCAGTAAATTATACATTTCAAGCAATTGTTACATACCAAAAGACCAGTAGGCCTATGCTAGCAATTGTTACTCCATTGCTGGTGAACTTTCAAAGTAAACAGTTCATATTCTTGATCACCCAACATTTTTAGAGCTGCATAATTATTTATTATGGTTATCCTCTCTTCTTTCAAATTGACGTTTGCAGTGCACCTGATCTTATAGCTGTAGAGCAAATCAGCAATCTGTTCACTGGCTCACCTGATCTGTGTCGATTGACAGTTTGTTTGTCCAATCCGGGTGCCTTGTGTGCGTTTCACTAGCCAATCTGTTGCAGTTTTTTTTTTTGCTGCAAGATGGAAGATTCTTGGACGAGGCATTGAGGTTGCCTGAGAGAATGCTGAGACCATTGTGAAGGCCTGCGTGGCCCTCCAAAATTACCGGACACTGACAACACAGAGTCATCAACACGGTACAGTAAATGTTGGAGTGTGGTTTGGAAAACATGTGCACACATACTTTTGGTCATGTAGTGTATGTGGACAAACTTTACAGTTGGCACTATGCATTTGTGCGTTCTCCTGGCATCCGCCAAACCCAAATTTGTCCGTCGGACTGCTAGATGGTAAAGCGTGATTCATCACTCCAGAGAACATGTTTCCAGAGTCCAATGGCGGCAAGCTCCAGCCGACTCTTGGCAGTGCACATGGTGATCTTATGCTTTTGTGCATCTGCTCGGCCATAGAAATCAATTTCATGAAGCTCCCGACTAACAGTTATTGTGCTGACGTTGCTTCCAGAGGCAGTTTGGAACTCGGTAGTGAGTGTTGCAACCAATGACAGGCAATTTGTGCATGCTATGTACTTCAGCGGTCCCGTTCTGTGATCTTGTGTGGCCTACCACTTCGCGGCTGAGCCGTTGTTGCTCCTAGACGTTTCCACTTCACAATAACAGCACTTTCAGTTGACCGGGGCAGCTCTAGCAGGGCAGAAATGTGCCATGTTGAAAGTCACTGAGCTCTTCAGAAATCCCAATCTACTGCCAATGTGTGCTCGATTTTTATACACCTGTCAAGAAAGGTTGTGGCAGAAATATCCAAATCCACTCATTTGAAGGAGTGTCCAGATACTTTTGTATATATAGTGTATCATGTTGTGAGCTAGTCACTTGGTTATGCTGTTTTTTTTCACACTACAAATCACAACAACTACCATAATGACAGTCACTTCACCCTTGTTGTTTTAGTTTGTCATAAATTCCCTCAAGACATTTAACTAACCTTGTGTTGTGTAGTGTCCTTTCAATGAGGAATTTCCTGCTATGGTACATGAGAATGAGTGTCCAACTAAATCTTGAAATAAATAATGTGGAAATTGAGCAAGTTCTGATGACTAAACTGTTTGGAGTAACCCTAGATTGTAAACTGTCATGGTCAAAACATATTGATTCAAAAGTAGCTAAGATGGGGAGAAGTCTGTCCGTAATAAAGCTTAACCTCTCAACAAGGCAGGTCCTACAGGCCCTATTTTTGTTGCACCTTAACCACTGTTCAGTCGTGTGGTCAGGTGCCAAAAAATTGCAATTTGCTCAGAACAAGGCAGCACGGCTGGCCCTTGGATGTACACAGAGAGCTAATATTAGTAATATGCATGTCAATCTCTCCTGGCTCAAAGTGGAGAGATTGACTTCATCACTACTTGTATTTATGAGAGGTATTGACATGTTGAATGTACCGAGCTGTCTGTCTAAACAACTGTCACACAGCTCGGACACCCATGCATACCCCACAAGACATGCCACAAGAGGTCACTTTATGGAACAGTGGGGAATGTTGAAGCAACACAAACATAGGCACAGACACATGCATACACACATACACGATAACATATGCACTATACACGCACATGGAGTTAGTACTGTATATATGTGGTAGTGGTGGAGTAGGGGCCTGAGGGCACACAGTGTGTTGTGAAATCTGTGAATGTATTGTAATGTTTTAAAATTGTATAAACTGCCTTAATTTTGCTGGACCCCAGGAATAGTAGCTGCTTCCTTGGCAGCAGATGTGGCGGAGGTTGATGTGGCGGAGGTTGATGGAGTTGCAGGGCAGAGAGCAAAGGTGTGCCTGGACGGTGCGTTGGGTGTTGGTTAGAAAGGCCTGGGGGTTGGGGAGAGGGGTCATGAAGGTGAAGAGGGGTCGTGAAGGTGATGAATTCACTTGCTTTGGCAACGTTAAGACCTGATTCAGGAAACTAGGCATATGTCACAACTTCACAGGAGAGCTGTTTGAACTTAAACAATATTTTTGTATCAAACTGCATTCTTTGGCAGAAATGCCTTCTCGAACATGTGAACTTTCATGTGGCTTAATATCAAACTGGTACACCATCTGTAAATACGAATAAAACTGTTAAATTCCGAGCCTAGTTGGTTTAGCCACAGAAAAAGGGGGGAAACCTTCCTGTTAGCCATGATTGGCTGAGATAATGAGTGGGCTGGACATGCCGAGAGATTAGTTTGGATTGGTCTGCCATATACCACATGTCTGTCTTTTGGAGCTGGTCAGTATGTCTAGGTAATCGTGTCAAACGCGGCTTTAATTTTTTTTTATTGTGTAGTAAAACTACATAATACCTAATGTCAAGTTAAATTGTACTGTTAGCTAGCTAGCATTAGCTGGCTGGCTGGCTCGCTAGCTAACGTTATGTGTATGCTCTCCACTTTCTGGAGGACCGAGTTTTGAAATCAGTGGAATCCGAGTATGATAGCTAAGGTGATGGAGAAAACACCAGTCTGGATTACATTGTGCATGGCAACCAACAGGAGACGAGTTCAACCATGATGTATACGGATAAGATCTAGTCTGGCTAGCTACATTTTCAGATATTACACGTTTCTAATTTTGATAGAAAGTGGTTTCATTTGAAGTGTACTGTTATCTAGCTAACGTTAGCTGGCTGGGTCGCTAGCTAACATTATGTGTATGATCTTATTCTTCATATATCAGGCACATTTGCTTGACTAGTTATAGCCATAGAACCTGGTTGGTTAGCTACCTGCAGATTCATGAAGGGTAGTAATGTCATGAGTTGTAATTATGGTCCATTGTTTAGCTAGCTAGATAACTAGCTAGCTACATGTATTAGCAATAGACTCCACTCTAATTTTGACAAAGTATTTTCATTTCATGTTAGTGTAGTGTTAGCTAGCTAATGTTAGCTAGCTGACTCGCTAACTAATGTTACGTCATGCATTGTGATTCATTGTTTACCTAGCTAGCTATCTAGCTAGCTACATTTCTTAACAAAAGACTCTCGTCTTAGCGTGCCAGAGTGCAGAATAACTGATTAATTTTTGAACACTCAACACCCGTTGAATTTGTCCGGTGTCAGTAAATGTCAGCAACAAAGCATAATTCAATTGTTGCCAGAAGCACTGTTACAGTCACCAACGCTCTGGATAACATGAAAACAGCCCCTCTGCTAGGTGGAGTAAAATGGTCAGAGTGGGGTGTTCTCTTATTATGTGTCTGGAAGTAGCTAGCCAATGTTAACCAGTTAGCTTGGGTGCTTGACTGTCGTTGTGAGGTCAGAGATTTCAGAACAACCTTACTTATTCGCCAGAGCGTCCAGTGTGCATTCTGAACACGAAACGCTCTGAATTTATGAATGGACAATCTGACAGCACAGTTGCAGTGACCAACGCTCTGGATAACATACTGTAACAGCCTAACCAGCTCTGCTATGGCGAGTAATGTTCAGTGAGCTGTTCTCTCTCTCACTCTCTCACTCTCTCACTCACTCACTCACTCACATCTGGAAGTAGCTGGCAAGTTAGTACAGAATGCGCGGATCAACCCTTAAAGAGATTGGTGGGGCTAAGGCTTAAGAGGGTGTGAACAATGTTGAATGGGTGTAGACAAAGGGCTCTCCAATAGTAGTACCAAAACATTGATAGACGGTTTTCTCAAAAGTGAGTTTACAAGTTGATCAACTTTCAAAGCAGAATTAATTTCCCATTGTTTCCTCAAATGCAGTGTATGATATACCATTGTGTAGCTCTAAGTCTCTACTTTTATCCAATGTAAAAAAACTGAAATTCAAATGTTGCTACATATGAGTCACATATGTTTACCATGCCAATAAATCCATTGAATTAAATTGAATCAGGCCGAGAAGAGAGAGAGAGATGATGAACCAAGGGGAGATTAATCACCTGTAGATGGGCCCTCAGGGCTGAGCTCTGTCTCAGGGCTGTTCAAAACACCACCGCCCTCCAACATTAAAATAAATTGAACGCAATCATAAAACATCTCCATGGGCTCCTTTTGAGTTGAAATGCTTACTCAAAAGTACTGATTTCATAAACCTCTCAATCTAAATAGCACACACACAACACAGTGTCTGTTTTCAGATGTTTGAACTAACACTGCAAATCATTATGATAACAACACAGGCAATGTACATTTCCCAAACACAATTTCTGATTTCACATGTTCTAACTGGCATATTGGTGTCTGTCTGACAATATTTCACTTGAACACGAAGCCAATCCAGTTGTCAGACAGTCGGTAGGTCACACACACCAGCAGCAGCCCCACTCCTCATCTCCTTCACCCTTTTCAGATTGCGAAGTTCATGTTTCTTTGATATCAGTACAACCGTCCCCCCAGCTTCTGTCTTTTGCGTTCTTGTCCGAATATAATCACATCGAAGGGTTGTAAAGGTTCTCTTATAGTCTCACCAGCTTGCACAGACACTCCTCAAAACTGGACACAGACATAATTGCGCATAGCAAATCGAGAAAAAAAAAAGCACAAAAATGGAAACTTGCAAGTAGTAGAAGCCAAGTAACAGAACGTCCATCTCTTCCATGTTTATACCACAATGGATACTGGAAAAGATGTGATGTAAACAGGGGCGGGACTTCCGTTGAAAACTCAATACTGCCCCTCAGTCTTCACAAGGAATGACACGTTGAGGTTTAAAAAAAAACGTATTTGTGACGAAAAACAACATTTAAACACTGCGCTACGGTCCGTTGGCCCTGTTTGCGTATTCTGTGTAGACCCATTTAGCTAGCAGAGCACTGCACAGTCAGACAAGTCATCCCATGTGGGAGGATATGAAAAGTGTTGATGACTGTTTCCTTTGTTAAATGAGAGGTGTTCATAACTACTTCTTCGGTTTAATGAAAGTTGTTAATTTGTTACATTGTTTCCCTTTTGGTGTAGATTTATTGTGGTGTACAGTTTGAGGCTATTGTGTTGAGGGGCTGGTGAATGAATGACTAGTATAGATTGTTTGGGCAACTTTCTGTTGTACCTCAATATGCAGAGACATGCATTATTAAGGAATTAAACTGTCTTCAATTAACCACACTGGAACAACTTTTAAAGTTTGTTTTGTGATGGAAGAATGAGGTACACACTGGTGTGAACTGCTTATTCCAGAATTGACACAATCACCACAATCAATAAAAAAAAATCAAAACAAGCAAGATGTTTATTTGACCAACCTTTATTATTTACTGTACGTTCCAGTGTTTGTAGATTTGCTATCAGTGATGTCCAGCAAGCCTGGGGCAACAAAATCAGTTTTATTTTCAGCTTAACTTCAGTTAGCTTGTAGGCATCAATGCTTGTGATAGTCAATCACCATTATCAGTTACAAGAACTCACTTTTGTTTGTTGTTGTTGAATAACGCAGATATCAATATTTATCTCACTAGTCTGCTCATGGTAGAACACGGAATGCGAGTAAATAAAAACATTGAATAATTTGATATTGATATCTTAAAATACTGTCAATGGTAAAGATGTCTTCTTTAAGAACACTTAGTATCATTGTCAGTGCAACACTGGGAACAGTACAATATCAGGGATATAGATTAATCTTTCAATGATTCGTTTTTCAGCACAGAAAAGGGAGATGGATTTTTCTCAAAAAAGGGCTGGAAATGAACATAATTACAATGTGTTCTAATGTACTGTAAATGTAAATGATTTGATTCAGAGAAGTATGAAGTTGATTTTGTACTGTAATTCTCATCATTTAATTCTTGGTTGTAATTTGAAAAACAGTGAAGGATTAGACTCTGTGGAGGCGCGCGCGAGAGAGAGAGCGCATCTAGAGAGAGAGAGAGAGAGAGAACTTCAGAATGAACTAATCTGTAGAAAGACTCCATGGATGGTGAATTGATTTGGGTCTCTACCTAAACTGATTATGTATCTTAAAAGTACGGCTCTCTCAGTTTTGGCGGATTATGGAATTTGCTTTCTTGTAGACGGATAAAGGCTCTCAAAGCCTCGGGCACAAGTTGATCAAATTCTCTTCCCATCTGAGCCCCCCTTGAGAAAAGACATATTATGGTCTTATGCCATGACTTTGAAATATTCCATCAGGTATTTGCTTGCATTGAATGAACCACCACAACAGCATTCCGAAGCATGCTCACACACTACATGTTTCAACCACTGTGACACTGGTTTGCTTTAGATTCAGTTCAAATGTTGATCAAATCTTTGCCTTCAGAAAAGGTTGAAATTACATCTTAATAATACTGTATCTTTGTCTGATGCAAGTCAAAAACTGAAAGTGTCATAAGAGCTTAAGCAAAGCAAGGAATAACAATTATAATTTATATTTAACCTATTGACACTAGAATGGCCAGTGAGAAGCGATGGAGGGCAATATTTATTATTACTAGACCAGCTTTTCTGTTTAATTAAAACATCAGTATTTCCATGGCTGGTACAACAGAGGAACACTCAGAAGTTTAAAGTGGAGAATCGCTAATGGCAGAAGAAATCTGAAGAGAAAACAAGTGATAACAAGTTTCCTGAAAACATGAGAAAACAACTTAATACTTGAGAAAGGCTTCAATAAGAGCAGCTTTTTGGTTCGAAGCTGGGAAGCAGATGATACACAACCAGTGACTGCAGTAAGGCATAACTACACATTACTTTATGTCTGTCCTGTGTACCCAGACAACACTGTGTTGTTGCTCCTTTCCTCTCAGATACCAGCTGTTTTGAGTTAATTTACTTGATTTCATTATATCGTTTTTTTTTATTTGATCATTTAGACTGGAAGTGAAATACTGCAATTTAAATATATGGGATGTATTTGAAGTCATTAGTTACAAAGATTTTTTCCATTGTTTTACTGTAAACCCTTGAATATTTTTGCATACTGCTTCCTTAAAGATCATCATCCATTTTTGTGATGTAGGTTTGTATAATTCACATTATTCAGCATTATTCCTCACCCACTGGGTGCCTATTTTCAAACTCACCTACATATACAGCAGACACCAATAATTATAAGGAAACAGTATAAATCAACATTTTGAAAAGTAGATCATCAGAATGTTATTTAACTGCTGTCATCATGTCCCCTGCTATCCCTGTGTGAGAGTGAGAGAGAGAGAGAGATTTTGGCTGGGGCTGAAGAAGAGAGTGAAGATGAAAAACCGGAAGGAAAGACAGACAGGTCCGATAAACACAGATTGATTGATGAGAGGCAGCCAGGCCAGCCACCAAGGAATCAACAGATTGACTGTTGGGAATAGATCAAAATCTTTAGATCTCTTCAAACAGAGGAACGGAAGGCAAAGTCAAGGACAAGCCCAGGTCAACGGCTCTCCCCTCTCCTTACCTCTCTGAGTGTTAACACTACCAATGTCCCTCTAGTGCAGGGTTTAGGCTTTATTTTGTTGTCTCACTAAGACACTCAGACATTAAATACAAGAGGCAACAGCAGCACTAAAGGAGGTATTGTTGTGATGCTCCTCTCTCCCAGTTAAAAAGGGGGGAGATTAGCGAAAAGACATTCATTACTCTGGGGGATTTGAGCTCAGTGCTGTGCAATCAGTCCTCCTAATCTCATTTAAAGACGGGAATAAACAATCAGTCTTCATGGTGAGGAAGAAAACCCAGAGATGCACATGGGTGGAATTATGGTAATGTAGGAACAGAACAAGAATATTTAATACACTGCACTAGTAACTCTTTTCGCATGTGAGAAGAAGATGGTTCCAACAAAAATGGGGGAAGATTAATCACAATCAGTGTTTCTTTGCAGACAGTGAAACAATAACTAAAATTCACATTCGGATTTTTCAACATCAATCTGGGACTATTTGTTACAGACTGTCAGAAAAAAGCCACAAAGCGACTCTCGGTAGGATTGGTGAACTAGGATCTAGTCTTCCCTGTCCATATGACCTTATTCATTATAATTTAAAAGTCTAAACTGATCTAAGATCAGCACCCCTACTCTTAGACGCATTATGATTACAGGCCCTGACCTCTAATTCAATAGAGGGAGACACTTTTATCTTTCCTCAATAAGGCCTGGAGGTAAACAACAGTCAATTTAGGTCTCAGGTTGTTCTCTCTCTCCCTTTTTCTACTCCTTGGTCAGGAGTGAAACACTTGTTTTTAACAGACAGCAGAGTCGATTGGAAAAATAATGCACTGCTGTGGGGTTAGCAGGCATTAAATGCCACACATTGGCTGCTACTGTAGGCTGAATGATAGAACAGCTATTTGCATGTTAAAATGTTATAGGATGCGTTTTTCTCCATAGTGTTTGATGGTAGGCCACGCTAGTAGGTGTACATTATGGTCAAATATCCACAGTAGCCTACTTGGCCACTGTTGGAACTGTAACTTAAAGCGAGTACAGCCTCAGTGTGTATAGCAAACGAGCACCATAAGTTGCACAGAATTTTCACAAAGTTGAAGTTTGCGCTCAGCCTCAAAAAGTTGAAATTTGCTCAGTACCTAATTTTTTTGAGAGGAACATTGACTACAACCCCAAAAGGTTTTTATGTTTAGAAGTAATAATGACACCTTCCGAGTGTTGCAGCAGTTTAAGGCACTGCATCGCAGTGCTTGAGTCGTCACTACAGATTTATTATATCCATAAGTCTCTGTTTGGTTGGCGCGTTATGATCATAAAATCCACCGTTGAGTCGCCCATTGAACCGTGAAGAGAACACGTTCAAATTATACCTATACACTTTCTACAAACAAATCAAACATAATTTTTTATGTATCCTTAGGTATCCTTTTGTGTATTTTTGCTGTAATATTTCAACCGGACGATAACGTGAACAATAGGAAAGAAAAATAAAGTGGTGCGCATTCACAATCTCGCCCGCGTCAAACCTTGTTTACAAAAGTGGTCCTCTGGCTTCTTCCTGTCCCTATCCGTTCTGGTCACTCCTAGAATTCACAGTCTTTGACTGTTGACTGTTGACATCTAGTGGAAGCCATAGGTACTGCAGTCTCAGTCCCACATAAGATTGTATGCAATAGGCACAATGGAGAAGATGGGCATTTCCAAAAAAACCTGCAAATCCGGATGGATTTTCCTCGGGTTTTCGCATGCTATATCAGTTCTGTTATACTTACATACATGATTTTAACACTCTTAGAAACTCTCAGAGTGTTTCCTATCCAATAGTACTAATTATGTGCATATCCTATTTTCTGGGCCTGAGTGGCAGGCATTTTACTTTGGGCACGCCAGACTCTCCAAAACCGTCACCTATGCAGCCGCTCCCTAAGAAGTTAATGTGTTTGCTGTGAAATAAATGGCATTGTATCTGGTCAACAAAACAAAATCCAGAAGTTTACTAAAGGTTGGTAACAGGCTGATTCGTCGGCTGTTTGAGCCAGTTATAGCATTGCTATTCTTGGGTAGTGGAATGACTTTTGCTTCTGTCCAGGCCTGATTGTCCTGTAGGCTTAGATTGAAGAGATGGAAAAAAGGAGTGGAAATATTGTCCTCCATCATCCTCAGTAATTTGCCTTATTGTTATTATGAACAATGTTTAAGATGCATGTCTATCGCGATGTTAACCTTTCCATTATGAATACCCGCCATGAACAGAACAGTATAATTGACTTGAATTTGAAGTGTAATCCAGCATCCACCAATGCTAGAATAAGCTAATATTTATATTTGAATGACTGTGTTGTATAGACTCATGCATATACAGCTTAAGTCGGAAGTTTACATACACCTTAGCCAAATACATTCAAACTCATTTTTTCATAATTCCTGACCCTTTATCCTAGTAAATATTCCCTGTCTTAGGTCAGTTAGGATCACCACTTTTTTTTTAAATATGAAATTTCAGAATAATAGTAGAGAGAATGATTTATTTCAGCTTTAATTTTTTTCATCACATTCCCAGTGGGTCAGAAGTTTACATACACTCAATTAGTATTTGATAGCATTGCCTTTAAATTGTTTAACTTAGGTCAAATATTTTGGGTAGCCATCCACAAGCTTCCCACAATAAGTTGGGTGAATTTTGGCCCATTCCTCTTGACAGAGCTGGTGTAACTGAGTCAGGTTTGTGGGCCTCCGTGCTCACACACGCTTTTTCAGTTCTGCCCCCACATTTTCTATGGGATTGAGGTCAGGGCTTTGTGATGGCCATTCCAATACCTTCTTTGTTGTCCTTAAGCCATTTTGCTACATCTTTGTAAGTATGCTTGGGGTCATTGTCCGTTTGGAAGACCCATTTGCGACCAAGCTATAACTTTCTGACTGATGTCTTGAGATGTTGCTTCAATATATCCACATAATTTCTAATCTAAAGCCATGACATCATTTTCTGGAATTTTCCAAGCTGTTTAAAGGCAGTCAACGTAGTGTATGTAAACGTCTGACCCACTGGAATTGTGATACAGTGAATTATAAGGGAAATAATCTGTCTGTAAACAATTGTTGGAAAAATGACTTGTGTCATACACAAAGTAGATGTCCCAACCGACTTGCCAAAACTACAATTTGTTAACATGAAATTTGTGGACTGGTTGAAAAACACGTTTTAATGACTCCAACCTAAGTGTATGTAAACTTCTGACTTCAACTGTAGCTGAAACCATAGCTTCCCACTCTGGAAACGCCATAGCACTAAGGCCGGGGACCAGTTCAGGTCCAGAGACCGGAGGTTGAGAAACACTTTAGACAACATTGACTTCCAAGTCTCAGTTGCTGCTGATGCGTCCCTGGGCCAAGCAAGCTACGGTCACGGGCTGAGTGGATCACCAGATTAGAAAGCCAGGCATCAAGTAGCAGTGTGTGTGTGTGTGTGACATAGTGGCTGAGGCTCAGGGAAGATTTCCATGCCTCTCTCTCCTGTCACATTCAATTACCTCACCTCTAATTAAGGGACCTGCGGAGGGCCCCAGCTCTGTGATACGTGCCCCATACTGTACTTTTGAGCCAGCTAAAAAGTTACTGGCGCTATCACCATGCAAACACACACCTCTTACATCACAGGCAGGAGTCAAATCCAACTATGAAATTAGCAGTCAGCTCATGCCTGCATATATTATTGCATATTTTATTTAGTAGGTTAGTGTGTGTGTGTGTGTGTGTGTGTTTTCATCTGATTCAGTCAGTGATTGAGAGTGAGAGTGATGTTGAGGTAGGTGAGATGAAATGCAGTTTTTGTAAATTTGTATTGTCCGTATTTAGTTTCACACTCAGACAACCAGCGATTCTGATTTTTATAACGATGACTTGGCTATATACACGGAGTACCAGTACCTAGTCGATGTGCAGGGGTATGAGGCAATTGAGGTAGGTATATACATATAGGTAAGGATAAAGTGACTAGGCAACAGGATAGATAATAAACAGTAGCAGCAGCGTATGTGATAAGTCAAAAGAGGCTCAATGTAGATAGTTTGTTAAATAGTCTGGGTAGCTACTTGTTAACTATCTTATGGCTTGGGGGTAGAAGCTGGTCCCAGACTTGGTGCATCAGTACCACTTGCCGTGCGGTAGCAGATAAAACAGTCTATGACTTGGGTAGCTGGAGTCTTTCACAATTTTTAGGGTCTTCCTCTGACATCGCCTGATATAGAGGTTTGAGTTTGTTGTCCTTGCACCACACTATCAGGTTACTGACCTCCTCCCTATAGGCTGTCCCATTGTCGTCTGTGATCAAGCCAACCACCGTTATGTCGTCAGCAAACTTAATAATGGTGTTGTGTCTTGTGCGGCCACACAGTCGTAGGTGAACAGGGAGTACAGGAGGGGACTAGGAATGAATATTTTCCCGGTATATTACAAATGTTCCATCCTGAGAATAAATCACTTTTCTCCCGGGTAACCCGCTATTTCTCTCCAAAACCAATGCTCTTCAAAAGCATGTTAAAGCTTATAAATGTCTGGGTTTGATTAAAACTTTGATCAGAATGAAAATTCAAACCTGATGCTACCTGAGCCTGATGAGCCATGTATTAAATACATTTTATTAGCCCTACATCGATGTCATTTAATGAGCCCAAGCCCAAATGATTGGTCTGCTATCCAATACATATTGTATATGATATAGGCTACTGCACATTACGCACAACAGAAAAAAATTAAAGCCCATTGGCGTAGCTAGCTATATGCTCTCTTGGGTAACACATTTTTACTAGCTCCAGTAGGGTAATGTTTTTGATAACTGTATTATTGTATGGACTGGAATTACACACATCATTTAAACCATAATGAAGCAAGAGAGAACATTGGATTCCAGTGCAGCACATGCGGCCTAAAAAGTTACAAGTATAATATATTAGGGTCTATTTGTGACCGACCGGCTCAGATCGGTATTATGTAGCCAAATTTGAAATTGTGTTTTTTTACATTGGATAAAAGTAGAAACTGGTATGTCATACACTACAGTTGAGGAACAATAGGAAACTACAACTACAACTTTTTGAAAGTTTACAAACTTGTAAACTCACTTTTGAGAAAAGGGCCTTTGAATGTTTTGGTACTACTACTGGAGAGCCCTTCTTTGTCTACAACCATTGAACATCATTCACACCCTCTTAAGCATTATCCCCACCCATCTTTTTAAGGGTTGAGCCGAGCATTCTGTACTAACAGCAGTCAAGAACCCAAGCTAACTTGCTAGCTACTTCCAGACACAAATGAGAGAATAGCTCACTAAGCATTTCTCGCCATAGCAGAGCTGGTTAGGCTGTTTTCATGTTATCCAGAGCGTTGGTGATTGCAACTGTGCTGTCAGATTGTCCGCATGTAAATTCAGAGCGTTTCACTCTCGGAGTGTTCAGAGCACACTCTGGATGCTCTGGCTACTTCCAGACACAAATGAGAGAACACCCCACTCTGACAATTTTACTCACCCTAGCAGAGCTGGATAGGCTGTTTTCATGTTATCCAGAGCGTTGGTGACTGTAACTGTGCTGATGGCAACAATTTAACTGCCATATTTAATGGGTGTTGAGCGTTGGTAAAATCATCATTTATTCTGCACTCTGGCACACACAGATGAGAGTGCTCTGAAATCAGAATAGATGGCCAGACTGAATTTATGAACACATCCGAAATGGTTACTTGCATAGTGGAGTCTTTTGTTAAGACATGTAGTTAGCTAGCTAGGTAAACAAGGAACCATAATCCGAACTCATGACGTTACTACCCTGCATGAATCTGCAAGTAGCTAACCAACCAGGTTCAATGTTAGCTAGCTTACATTAGGCTATAACTAGCCAAGCAAATGGCTCTGAGATACGAATAATAAGATCATACATGTAATGTTAGCTAGCTTGGCTGGTCACAATTTTGCCTAAGAACACAGCCATGAATAAAGAATGGTACCAACACATCCTACGAGAGCAACTTCTCCCAACCATCTAGGAACAGTTTGGTGACAAACAATGCCTTTTCCAGAATGATGGAGCACCTTGCCATAAGGCAAAAGGGGAACAAAACATCAATATTTTGGATCCATGGCCAGGAAACTCCCCAGACCTTAGTCCCATTGAGAACTTGTGGTCAATCCTCAAGAGGCGGGTGGACAAACAAAAACCTACAAATTCTGACAAACTCCAAGCATTGATTATGCAAGAATGGGCTGCCATCAGTCAGGATGTGGCCCAGAAGTTAATTGACAGCATGCCAGGGTGGATTGCAAAAACTGCAAATATTGACTCTTTGCATCAACGTCATGTAATTGTCTATAAAAACCTTTGACACTTATGAAATGCTTGAAATTATACTTCAGTATTCCATAGTAACATGACAAAAATATCTAAAGACACTGAAGCAGCAAACTTATTTGTGTCATTCTCAAAACTTTTGGTAACGACTGTACACCTTGTGGGTGGGGGCAATGGTTAAAAAATGGGAGAAGACTAGTATTTTGTAGTTGAGTTCCTCATTGTACAGTTTTCCTCATTGTTCCTTATTGTACAGCCAAAAAAGTTCAAGACTGGTATTGTTTCCCTTTAATAAAAATGCATTCAAAACTACTTTCTGCTCATTTCTGCTACTTTCTTAGGCTATACAAGTGTTATCTCTTTTTTTTTACACCTATGCAGTTTGTTTAGTAATAATAATGATGATAATAAACCTCTACTTTAGTAAAGAAAACAATTATGTCAGGTGTGTTGTAATAAAAACAAGTGGTGTCCACTGATTTACAGATGGCATACAAGTTTGTTGGTTATAAAGGCACATGAAAGTTCACGTTCGAAATCAAAATGCGTTTTATGTTCAAACGGCTCTCCTGTGAGGTAGTGACCCACGACATATGCCTAGTTTCCTGAAACGGGTCACATTTGTATAACTAGTAGGCTGACACATATACAATATACCTTCCATAATATTCCCCCTAATGTTTTTAGCCTACCTCCTCTTTCTCTCTCTATTGTTGCTTCATTCCTTCCTCACTTTCAACAGTTAAATGTAATATGTTTCGTTGTCCTTATCTTCATCATTCTAATGACATTCTTGAAAAATCTAGGACTAGATTGAGATGCAGAAGTCGTTCACTTATCTTCACGAAGATTGAATGGTTATGGGTCTGAATAAGTAATTGCTATAGCTTACCCGCATTCACTCTTCTTTCAAACTACCCATGAGTTCTATTGGCTGCTGTATTTAACATTCAGCAAAAAAGAGCTTGCGTCACTCTTCAAGCTTGCGTCCAGCAAGCTATTCTTGTCTAGCTTTTCCTGCATGGGACTCCAAGGTCCTAAGCTAAGGAGTGTTTTTAAAACTTGTTAGGGCTAGGGTCCTTTTTTCTCAATTTGCACCTGACTGGCGTGCCCAAAGTAAACTGCCTGTTGCTCAAGCCCTGAAGCATATAATTGGCACCATTGGAAATAAAATACTCTGAAATTTGTAGAAATGTTATAATAATGTGGGAGACTATAACACAATAGATATGGTAGGAGAAAATCCAAAGAAAAAACAACCAGAATTATTATAGAACGTATAGGTAAAACATAAAATCTAGCTCCCAGTATGCAATTCCTAGGGCTTCCACTGGATGTCAGTAGCCTTTGTTCAAGGTTTCAGGCTTGTTTCTTCCCAAACGAGGAAGAATAATGAGTTTTGATACAGGAACACAGACTCAGTGTATGCGCACGCGATGAAGAGGACACGCACCTGGTAATATTGTTTTCCTATTGAACATCTTTCTGTAGGAAATATTATAGTTTAATTACATTTTAGGGTATCTGAGGATTAATTAGAAATGTATTTTGACTTGTTTAACAAAGTTTAGCGGTAGCTTTTTGGATTCCTTTCTCTGCATGTTGAATGAGTGGATTACTCAAATCGATGGCACCAACATTTTGGGATATTTTATCTAACAAAACAACACTACATGTTGTAGCTGGAACCCTTTGGATGACAAATCAGAGGAAGATTTTCAAAAAGTAAGTGAATATTTAATCACTATTTGTAAATTTATGAAACCTGTGCCGGTGGAAAAATATTTTGATGTGGGGCGCCGTCCTCAAACAATCGCATGGCATGCTTTCGCTGTAAAGCCTAATGTAAATCGGACAGTGCAGTTAGACTAACAAGAATGTATGTTTTTAACCGATATAAGACCTGTATGTACATAAATGTTTAATATCCATAATTTGTATGATTATTTATTTGAGTTGCGCGCCCTCCAGTTTCACCGGAAGTTGTCCCGCTAGCGGGACGCCTAGCCTTAAGAAGATTTATGGAGAGGCCAGTGGAGCACAGGTGCTTGCATATTTATGAAATGGCTTATTCCAGCTCCTAATAAGCACGCACCCATTAAGAAAATGACTGTAAAAACTGTTAAATCCCCCTGGATTGATGAGGAATTAAAAAATGGTATGGTTGAGAGGGATGAGAGAAAAGGTATGGCAAATAAGTCTGGCAGCCCAACTGATTGAAATTAATAAATCATGTGACTAAGCTAAATAAAACAAAAAATACACTATACTATGAAACAAAGATAAATTATATAAAGAATGATAGTAAAAAGCTTTGGAGCACCTTAAATGACATTTTGGGAAAAAAGCCAACTCAGCTCCATCATTCATTGAGTCAAATGGCTCATTTATCACAAAACCCACTGATATTGCCAACTACTTTAATTACTTTTTCATTGGCAAGATAAACAAACTAGGGATGACATGCCAGCAACAAACCCTGACACTATACATCCAAGTATATCTGACCAAATTATGAAAGAGGAATTGTACTTTTGAATTCCGTAAAGTCAGTGTGGAAGAGGTGAAAAATTATTGTTTTCTATCAACAATGACAAGCTACCGGGGTCTGACAATCTGGATGGAAAATTACTGAGGATAATAGCGGACGATATTGCCACTCCTATTTGCCACATCTTCAGTTTAAGCCTACTAGAAAATGTGTGCCCTCAAGCCTGGAGGGAAGCTAAAATCATTGCTCTACCCAATAATATTAAAGCCCCCTTTACTGGCTCAAATAGCCAACCAATCAGCCTGTTACCAACCCTTAGTAAACTTCTGGAAAAAATGATGTTTGACCACATACAAGGCTATTTCACAGTAAACAAATTGACAACAGACTTTCAGCACGTGTATAGGGAAAGACACTCAACAAGCACGGCACTTACACAAATGACTGATGATTGGCTGAAAGAAATAGATGATAAAATGATTATGGGGGCTGTCTTGTTAGACTTCAGTGCAGCTTTTGACATTATCGATCATAGTCTGCTGCTGGAAAAATGTGTTATGGTTTTACACCCCCTGCTATATTGTGGATAAAGAGCTACTTGTCTAACAGAACACATATGGTGTTCTTTAATGGAAGCCTTTCAAACATAATCCAGGTAAAAGCAGGAAGTCCCCAGGGTAGCTGCTTATGCCCCTTGCTTTTTTTCAATCTTTACTAACAAATGTCTATGTATGCGCATGACTCAACACTATACACATCAGCTACTACAGCAGCTGAAATAACTGAAGTACTTAACAAAGAGCTGCAGTTAGTCTCGGAATGGGTAGCAAGGAATAAGTTAGTCCTAAATATTTCCAAAACTAAAAGCATTGTATTTGGGACAAATCATTCACTAAACCCTAAACCTCAACTACATCTCGTAATGAATAATGTGGAAATTGAGCAAATTGAGATGACTAAACTGCTTGGAGTTACCCTGGATTGTAACTGTCATGGTCAAAACATATTGTTAGCTAAGATGGGGAGAAGTCTGTCCATAATAAAGCGCTGCTCTGCCTTCTTAACAACACTATCAACAGGCCCTAGTTTTGTCGCAACTGGACTACTGCCACAAAGAGGGATTTGGGAAAATTGCAGTTGGCTCAGAACAGGGCAGCACGGCTGGCCCTTAAAAGTACACGGATAGCTAATATTATTGACATGCATGTCAATCTCTCATGGCTCAAAGTGGAAGAGAGATTGACTTCCTCATTACTTGTTTTTGTAAGAGGTGTTGACAAGCTGAAGATATCGAGCTGTCTGTTTTAAAATGCTAGCACACAGCTCGGACACCCATGCATACCACAAGACATGCCACAAGAGGTCCCTTCACAGTCCCCAAGTCCAGAACAGACTATGGGAGTCTCACACTACTACATGGAGCCATGACTCCATGGAACTCTATTCCACATCAGGTAAAAATACACTTTGGAACAGCAGGGACTATGAAGTAACACAAACATAGGCAGAGAAATTGTATAACTGCCTTAATTTTGCCGGACCCCAGGAAGGGTAGCCTTTGCAGCAGCTAATGGGGATCCATAATAAATACAAATACAAATTAGCTAAATATAAGGCTAAAACTGCATTTAATTGCTAGGACATCTATATATAGGGCTATATATCAATCTATTTTGGATTTGAATGGTTGATGGAGAGAGGGAAAGACTGCGAGAGAGCGCTTGCGTGTGCACTGATTTAAAGCAGCATAATTGAGTGATGTTTTAAAACTATGCAGCTGCAATAAAGAAATAAATTATACAATTAAAAGACAAGGTGACCCCTGAAAGCCATATGGAAATGGGTAAATTAGATGTGCATTCAGTCTTTGTATTACTGTAGCACAGTCTATGCTGCAGCAAATGTAGGTCTACCTGTCACAAGAAAAAAGTTACCATAATGAGATGATAGGTCTACATGCATTGTGAACTGCGCTCCATACTGAGATGTGCTGTCTGACCCCACCCTGAGCGTTGATTCATCCTGCAGAGGCCATAGAGAAGCCAGATTTAGACATTGCATATAATTTAACAGTTCCATTTCACGCCATGCTGTGCAATGCAATTACTATATAAATAATTGGTTATAATTTACCAGTTTCTCAGTTATTTTTCCTTGGAAAAGGGAGTGGTTTTGGCGGTAAATTCCGGTAAATCTCGGTAACCATTCAACCCTAGAGGGGACTATGCACGGACCCCTGAGGGTCCCCAGTGTTGAGGGTAAAGTATCGTAAGTGCTGTTGCCTACCCTCACCACATGGGGGCGGCCCGTCAGGAAGTCCAGGATCTAGATACAGAGGGAGGTGTTCAGTTACAGATTCCTGAGTTTAGTGATGAGCTTGGAAAGCGCTATGGTGTTGAACGTGTTGGACTATGGTGGTCTGCTTAGTACAGTGCCTTCAGAATCTATTCACACCCCTTGACTTTTTCCACATTTTGTTGTGTTACAGCCTGGATTTATAATGGATTCAATTGAGATGTTGTGTCACTGGCCTACACACAATACCCTATAATGTAAAATTGGAATTATGTTTTGAGATGAATAAAAAATGAAAAGCTAAAAGTCTTGAGTCAATAAGTATTCAACCCCTTTGTTATTGGAAGCCTAAATAAATTCAGGAGTAAACATTTGCTTAACATTTCACATAATAAGTTGCATTGATTCACTCTGTGTGCAATAAGTGTTTACCATGATTTTCGAATGACTACCTCATATCTGTATCCCACACACAATTATCTGTAACGTCCCTCAGCAGTGAATTTCAAACACAGATTCAACCACAAAAACCAAGGAGGTTTTTCAATGCTTTGCAAAGAAGGGGACCTATTGATGGGCAACAAAACTAAAAATACACATTGAATATCCCTTTGAGCATGGTGAAGTTATTAAGTACCCTTGGGATGGTGATCAATATACCCAGTCACTACAAATGCGTCCTTCCTAAACAGTTACAGAGTTAAATGGCTGTTATAGGAGAAAACTGTGGATGGATCAACAACATTGTAATTACTCCACAATACTAGCCTAAATGACAGAGTGAAAAAAAGGAAGCCTGAGCACAATACAAATATTCCAAAACATGCATCCTATTTGCAATAAGGCACTAAAGTAAAACTGCAAAAAATCTGGTAAAGAAATTAACATTATGTCTTGAGTTTTTAGATTTTTTTTAGGACAAAAATAAACGGAATCCTAGGTGAAAACATGTTTCAGTCTGCTTTCCAACAGACACAGGGAGACAAATTCACATTTCATCAAGAAAATAACGAGAGGTAGCTCGCTTGATTCAACTTCTCAAATTAACACAATATTAAGACATGGAATTGTACCAATTATAATATGGCTGAGCATCATGAAGTGCTTTGAGAGGCTAGTCAAGGATCATATCACCTCCACCCTACCTGACACACTAGACCCACTCCAATTTGCTTACCGCCCCAATAGGTCCGCAGATGATGCAATCGCAATCACACTGCACACTGCCCTAACCCATCTGGACAAGAGGAATACCTATGTAAAAATGCTGTCCATCGATTACAGCTCAGCATTTAACACCGCCCTAACCCTCTAAACTCGGCATTAAGCTCGAGACCCTGGGTGCAACTGGGTCCTGGACTTTGACCGGCCGCCCCCAGGTGGTGAGGGTTGGAAACAACATCTCCACTCGCTGATCCTCAACACTGAGGCCCCACAAGGGTGCGTTCTCAGCCCTCTCCTGTACTCCCTGTTCACCCATTCCTGTGTGGCCATGCACGCCTCCAACTCAATCATCAAGTTTGCAGACGACACTACAGTGGTAGGCTTGATTACCAACAACGACGAGATGGTCTACAGGGAGGAGGTGAGGGCCCTCTGAGTTTTAAGTTCCACGGCGTACACATCACGGACAAACTGAAATGGTCCACCCACCCAGACAGCGTTGTGAAGAAGGCGCAACAGCGCCTCTTCAACCTCAGGAGGCTGAAGAAATTTGGCTTGTCACTGAAAACTCTCACAAACTTTTCCAGATGCACAATCGAAAGCATCCTGTCGGGCTGTATCACCACTTGGTACGGCAACTGCTCCGCCCACAACTGTAAGGCTCTCCAGAGGGTAGTGAGGTCTGCACAACACATCACCAGGGGCAAACTACCTGCCCTCCAGGACACCTACACCACCTGATGTCACAGGAAGGCCAAAAAGAACATCAAGGACAACAACCACCCGAGCCACTGCCTGTTCACCCAGCTATTATCCAGAAGGTGAGGTCAGCACAGGTGCATCAAAGCTGGGACCGAGAGACTGAAAAACTGCTTCTATCTCAAGGCCAACAGACTGTTAAACAGCCATCACTAACATTGAGTGGCTGCTGCCAACATACTCCCTCAAATCTCTAGCCACCTTAATAATAAAGAAATGTATGTAATAAATGTATCACTAGTCACTTTAAACAATGCCACTTTTTATAATGTTTACATACCCTACATTACTCATCTCATGTATATACTGTACTCTATACCATCTACTGCATCTTGCCTATGCCGGTCAGCCATCGCTCATCCATATATTTATATGTACATATTCTTATTCATTCCTTTACACTTGTGTGTATAAGATAGTCGTTGTGAAATTGTTAGATTACTTGTTAGATATTACTGCATGGTCGTAACTAGAAATACAAGCTTTTCGCTACACTCGCATTAACATCTGCTAACCATGTGTATGTGACCAGTAAAATTTTATTTTATTTGACTTCCTGCCCTCTAGGACACCTATAGCACCCAATGTCACAAGTAGGCCAAAAAGATCATCAAGGACATCAACCAACCGAGCCACGGCCTGCTCACCCCGCTATCATCCAGAAGATGATCAAAGCTGGGACCGAGAGACTGAAAAACAGCTTCTATCTCAAGGCTATCACTGTTAAATAACCATCACTTGCTGTCCACCACCCGGCTCCTTAACCCTGCACCTTAGAGGCTGCTGCCCTATATACATAGACAAATGCGTGTACATTTAGGTATCGACGGGTAAGAATGTCTATTTCACCAGCCACTGAGGCAGGTGGTACATTTTCAGGGCTCTACAGTGTGAGCATTAGTGTGAGAATGACATTTGCATTTGTGAATAGAAATAGAGTAAAAAGTCATATGTGCACATGTGCGAGTTGTGATTTATAGCATAAAAATGCTCCAGTATCTATTTTAAAAGTATTTCTGCCATTTTGTTTTATAGCTGCTAATCGCAAAAATAAATAAGAATCTATAACCCACCTCGTGCAGCGACACTGCCTGGCTAAGGAGCTTTGTGCAATGTGATGACAGATTCATTTTTGGAGTCGTTGCGCACAGGCATAAAAGTTGGTCTAATTTACTCAAGTCTACAAACTGAGAAGTTGTTCTCATATTTCTTGGATATTTACATTGTTTTGTTCACAAGGTCGGTTGTTTTTCAATGTTAGATTGAATCTGCTGCTTCAACTGGTAGCAAAGAGATGCTGTCTACTAGTAGTCAGATCCAAAATCTCACACACAAGTAACATGACTTGAGTTCATAACCTCCTGCCCTTAAAGTGATAGCTGAACATCTGATATTTAGTCGGACGTTTAGGTTGGAGTCATTAAAACTCGTTTTTAAACCACTCTCCAAATTTCTTGTTAACAAACTAGCTTTGGCAAGTCGGTTAGGACACCAACTTTGTGCATGACACAAGTCATTTTTCCAACAACTGCTTACAGACAATTCCAGTGGGTCAGAAGTTTACATACACTAAGTTGACTGCCTTTAAACAGCGTGGAAAAATCCAGATAATGATGTCATGGCTTTAGAAGCTTCTGAAAGGCTAAATGACATAATTTGACTCAATTGAACGTGTACCTGTGGATGTATTTCAAGGCCTACCTTCAAACTCAGTGCCTCTTTGCTTGACATCATGGGAAAAAAAAAAAATCAGCCAAGACCTCAGAAGAAAAATTGTAGACTTCCACAAGTCTGGTTCATCCTAGGGAGCAATTTCCAAACGCCTGAAGGTACCACGTTCAGCTGTACAAACAATAGTATGCAAGTATAAACACCATGCGACCACGCAGCTGTCATACCGCTCAGGACGAAGACGCGTTCTGTCTCCTAGAGATGAATGTACTTTGGTGCGAAAAGTGCAAATCAATCCCAGAACAACAGCAAAGGACCTTGTGAAGATGCTGGAGGAAACAGATATAGAAGTATCTATATCCACAGTAAAACGAGTTCTATTCACAAAATAGATGGCATCATGAGGTAGGAAAATTATGTGGATATATTAAGCAACATCTCATGACATCAGTCAGTAAGTTAAAGCTTGGTTGCAAATGGGTCTTCCAACTGGACAATGACCCCAAGCTGCAAAATATCTTAAGCACAACAAAGTCAAGGTATTGGAGTGGCCATCACAAAGCCCTGACCTTAATCCTATAGAAAATGTGTGGGCAGAACTGAAGAAGCATGTGCGAGCAAGGAGGCCTACAAACCTGACTCAGTTACACCAGCTCTGTCAGGAGGAATGGGCCAAAATTCACCCAACTTATTGTGGGAAGCTTGTGGAAGGCTACCCAAAACATTTGACCCAAGTTAAACAATTTAAAGGCAATGCTACCAAATACTAATTGAGTGTATGTAAACTTCTGACCCACTGGGAATGTGATGAAAGAAATAAAGCTGAAATAAATAATTTTCTCTACTATTATTCTGACATTTCACATTCTTAAAATATAGTGGTGATCCTAACTGACCTAAGACAGGGAATTTTTACTCTGATTAAATGTCAGGATTTGTGAGTTTAATATATTTGGCTAAGGTGTATGTAAACTTCCGACTTCAACTGTATCCTTGTTATTATTATTCTTACTGTGTTACTTTTTATTATTACTTTTTATTTTAGCCTACTTGGTAAGTATTTTCTTCTGTTGGTTAAAGGACTTGTAAATAAGCCTTTCATGGTAAAGTATTCACTTGTATTCAGAGCGTGTTGCAAATAAGGTTTGATGTGATTTATTTCTCTCTATTCTCTCTTGATAATATTTTTCTAGTCTCATCTCGCTGCTTGAGAAGAGGGAAGATCTTTGTGAAGGCAGAATGTAATTATCAGTAATGTGGACATTTATTTTGGGGATGCTTGAACTCAAGTTTTCTTCTGTCTAGATCTAACTGAAGGGTCTGGCAGTTAGTTGGCTTTAGTACCAATACCCAAAGCGGTAACAACAATCCTTAATCTCTGGGATAGGCATCCCTCTAGCGGGACACCTGTCGACAACATCCGGTGAAATTGGAGGGCGCGCAATTCAAATAAAAAATCATAATATTAAACATTCATGAAATGTTTACATCATTCAAAAGCTTAGAATCTTGTTAATCAAACTGATTTACAATAGGCTTTAGAGAGCAGGCATACCATGCGATTGTCTGAGGACAGCGCAACCACAACATATTTTTCAACCAGCACAGGCATCACAAAATCACAAATAGTGATAAAATAAATCACTTACTTTTGAAGATCTTCCTCTGTTTGCAATCCCAAGGGTCCCAGCTACACAATGATTGGTCGTTTTTGTTCGAATAAGGGTCTTCTTTATATCCCAAAAAAGTCTGTTTAGTTGGCGCCATCGATTTCAGTAATCCACTCGTTCAACTTGCAGGCAAAGAATCCAAAAAGCTACAGGTAATCCTCAGGTACTCTAATATGTAAATAAACTATAATATTTCATACGGAAAGTAGTGTGTTCAATAGGAAAGGAAAATAACGAAGTGCGCCGTCATTCACGCGCGCCAAAAGACTATGTAGCTCCCTTCAGCAAAACTGCAATTACTTGCTTGTTTTTCAAAAAACAAGACTGAAACCTTGCATAAAGACTGTTGACATCTAATAGAAGCCATAGGTACTGCAATCTGGGAGACGGAAATACATGTGAGCAATAGCTTTGCATTGGAAGAGCCTGGGAGCAACAACAAAAAAAGTTGGATTTTCTTCGCGGATTTTCGCCTGCCATCAATTATTTTATACTCACAGACATTATTTTAACAGTTGTAGAAACTTCAACGTGTTTTCTATCCAATGCTACCAATTATATGCATATCCTAGCTTCCGGGCCTGAGTAACAGGCAGTTTACTTTGGGCACATCAGACAGGCGGAAATCCAGGAAACTAGACCCTATCCCAGAGAGCACAATCATCTTCCATTTCCCTCTTCATACACCTCCAGTAACACCTTCCCCTCTCTTTCTTTCCACCTCTCCACACCACCCCATCACCCCCCATGGCTGGAGGATTGTTCTTTTCTTTCTAAAATACAATTTCAACAAGTGTGATAGAGAAAAACCTCTAATTTACTATCAAGTTTATTGGTCATCGTAGGTAAATAACAACAATCGCTGCAGGGTTCCAACATCCCGAACGACAGTATACTATCACTCTTTGAACTCAAATTCAATTACATACATTTCTCCTGGCCACAATTTATGATCACACAAGGCTAGTTTACACACTGCTCCAGGGTCAATGAGGGGAGGATATTATATTCGTCTTCTCCCCCGTACTGGAATTCAACAACCCCAGGCCTTTTAAAATGCACTCGCCGTCTAAACGGTACGTACAGTATGTTTTTTCTAAATGATGAAAATTCCCTTTGAAATGTATTTCAATATTTTCTGCATTGAAGAAAGTTTGGAGACAGCAAACTTTATAAACTACCTTCAGTGCCTTGCTGGGAAGAAATCTTTTAAATTGGTGTTGCAGTTCATTATTATGCATTCCTTTTTTTTTTTTTTTTTTTTTTAAGGAATAAATGTTTAAGCGCATTTGTTTCTAGCTACACATTATATTGAAATTGTTTTGGGCACCTGCTTTTTTTTATTGTGTGTGCTTGTGGAAATGATATTCAAGTCCACAGATGAAGACCAAGAATTATTCCTGATATGTATTCGATTCATTTTATAATTTATGTGTTGAATGGACATGAACCAGCCTAATACACAGATGTACCAGGTGTATGCAGAAGATTCAGTCTCTTACTTTATGTAGTGGTCGAGAAACTATTTTCTGTGACGTGAATCAGTCAGGTACATACAGTTAGGGCTGTAACATCAGTCTTATCATTCATTCTAATCAGAGTTGCAGAGTAGATTTGTTCTAGGCCCACCCAGGGTAACGCAATGCCATCTTTCCTTACAGTACAAACTCCTTATAGAGGACATCTGTACAGTTTAAACTAATAATAGATTAAGTACCAGGCTAGCAGCTGTTTACAGTAGTTTTGCAAATTATCAATTAGCCTTTTAAAATGATAAACTTGGATTAGCTAACACAACGTGCCATTGGAACACAAGAGTGATGGTTGCTGATAATGGGCCTCTGTACGCCTATGTAGATATAGCTGTTTCCAGCTACAATAGTCATTTACAACATTAACAATGTCTACACCGTATTTATGATCAATTTGATGTTATTTTAATGGACAAAAAATTATCTTCTCTTTAAAAAACAAGGAGATTTCTAAGTGACCCCAAACTTTTCAATAGTAGTGTACATTTGGCCATATAGTGTATATTGGCACGGTTGTTGTTAGGCCCGAGACCAGCAAACCGTGCCAAAAACACCAGTTTTGAGGGCATTAACACTTTTATACAAAGGGTTACCAACATATTCAAATAATGATTGACATATATTCATTAAAACTTTATTTTGATTAATTTATTCATACTATTTCATCCTTCCATGAGATATAGTCCCGACACAAATCTAGGGTTGCTACCCAAGCCGGCTGACACAGTTTTTTGTTCTAAATCTATGGACGCAACCCAGTCGTTCGTTCTAAATGTTCCGTTGCCATGATGGCTGGCAACGTTCTAATCCCTTGCTTGCTAGCTAGCCAACTTTGGCTGACACAGTTACGTCAAACAGTGAAGCTAGAATAACAGCAAAGTAGCTGTATTTGCGTTTGTTTAAACAGTTTTCTAGTGATTTCTTGGGATACATGCATAACAATGAGCTAATGATGTGCAATTTCGCCTGGTGTAGAACATGTGCTCTCTCGCCAGTCCACTGTTCAGGAGAGATAGCCATCTACACAGCTAACACAATCACTTCAAACTGAAGCTGGAATAACAGCAAACTAGCTGCATGTTGTGTTTTTCTATTGACATTTCTTCTTATATATCCTTAAAAAATTATGCTGATTCATGATTTCAACTGGCTGAGAAAAGCTGCCAGGCTGTCTGTATCGTCCCGACTCCCGACACATTTATTACGATAGAACAGCTGGAGATTGAATTTCAATATTGGAACAATGTTGCAAATGTCGGAGCGATGACCGCAAGGTTATCACATCTCTGCTGTTGAAAACCAAATGCTAGTCTAAAAGAAAAGGGTGATAATGTCTAGATGCCTTTTACGGTGTAGATCTAGTATTTTTTACAACAGGTGGGTCTAATCCTGGATGCTGATTGGTTAAAACCCCTTCCAGCCAGTGCCTATTCCACAAGTTACCACCGACTATATCTATGACGTTGAAATGCCTATATACTCGGTTTCATCTGACTGCGCAATCCACTGTCTCATCAGCTCAGACAGGCAAATTATATACTGGATCTACACAGCTTGAACAAATGCAAATTAAGGTACTTTGCTGTTATTCTGGCTGCACTGTTTGACATGACTGTGTTAGCCAAAGTTGGAGTGAATGGAGTCAGATGGAGTAAATAGGCATTTCAACGTCATAGATTTAGCCGGTGGTGCCCTTGCGGAATAGGCAACGGCTGGAATGCGGTTTTAACCAATCAGCATCCAGGATTAAACCAACCCGTTGTATAAACTCTGCTAATGCCTTAGTTTGCAGTCCTATTTCAATTGTTTTTTTAATATATTTATGTAATAACCATTTCATCACTAAATGAATAGCAGGTAGACTGTAAAATAACCAAGTGGATATTACCATTAGATTACTGTTCCCTTTGCATCTGAGTGAGGCTGACCTCTGAACTCTCCTTCCTCAGGTGAAGAAGATGGTGGCCAATCCAAATCACAGGATGATGATGGACACAGTGGGAAGTCAGAAGTCAGGCTACAGAAAGATGAAGAGTGGGACGGCCCAAGTAATACAACACACTCACACACGCACACATGCATGCAGACGCACACACATACACTACACAATTCCGATTAATTAACCAACTCATAAGTCTACCACACCTTCATCAAATGAACAAACACAAACAATAAACATAAAGGATCTGGCATATCTGGTTCATATCTCATGGTTCTTTGTAGTCATTGTCATTGTGATATTACTAGCACAGACAGACGTTGTCTTTGTCCCAGATTACTACAGTCAGTGTGGTATCTCCTCTCGCTCTGCTCTCCTTTAGGGCAGAACATGATTAAAAGAAGATAAAGAATAATTTCCATGTCAGTAATGAGCTACATTGGCTTTTATCTGATCATTTAGAAATATGTATTTTTTGAACCCACAGCCGTATGTACCTGACTGATTGACGTCACATGTATTTTAACTATATCACAGCTAGTACACCTGATTCAAATGGTCAACTAATCATCAGGCCCTTGACTAGGTAAATCAGGGGAGTTAGTTCAGTGCTACAACAAAATTGTTAAATGTCCTCTCCCAGAGGAAAGGTTTGAGAACCACTGGCTTAGGGGAATATTACAGTATACGGAAGGGTTGATATACACACTTTCCTCTGATGGGATATAACCTATTTTACATATGAATGTTGAAATGTAAACAAATAATACATGTTTGATCTTTCATCAATGAGATTTCTTTTTACTTATATGTCATATCAATTGTGGTGTCCTATCAGCGTTACATATTCCTAACAGTGAAATATAAATGTGTTATATAATCACAAACCTATTCTATAATCAATTGAAAATTATAAGTCTGTAAGCCTACAGTTTCAATTCACTTCCATGTTCTAACCTCCATTATCACCACCAACCACTCTGATTTAGATAGAACTTTTTCCAACTGGCAAGACATTTTTATTCAATCCTGTCCCATAATAAGCCCAATAGTAAGTTACGGGGGAGAGGGAGACAAAGTGAGACACGGATGCAGCAGCAAGTAACAAAGGCCTGGGAGGATTGGAGGAAGAATAGGGATGGAAAAGGGATTTTAATGGCAGCGTTGGATTTAAGAAATCCCTTGAACAATGTTAAATCATTACAGCTCCAGACGACATCAAAGTCCCCATGATTGAGCCCCTAAAGCCTTTTCACAGGGGGACTGGCGGAGAGCAAAGCGGGTGTAAACCAGTGGCGAGACCGGCCCTGTAAGAGCTGGGAGACACAATGGGAATCAAAGTCTCTTGGCTTTTGACATATTGCAATATGTGATGTGGTGAAGCCAGGATGTGTGTAAATATATACCTGTGTATATCGGCCTACATCTGAAAGGTATTATTGAAAGGAGCTAGAGCGGAAGGAGTCTCCTGGCTTTTGACATACAGTTATGTGAAGTGATGAAGTCAGGGATATAGGATACATCTACTGTATACGTATACATCTGAAAGGTATTTTTTTAAGTGCCGTATTGGAAATGTAAGAGCAGGAAGATTGCTTTTGACAATCAGAATTTTATGTGATGAAGTCAAGGATATAAGATAACTCGACTGTATGGTATACATATACATCTGAAAGGTATTTTTGAAAGTTACATATTGGAAATGTAGACCATAAAATCACCAAAGTTAATTCAACTCCTAAGGAGTCAAATTGAACACTATTTTGGGGTTTATATTGTCCCACAGCCATTTTTTGTTAAAATTACTCATAATGGTGTTGATTTTTTGGAGTTAAAACCACACTAAATTGAGTAAATGTCCAACCCTCAGAGAGCTTCTTAAATTTAACTCCAATTGCCATTTTTCTATTTTCAGTGCTATTTTTAATCAACACCCTGGCCATTTTATACTTTTCTGTTTTGAGTTAACTTTCAACTTCCTTTGAGTTATAAGGGTGTAAAGCTATATTTTAATATTTCTTAATGTGTTACATTATGTTGGTTTGCAATGTGATATCCAATCTCTGTTGGAAGCCAACTTGCAGGAACATATCCAGCACTTTTACATCACTCACAACTAGGGCTGTGGCGGTCACGAAATTTCATCAGACGATGATTGTCAAGCAAATAACTGTCGGTCTCACGGTAATTGGCCGTTAATTAACATAAACACATTTAGCATCTCCTGGCTTCCACACACAACCTACAAGTCATTTTAAAAAGTCTAATAAATCCATGTAATATAGCCTACACCCACACCATTATTTATTTTAGACAGGTCTAAAGAAGAATGATATGAAGAAAATGTAGTCTATTTCAGAAAAAAAGTATAGCATACTCTGAGTTGTCCTTATGTTAGGTCCTCATGTGGCTATGACAAATGGCTGAGGGCTACACCAGCTCATTTAGCAGACGAGATTTGTTTGTAATTCCGTGGCATTTTTTGTTATTATTATACAGTATGAACAATACAATTGAACAAAGCTGAATAAATTATAAATATTTTCTCCAAACTATTTGAGGGAGTGCGCACAACATATTCTATGTTGAGTGGTTAACAAAGAAATAGGTACTCCTATATGCTTCATTTATAGTTATTCATGTAACTTTAGTTGTTCTACAAACGTTGGGCTATATGTTTTGATTTAAAAAAAAATTAAGGCTGCGTGATGAGACTCTAATGATGATTTGAAGTTGCTTGAAAGGCATGTGCTCTGCTTAGTTTTTTTGCGCAGGCTGTACACACTCCAATAGTCTCTCACTTACAATTTGAGAAGCACTTGATAATGCCTAGAATTTCACGGCGGCATCACCTCTGTGGCCGTAATGCACCGTAAAAAAATTCATGCCTTTTGCGACCCTGAGTGCTGCATTGTGCCCTTCTCCCTGAGTGTGCTGAGCAATCGGAAGCATCTCTCACACAGCTCTCCCTCACGTGATCGGGTGTTTCTCACAGGCTACAAGTTAAGACAGACACATCGGGAACACAACTGTGCGTCTTTATCCAATTCCGAGGTGCATATTGAAGATATTGGAAGAACTGTCCACATTTTACTTTTTGTCAGCCAACAAGATGAGTAGGCCTAATGAACAACAAAAACACTAGCCTTTGTCAATCTACTATCCCTCATAGTACAAAAGTCGACCTATTCTGTGCGAGAAACAAATATTCCAAACGTAGTCTGGGACAGTTGTGGGATGCGATACATCCCAAATGAATACAAACACTAGCATAAATCTTTTTTTTTGCCATGTGGCTGACGCAACAGATCAGAATTTTTAGCTTAAAATATTGATCAACTATTAGTCTATTTCTTCACATTATAAGCGCAGCAATGCGCACATGGTAGTAGGCTATAAGCACGAATGTTCCATTAACGGAAAACACAATTCTCAAAAGTGACCGCAAATGCAATTATGCATGTAATGCTTTTATTATAAAGGTGCATTTTTATGGTGAAAATGATATGTGCCAGTTAGACACTACACCACTTGTAAAGCGGATTAATGTGCTTAATTTTAAGAGGTTATTTGGCCACTTTAGTTGTGATACTAACCTTATTAAAACCTATAGGTCTATGGGCTAGGCTACATGACTGTGATTCAAACAAGCCGCAGCTAAAAAAAGACTGGGCATCTTATGCTGGGCATCAATCACAAGTGATAATGTATAATTGATAGGCTAATAACGTCACCCATCATACTATTCTTGATTTTATCATGTCTTTATATCTACTAAAGAAAATACATGTGTGACATTTGTTTTGATTTAGAATGGACCCTTATCATGCACCTGTCTTGAAAACGGGCAGCGGGAAAAAAAACATGTCGTCTATGCACTTAAATAGCGAATGGTGGATGCTTTTCTTTGTGCCTTATTTTCCTGCCAGCCAGGTAGGCTATACTCCTGTTGTAAAGATAAACAATGTGCTTTATATTAGGAAAGTTGTTAAATAAATATAGTATCCCTAGGCTATAGAAAGCTGATGAGATCCTCTTTTTAATGGAGGCCATCACTTTGTTTTCTCCCGCAATTGCATAGCCTATAGAAATGTTGACCAACATGAGCTAATGGGCTCTCATGAAGTGTTTGATTAGATTTTCGAATACATTTGCATTGATGTCAGTGTGATTAGAGGGACAATAGAGTGCTGAATACGAGGCAGTTAGCAAGTTTGGTAGGCTACTAATGACCAACACATCTTGGAGAAGCCTAATTACCGTGACTAAACGGATATGTGGAATTTGACTGCCTTCATGACTCGTGACCGCCGGTGTGTCGGTAATGCGGTCCCCACAGCAGCACTACTCACAACTTGTGTGGAAGAAAAGCCTGTACATGAAGACTACCTACACTATGTGAACTGGAACAACTATCTCACTTACGGTTTATATAAATTCAACCACTTACAGATTGGCTTAGTTTAGAATGTGTTACTTATCTTTGCGTAGCATAATATAAAAAATAATAATTGAACATGCAAAAAAACAGATATTGAAACAAACAAGTTTTTTAAATCAACCTGCAACATAACATGTTAGGAAATAGGCCATTCCCACATCTGTGGATAACTCCATAGATTTTAGAGGGAGGAGGAGGGACCAGTGGCCTGGTTGTCAGCTGAATTAACTAAGACACCAAATAATACTGTTAATAATAATATTAATATTGATAATGACAAAAGGCCTCTAATCTTCAAAAAACAAAACACCATGTTCCTCCCTGATTATGAGAGTTTTGCGGTATTCAATTAGGAGGTTTGCTCCGGCATATTAATCATGTCCTCAACAAACAACTCGGCAGTAATTAAAAGCCTGGATAAAGACGTGTTTGCTGGATCATCAGTCTGTTTATCAGTGCTCAAGCACCCGCTGTTAAGGAAATTCCGCATTGTGAGGGGAATTTCAATGATCACAGTCAGGTCACCCTATTTTTTTAGTGAGTGAGGGGGAGGACGAGTTTGGATGTTTGAATTCAAGTCTGTCAATGGAATGGAAAGCTGCCTTCTGTGCTGCCCTTCACGACTAGAGATTAATTTATTAGTTTGTAAATGGGGGAAGAGTGGCAGATCTAAAGGAAGAATATAACTAGAAAGTCTTGGCCCATGTAGCAGTGCTGTCTACCCCACAGGGGTTTGACAGGAAGGTCAAGGGAGTGAAATGTAGGCTTTCTGATTATGGTAAAATAGAATGAAAGGTGTGTGGGAGGAAAGGAAAGCCTTTTGGACCAGCAGAAACATACACAGGAAGTAAGGAAGTCAATCAAGGAATACATTGTCTCATTAATAGTGACAACTGTTTTTACATTTATTTTTGTTAAATTATGGGCCTGTTTTTTAATTTTTTTATTCGCTTTATATTATGCTCTCCCAATTGAATACATTTTGATTTAATATGAAGATGCATGTTTTAATTATTGCGTTTTGTGGTTTAGAATTGGCTAGTTAGATGATTCAAGACCACTTGTGGGATTGGGACTTGAGTCCACCAGAACACAACCTTGTCTTTAATGTTGGGGTGATGTATAGAGCGGTATACTGTATATCTGAGTCTTGAACTTGTGGTCGGTCAACCCTGAACCATCAGCAAGGGCTGTAAATGGTCTCACAGTATTACTGTGAGAGGACTTGACATGACCATCATTGTGCTGCAGCACATCATGAAATCACTTCACACCCTACAACCTCTTTTTATTATCTAACAGTTTGAAACCTCCAACGCACTTAAACAGACTACTGCACCACAACAGCAAGATCAATCCCCTCTCTATGAAATCTAGACAGAGAGCGAGGGAGACAGAGAGAGAAGTCAAAACCCCATGACAATGTGCCTGACAAATAGTTTTTTTCCTCTCTCTTCCTCTCCCAAACCAAAGACGGGCTGTCTCCAAATCCTTGTGCCCCATCAGACAAATTAAAGTAAATCAAGCATGAAATGAAGCAGGAGAGCCTGGAGATAAGGTCCCTTTAAGTCCCTCACAGATTAGGCTGTAGAGAGAGCAAGAGAGGGAGTAAGGGGAGTGAGAGAGAGCTAAGGAGTGGAGGTGCATTAGGTCCCCAGCAGTGGAGGAGGCCAGCCTCTCATCTTAGCATAATAGAGTCCTGTGTTTTGGATTGCTTCTCCGTGTCACTGATGTGGGGGAGCGGTGCAGGACGACGAGAGGGAGACAGAAAAATGTAAGCAGAGTTAAGTGTCCCCACTCCCCAATATTCCCCCCGAAACCAAACTTCAATTATTTTTTTTTCAGAACAGTGATATTCCTCAGAGAGAGAGAGAGATAGAGAGGGAAGGAAGTAAGGAAGGAAGGGAGAGACAGAAAGAGAGAGAGAGATGTGCCTTGTGTGACAGCCTTGAAGGGGTATTGGAGTATTGGATTTATGTATTCCGTGGGGTTTTTACTAGTATGCTCAGTCCTCATTGCATTTAACAAGACCAGTGGGCTGCTCAATCAGGAACTCCCTGCCTCTCTGTAATCTGAGTTCTTAGTCACAGAGAAATAATGACTCCTGATCTTGCCGAGCCAGAGACTTAGGTTCCACAGTCTTTCTATCAGGTCGATCTCCTGTGCTTTAAAAAAAAATACTCCTGAAACTGGGTGATTTAACACGCTTCTCCACTGTTCACATCAAAACTGAATGGATAAAGGGGCTTAACCCACCTTATCTGTTGGCTGTCAAACTGCTGGGGCTAAAACCTAATCAAAGAGACAGCTAGGTCATCCAGGATCGAGGCTAGGGAGAGGTGCTTTAGTGAAGTTTATGATCTGGTAATTGACTGCAGAGGGAGGAGATTCTCAGTGAGGATGGTGGTGGTGGTGTCCAATGTATGATGAGGAAGAAAGTAATCCTGAAATTCATTCAAGGGACCTTGTGATAAATGTTCTCTAGCAAAATGTTCTTTGACAAAAAAACAAGGGTTCCAAAAGGGTTCTTCGGCTGTCCCCATAGGAGAACCCTTTTTGGTTCCAGGTAGAACCCTTGTGGGTTCCTTGTGGAACCCTCAGTAGAAAGTTCTAACTGCAACCAAAAACGGTTCTTCAAAGGGTTCTCCTATGGGGACAGCCAAAGAACCCTTTAAGGTTCTAGATAGCACCTTTTTTTAAACTGAAGACTATCATACACTCTCTTTTGACTGTACGAAGGTGTGGTGTCTCATTAAGATAACTTGGAGGAGAAAACTGTTTTCTTAAAAAAATTATGAACTCAAGCTGAGCTATGATTGAATGTTAATAAATTATCTAAATACTGTTTGTGTTGTGTTTTATAGGAGAGCTGGAGATTCTCTATGATGGTACAGAGCGGCGAACACGTTTTCGCCAGGCACTTCCTGTGGGCACCACATGGGGTCCTTTCGAGGGGAAGATCGAAATGACCACAGCAGGAAGTGACATGGTAAGTTACAAAATAATTAACACTGTTTATGTTCTGGAGATGTGATATGAACAACTTGATAACTATATTTGGATGGGTCCAAATACAGTGCCGTCGGAATGTATTCAGACCCTTTACTTTTTCAAAATTTTGTTACGTTTCAGCTTTATTCTAAAATTGATTAAATAATTTTTTTTCCTTATCAACCTACACACAATACCCCATAATGACAAAATAAAAGGAACTTTTTTGAAATTTTTGCTAATTTATTAAAAATAAACTACTGAAATATGACATTTTCATACGTATTATGACCCTTTAATCAATACTTTGGGGATAGGTGTGTGTAGACACCAGTCGACAACATCCTGTGAAATTGGAAGGCGCGCAATTCAAATAAATAATCATAATATAAACATTCATGAACATACAAGTGTCTTATATTATTTAAAAGCTTAAAATATTGTTAATCAAACTGTGTTGTCCGATTTACAATGGGCTTTACAGTGAAAGCATACCATGCGATTGTCTGAGGACAGCGCAACCACATCAACATATTTTTCAACCAGCACAGGTGTCACAAAATCACAAATAACGATAAAATAAATCACTTACTGTTTGCAATCCCAAGGGTCCCAGCTACAACATGAATGGTTGTTTTGTTAGATAAGCTCCTTCTTTATATCCCAAAAAGTCTGTTTAGTTGGCACCATCAATTTTAATATTCCACTCGTTCAACATGCAGACAAAGGAATCCAAAAAGCTACCGCTAAACTTCGTCCAAACAAGTCAAACAACATTTCTATTTATTTTTCAGCTACCCTAAAATGTAAATAAACTATAATATTTCATACGGAAAGGAGTATGTTCAATAGGAAAGGAAAATTTGCAAGCACGCGCCGAAAGACTGATATTCTGCCGGTGGTCTCGTCACCAAAACTCTAAATTCTTGTTCGTTTTTCAATAAACAAGCTTGAAACCTTACGACATCTAGTGGAAGCCATAGGAATTGCAATCTGGGAGCCGGAATTACATAGGAGCAATAGGTTTGCATTGTAAGATCCTGGGACCTAAAAAAACAATTATGTTTTAGTCACAGACATTATTTTAACAGTTTTAGAAACTTCAAAGTGTTTTCTATCCAATTATATGCATATCCTGGCTTCTGAGCCTGAGTAACAGGCAGTTTACTTTGGGCACGTCAGTCAGGTGGAAATTCAGTAAACTAGACCCTAGCCTGAAGAAAATTTATTAAGCACTTTTGGCAGTGATTACAGCAATGAGTCTTCTTGGGTATGACGCTACAAGCTTGGCACACCTGCATTTGGGGAGTTTCTCCCATTCTTCTTAGCATATCCTCTTAAGCTCTGTCAGGTTGGGTGGGGAGCGTTGCTGCACAGCTATTTTCAGGTCTCTCCAGAGATGTTCGATCGGGTTCTAGGCCACTCAAGGACATTCAGAGACTTGTTCCGAAGCCACTTTTGCTTTGTCTTGGCTGTGTGCTTAGGGTTGTTGTCCTGTTGGAAGGTGAACCTTCTCCCCAGTCTGAGATCCTGAGCGCTCTAGAGCAGGTGTTCCTCAATCTCTCTGTACTTTGCTCCGTTCATCTTTCCCTCGATCCTGACTAGTCTCCCAGTCCCTTCCACTGAAAAACATCCCCACAGCATGATGTTGCCACCACTATGCTTCACCGTAGGGATGGTGCCAGAATTCGTGACGCTTGGCATTCAGGCCAAAGAGTTCGATCTTGTTTTCATCAGACCAGAGAGTCTTGTTTCTCATGGTCTGAGAGTCTTTAGGTGCCTTTTGGCAAACTCCAAGCGGGCTGTCATGTGGAGCAGCTTCTGTCTGGCCACTTGACCATAAAAGCCTGATTGTTGGAGTGCTGCAGAGATGGTTGTCCTTCTCCACAGAGGAACTCTAGAGTTCTGTCAGAGTGACCATTAGGATCTTGGTCACCTCCCTGAAAAAGGCCATTCTCCCCCGATTGCTCAGTTTTACCTGGCGGCCAGCTCTAGCAAGAATCTTGGTGGCTCCAAACTTTTTCTCTGACATGCACTGTCAACTGTGGGACCTTATATAGACAGTGTGTCTTATCAAATCATGTCCAATCAAATCAATTTACCATAGGTGGACTCCAATCAAGTTGTAGAAACATCTCAAGGATGATCAATGGAAAAAGGATGCACCTGAGCTCTATTTCAAGTCTCATAGCAAATGGTCTGAATACTTATGTAAATAAGGTACGTGTTTTTAACTTTTTAATACATTTTCAAACATTTCTAAAAACCTGTTTTTGCTTTGTCATTAGGGGGATTGTGTGTAGATTGCTGAGTTTTTTTATTTTATTTAATCCATTTTAGAATAAGGCTGTAACATAACAAAATGTGAAAAATGTAAAAGCGTCTGAATACTTTTAGAAGGCACTGTGTATAATGCATGTTGCAAAGAACTTCCCAATGACATCAGATATTTCAATATTTTCACAAACTAGGAGACAATCGTTGTGGCCTCTATCATTCCACCATCTTACTTTCATTTTTTTGATTCCTGCGAATTTAGAATATGTTTGCTTGTGTTTGTTTCTGAGAGAGACATGAGTGGCAAGCAAGGAATGTGTGTGTGTGTCTTTTTGAGTGTGCATGCATGTGTACCCACGTGTGCATGTGTGTGTAATCTGCGCCTGTGGCAGGTTCCCCTCTCTGAAGCGCGGTGGTATCGCTAGCCCATTGTTGTCTCTGCTGTCAGAGCAGGGAGAGGCCGATGCAGCCTGTGCTGGCCTGATAAGGAAAAGAGGATTCAGCCTGGCTGGGAAGAGCAGAATCAGTGGGACTTGAGAGGACAGTGGACTACGGTGGAGCTCTCAGTCTTGCTCTCTCTCTCTCTCATATCCCCACTCAGTCACATTCACGTGGACACATATCTGGAATGTTGGGCTTACATGTCCTGTCCAAAATGTCTTTGAAAGATTCCTTTGATGAACACATTGGTGTGCCTCCTGTTTTAAAGTCCAACTTATTCTTCGAAATTCATTGAAATTGTTTTGAATACACATAATATAACTCTCAAGTTTAAACTATTCTAATTCAACATTATCTGACCTGTGAAAATTTGCAATACTGCATTAGCCATCAAGCTCCAGAGATAGTCAGGGATACTCAATACAAATGTGAACAGCAACAGTCCATCAGCCTTGGAGGTCTATCCTGTGTGGATGATGCTGCAGTATCCCATAGCTTAAAGCCAAGCTCTTTAGACTCCTCTGTGATAAAGAGATCATGAACAACTAAACAGTCTCCAATGATCATAGATGCTTTTCTTCTAGTCTCTCGCCTCCCTTGCTTATCTTACCTCCGCTAGACAGGCTGACTTTTCTCCTGGTGAGGTATTTGGTATTTTATTTATTAGGATCCCCATGAGCAGCAGCTACTCTTCCTGGGGTCCACACAAAACATGAAACATGACATAATACAGAACATGAATTGACAAGAACAGAACTACATGAATGGAAAACGTCTCACATAGCCTACATATCAGTGCATACACACAAAATATCTAGGTCAAATAGGGGAGAGGCGTTGCTCTGTGAGGTGTTGCTTTATCTGTTTTTTGAAACAAGGTTTGCTGTTCACTTCAGCAATCTGAGATGGGAGTTCCATGCAATCATGGCACTATATAATACTGTACGTTTCCTTGATTTCTTTTTGGATTTGGGGACTGTGAAAAGTCTCTTGGTGGCATGTCTGTCACGATCTTCGGGATAGACAGACCAAGGCGCAGCGAGGCATCCAGTATACATGTTTTATTTATGAAACGAAACACACGTAACTGGGCAAAATAAACAAACGTAAACGAAGACCATGAAGTTGAAAACATGACTGACAAAACACACAGCTATGACCAAACAATAATAATAGTGAAAACTACAAACATACATATGGTTCCCAATTAGAGACAACGACACTCAGCTGCTTCTAATTGGGAACCATTAACCCAACATAGAAATATATAACCTAGAACAGAAAACCCCTGCACCTAAAACAAAACTAAACACTCCAGCCTGTCTTCTCAGGCCTGGACGTGACAGTACCCCCAAAGGCGCGGACACCGACCGCGTAAAAGTCCATTGGGGGTCTTGAAATGGGCCTTCCTGTCCCAGGTGGCGGCTCGGCCGTGCTGGCTCGATGTCCCGCACCGGAGGCCCTGGGCTATTGGCCGGACTGGGGACCCTCACTGGCGGCTCAGGACTGGGGACCCTCACTGGCGGACCTGGACAGGGGAAGCACACTGGCCCTCTGGTGCGGGGAGCAGGAACCGGCCGTACTGGGCTCAAATAGCGCACTCTGGTGCGGGGAGCAGGAACCGGCCGTACTGGGCTCGTAACGCGCACTCTGGTGCGGGGAGCAGGAACCGGCCGTACTGGGCTCGTGACGCGCACTCTGGTGCGGGGAGCAGGAACCGGCCGTACTGGGCTCGTGACGCGCACTCTGGTGCGGGGAGCAGGAACCGGCCGTACTGGGCTCGTGACGCGCACTCTGGTGCGGGGAGCAGGAACCGGCCGTACTGGGCTCGTGACGCGCACTCTGGTGCGGGGAGCAGGAACCGGACGTGCTGGGTTCACGACGGGCACAGGGATCCTGGAGTGTGGAGCAGGGACAGGACGTGCTGAACTCTCTAAGCGCACGGGGAGCCTGGTGCGTGGAGCAGGGACAGGACGTGCTGAACTCTCTAAGCGCACGGGGAGCCTGGTGCGCGGAGCCGGAACCGGACGTGCTGGACTCTCTAAGCGCACGGGGAGCCTGGTGCGCGGAGCCGGAACAGGACGTGCTGGACTCTCTAAGCGCACGGGGAGCCTGGTGCGCGGAGCCGGAACAGGACGTGCTTGATCCACTACACGAACAGGGATCCTGGAGCGTGGAACAGGGACAGGATGTACTGGATCCACAACACGCACAGGAGACCTGATGCGTATAGCCGACACCCCTCTCCCAGGTTGTTCACTCATCCTGGCTTCAGCGATGAGGGGAGCTGGAATGTCGTGCACCGGGCTGTGCGCGCGGACAGGAGACACCGCACCGGGAGCCGGCGCAGGACATTTCGGTCCCAACAGGCGCACTGGAGACCTGGCGCGCAGAGCCTGCACCACTCCTCCAGGCTGCACACTCACCCTAGCCCGACAGATGAGTGGCGGTGGAATTTCGCGCACCGGCCTATGCATGCGCACTGGAGACACCAGTGCGCACAACTGCATAGCACGGCGTCTGCTCATTGCGACGCACCCTCCAACGCTCCCTCCAGAGAGCACGAGGAGTTAGCTCAGGAGTCCCTCCTGGACCGGCCAAACTCCCCGTGTGCCCCCCCCAAAAGGGGTTGCCTTTCGGGCTTCCTAGCCAGGCGAGTTCCAACAAACTTTTCCTTCTCCGGGTTCCATACTCCATAACGATCCTCATAATATCGCCGCTCCGCTATCGCTGCTTCCAGCTCCTCTCTTGGACGGCGATATTCTCCAGGCTGATCCCATGGTCCATCATCCTCCAGTTCTTCCTCCCACGTCCTGAACTCCCGGGTCTCTCGCCGCTTGGTCTTTTTATGGTGGGTTATTCTGTCACGATCTTCGGGATAGACAGACCAAGGCGCAGCGAGGCATCCAGTATACATGTTTTATTTATGAAACGAAACACACGTAACTGGGCAAAATAAACAAACGTAAACGAAGACCATGACGTTGAAACCATAACTGACAAAACACACAGCTATGACCAAACAATAACCCACAAACCCCAAGTGAAAACTACAAACATATATATGGTTCCCAATTAGAGACAACGACACTCAGCTGCCTCTAATTGGGAACCATTAACCCAACATAGAAATATATAACCTAGAACAGAAAACCCCTACACCTAAAACAAAACTAAATGCTCCGGAGCCTGTCTTCTCAGGCCTGGACGTGACAATGTCTTGTGGGGAAAGTGTGTGTGTCAGAGCTGTGTGTATGTTGACTATGCAAACATTTTGACATTTTCAGCACATTAATGTTTCGTATATAAAATGAAGAATTTATGCAGTCAGTCTCTCCTCTGCTTTTTGCCAAGAGAGCCTGGCATGCATATTATTAGCCCTCTGATTAGAGTGAAGAGCATGACGTGCCGTTCGGTTCTGGGCCAGCTGCAGTTTTTCTAGGTTTTTTTCTTTGTAGAACCTGAGCATATGACTGGGCAATAATCAAGACAAGATAAAACTAGAGCCTGCAGGACTTACTTTGTGGAGTGTGGTATCAAAAAAGCAGAGCATCTCTTTATCACGGTCAGACAACCATTGAATAAATACTGTATGTTTTGACTATAACATGTTTTGACCTCAACTTGCTCAACAGCCACATTATTTATTATCAGATTCAGCTGAGGTCTAGAATTTAGGGGATTATTTGTACCTAATAAAATGCTCTTATTTTTAAAGATGTTCAGGACTAGTTTATTACCGCCATCCATTCTAAAACTGACTTCAACTCTTTGTTTAGGGTTGCAGTGATTTCATTAGCTGTGGTTGCTGACGCGTATAGGGTTGAATCATCAGCATACATAGACACACAGGCTTTGTTTAATGCCAGTGGCAGGTCATTAGTAAAAATAGAAAAGAGTAGAGGGACAAGAGAGCTGTACACCACACTTTAACATTAGAGAAGCTTCCATTAAAGACAACCCTCTGTGTTCTGTTAGATAGAAAGCTTATTATCAATTTATTTTCAACAGTCATTTGTCAGTGCACTACATGTTGAGTGCTCTTCTCTATAAGCATTCTGAAAGTTTTGTTAATTTGTTTGAGAAGATACAATGCTCTTTTTCAGTAAACATGATTTTTTCGGCAGCAAGCTGATCGGCTTTTAGAGCCAATAAAGGGTGCTTTACCATTTTTGGAATGACTTTGACTCCTCTCCAGGTTTGAGAAGAAACATTTTTCTACACTCATATAAAAAATATGACAAATGTGAGTGGCAATATTGTTCGCTACAATCCTCAGTAGCGTTCATCTAATTTGTCAATACTAGGTGGTTTCTCATTATTGATGGGCAACAAAACTTTCTTCACGTCACCCACACTTACTTTACAGAATTTAAACTTACAATGCTTTTCTTCCATTAGTAGGTTTTTTATGCATGAATATGATGGCTCACAGCTTGTTGTTGGAATGTCCTACTTTGCCAATGAAATAACCATTAAAGTAATTGGCAACATCAAAAGTTTTTGTGATAAATGAGCCATCTGATTCAATGAAAGATGGAGTTGAGTCTTTCTGCCCATCATTGCATTCCAAAGCTTTTTTCCATCATACTTTGTCATTTTTCTTGGTTTCATAATACAATTTATTCAAATTTTTGTGCAGCCAGACTTATTCACCACTCCTTTTGCCTCGTCTATCTCAACCATACAGCTTTTCAATTCCTCATCAATCCACAGGACCTCAACAGTTCTAACAGTCAGTTTCTTAATAGGTACATGCTTATCAATAACTAGAAGAAACAATTTCATAAACACATAAAGTGCAGCGTCTGGACGCTCATAATTACACACATCAGACCAACAAATATTTTTTGTATTTGTATCTTCAACATAGGAATCAGTACAAAACGTTGTGTATCATCTCTTATATACTATTTTAGGCCCAGCTTTTGGAACTTTTGCTTTTCCAGATATGGTCACTATATTATGGTCAATACATCCAATGGGTATGAATACAGCTTTAGAGCAGAGTTCTGCAGCATTGATTAAAATCTGATCAATGGACCTCCCGAGTGGCGCACGTGCAATAGAACATTCTTCCAAGAGTCTTGATGATCATCCAGGTGCTTCCAGGTGGTTTTTGGCAAACTTCAGTCAACTTTTTGGATAAGATGGGTTCCATCTGGTGAAAACCAAACACTGCATTTCACAGTAAGAACCTCATGCCAACGATGCGTTGCTGCCTCAGGACCTGGACAACTTTCCTTAATAGAATGAACAATGAATTCTGCTCTGTATCAGAGAACTCTACAGGGGAATGTCAAGCCATGTGTCTGTGAGCTGAAGCGCAGCTGGGTCATGAAGCAAGACAGTGATCCAAAACACAATCAAGTCTACATGAACATGGTTAAAAAACAACACTTTAGACATTTTGGAATGGCCTACTCAAAGTACAGACCTAATCCCAATTGATGTGGCAGGACTTGAAATGAGCAGTTCATGCTTGAAAACTGACAAATGTCGCTGAGTTAAAGCAGTTCTGCATGCAAGAGTGGGCCAAAATTCCTCCACAGCGATGTGAGAGACTGATCAACAACTACAAGAAGCATTTGGTTGCAGTCATTGTAGTTACAAGTAGCACAGTGTAAGGGGGCAATTACTTTTTCACACAGGGGAATTGGGTGTTGCATAACTTTGTTAATTAAATTAATAAAACAGGTATAATATTTTTGGTTATTTGGAACTCAGGTTCCATTTATCTAATATTAGGCTTTGGTTAAAAATCTGATAACATTCAGTACTAAAAATAGAGAATATCAGAAAGAGGGCAAATACTTTTTCATGGCACATTTAACCTGTCGTAGCGGATGTAAGCAATGTACCCACACTGTTGTTACAACATACATGTTGTTCCTCCTGGATTTTCCCACTAGTCTGTTTTTCCAGTCATTGTTATTAATTATGATTCACAGACAGTGTTGATGTCATCTAACGTGGACTTACAGTTTGTTGTCATATTGCTGCATGTCTCTTCAGGACATCCACCTCTCCTTGGGAGAACTGCAAACTGTTCTTAAGGTCCTGGATCTCTCAGGTCAGATCATTCATTATTTTGTTAGTTGAGTCCAAAGATCCTTCGTTTGTGATAGAGAAACACTGTCCTCTCCGTTACTCCCACTGGCTTTGGTTTTGGATGTCATGGTAGCAACGTAGACTAACGCTTGTACTCCATGCAGGGCAGATAGAAACAGCAACAATCAGCTCAGATCTAGACAACCATAAGCCCGGGACAATCCATGGTCCCTCCCATAAGGTTTCAGGAAACCTTGCTAACTTGATACCTAGTTAGCAGCTAGACTAGATGCTACACCAAGCACCTCTTCAGATTTTTGGTTGGCAGGACCCCTGGACAGATAGTAGCTGTCCCAGCAACTGATGCTAACCACATTGTGGGATCCAAATTCCAAAGGTAGCTAGTAACCAAACATTTTCAATATAACACTTTTTCTGAGAATTTCAAAACAACAACCCGAGCTCTCCCTCATTACGCGTTCAGCACGCTTCACCTCTCATTACGCGTTCAGCACGCTTCACCTCTCAGAAACATGGAAGACCTGTGCCCTGGGAGAAACATGGAAGACCTGTGCCCTGTTGTAGTGAAGAAAATGGAACCGTGATGCTGTTTCTTTGGATATGTGGTGAGAGATGCTAGAACGACGTAGTGAAGTCAGCACGACCTCCCTCCAAAAAAACTGCCCGGTCTGACCATGAGGTGGCAAGCCCTTGCTGATAATGAGGCCTGATAAGTGTCCTTCACCCCATTCATCCGCCTCACCCCTGACACATCCGGTGCTGTGTCAGGGCCCTAAAACAAAGCCCTATCAAATTATCAAGACATCGTCCCCTGGGCTATCAGGCTTTTATTTTTTACTATTTTATTTCACCTTTATTTAACCAGGTAGGCCAGTTGAGGACAAGATCTCATTTACAACTGCGACCTGGCCAAGATAAAGCAAAACAGTGCGACAAAAACAACAACACAGAGTTGCACATGAGATAAACAAACGTACAGTCAATATCACAATAGAAAAATCTGTATACAGTGTGTGCAAATGAAGTAAGGAGGTAAGGCAATAAATAGGCCATAGTGGCAAAGTAATTACAATTTAGCAATTACCACTGGAGTGATAGATGTGCAGATGAGGATGTGCAAGTAGAAATACTGGTGTGCAAAAGAGCAGAAAAACAAAAACAAATATGGGGATGAGGTAAGTAGTTGGATGGGCTATTTACAGATGGGATATTTACAGATGGGCTATTTACAGATGGGCTGTGTACAGCTGCAGCGATCGGTAAGCTGCTAAGACAGCTGGTGCTTAAAGTTAGAGAGGGAGATATGTCTCCAGCTTCAGTGATTTTCGTTCCAGTCATTTGCAGCAGAGAACTGAAAGGAAAGGCGGCCATAGGAGGTGTTAGCTTTTGGGGATGACCAGTGAAATATACCTGCTGGAGCGTGTGCTAAGGGTGGGTGTTGCTATGGTGACCAGTGAGCTGAGATAAGGCAGAGCTTTACCTAGCAAAGACTTATAGATGACCTGTAGCCAGTGGGTTTAGGTGGCGAATATGTTGCGAGGACCAGCCAATGAGAGCATACAGGTCGCAGTGGTGGGTAGTATATGGGGCTTTGGTGACAAAACGGATGGCACTGTGATAGACTGCATCCAATTTGCTGAGTAGAGTGTTGGAGGCTATTTTGCAAATGACATTTCCAAAGTCAAGGATCGGTAGGATAGTCAGTCAGGCTTTGTTGCGAAGTAGGAAGCCTATTCTAGATTTAATTTTGGATTGGAGATGCTTAATATGAGTCTGGAAGGAGAGTTTACAGTCTAGCCAGACACCTAGGTATTTATAGTTGTCCACATATTCTAAGTCAGAACCGTCCAGAGTAGTGATGCTAGTCGGGCGGGTGGGTGCGGGCAGCAATCGGTTGAAGAGCATGCATTTAGTTTTACTAGCATTTAGGAGCAGTTGTAAGCCACGGAAGGACTGTTGTACGGCATTGAAGCTCGATTCGAGGTTTGTTAACACAGAGTCCAAAGAAGGGCCAGATGTATACAGAATGGTGTCGTCTGCGTAGAGGTGGATCAAATAATTACCCGCAGCAAAAGCGACATCATTGATATATACAGAGAAAAGAGTTGGCCCGAGAATAGAGCCCTGTGGCACCCCCATAGAGAGTGCCAGAGGTCCGGACAACAGGCCCTCCGATTTGACACACTGAACTCTATCTGAGAAGTAGTTAGTGAACCAGGCGAGGCAGTCGTTAGAGAAACCAAGGCTGTTGAGTCTGTCGATAAGAATACGGTGATTGACAGAGTTGCACAGTACTGTCTTTTATTGATGGCGGTTATGATATCGTTTAGGACCTTGAGCTTTGCTGAGGTGCACCCGTGACCAGGCTAATTAAAGATTAATGCTATGATTAAATAAAAAAACTTCTGAGAGCAAATGTAGAGCGCTCTTTCATTCATGGTTGAATATAGCCAAATCTTGTTAAAATAATTGCTAAAAAATCCTTATGGGACACTATAATTCATAAGATTTTGGTATGGCTATTATCAGCTGGTGGTGTGTTACAGTCAGTCACAATTGGTCAGAAGGAGACATTAGTTATTGTGCTGTGTGTATGCAGCAGAATTAGACACTTAAAACTACAGTCTGGGATCTGGGAATGTGTTTAATGATCATTTAAATTCTTGATATATATCGCTTTGTTCTTTTTTGAATATCAGAACGTAGCTTTAAAACCAGTTTGATCTGGGCTGTATGGGAAGAGACCCCTTCTTCCTTCTACTTGAAGCAGTAATTGATGGTGATGACCAGCCTATTGTTGAACATGAGGTAGAGATAGAGCAGCTCACAGAGATACATTGGAACTGATATCCTGACCTGACCAAATCACTGTGATTCTAATTTAGCGGTTGAAAATTCACATTAGATTGAACAACAGTCAGCCAAAGTCTAGAAAAACCAAAAAATCTATGAGATCTATCTTATAATGTGAGTCAACTTGTTGTTATATAGATTTTCATTTAACGATGAGGGTCCTAAAACCATGGCAAAGGGTACATCTGAAATTGCACCCTCTTCCATTGAAATACAATAAAATGTTGTTTTTTAATTGCATGCATTATTACATATACACATTCACTATTCCCTTATCAAAAGATGTGTACTATATAGGAAATAGAGCGCCATTTTGGATACACTCAGTCTCTACGGTAAGTAAGATTGGTTATACAGTAGATCAAATCAAATCAAACTTTATTTGTCACATGCGCCGAATACAACAAGTGTAGACCTTACCGTGAAATGCTTACTTACAAGCCCTTAACCAACAGTGCAGTTCAAGAAGAGTTAGGAAAATATTTACCAAATAAACTGAAGTAAAAAATAATAAAAAGTAACATAATAACGAGACTATATACAGGGGATACCGTGTCCAAGTTAGTGTGCGGTGGTACAGGTTAGAGGCCATTTGTACAGGTAGGGGTGAAGTGACTATGCACAGATAATAAACAGCGAGTAGCAGCAGTGTATAAAACAAAATGGAGGGGGGGGCAATGTAATACTCCAGTGGCCATTTGATGAATTGTTCAGCAGTCTTATGGCTTGGGGGTAGAAGCTGGACCCTTTTGGTCCTAGACTTGGCGCTCCAGTACCACTTGCCTTGCGGTAGCAGAGAAAAAAGTATATGACCTGGGTGACTGGAGTGTCTGACCATTTTATGGGCTTTCCTCTGACACCCCCTATTATATAGGTCCTGGATTGCAGGAAGCTTGGCCCCAGTGATGTACAGGGCCGTACACACTACCTTCTGTAGCGCCTTACGGTCAGATGCCGAGCAGTTGCCATACCAGGCGGTGATGCAACTGGTCAGCATGCTCTCAATAGTGCAGCTGTAGAACTTTTTGAGGATCTGGGGACCCATGCCAAATGTTTTCAGTCTCCTGAGGGGGAATAGGTTTTGTCATGCCCTCTTCATGACTGTCTTTGTGTGTTTGGACCATGATAGACCGTTGGTGATGTGGACGCCAAGGAACTTGAAACTCTCGACCCGCTCCACTACAGCCCTGTTGATGTTAATGGGGGCCTGTTTGGCCCGCCTTTTCCTGTAGTCCGCGATCAGCTCCTTTGTCTTGTTAACATTGAGAGAGAGGTTGTTGTACTGGCACCACACTGCCAGTTCTCTGACCTCCTCACTATAGGCTGTCTCATCGTTGAGTATCGGTGTGGCAGACTTGGTGGTGCCTACCCTTACCACCTGGGGGCGGCCCGTCAGGAAGCCAAGGATCCAGTTGCAGAGGGAGGTGTTTTAGTCCCAGGGTCCTTAGCTTAGTGTGCACTATGGTGTTAAACGCTGAGCTGTAGTCAATGAACTCTATTCTCACATAGGTCTTCCATTTGTCCAGGTGGGAAAGGGCAGTGTGGATTGAGATTGCGTCATCTGTGGAACTGCTGGGGCGGTATACGAATTGGATTGAGTCTAGGGTATCCGGGAGGCTGCTGTTGATGTGAGCCATGACCAGCTTTTCAAAGCACTTCATGGCTACTGACATGAGTGCTACAGGGCGGTAATCATATAGGCAGGTTACCTTCGCTTCCTTGGTCACAGGGACTATGGTGGTCTGCTTGAAACATTAGGTGTTATAGACACAGTGAGGCAGAGGTTGAAAATGTCAGTGAAGACACTAGCCAGTGTGTCTGCACATGCTTTGAGTACACGTCCTGGTAATCTACTCGTCCTGGTAATCCATCGGGCCCGTGGCTTTGTGAATGTTGACCTGTTTAAAGGTCTTGCTCACATCGGCTACCGAGAGCGTTATCACACAGTCATCCAGAACAGCTGGTGCTCTCGTGCATGCTTCAGTGTTGCTTGCCTCGAAGTGAGCATAAAAGGCATTCAGCTTGTCTGGTAGGCTCGCATCACTGGGCAGCTCGCGTCTGGGTTTCCATTTGTAGTCCGTAATAGTTTTCAATCCCTGCCACATCCGACGAGCGTATAGTAGGTTTCAATCTTAATCCTGTATTGAAGCTTTGCTTGTTTGTTGGTTCGTCTGAGGGCATAGCGGGATTTCTTATAAGCGTCCAGATTAGTGCGGATGCTGCCTGTAATCCATGGCTTTTGGTTAGGATATGTACGTACGGTCACTGTGGGGACGACGTCAATGCACTTATTGATGAAGCTGATGACTGAGGTAGTATACTCCTCAATGCCATTGGATGAATCCTGGAACATATTCCAGTCTGTGCTAGCAAAACAGTCCTGTAGTGTAGCATCCGCGTCATCTGACCACTTCCTTATTGAGTGAGTCACTGGTACTTCCTGCTTTAGTTTTTGCTTTTAAGCAGGAATCAGGAGGATATAATTATGGTCAGATTTGCCAAATGTAACCTCAGAGCTTTGAATGCATCTCTGTGCGTGCAGTAAAGGTGGTCCAGAGTTTTTTTCCACTCTGGTTGCACATGTGACATGCTGGTAAAAATGTTTTAAAACTGATTTAAGTTTGCCTGCATTAAAGTCCCGGGCCACTTGAAGTGCCGCTTCTGGGTGAGCATTTTCTTAATTGCTTATGGCCTTATAGAGTTGGTTGAGTGCGGTCTTAGTGCCAGCATCGGTCTGTGGTTGTAAATAGACGGCTACAAATAATATATAATTGGTAAATAGTGTGGTCTACAGCTTATCATAAGGTACTCTACTTCAGGCAAGCAATACCTTGAGACTTCTTTAATATTAGACATCGCTCATCAGCTGTTATTGACAAAAAGACACACACCCCCACCCCGTCTTACCAGACGTAGCTTCTCTGTTCTGCCGGTGCATTGAAATTCCCAACAGCTCTATATTATCCGTGTCGTCATTCAGCCACGACTCGGTGAAACACAAGATTTTACAGTTCTTAATGTCCCGTTGGTAGGATAATCGTAATCGTAGGTCATCAAATTTATTTTCCAATGATTGCCTGTTAGCTAGTAGAATTGATGGCAGTGGGAGTTTACTCGCTCGCCTACGGACTCTCAAAAGGCAGCCCAATCTACGTCCTCTTTTCCTCCGTCTTTTCTTCATGCAAATGACGGGGATCTGGGCCTGTTCCTGGGAGATTTTTCGGCGGACCCGTTAAAGGAAAAAGCTTCTTCAAGTTTGTTTTGAGTAATCCCAGTTCTGATGTACAGAAGTTAATTTCGGTCATAAGAGACTGTAGCAGCAACAGTATGTACAAAATAAGTAACAAAAATATGTTACAAACAATGAAAAATTAACAAATAGCACAATTGGTTACGGGCATGTAAAACATCAGCCATCCTCATCGGAGCCATATTATAATTTCACTTCAAGGATGCCCAGTATTGCTTTGCGTTGGGCTTGTAACCGAAAGGTTGCAAGATCAAATCCCAGAGCTGACAAGATCTGTCGTTCTGCCCCTGAACATTGAATATAAGAATCGTAACTGACTTGCCTAGTTAAATACAGGTAAAATAAAAAAATTAAAATTGCTGTTGAGCTCAGTGGAGAGGGTCAACTTGTTACAGATTAGGAACACTTATAATTAGTCAGAGAATAATGTGTCAAGCAGTGGTATTCTGTCTCTCTGTCTCTCAGAAAGCACATTAAACCACTCTTTATGAGAAATTACATACCATACCTGAACTAGGCAGGAATTGAAATATAGTCCAAGATCATCATTTACCCCTGCATTGTGATGTGCAGCCCTGGGTCATTCTTTTGAAATGCACACCAATTCTTTTGATTCTTTCCCGTTCCCCGCCAGTCTTCAGGAAGCAGCGGCGATCGCACCAATAGCGAGGTACATTGTGTCTAAAGATCACGTCTAAAGCAGCTCCCCTCTCTTCTTCTCTCCATCTGACACACACACACGATAACATATGCATTATACACACACATACACATGGATTTAGTACTGTAGGTATGTGATAGTGGTGGAGTAGGGGCCTGAGGGCACACAGTGTGTTGTGAAATCTGTGAATGTATTGTAATGTTTTGAAAACTGTATCAACTGCCTTAATTTTGCTGGACCCCAGGAAGAGAAGCTGCTGCCTTGGCAGCAGAAAATGGTGACCCATAATAAACACAAATACAAATTCTCTTCAGGATTCCAAAGCCCCGTGAAGGGCAAGATCAGAAGAACCCGTTACAATTATCCCTTTGTTCAGACAGATGGATGGATGGAAGGAGGGAGGACAGATTTGAGTGGCCCAGTCTGTATCCCATAACTCACTCCCCATCACACACACTCTCCTTCAATCTCACTCTCAGGTCAACTGTGAAAAAGGCTATGAAAATTCACTTTACATAAGAGTGACTGGCCTGATTGATGAATGAATGATTGATGAATGAGCGATCACAGGATTTTATTGATGAATGAATGATTGATGAATGAGTGATCACAGGATTTTAGACAGCAAAATACTAATGTACCACCACCGTCTTTCCTGTCCTTACAGAGCGCTCTGTCTCCAAAGCAGCCTGTCCCCATGGTTCTGACTGGCAGTCCCAGGTGGCTTCAGGACGTCACCTGGCTGGCAGCAGAAGATGGCAAGAGCAATTGTGTTGTGTACAGTATAGGTACGTACCATATTTGTCCTTTCACTAACACCGTACTATTGGGAACAAGTCTCCCTCGTAAAGGTGTCTATTGACCTGAAGGGAACTTACTGCTTTAGTAAATGCTAGAATAGAAAATCTTGTCTTTAAAACCAACTGTAGCAATCAAATCCCCTGGAGACTGAGGGAGCAGGGATGTGTCTTTGGAGGTTTTTACATAGGAGCAATTTCTCTATAGGCTAGTACCTGAGCGCTATTATCCCTCCCTTGGTTGGGGTTTGTTTGTTAGTGTTGAGCAACTTTGCCTTGTTATATTCAGCCGCACAATTATACAATTGACAGCAAGCTGAAGGGGCCAACATTTACTTCAACGATGGCACTGCACTATGTGGATCTTGGACAATATTTTCAGCTCAGGATGTGATCAGAATTTTATTGGGGAAAATGTGTTTTGTGGGCCTCTTACCAACACCCCGACTGGGAAAATGATATTTCCTCTCCCTCCCGTCATTCTTTGGATAGTTTTGCATTTGAGTCTATTTGCACTCGTTTATTGTAAGAAGTTGTGCATTTATTCAACAAATGTGACCGACAGCCAAAAAAATGTATTGTATTTTTTACATTGGATAAAAGCAGAGACACATAGCTGCAAAATTGTATATCATACACTGCATTTGAGGAAAAATGGAAAAGTAATTCTGCTTTGAAAGTTGATAAACTTGTAACCTCACTTTTGAGAAAATGGCCTTTGAATGTTTTGAATGCTCTCCTTTTCCTACACCCATTCAGTGTTGTTCACACACTCTTAAACCAGCCCAACCCATCTCTTTAAGGATTCACATGAGGTCATGTGCTAATCAGTGAGTAATGTAATAAAGATGAAGACTAAAAGTGATAAGTAGTAGCCTACAATAAGGAAAAATTCCAGGTAAACAGTGTCCAGAAAAAAATATTTTACAAATATTAGATGACAGATAGTGTCAATATATAGAAAATAATATACAGTATGTACAAGAACAATATCAATACCGATATCAGTGATAGATGAGGTACTTATATGCATACAAGCAGGGGTAAAGTGGCTGAGCAGCAGGATAAAAAACATTATAATTGTAGCAGCAACGTATGGTTAGGAGAGTTAGGAGAGTCATTTGAATAGAGGCACTGCAGATAGTGCTGATGACTGGGAACTCGCCCCCAGTGATGAACTGGACCGTTCAAACCATGCATGAACAAGATAATCTATATTCGGAGAGCCTGTTACTGTTCTGCCTTTGACTTTGGTGTATAGCCTCTTCGTCACAAAACTCTTGTACAGGCAGACCATCAATGGGAGGAAGGATGTCAGTGTTGCGCAGCAGCTGAAACCTGGTCCCGACTGAGACCGAACGCACCTTGGCGACAACAACTCCAGTTTAAGCGCATTGAAGCTGTAAAACAGGAAATAACAAAAAATGATGTGAGATCAATAAAGCAGTGCCAATCATGTTGGAGGTCAATTAAATAATAAAAACGTGTTGTTCATGCTTTACATACCAAGTGTTGTCATTGATTCCTTGTAGAGATGCCACACCGCTGCTTCTGTCATATGGGATGGTAGCAGCTTTCCGCTAAGTGTTTGTGTCCTGGTAATACTATTGCATTATCCCCTGCATAGTTGTTGGGTTCACAACTCGCTGCAAGCCCTTATGCTTCAGGTGTAACCTGTGCTTGCACTCTTTTTGGTGGGAGGCATTAGACCATTCTCCTTGCATGCCTGGAAGAGAGTCAGGCATGTTCTACTGATGAGGAAAGACAAATTCCAGATGCAAATATTTTGGCATTATTATACAATAGACAGCCGTAATCACCACCAGCTGCATTAACTACTTACGGAGTGGTGGGGCGCTCCAAAAGTTAAATTATTAAACATTCATCAATATACAAGTGTTGCATAGTCATCAAAAGCTCTGCTTCTTGGCAATATCACAGCGTTGTCAGATTTCAAAAAGGCTTTATGGCGAAAGCACAACATTTGATTGTTTGAGGGTAGCACCTACAATAATTCCCATTAGCATAAATTCATAAACAATCGCGGTTCACACAAAACACATTTCACAGCAAAAACAAATCCCTTACCTTTCGAAGAACTTCTGCTGAGGGCTTCCCAAGTGTCCAACGAAGACATCCAATGGTTCTTTTGTTAGAAAAAGTAATTTATTATATCCATAAATCTCAGTTTGGTTGGCGCGTTATGATCATAAAATCCACCGTTGAGTCGCCCATTGAACCGTGAAGAGAACACGTTCAAATTATACCTATAAACTTTCTACAAACAAATCAAACATAATTTTTAATGTATCCTTAGGTATCCTTTTGTGTATTTTTGCTGTAATATTTCAACCGGACAATAACGTGAACAATAGGAAAGAAAAATAAAGTGGTGCACAATCTCGCGCGCGTCAAACCTTGTTTACAATAGTGGTCCCCTGACTACTTCCTCTTCCTATCCGTTTTACTTACTCTTATCGCTCCCAGTCTTTTTATAGAGACTGTTGACATCTACTGGAAGCCATAGGTACTGCAGTCTCAGTCCTGGTTAAAATAAAAATGAATAGGCAACCTGGAGAAGAAGGTCAAGTACAAAAAAAACTGCAAATCCGGATGGATTAGTACTAATTATGTGCATATCCTATTTTCTGGGCCTGAGTGGCAGTCATTTTACTTTGGGCACGCCAGACTCTCCAATACCGTCACCTATGCAGCCACTCCCTAAGAAGTTAAGTACTGCAGTGCATCTCCTCCTCATGGACTGCACCAGATATGCCAGTTCTTGATGGGTCATGGGTCTTGATGGGTAATTTAATCATCTGGTGAAGTGGAGTCTTTTGTTTAGACATGGTAGCTAAACAATGAACCATAATCCTAATCCATAGAGTACTAGCAATACAAACCAATTGTCATAGATGGCTAAAGTTAACCAAATAGGTTCAATGTTAAATAGTTAGCTAGCTAACATTAGGCTATAACTAGCAATGTGAAATGGCATTCTGATATAACATTACTACACACAGATCATAAATGTAATGTTAGCTAGTGAGCCAGCCATTAAAGTCAGCTAGCTTGTGTTAGGTCTTGCGTAGGTTCAACTGAGATAGGAACGATAGTAAACCTGAACTTGGTTAAAATAATTGTTTAATACAAAAGTTAATGAATGGCAAATACAATTTCCGTATATACGGGTTCCCTGTAACATCTCGCAGGATGAACACAAAGAACTCCCTTTCTGCTGATAACATGGGTATATGTTCTGACAGAGTTAGTTCCTGCTTCGTGAGCCGGCCTATCAGAACAGTGCCTGGGCGTGGTTTAGACTTGCCGGGCCAATCATTGTCACATGGGCTGGTCCCCCTCTTGGCGCTCTGTTTGATTTATCTTCCTTCTTGGCATGTCAGTACTTTTGCACTAGCCAGGGTCCTGTCGTAAATACCTCACACCCCCCACTTAACCACAGGTCAGCAACTTTCTCAAGATGTCCGCACAGGGGTCACACATACACAAGTCCCTACTGAATAACCCCCAATATGATTATTAGCAATTTGCAATTGTCAATACTATTATGGTAAAAAATACTATTATGGTATAAAAAATGTCAGATCCCCACACTTGCTAACAGTAAGCTTTAACTTGGGGTCTTTTGTTTAGACATGTAGCTAGCTAAACAATGAACCATAATCCCAATCCATAGAGTACAAGCAATTCAAACCGATTGTCATAGTTAACCAAATAGGTTCAATGTTAGCTAGTTAGCGTGCTAACATTAGGCTATAACTAGCAATGTGAAATGGCATTCTGAGATAACATTACTACACACCAATCCTAAACTTTAATATAGCTAGCGAGCCAGCCATCTAATGTCAGCTAGCTAACAGTAAGCTTTAAACTGCAACAAAAACAACTTTCTGACAAAATTAGAAACGTATAATATCTGTAACTGTAGCTAGACTCTTACCCGTATAACATGGATGAACAATTCATGGCAGACAGCAACCCCTTTAATTAAATAAGACTGTGTTGTCACCGTTTTGCTTGTACAGCTTGCTTGGCCTATTGTGTCAAGTCACTCTTGTTCACGCTGACAATGTGCAATGCCATAATAATTATTTTAAGCTTAGCACCCACACATACTCTGACCATTTTACTCACCCTACCAGAACTGGTGAGGCTGTTTTCATGATATCCACTCAGATGAGAGTGCTATGAAACAGTTGTTGCAGTGACATTCTATTGAAATATATACTTGCATAGTGGAGTCTTTTGGTTAATAAAAAAATGTAAAAGCCGCGTTAGACAGGATTACCTACACATACTGGCCAGCTCAAATAGACAGATGCATCCTATATGGCAGACCAATCCAAACTCATCTCTAATATCAAATCCAATCTTAATAGTCACATGCGCCGAATACAACAGGTGTAGACCTTACAGTAAATTGCTTACTTAAGAGCCCCTAAGCAATAATGCAGTAAAAAAAACACGAATAAAAAATCAAAGTAACAAGTAATTAAAGAGCAGCAGTAAAATAACAATAGCGAGACTATATACAGAGCTGTACCAGTGCAGAGGCATCGGTTACTTGAGGTAAAAAAAACTCAAGTAACGTCCTCTCACTGTTAACTGCATTTATTTTCAGCAAACTTGTGTAAATATTTCTATAAACATAGCAAGATTCAACAACAGACATAAACTGAACAAGTTCCACAGACAAGTGACTAACAGAAATGGAATAATGTGTCCCTGAACAAAGGGGGGTCAAAATCAAAAGTAACAGTCAGTATCTGGTGTGGTACTGCAGTACATCTCCTCCTCATGGACTGCACCAGATTTGCCAGTTCTTGCTGTGAGATGTTACGCCACTCTTCCAACAAGGCACCTGCAAGTTCCCGGACATTTCTGGGGGTAATGGCCCTAGCCCTCACCCTCCGATCCAACAGGTACCAGATGTGATCAATAGGATTGAGATCCGGGCTCTTCACTGGCTAAGGCAGAACACTGACATTCCTGTCTTGCAGAAAATCACGCACAGAACGAGCAGTATGGCTGGTTGCATTGTAATGCTGGAGGGTCATGTCAGGATGAGCCTGCAGAAAGGGTACCACATGAGGGAGGAGGATGTTTTCCCCTGTAACGCACACCTCCAAATTGATCTCGCTCCAGCGTACAGCCCTCTGTTTAAAGCTCATTCCTTTGATGATAAACGCAAATCCGACCATCCCCCCTGGTGAGACAAAACCGCGACTCGTCAGTGAAGAGCACTTTTTGACAGTCCTGTCTGGTCCAGCGACGGTGGGTTTGTGCCCATAGGTGACATTGTTGCCGGTGTTGATGTCTGGTGAGGACCTGCCTTACAACAGGCCTACAAGCCCTCAGTCCAACCTCTCTCAGCCTATTGCGGACAGTCTGAGCACTGATAGAGGTTTTGTGCGTTCCCTAGTGTAACTCGGGCAGTTGTTTTAGCCATCCTGTACCTGTCCCGCAGGTGTGATGTTCAGATGTACCGATCCTGTTAAGGTGTTGTTACACGTGGTCTGCCACTGCGAGGACAATCAGCTGTCCGTTCTGTCTCCCTGAAGCGCTGTCTTAAACGTCTCACAGAACGGACATTGCAATGTATTGCCCTGGCCACATCTGCAGTCCGCATGCCTCCTTGCAGCATGCCTAAGGCACGTTCACCCAGATGAGCAGGGACCCTGGGCATCTTTCTTTTGGTGTTTTTCAGAGTCAGTATAAAGGCCTCTTTGGTGTCCTAAATTTTCATAACTGTGACCTTAATTGCCTACCGTCTGTAAGCTGTTAGTGTCTTAACGACTGTTCCACAGGTGCATGTTCATTAACTGTTTATGGTTCATTGGACAAGCATGGGAAACAGTGTTTAAACACTTTGCAATGAAGATCTGTGATTTTATTTGGATTTTTTTTTACTGAGTTCATGTACATGTAGGTAGAGTTATTAAAGTGACTATACATAGATGACAATAGAGAGTAGCAGTGGTGTAAAAGGGGGGGGCAATGCAAATAGTCTGGGTGGCCATTTGATTAGTAGTTCAGGAGTCTTATGGCTTGGTGGTAGAAGCTGTTTAGAAGCCTCTTGGACCTAGACTTTGCGCTCCGGTACAGCTTGCCGTGCGGTAGCAGAGAGAACAGTATGACTAGGGTGGCTGGAGTCTTTGACGATTTTTTGGGTCCGCCTCTGACACCACCTGGTATAGAGGTTCTGGATAGCAGGAAGCTTGGCCCCATGTACTGGGCCGTCCTGATGTACTGGGCCGTACGCACTACCCTCTGTAGTGCCTTGCGGTCGGAGACCGAGCAGTTGCCATACCAGGCAGTGACGCAACCAGCCAGGATGCTCTCGATGGTGCAGCTGTAGAACCTTTTGAGGATCTGAGGACGCATGCCAAATCTTTTCAGTCTCCTGAGGTGGAATAGGTTTTGTCGTGCCCTCTTCATGACTGCCTTGATGTGCTTGGACCATGTTAGTTTGTTGGTGATGTGGACACCAAGGAACTTGAAGCTCTCAACATGCTCCACTACAGCCCCGTCGATAAGAATGGGGGTGTGCTCGGTCCTCTATTTCTTGTAGTCCACTAACATCTCCTTTGTATTGATCACGTTGAGGGAGAGGTTTTTGTCCTGGCACCACACGGCCAGGTCTCTGTCCTCCTCCTTATAGGCTGTCTCGTCATTGTTGGTGATCAGGCCTACCACAGTGTCATCTGTAAACGTAATAATGGTGTTGGAGTCGTGCCTGGCCGTACAGTCATGAGTGAACAGGGCATACACGCACCCCTGAGGGGCCGCTGTGTTGAGGATCAGCGTGGCAGATGTGTTGTTACCTACCCTTACCACCTGGGGGCGGCCCGTCAGGAAGCCCGGGATCCAGTTGCAGTGGGAGGTGTTTAGTCCCTGGGTCCTTAGCTTATTGATGAGCTTTGTGGGCACTATGGTGTTGAACGCTGAGCTGTAGTCAATGAATAGCATTTTCACATATGTCTTCCTTTTGTCCAGGTGGGAAAGGGCAATGTAGAGTGCAATAGAGATTGCATCATCTGTGGATCTGCTAGGGTGGTATGCAAAGTCGAGTGGGTCTAGGTGTTTCTTCGATAATGGTGTTGATGTGAGCCATGACCAACCTTTCAAAGCACTTTATTCCTACAGACGTGACTGTTACGGGTCAGTAGTCATTTAGGCAGTTGACCTTAGTGTTCTTGGGCACAGGGACTATGGTGGTCTGCTTAACTTCTTAGGGAGCGGCTCCCGAGGTGACGGTTTCGGAGAGTCTGGCGTGCCCAAAGTAAAATGCCTCCCACTCAGGCCCAGAAAATTCACATAATTAGTACTATTGGATAGGAAACACTCTGGAGTTTCTAAGAGTGTTAAAATATAGTCTGTGAGTATAACAGAACTGATATAACAGGCGAAAACCCGAGGAATTTCTGTCCTGGAAAAAGTGTTTTTGACACATTGCCTCATTTTGAACCCCTCCCTATTGAAAACAGACATATATAGGAGTAAGATTGCAGTACCTATTGCTTCCACTGGATGTCAACAGTCTCTAGACAGTGTTTGATGATGTTTAGTTGCTCTGGATGGTAATAGAAGAAGAATTTCGAACTGGTCACCAGATGTAAACAGAAGTTGATGCGTGTTCACGGGCTCGGGCGCGCTGTGGTTTTTTCCTTTCCTATTGTCCAGGTTATAATCCGGTTGAAATATTATAGTAAATATGAATTAAAGTGTTCCTAAGGATACATTATCAATGATGTTTGATTGAGGTTGAACAAGTTCTCTTCACGGTTCAATGGGCGAGTGGACGTTGTATTTTATGAACATAATGCGCCAACCAAACGGAGATTTATGGATATAATAAATGACTTTTTCTAACAAAAGAACCATTGGATGTCTTCGTTGGACACTTGGGAAGCCCTCAGCAGAAGTTATTCAAAAGGTAAGGGATTTGTTTTTGCTGTGAAATGTGTTTTGTGTGAACTGCGATGGTTTATGAATTTATGCTAATGGGAAAATATTGGAGGTGCTACCCTCAAACAATCAAATGTTGTGCTTTCGCCATAAAGCCTTTTTGAAATCTGACAACGCTGTGATATTGCCAAGAAGCAGAGCTTTTGATGACTATGCAACACTTGTATATTGATGAATGTTTAATAATTCAACTTTTGCATTTTGAATTTGACGCCTTGCATTTCACCGGCTAGCGCCCCACCACTCCCTAAGTAGTTAAAACATGTTGGTATTACAGACTCTGACAGGGAGAGGTTGAAAATGTCAGTGAAGACACTTGCCAGTTGGTCAGCGCATGCTCAGAGTACACGTCCTGGTGTTCCGTCTGGCCCTGCGGCATCCGACAAGCATCAAAGCAGGTGTAGTACGATTCAATCTAAGTCCTGTATTGACGCTTTGCCTGTTCGTCGGAGGGCATAGCGGGATTTCTTATATTCTTCCGGGTTAAACTCCTGCTCTTTGAAAGCGGAAGCTCTAGCCTTTAGCTCAGTGCGGATATTGCCTGTAATCCATGGCTTCTGGTTGGGATATGTAAGTACGGTTACTGTGGGACGATGTCATCGATGGACTTATTGATGAAGCTGGTGACTGATGTGGTGTACTCCTCAATGCCATCGGAGGAATCCCGGAACATATTCCAGTCTGTGCTAGCAAAACAGTCCTGTAGCTTAGCATCTGCTTCATCTGACCACTTCTTTATTGATCAAGTCACTGGTGCATGTCCAGGCACTCATTATCTCTGCCAATGATGGCTAGCGGGAAGGTTGCTGACTTTTTCTGTGGCTTAACCAACTAGGCTCGTAAATAAAAAATGCTATTCGTATTTACAGATGGCATACAAGATTGTTATATTAAGGCACATGAAAGTTCACATGTTCGGCCTTTCTAAAAAACATTTTGATATAAAAAAACTTGACGTTCAAACGGCTCTCCTGTGAAGTAGTGACCCGCAACATAAGCCTAGTTTCCTGAAATGGGTCACATATCAATTCCTTTGCAGTTGTTTTCTGAGTGTTTCCATCAAATTGTAACTCTAAACTGTATATTAAGGAACAACATTTCATCTATAGAATCATTCAATATTAACAAACTGTAGTTTTTGCTTTGTGCATGACACAAGTCATTTTACAACAATTGTTTACAAACAGATTATTTCACTTATAATTCACTGTATCACAATTCCAGTGGGTCAGAAGTTTACATACATTAAGTTGACTGTGCCTTTAAACAGCTTGAAAATTCCAGAAAATGATGTCATGGCTTTAGAAGCATCTGAATTGACATAATTTGAGTCAATTGGAGGTGTACCTGTGGATGTATTTCAAGGCCTACCTTCAAACTCAGTGCCTCTGCTTGACATCATGGGAAAACCAAAAGAAATCAGCCAAGACCTCAGAAAATAAATTGTAGACCTCCACAAGTCTGGTTCATTCTTGGGAGCAATTTCCAAACGCCTGAAGGTACCACGTTCAGCTGTACAAACAATAGTACGCAGGTATAAACACCATGGGACCATGCAGCTGTCATAACGCTCAGGAAGGAGACGTGTTCTGTCTCCTAGAGATGAACGTATTTTGGTGCGAAAAGTGCAAATCAATCCAAGAACAATAGCAAAGGACCTTGTGAAGATGCTGGAGGAACTAGGTACAAAGGTATAAAGGTATCTATATCCACAGTAAACCTGAATGGCCGCTCAGCAAGGAAGAAGCCACTGCTCCAAAACCACCATAAAAAAGCCTGACTATGGTTTGCAACTGCACATGGGGACAAAGACTGTACTTTTTGGAGAAATGTCCACTGGTCTGATGAAACAAAAGTATAACTGTTTGGCCATAATGACCATTGTTATGTTTGGAGGAAAAAGGGTGAGGCTTGCAGGCCGAAGAACACCATCCCAACCGTGAAGTACGGGGGTGGCAGCATCATGTTGTGGGGGTGCTTTGCTGCAGGAGGGACAGCTACACTTTACAAAATAGATGACATCATGAGGAAGGGAAAATATGTGGATATATTGAAGCAACATCTCAAGACATCAGTCAGGAAGTTAAAGCTTGGTCGCAAATGGGTCTTCTAATTGGACAATGACACCAAGCATACTTCCAAAGTTGTGACAAAATGGCTTAACCTCTTAGCGCGCCGATCCCTTTAGCGGGATCGTTTTCAGAGCAAACATAACGCGCCAAATTCAAAATACATATTCGTAATACATATTCGTAATATTTAACTCCGATATACAAGTGTTGCATAGTGTTGCATAGCCATCAAAAGCTCTGCTTCTTGGCAATATCACTGCGTTGTCAGATTTTAAAAAGGCTTTACGGCGAAAGCACTACATTTGATTGTTTGAGGCTAGTACCTCACATATTTTCCACATTAGCATAAATTCATATCCAGCTCGGTTCTCAAAATATCCATATCACAGCTAATATAAATCGCTTACCTTTCAAATAACTTCTTCTGAGGTCTTCCCAAGTGTCCAAACAAGATAATCCATGGTTCTTTTGTTAGAAAAAGTAAATAATTATATCCATAAATATCCGTTGTTTTTGGCACGCTACGTTCAGCTACTCCACCAAGCATTGTCAGTCTACTCGCCCGTTTTACAGTGAAGGGATCGCGTTCAAATTATACCTCTCATCTTTTCACAAACAAATCAAATATCATTAATAATGCATCCTTATGTATTCTTTTATGAATAATAGCGATCATATTTTACAAGAACGGTAAGTGAAACGTTAAAAGACGAAAAGAAAGTTGGTCGCGCTGGGCGTTCACGTTCGTGAACGTGCACGCCTGTTTACCTTTTTCCCTACCCGTAGTAATTCTCTCTCTCTAAGGATCTGGTCAGAGCTTTTCCTCCATACCCTTTCCAGAGACTGTTGACATCTAGTGGAAGCCATAAGTACTGCAACCTCGGTCCTATTCCCCATAGAAAAATATTACATGGGCTTCAAAATGAGAGGAGAGCAACAGAAAAATAAATTCCGGACAGAAATCTCTCTGGTTTTTGCCTGCTAAATCTGTTCTGGAATAGCCACAGACTATATCTTAATGGTTTTATAAACTTCAGAGTGTTTCCTATCCAATAGTACTAAATATGTAAATATCCTAGTTTCTGGCCATGAGTGGTAGGCATTTAACTTTGGGCACGTCAGACAGGCGAAAATTTGGAAAATGGGACCCTAGCTGGAAGAGGTTAAGGACAACAAAGTCAAGGTATTGGAGGGGCCAACAAAAAGCCCTGACCTCAATCCTATAGACAATTTGTGGGCAGAACTGAAAAAGCGTGTGCGAGCAAGTAGGCCTACAAACCTGACTCAGTTACACCAGCTCTGTCAGGAGGAATGGGCCAAGATTCACCCAACTTATTGTGGGAAGCTTGTGGAAGGGTACCTGAAACGTTTGACCCAAGTTAAACAATTTAAAGGCAATACTACAACATACTAATTGACTGTATGTAAACTTCTGACCTACTGGGAATGTGATGAAAGCAATAAAAGCTGAAATAAATAATTCTCTCTTCTGACATTTCACATTCTTAAAATGAAGTGGTGATCCTAACTGACCTAATACAGGGAATTTTTACTAGGATTAAATGTAAGGAATTGTGAAAAACTGAGTTTAAATGTATTTGGCTCAGGTATATGTAAACTTCCGACTTCAATGTACAGTGCCTTCAGAAAGTATTCACACGCCTTGCATTTTTTTCACATTTTGTTGTTACAGCCTGCATTTAAAATTGATTTAATAGAGTTTTTTTTTTAAATGTAAAAAAAACTCAGTCATTAAGTATTCAAACCTTTTGTTATGGCAAGCAGAAATATGTTCAGGAGTAAAAAGTCACATAATGGACTCACTCTGTGTGCAATAATAGTGTTTAACATGATTTTTTAATGACTACCTCATCTCTGTACCCCACACATAAGGTCCTGTAAGATCCTTCAGTTGAGCAGAGAATTTCAAACACAGATTCAACCACAAAGACCAGGGAGGTTTTCCAATGCCTCGCAAAGAAGGGCACCTATTGGTAGATGGGTAAAAAAAAAATTAAGCAGACACTGACTATCCCTTTGAGCATGGTGAAGTTATTAATTACACGTTTTATGGTGTATCAATACACCCAGTCACAACAAAGATACAGGCGTTATTCATAACTCAGTTGCCGGAGAGGAAGTAACCCACTGAGGGATTTCACCATTAACTTTAAAACAGTTACAGAGTTCAATGGCTGTGATAGGAGAAAACTGAGGATGGATCAACAACATTTTAGTTAGTCCACAATACTAACCTAATTGAGAGAGTGAAAAGAAGGAAGCCTGTTAGCGTTATGTGAGAGTCAAACACAACACATCACCGAGTACCACTCTTCAAATTTTCAAGCATGGTGGTGGCTGCATCGTGTTAAGGGTATGTGTGTCATCGGCAAGGACTACAGAGTTTTTCATTATAAAAATAAACTGAATAGAGCTAAGCACAGGCAAAATCCTAGAGGAAAACCTGGTTAAATCTGCTTTCCAACAGACACTGGGAGACAAATTCACCTTTCAGCAGGACAATAACCTATAACACACGGCCAAATATACACTGGAGTTGCTTACCAAGATGACATTGAATGTTCCTTAGTGGCCTAGACAGTTTTCCAACAAGACTTGCAAATGACTGCTAGCAATAATCAACAACCAACTTGAGAGAGCTAAAAAAAGAATAAAGTGCAAATATTGTACAATCAAGGTGTGCAAAGCTCTTAGAGACTTGCCCAGAAAGACCCACAGCTGTAATCGCTGCCCAAAAGTGATTCTAACATGTATTGACAGTGGGTTGAATACTAGTATAGTGTTATTAGTGTTTTATTTTTCCTTTTTTTTTTTTACAAATGTCAGAATTGTTATACCACTTTAACATTAGAATAATTTGTGTAGATTTTTTCAAAACAAATCCCAATTAAATCCATTTGAATCCCACACTGTAAAACAACAAAATTTGAAAAAAAGTCAAGGGGTGTGAATACTTTCTGAAGGCAGTATATGAATAGAAAAATGCATGTACAGCAGTAGTTATATAGGATGAGCCTTGACTAGAATACATTATATACACGGGTAAAACAGTATGCAAACATTAAAGTGAGACCAGTGTTCAATGACTATGTACATAAGGCAGCAGTCTCTAAGGTGCAGGTTTGAGTACCGAGTGGTAGGCAGCTAGTAACAGTGTCAGGGCTGGGATCCGGCCGGGAGCCCGGCGAGTGGTGACTATTTAACAGTCTGATGGCCAGCAGATAGAAGCTTTTTTTCAGTCTCGGTCCCAGCTTTGATGCACCTGTACTGTCTTCGCCTTCCAGATGGTAGCCCCCCGCACCTCTCTGATTCAGAGGGGTTGGGTTAAATGCGGAAGACACATTTCGGTTGAAGGCATTCGGTTGTACAACTGACTAATAATGGTGACTTTGAACAGGCCGTGGCTTGAGTGGCTGAGGTCCTTGATGATCTTCTTGGCCTTCCTGTGACACCAGGTGCTGTACATGTCCTGGAGGGGGCAGTATGGTGACATATTGGGCTGACCGCACCACCATCTGTCAATCACCTCAGGGTGCCGCAGGGTGCCTCACATAATTGAATCTGTGCTTCCATGTGACTTTCCATATGGGTTTTCGAATGCCTTTTACATTGAGGTTCATTGCCTTAAAAAAAATATTATTTGAAACATTATTGGATTGTTACCAGATTTGATTGTAAGAATTCGCTCAAACAGAGATGGAGAAACAGAATCTATTTTTTTCCGTTGATTCCCGTTACCAAAATGGCAGCAAACATTATTTAGGTATTTTATATATGCTCTCTATCCTGTCGGAAGGCTTTTGGCTTATCTTGAAAATAAAGAAATGCATGACATAATTGAGCTCCGCTGGATGTTTTCGGGAGGTCTGATGACGTGTCAAAAAGCATGGTCTGATAAGTTTTGTCGCCTCGTCCAGCATTTAAGTCCCTATCGTACCCCAGTCCCTGATGCTCATAGACAGTTGTTAGGACTAGTTTAGATTGTTCATTAGATTGTAGCTAGGCCCCAGTCGCTGCACTTAGATGTATCATCTCTCTCTCCCGTCTCCCCCCTCATCCCCCTTCTCTCTGACGGATATGTAACAGCCTTATGGAAGTTGGTTGCTCTGAGGGAACGTAATGGAAATATGCAGTCGGGACGCAGCAGCGTGAAACTGGGGCCAATGGCAGAATTGTTTTTGCTGTTACAAGAGGAAGAAAGAAATTGGTTATGGCTTATCAATACAGTTCCTGTTTTGGACAATGGCTGTCGTAGCTTCTAGCTGTATTACACATGGAGGCTGTGCGTTACAGTGGTGCAGGTATGCATTAATATGGTACAACTATGTTTTTTTGTTTTAATGTTGAATTTCAGATGTGGTAGAAGTGGGTCTAAATAGTGGCTGTAGTAGTGGGTCTATATTGTGTACAAATAGAGGTAATACATTATGGTGGAGCTGAGTTTGATATTGATGTTGTCACACTCCCACACTTTGATGAGGAATTGAGAAGTAGCAGCACCAGAGATCCTGGCAGAGGGAGTGAAATGTAACAGCCCCAGAGATACTGGCAGAGGTATTGAAAAGTAACAGGCCCAACAGGAATCCTCCTGGCACATGTATCAGAGATGGGCAACCATTCTGGATGGAGGGAGGGAAGAAGGGAGGGAGAGAAGGAGGAACGTTTCTGACAGGACAGGATGAGTGATCCTTTAAGGTTCAGGAAACATTCTTCCCTTTTTTAATAACCTCTAAAAGTCTAAGCCGGTCCGGGGGGAGGTAATTAAGCTAATATGGAATTGTTTTAAGATGGTCATACCATGGATCATTTAGCTATTTGATTTGAAATTGTAGGTCCTCTTTTGGTCCAAAAAATATATACAGTACCAGTCAAAAGTTTGGACACACCTACTCATTCAAGGGTTTTTCATTATTTTACTATTTTACTAAGTGTTAAACAAATACAAATATATTTTCACCTTGATGAGAGCTTTGCTTACCTTCAGACAGGTCACGTGACACATGATATCTCTAGCTTAAACTGACAGATTTTCATGGGATTTATTCATTATGTTACTTAGATTGATGCACGGGTGTGTCAATAGAATGTTAAGGATGCTGTGCTTTGTCTTTTATTATACATCATGCATATCCCTCTTTTGAGTGTTCCAGATCATTGCTCCTTACCTCAAAATAGCTCATTCTTTTACACCATAAAATATTCATGTATGCATGAATATGCTACAGTACCACCTCTTCTGTTTAAATATGAAAAACAAAAACATAAGGGTTATATTTCCACAAACATCATGATTTACATGTGCCACTAACCAAGGACTTAGAGCCAGGGCTACGTTCTAGCTGTAATCAAGCAGGAGACAGGGCCTGTACAGTAACTAGATGCAATAGATCAAATTATGTATCCTCTACCCACAGCCAACTTTACAACCTTCTGCACTAACCGTGGCCCCAGAGAAGTATAGTACAGTATACCGACACCCCTGAGAGTAAACCTGGCCAGTCTCTGTTTGACTGTAATTGATCAGAACAGAGATCATCCTGCCTGCCTGCCTGCCAAATAATAACAACATTTGCATGAAATGTCCATCATGTGGCATCGTCATCCCTGCATTCTGCTCTGCATCTCCTTGTTATTTTTGAGTTTGGTTGGCAGGGGGATGAGCCAGGAAAAGCCAGTCTCTGATTAGCACCACTGAATATGTGAGCTGTGGTAGTAGCTATCAGCAGCCTGCTTTTAAGAATTTCCCTTACATCCGCAGTACATTTTTTATACCAGCTTTTAAGTGACAAGCAATCATGTCTGCTAGGACTCAATTTACAAAGTCGAAGCTAGCATCATACACCTGTCAGGCACCATGCGGAGTGCTGGTTGAGTATCATGTAATATGACTTAATTAATTGCACACTCTTCCATGGAAATTAGGTTGATACCTGTCAAAACTTTCCCGGCATGAATGCCTCACACATGACACTCATTCAAACAGTAGCTCAGAATAACTTCAATCAAAGTGTTGAATTTTTCCTAAGGAAAATGTTTGCCTTCAAGTTTTTCTCTCCCCCATGAAACAGCCTCTGTTGTTTGAAAAAAATTGATTTAGCCAAAAATGGAGTGAGTTCGAAGTGAGGTTGGAAGGGTTCATGCAGCTCTGCCGCACTCTCTCCATATTCATATTCCTCAGCAGCTGTGTTATCACTTAAAAGCCTTTCTAATTACAACAACAAGACAAAAACTCCTTTGGATTCAGTCCAGACCTGCTAAATGATAAAAGAGTGTTGATTCTCTCGCTCCCTGTCTTTCTACCTCTTAATCTCCACAAAGCACCTTGGAGCCCACTCACCCAAATACATGCCAATGAATGTGGAAGTGCCATTTGGAGATGCAGGTGTCACATTTGATAAGAAACTTCTGGATTAAATATGCTTGGGCTAATGAGGCACGGGGCTAGCCCGTAAGGGTAGGAACCATTGGCAGCGGGGATTGTTTGTGGGCTGATAACATCCTGCGCTGAGCCAACATTCCAAATTCCATCATTAATAACAGAACAGCCCAAGTCTTGATCATAAGGAGCATTTGGATTTGTGTGTTAAGTGTTGCTTTCCACTATGGAACACTTGGGGGGGGTTCAGGGTGGGAGGACTGGAGGATGATAATAGGGTGGATAATCTGCTCATATTTATATAGCTCTTTGTGAGAGTTTAATACTGATTCCGTATGTCAGTGGTAAATTATGCAGAAAAACTGAGGAAAGCTATGTATTGTTGTTTATTTATCTAGTTTTGAAAAATAAAAGCAGGAATCAGTAATTGTTCTCTCATTATTTGATACCAATATACCATTTCATATGTGTATATAATGTATTCTAATCAAGGCCATTCTATTCAACTATTGCTGTACGTATACTATTATATCCTAAGTATTCTTCAGATGTACTACATATTCTATCCACATACTGTCCATAATGTGTATACATCCCATCACACATATGCACTACCGTTCAAAAGTTTGGGGTTGGGGTTACTTAGAAATGTCCTTGTTTTTGAAAGAAAAAAAAAAAATCCATTTAAAATAACCTCAAGTTGATCAGAAATACAGTGTAGACATTGTTAATGTTGTAAATGACTATTGTAGCTGGAAATGGCGGATTCTTCATGGAATATCTACATAGGCGTACAGAGGCCCATTATCAGCAACCATCACTCCTGTGTTCCAATGGCACGTTGTGTTAGCTAATCCAAGTTTATCATTTTAAATGGCTAATTGATCATTAGAAAACCCTTTTGCAATTATGTTAGCACAGCTGAAAACTATTGTTCTGATTAAAGAAGCAGTAAAACTGGCCTTCTTTAGACTAGTTGAGTATCTGGAGCATCAACATTTGTGTGTTCGATTACAGGCTCAAAATGGCCAGAAACAAAGACCTTTCTTCTGAAACTCGTCAGTCTATTCTTGTTCTGAGAACTAAAGGCTATTCCATGCGAGAAATTGCCAAGAAACTGAAGATCTCGTACAACGCTGTGTACTACTCCCTTCACAGAACAGCCCAAACTAGCTCTAACCAGAATTGAAAGAGGAGTGGGAGGCCCCAGTGCACAACTGAGCAAGAGGACAAGTACATTAGAGTGTCTAGTTTGAGAAACAGATGCCTCACAAGTTCTCAACTGGCAGTATCATTAAATAGTACACGCAAAAACATTCGTCTCAACGTCAACAGTGAAGAGGCGACTCCGGGATGCTGGCGTTCTAAGCAGAGTTCCCCTGTCCAGTGTCTGTGTTCTTTTGCCCATCTTAATCTTTTATTTTTATTGGCAAGTCTGAGATATGGCTTTTTTTTTGCAACTCTGCCTACAAGGCCAGCATCCCAGAGTTGCCTCTTCCCTGTTGAGAAAAACAAGGACATTTCTAAAGTGACCCCAAACTTTTGAACGGTAGTGTATATACAGTACCAGTCAAAAGTTTGGAGAAACCTACTTCTACATTGTAGAATAATAGTGAAGTCATCAAAACTATAAAATAACACATATGGAATCCTGTAGTAACCGAAAAAGTGTTTAACAAATCAAAATATATTTTATATTTGAAATTCTTCAAAGTAGTCACCCTTTGCCTTGATGACAGCTTTGCACACTCTTGGCATTCTCACACTCTTGGCATTCTCTTCGATTCCGTTTTTCGGCACAATTTGGTGAAAGCGCGGAAACTTCAGAAAGCCTGGGTGTCCCATCACTGCTGAATACACTAGTGATTCAGGGTGCTATTCCAATAAAATGTATTGTGAACTTTAATAGCCTCTGCTGTGTGTGTGTGTGTGTGTGTGTGTGTCCGTCTCTGTGTGGACAGATGGAATAGTACCACTGACACTCTTGACTGCATATTTTGTAGCAGACTATTAAAAACTTCTGCTGTTTACACAAAAACAACATTATGATTCTCTCCTCCTCAGGCCAATTTAATCCTTTACAAACCTTTGTTGGTACTTGACTTTGAGAAGAGATTGGCACAATTTTCTTTGAATTCTTACTTATTATTATAATCTTGTTAGGGAGTGGCATCAGTGTTCGGAGCTTTGGAACTTCTGGCGTGCCCAAAGTAAAACGCCTGGTACTCACGCCCAGAAACTAGGATATGCACATAATTAGTGGTATTGGCTAGAAACCACTCTGAAGTTTCTAAAACTGTTGAAATAATGTCTGTGAGTATAACAGAACTGATATGGCAGGTGAAAACCAGAGGGAAATCTTCCATTGAGTTGCTATTGTAAATGCTTAAATCCAGCTCCCAGGTTACAGTACCTATGGCTTCCACTAGATGTCAAGTCTTTAGACAAGGTTTCAAGCGTTTATCTTGAAAGATAGGGGAGTAGAAGAAGATTATCCAAGGAGTGAGGAAGTAATTTTTTTACTTTTCAATCGCCCAGATTATTATCTGTGTGAAATATTATAGTTAATATACATAATAGTGTACCTAAGGATCGATTAGAAACGTTGTTTGATTTGTTTGGACAAAGTTTATAGGCATATTTTTTGTGTTATATAATGAGCGAGTGACAGAACGCGCAAACCAAACGGAGCTTTATGGATATAAAGAGGGACTTTTTCAAATAAAAGGAACATTGTCTTTCTTTGACATTTCGGATTACCATCAGCAGAAGATCTTCAAAGGTATGCGATTTATTTTAGCTCTTTTTATGTGTTTTGTGACACCCGCGCTGGTTATGTTTTTATGCTAATGGTGGAAGGGCGCTGTCCTCAGACAATCAAATGTTATGCTTTCACTGTAAAGCCTTTTTGAAATCTGACAATGCTGTGAGATTGCCAAGATTCTAAGCTTTTGAAGAGTGTGCAACACTTGTATTTTCATGAATGTTTTATATTACTACATTTGCATTTTAAATTTGGCGCTCTACATTTTTCCGGATGTTGTTGTTGGTGGGGCGCCTGTGACCCACTGCTCCTTAATTATCCCCAAGAGGATAAACAGTATATTTTAAAATGCACTACCTTGCTATGAAATCACCTGCAATTAAAGTATAATTTGAAGGTTATGTGAATTCATCACTTTACATGTAATTGGTTAACGTGTACACAGATGGACACATCACTAAACTCTGTACTCCTCTGTAAACTGGTCATCTCTGTATACCCGTTGCAAACCCACTGGTTGATGCTTATTTATAAAACCCTCTTCAGCCTCACTCCCCCCTATCTGAGATACCTATTGCAGCCCTCATCACGTTCTGCCAGTCACATTCTGTCTAAGGTCCCCAAAGCACACACATCCCTGGGTCGCTCCTCTTTTTAGTTCGCTGCAGCTAGCAACTGGAACGGGCTGCGCAAAAAACACTCAAACTGGACAGTTTTATTGCCATCTCTCATTCAAAGACTCTCTTACTGACAGTTGTGACTGCTTTGCGTGATGTATTGTTGTCTCTACCTTTTTGAGTTGTGCTGTTGTCTGTGCTCAATAATGTTTGTACAATGTTTTGTGCTGCTACAATTTGTGCTGCTGCCATGTTGTATTGCTACCATGCTGTGCTGTCATGTGTTGTTGTTGTCTTACATCTCACTTTATGTAGTGTGGTAGGGTATATTGTCGTGAAGTGTGTTTTGTCCTATAGTTTTATTTTTAATCCAAGCCCCCGTCCCCACAGGAGGCCTTTGGCCTTTTGGTAAGCCATCATTGTAAATAAGAGTTTGTTCTTATCTGACTTGCCTAGTTACATAAAGGTTGAACTAAAAAATATATGTAAAATAAGTGTTGAAATAGCAATTGTCAGAGCCTTAAATTCTCAACATACGGCTCTGGCTTCAGCTGAACTCAATCATACTAGCTCCAATCACATATGTATGATTGTTTGCTGTGCACATCTCCAAATGGAAAAGTACTAGAATCCAGCAGCATTTTCCAGCTGGTCTGTCAGTACTCTGTCAATTCCTCTAGTGTTTAGCTCCAGCGTATCATGGTTAGCTCGTTATCTCGGCAGCCAGACTTTTGTAAATAGTCATATTAAAAACTTGAATCCCTTCAATGGGAAGACAGAGAGTCTGTCATTGGGAGAGAGATACATGTTACCACGGCTCCAAAGCCCTCCTTTCTTGTTGTCCTGCCTAATTAGTTTCTTTTCTGGACTCCTGTAGAATGTTCCATAACGAGGCTTGTTGAATTTGATTATCCAGGACTTTCAAATGAAAAGTGTTAGTTCTAGGATGTACAGTGCATTCGGAAAGTATTCAGACCCCTTGACTTTTTCCACATTTTGTTACATTACAGCCTTATCAATCTACACACAATACCCCATAACGATTACAGCCTCAAGTATTTTTTGGCACACCTGTATTTGGGGAGTTTCTCCCATTCTTCTCTGTCAGGTTGGATGGGGAGCGTCGCTGCACAACTATTTTCAGGTCTCCAGAGATGTTAGATCAGGTTAATGTCCTGGCTCTGGCAGGGCTATTCAAGGCCAATGTGTGCTTAGGATCGTTGTACTGGGGCGAAGGTGAACCTTTGCCCCAGTCTGAGGACCTGAGCACGCTAGAGCAGGTTCTCTCTGTACTCGCTCCGTTCATCTTTCCCTCAATCCTGACTAGTCTCCCAGTCCCTGCCACTGAAAATCATTCCCACAGCATGATGCTGCCACCACCATGCTTCACCATAGGGATGGTACCAGGTTTCCTCCAGATGTGAAGCTAAGCATTCAGGCAAAAGTTATATATTGGTTTAATCAGACCAGAGAATCTTGTTTCTCATGGTCAGAGTTCTTTAGGTGCCTTTTGGCAAACTCCAGTGGGCTGTCATGTGCCTTTTACTGAGGAGTGGCTTCCATCTGGCCACTGTACCTTAAAGGCCTGATTGGTGTAGTGCTGCAGAGATGGTTGTCCTTCTGGAAGGTTCTCCGAGCTCTGTCAGAGTGACCATTGGGTTCTTGGTCACCTCCCTGACCAAGGCCCTTCTCCTCCGATTGCTCAGTTCGGCCGGGTGCCCAGCTCTAGGAAGAGTCTTGGTGGTTCCAAACTTCTTCCATTTAAGAACGATGGAGGCCACAGGGGATCTTCAATGCTGCAAAAAGGTTTTGTTACCCTTCCTCAGTTCTGTGCCTCAACACAATCCTGTCTCAGATCTCTACAGACAATTCCTTCGACCTCATGGCTTGGTTTTTGCTCTGACATGCACTGTCAACTGTGGGACCTTATATACACAGGTGTGTGCCTTTCGAAATCATGTCCAATCAATTGAATTTACCACAGGTGAACTCCAATCAAGTTGTAGAAATATCTCAAGGATGATCAATGGAAACATGATGCACCTGAGCTCAATTTCGAGTCTCATAGCAAATGGTCTGAATACTTGTATATAAGATATCTTTTTTTAAATGTGTAAAATTTCTAAAAACCTGTTTTGGCTTCGTCATTATGGGTTTTTGTGTGTAGACTGATGAGGGAAAAAATGTATTTAATCCATTTTAGAATAAGGCTGTAACGTAACAAAATGTGGATAAAGAGAATGGATCTGAATACTTTCCTTAAACATCATGTAGCCAAAGCTCTAAACATTTGTTGAGTGTGGGAAGTGAAGCAGAGAGCATATACTATTACTATAAACTATACAATACTTCATATACAACATCAGTGTATTATTACAGGCATAGTTAGGTTTTTCTACAATATACAGTGGGGCAAAAAAGTATTTAGTCAGCCACCAATTGTGCAAGTTCTCTCACTTAAAAAGATGAGAGAGGCCTGTAATTTTCATCATAGGTACACTTCAACTATGACAGACGAAATGAGGAAAAAAAATCCAGAAAATCACATTGTAGGATGTTTAATGAATTTATTTGCAAATTATGGTGGAAAATAAGTATTTGGTCACATACAAACAAGCAAGATTTCTGGCTCTCACAGACCTGCAACTTCTTCTTTAAGAGGCTCCTCTGTCCTCCACTCGTTACCTGTATTAATGGCACCTGTTTGAACTTGTTATCAGTATAAAAGACACCTGTCCACAACCTCAAACAGTCACACTCCAAACTCCACTATGGCCAAGACCAAAGAGCTGTCAAAGGACACCAGAAACAAAATTGTAGACCTGCACCAGGTTGGGAAGACTGAATCTGCAATAGGTAAGCAGCTTGGTTTGAGGAAATCAACTGTGGGAGCAATTATTAAGAAATGGAAGACATACAAGACCACTGATAATCTTCCTCGATCTGGGGCTCCACGCAAGATCTCACCCTGTGGGGTCACAATGATCACAAGAACGGTGAGCAAAAATCCCAGAACCACACGGGGGGACCTAGTGAATGACCTGCAGAGAGCTGGGACCAAAGTAACAAAGCCTACCATCAGTAACACACTACGCCGCCAGGGACTCAAATCCTGCAGTGCCAGACGTGTCCCCCTGCTTAAGCCAGTACATGTTCAGGCCCGTCTGAAGTTTGCTAGAGAGCATTTGGATGATCCAGATGAGGATTGGGAGAATGTCATATGGTCAGATGAAACCAAAATATAACTTTTTGGTAAAAACTCAACTCGTCGTGTTTGGAGGACAAAGAATGCTGAGTTGCATCCAAAGAACACCATACCTACTGTGAAGCATGGGGGTGGAAACATCATGCTTTGGGGCTGTTTTTCTGCAAAGGGACCAGGACGACTGATCCGTGTAAAGGAAAGAATGAATGTGGCCATGTATCGTGAGATTTTGAGTGAAAACCTCCTTCCATCAGCAAGGGCATTGAAGATGAAACGTGGCTGGGTCTTTCAGCATGACAATGATCCCAAACACACCGCCCGGGCAACGAAGGAGTGGCTTCGTAAGAAGCATTTCAAGGTCCTGGAGTGGCCTAGCCAGTCTCCAGATCTCAACCCCATAGAAAATCTTTGGAGGGAGTTGAAAGTCCGTGTTGCCCAGTGACAGCCCCAAAACATCACTGCTCTAGAGGAGATCTGCATGGAGGAATGGGCCAAAATACCAGCAACAGTGTGTGAAAACCTTGTGAAGACTTACAGAAAACGTTTGACCTCTGTCATTGCCAACAAAGGGTATATAACAAAGTATTGAGATAAACTTTTGTTATTGACCAAATACTTATTTTCCACCATAATTTGCAAATAAATAAATAAAAAATCCTACAATGTGATTTTCTGGATTTCTTTTTCTCATTTTGTCTGTCATAGTTGAAGTGTACCTATGATGAAAATTACAGGCCTCTCTCATCTTTTTAAGTTGGAGAACTTGCACAATTGGTGGCTGACTAAATACTTTTTTTGCCCCACTGTATATTTGAACTGATATTCAAACAGACAGTATCTGTCTGAATATTACAAAGAAGAACACATATTTAGAATTGAAGTGCTGAATTCCTCATTTTTTTTTCTCAGGTGGACAACTTTGGTGCACTACAACTAAATCCATCATGGAAGGAGAGGAGCTAGCTGCGTTTGCTGTGGACATCTACTCCCGTCTCCAGGCGGTTAACCAGGCAGCTCTCTCTGAGGGGATGTACCCGGACAGATTGCTGGACTCCATCCAACTATTGCCCCAACAGGCCAACATGGCATCCATACTTCCCAACTCTATAGTTAACAGTAAGTACAATGTAACATTTAGGAGACTATGAAATCGGTTTGTGTGTGTGCGTGTGTTCATCCATGCATAGGTGTGTATGTTTGTGTGTGTACAGTGGTTCCTCCTTTAAAAGCTTGCACCGAGGGACTTAGAGTTACCCATCATCACGGCTTCATTGATCCAGACCACCACAAGGGGGAGTTAGACCACTCATTATGCATTTGGGTCCCAAGGTTTTTATATGACCAATCATATCGAGTGGTTCCAAATACGAATTTTGACGCGAGCCACCCTTGCCTTGTGGCGTTCTTCAACAAAGATGGCTGACAAAACATTACGGTGGAACCAGATGTAAGTTGTTATAACGTCATAACGAGTCAAGCAAAAAATGTACAATTGAGAGGAATATGTTAGTTGATGTAGAGAAACATTTGTGCATATTTTTTTGTCATAAAGTAAATTTACAAAAATTGCTGTTTAGCAAGTTATCTGACTAGCTAACATTAGCAAGCTAGCTAGTGGTAGGAGAATGAATTTGTAATTCATGTTGTTTAATGTTTTAGGGACTCCTGAGAAAGCCAGCAAACCAGGCTGTCGTCTTGTGAAACAGTGAATGTAAAGAATCTAGCTAGCTAAAGAGTTTACTGCAAATTGAATGTACAATTGTGTAAGCTTGCCTTAAATGCAGCTGAGGTAACATAGCTAGCTATCTATTTACTTGCTTATTGTATAGTGGAGGTCAAAAATGACTGTATGCCTATGGATGTGTAGCTAGCTACAGTATGTAGCCGATCTGTGTATGGACCCTAGAACTAGTATTCAATCTACGAACCTCAGCTATCATAGTTGTTGTATCAACTTCAAGTCTGAATGGCATTAATGAAGCCTATGGATAGAGTAGAATATAATAACTTTATTGTGCCAAGGATGCAAGTCCTCTATACACATTTACTGTAGTTATTACCACGCATGAGATCCCCACATTGTAGCATGTACATTGAATATATTCACCGATCACGTAGTCTTCCTTGGCAAATAAAGGTGCGGTTCAGGAATGAATCTCTGTGAGACATTCTTTTTCAGTCATATCAAACTCCATTATTTGAATGATGCTGTGTCTGCATGTACAGTTGAAGTCGGAAGTTTACATACACTTAGGTTGGAGTCATTAAAACTATTTTTTCAACCACTCCACACAACATCTCAAGACATCAGGAAGTCAGGAAGTTAAAGCTTGGTCACAAATGGGTCTTCCAAATGGACAATGACCCCAAGCAAAATAGCTTAAGAACAACAAAGTCAAGGTATTGGAGTGGCCATTACAAAGCCCTGACCTCAATCCCATTGAAAAAGCGTGTGTGAGCAAGGAGCTCTGTCAGAAGGAATGGGCCAAAATCCACCCAAATTATTGTGGGAAGCTTGTGTAAGGCTACCCAAAACGTTTGACCCAGGTTAAACAATTTAAAGGCAATGCTACCGAATACTAATTGAGTGTATGTAAACTTCTGACCCACTGGGAATGTGATGAAAGAAATAAAAGCTGAAATAATTAATTATTTCTACTATTATTCTGACATTTCACATTCTTAAAATAAAGTGGTGATCCTAACTGACCTTAGACAGGGATTTTTTATTAAGATGAAATGTCAGGAATTGTGAAAAACTGAGTTTAAATGTAGTTTGCTAAAGTATATGTAAACTTCCTACTTCAGCTGTATGTATTACAATTATACACTTCAACATTGTTTACCATTCCTGCTCCTGGGACATCAATGATTACACATTGTAACTATGCAATAGACTATAAACATGACTGATTTCTAATTCATATATACAGAAAAAATCTAATTCATCTGCATTAATCTGAGGACACAGGATAGTATTTCAATGAGATACTACATTTCAACCAGTGGAGAATGTGAAATGGTTTGAATGAAAGAAGTTCATTTTCCATGCGTTATAAATTCATACATGCATTATAAATATGATAATTGTAATATTATAAGTACAAGTTCAATCTGTACTTCAATGCACTTATGTTGTGCATTATAACACGAAGAAGAAAGACGAGGTGGGGAGAGAAGTGTAGAAGACAGAAAGGGAAAGAGATAAGAACAGCGACATACAGCATATGATTCATGAATTACAGTGCTACCCAAATATTCTCTCAGTTCATCACAATTGCAGTGTTTCCTAACCAGCCTTTGGCCCCCAGTTGGCCTGAAGGTTATCTTAAGAGCGGGTGAGATGGCGATGACGGGGACTGGCTTCCTCTCTCACATCAAAACATACCTGCAGACGAGAGAGCATGATTAAGCCTTGTTTTTTTTTTTATATATCACGGTAAGTCATCTTAAATCAGGTGGTGAAATGCAAAACTGACCTTGGATCATTAACTCTGAGACTACTACATCTCTATCTGTATTTCAATGTAATGGATCTCTTTAATAATACTTCCTGTTGACCCGACCAAGTGACATCTCACCTATGATCATGCTGTGCCCTTTGTGTCAGACAGTTCAGATGCGGGAGGGATTCACCAAAACAGCTGATATAACCTAGAGGATTTAAGGAGAAGAGGGAGAGGGATGAAGTGAAGAAGAGAGACATTGTGTGTGTGTGGTCTCACCTGGTGTCCACACTAAGTGGCTACAGAGTACTTTATGCTGAAAAACAGACACATGAGGACAAACAATAGAAGATAATGTCAATAGAAGATACTGTATGTGAACCAGAAACCTATCGGAGTGTACCTGAAACATTTAAATATAGAGGGCTATGTGTCTCATCACATGAATATTGCAAGGCTGACCCCCAGGAAAATCATGACTTGGCCGCAACAGATATCCCAGTGGAAATGGTTGTGTTTATGTGGTGTAAATCTGAAAATCTAAAGTTTTTTTTTAAATTAACTACTTAGGGAGCAGTGGGGCGCTAGCTCCCGACACTACCCGGTAAAATGTAAGGCGCCAAATTCAAAATCCAAAAGTTTAATTATTAAACATTCATCAATATACAAGTGTTGCATAGTCATCAAAAGCTCTGCTTCTTGGCAATATCACAGCGTTGTCAGATTTCAAAAAGGCTTTACGGCAAAAGCACAACATTTGACTGTTTGAGGATAGCACCTCTAATATTTCAGCGTTAGCATAAATTCATGAACCAGCGCGGTTCACACAAAACCCATTTCACAGCGAAAACAAATCCCTTACCTTTCGAAGAACTTCTGCTGAGGGCTTCCCAAGTGTCCAACGAAGACATCCGATGGTTCTTTTGTTAGAAAAAGTTTACGGGACACATTGACGGGACATCCAATGGTTCTTTTGTTAGAAAAAGTCATTTTTTATATCCATAAATCTCCGTTTGGTTGGCGCATTATGTTCAGAAAATACAATGTCGAATCGATTCCACTGTTAGCTCTGTTACCTATAGCCCAATTTAGAAGCCCACTATGGTAAGCTCATCCAGTGCTATTATACAAAATACCATAAATATGGATATCCCCCCTCAAATCATGTAGAGGGCTTAGGTTGTTACATATCAACATATAAAGTTTGATGTCAAAGATGGACCTTCTTGATATCTGGGTGCATGACACATGCCTGGATATTTTGGTTCTCACAGAGACCAGGCTAAATGTCTCGATCCCAGATAAGGACATTAACATTGCTAATTACAACATGTTCACGTTTGACAGGGTGGCTATATATGTAAAATCAACAATTGTGGCATCATGTTCTCTAAATATCCCTATCTTCACAAAATGTTTGCTTTTTGTTATAGATGTGTCCATAAGCCAAAATAATGGAAAACAAAAAGGAAAATGTTGCACACTGCTGCTCATGGTCCCAGGTGAATTTATAACAACGTTTCGACCCTTAGGTCTTCATCAGGCCAAAATACACATTTATCTGCTGCAGGAATATGCACAACTGAAATGTTTTATTATTTCATATTTTTTTATTAATGTCTACCTGACAGAGGCAATATAATATTTTCAATGTTTTGGCAATTGACTGTTCACGATTTTTGGTTTAGGAATTTCCATTAAAATGCTGTAAAATCATTTTAATTTCATTAATTCATAAAGCATTTAATGTAAAGACATGTATAATAGAAATCAAAAACCGTGATTGATTTTTCAAAAAGCACTAATCGCTCAACACTACCTGCAGACAAACACGCTTCCCGTTAAACGCCTTAGAGTAAAAAATGTAATAAATAATTTGTTCTCTACAGAACTTTCAGATCTTGATACGATGAAAAATCAGGTCTGGGCCAAGGATTTGAGAAATTGAGAAATAGATGCACTTCCTCAATCTAGAAAGCTAAATCTAGCTACTTTCTAAGTTCTATCTCAGACTCGTAAACATTTTGGAAAACAGTTAATGCACTGAAGCGCAAAAATTCCTGTCCTTCTGTACCTCAGCAAGTTGTGTCAGACTCTGGCATCACTACTGAGAAATATTTTAAGTGATGCTAATCATCATTTTATTACGGCAGGCTTTTTATTTGAAATAAATTGTGGTTAAACTGACCCTGGTCAACTTTCCCAACTTGATGGAAGTTCCAGTGAATTTCTAGTGAATTTTTCTTTTCATTTCAACACCTTGCAAAGTGTCTAGAACATCACAAGTTGAACATTTATGTAAAGAAATGCCTTGGGGCTGATTTGCTTGATTCTTTCTTGTTGCAGATTTCTGCTCCTCTTTAACATTTTTAACCGTGGAAGTCGAAGAAACCGTCCTCTGGCAACGGGGGCCTCCTTGGAGATGTTAAATCCCCTTGAATTGATGAGGAATTGAAAAATGGTATGGTTGAGAGGGATGAGGCAAAAGTTATAGCAAATAAGTCTGGCAGCACAACCGATTGGGGAAACGTACTGGAAAGTCAAAAATCATGTGACTAAATAAATAGAACAATGAAGTATACTATGTAACAAAAAGAAATGATATAAAGATTGATAGTAAAAAGCACCTTAAATGAAATATTATGGAAAAAAGGCAAACTCTCTGATATTGCCAACTACACTTAGGGAGCGGCAGCAGAGGTGACGGTTTTGGAGAGTCTGCCCTGCCCAAAGTAAAATGCCTGCCACTCAGGCCCAGAAACTAGGATATGCACTAGTACTATTGGATAGGATAGTACTATTGGATAGGAAACACTCTGAAGTTTCTAAAACTGTTAAAATAATGTCTGTGAGTATAACAGAACTGATATAGCAGGTGAAAACCAGAGGAATTTCTGTCCAGATATTTTTTGTGTGTGACATTTCCTCAGTTTGAATGGCTCCCTATGGGATTCCCAGTGAAATAGCTCCCAGATTGCAGTACCTATGGCTTCCACTAGATGTCAACAGTCTTTAGACGGTGTTTTATGGCTTTATCATAGAACAGAGCCAAATAGAAGAAGATTTTGTAAGAGGACCCAGGAAGTCAATATCATTTTCGGTGCGCGAGACCGTGAGCGCGTTCCTCTTTATTTTCCTTTTATATCGTTTAGGATGCTATCCGTGTGAAATATAATCGGTTATAGACATAAAAGGATACCAAAGGATACATTATAAATGATGTTTGATTTGTTTGGGAAAAGTTGATAGGTATAATTTGAACGCTTTCTCTTCACTGTACAACGGGCGACTCGACGGGGGAATTTTTGAACATAATGCTAATTTATGCTAATGCATAAATATCAGAGGTGCTATCCTCAAACAATCAAATGTTGTGCTTTCTGACAACGCTGTGATATTGCCAAGACTCTGAGCTTCTGATGACTATGCAACACTTGTATATTGATGACTGTTTAATAATTCAACTTTTGGATTTTGAATTTGGCGCCTTACATTTCCCCAGGTAGTGTCGGGAATGGGGCGCTAGCGCCCCAATGATCCCTAAGAGGTAAAATTATTTTTTCCTTGGCAAGATTAGGAAATTTAGGCATGACATGCCTGCAACAGGTATGTCTGACCAAATTATGAAAGACAAGAATTGTGTTTGACCAGACACAATGCTATTTTACAGTAACCAAATTGACAAGACTTTCAGCACACTTATAAGGAAGGACATTCAACTTACACAAATGACTGATGATTGGCTGAGAGAAATTGATGACAAAAAAGACTATGGGGGATGTTTTGTTAGACATCAGTGCATCTTTTGACATTATTGATCATAGTCTGCTGCTAGAAAAACATATGTATTATGGCTTTACACCCCCTGCTATATTGTGGATAAAGCACAGAGGGTGTTCTTTAAACAGCCATCACTAACATTGAGTGGCTGCTGCCAACATACTGACTTAAGGTCCTGGAGTGGCGTAGCCAGTCTCCAGACCTTAATCCCATAGAAAATCTGTGGAGGGAGCTGAATGTTCGAGTTACCAAACGTCAGCCTCGAAACCTTAATGACTTGGAGAAGATCTGCAAAGAGAAGTGGGACAAAATCCCTCCTGAGATGTGTGCAAACCTGGTGGCCAACTACAAGAAACGTCTGACATCTGTGATTGCCAACAAGGGTTTTGCCACCAAGTACTAAGTCATGTTTTGCAGAGGGGTCAAATACTTTTTTCCCTCATTAAAATGCAAATCAATTTATAACCTTTTTCACATGCGTTTTTCTGGATTTTTTTGTTGTTATTCTCTCTCACTGTTCAAATAAACCAACCATTAAAATTATAGACTGATAATTTCTTTGTCAGTGGGCAAATGTACAAAATCAGCAGGGGATCAAATACTTTTTTCCCTCACTGTATATCATGGCAATTAAGAAGAGAAAGAAAAGAGGGACAGTTTAATGCTTTAAGTGCGATGCTGCAGTTTTGCACATTGTTATTTATTTTTCTTTGATATGGTGCAATATTCCATTATTATGTTTTTTAGATTTTATTCGTTTTGAATTCTTACATTTATATGTACTTTGTTTATATACATTAAAATAGTTATACTTTAAATGCACATGTGTAATAGCATCCTTCTTTTTTACATTTATTTCAATTTGTGGGGTTCTGCAGTTTTGCAAATTGTTATTTTTCTTTGATACGGTGCAATATTCTATTGTGCTGTTCAGATTGTATTCATTTTGAATGGTTAGATTTATATGCCCTTTGTTTATATACATAAAAATGTTATACTTTTATGCAAATGTTTAATAGCATTCTCTTTCATAACAAACCAATGCATTTTTAAATACATTGTGGTTAAGGTAGAGTATGATTTCATTTAATTTGAATTGTTTTAACACTAATCATAGTCAAACTATCGCAAACTGTTTGACTTGAAAAAATACAAAACATATTTTATTTAAAGAGCCATTTGGAGCCAAAAGATCCAGCAATTTTTGGTGAGCTGAGCCAAATGAGCCAACTCCCTGAAAAGAGCTGAAATACCTATCACTAATCTTTACCATTGACCACATAAAGTGGTATAACACTTCCACCCATGGGTGGCCAAACAATAACTAACTGAAAGCCACGCCCCCACTAAGCCAAGCTGCCAATATAATTTCCCAGTGTGCCTTACCTTTTTGAGTGAATTGTAGAGTTACCACCCATGATTGTATTTGTTAGTGACAAAGACATGTTTGTTGAATTCATTCATTTTCAATCTTGTGAGTTCCTTGATGTATGTTATCATTCAAATGAATCTCTTAAAAACATTGAAGTTTTACTCTAATGCAGTGGCTTGAAACCCATGTTTTACAGGCCACATCAGGCCTTCAAATAGGGTAACAAAAATCCAGTAGCTTTCCCCAAATTCTCTGATTTCCAAGAAATCCTGGTTGAAGGAGTTCCTGTTCATTTCCTCCCGTTCCAGTAATTGTAACTGTGATTTCTGGAAAACCTGGGAAAGTTACCAGAATTTCAGTAACGGATGCAAAAAATCGGAGTTAGTTTAAATAAATGTATCTTATTTATCTATGTCTTGCATACTCCGGCCCCTAGGTCATCAGGCTGCTGATTATCCCGCACACCTGTCACCATCGTCTTGCACACCTGCGCCTCATGACACTCACCTGGACTCCTTCACGTCCTTGATTATCTTCCCTATATCTGTCACTCCCCTTGGTTCTTTCCTCAGGTGTTATTGACTGTTTCATGTCGGTGCGTTGTTTGTGTTTCGTGTTTATTGTTTTTTTTATTTATTAAAACACATCACTCCCTGTACTTGCTTCCCAACTCTCAGCACACTCGTTACAATCTATGTGTAGCTTAAGATTAATCAATGTACATGCAAAAACACAGATATTAAAAACAATTGTAAAAAATCTGCATGCTGGGAAAAATGAATATGATTATGGTACAAATTTGCCTTTTTAGGGTACCAACCGAGTGACAAAACCGTTGTCACCTTTTAGGTGGCAAAAATGTATCATTGGACCTTATGGTGGGTATTGAGGGTACAAAAGTATAGAAATATACCTTCACACCATACCCCTTCTTGTGAGAGTGAGTGAGTGAGTGAGTGAGAGTGTGATTATTGTACCTTTTATATAAAAAACTATTGGGTACCGAAATGTACCCTTATACTCTTTATCCACACATGTACCCTAAAAGGTACTGAACAGTATCATGTGATCTTTTTGTATCCCAGGGAACAATACTGTACCCTAACCTCACCCTTATTACTAATAGTGTAAATATATTAACAATCTAAAATGCCTTTATAATCTCATCCCTAGGTGTTGTGGAGGCGGCGGTGTCCACTGGAGGCAGCACTATGAAATGCATAGTGTGTGACCACACAGCGGACTCTTTCCCCAGCCTCCAGAAGCACATTCTCTCCCACTTGTCTCAGACAGGCTACCAGTGCTCCCACTGCCACTTCAGCTTCACCTCCGCTAGGGAACTGGACAAGCACCACGAGATCCACGGACACAGCCACAACCCACTCAGACAGCACTGTCCCAGTCAGGCCGAGACAGAGTCCTCTCCCAGGGTGGAGAGGAGCCCTCAGCGGGCCAAGATGGAGCAGGGGAAGGAGTTCCTTCAGAGCCCAGTGTTGGGTAGCTGCCTTGACACCAGGACCAGTCCCAATGTGGAGCTGGTAAAGATAGAGACTTCCCCAGTGAAAGCAGACCTTAACTCAGGGAGCAGAGCTAGTTTCTCCTACACCAGTGTCAAATCGGAGCCCTCTAGCCATCGCCAGGCGTCCTTGCCCATCCAGAACAACATGGTCCCCGCTGCTTTCCCAATGGGGCCGTTCTTATCCCATTTCCCCTTCTCACAGGACATAAGAGCTGCCCCCCAGGCCTCTGAGATCCTGGCTAAGATGTCTGAGTTGGTCCACCATAGACTGAGGCATGGAGGTACTAACCACTACCCTGTTCATGTCATGTACAGCACCCTTGTCCCCAAAGGGGCCACATGTTTCGAATGCAATATCACTTTCGGGAACTTGGACAACTACCTAATTCATAAAAAGCACTACTGTAATAGTGGTTGGCAACTCGTGGCTAAGCCACATGATTACACCGGTGTCCTGGACAAAGTGACTGATACAGGGAGCCCTAAAAGTGGGGGGTTGTGTGGGTTGGGCAGCCTGAACATGAGTCAGGGTCATCTATCTGACACCAACAGTCATCTCACTTCCGGGTGCCTGAACCTGTCAGGACTTGACCTGTTCAATGTTGGGGAGGGGAAGGCACAGGTACAGGCTGAGCTCCCAGGTACTGTGGAGAACCCCTCCACCCCCACCAGAACAGATAAAAACCCCTCTATACAGGCAGATGTAACAAGTCCCAAAACATCTCAAACGCCTAAGACAGAAATCTTAGACCCTAACAAGACAACGTGCGAGCCCTGTAAGATCACCTTCAGTCGTACAGAGACCTATATGGTTCACAAGCAGTATTACTGCGCCACGCGACATGACCCGCTCATGAAACGAGCGCAAAGCACCAAACTGCCCGCCACCCAGAGAACGGTGCGTACACGGAAACGGAGGAAGAACTTCGAAATGAACATTCCCAACCAGAAACAACGTGAACATCATCCACATTATTTTGGGATAGCACCCATTGGAGGACCAGGCATGTGCCAAAACCCAAGGGAGATATTCGGTAACCAGTTTCACCCCAGATACAACATGTTCCTTGGCATGGTTCCTAAGCATCCAAAGGCTAATCTCCCTTTCACTAAATCAGCTATGATATGTCAGTGCAACGCCATAGCACAAGATGAACTGGACAACCCTATCGATCTCAGTAAAAAGTGTTCATCAAGCCCCGGTAAATTATCAACCACCCATAAAAGACTCATGGACTATCACGGGTGCACAGTGTGCAAGATCAGCTTCAACAAAGTGGAAGAGTACCTTGCACACAAACAGAGTTCTTGCCCAGTCACTGCTCCAGATCGCAAAACATCTGCGGTCGTAAAAAGAGGAGGGTTTAACAACCCAGTAGATGACAATGATACAAACTTGGAGAAATGTGTCACCAATGGAGCCAACAAGATGTTCTTGCAAATAGGTAGCACTAACGGGGATCAGCTCACTGTCATCAAAGAGGAAAGCACGGACAAGTTTCTGTCCCAAGAATTTAGCCCTCCTTTATTTAAGAAAATGAGACGTGACGAACAGATTTCAACCTTTTATAGAATCAAGCCTGCCAACTACACCACAGGTACAGTGGTGATGCAGAAAGAGTTCAGCGAGCAGAGACAAAGCCCCAATGAAGCGAGTGAGGTGGAAAAAGATCAGCCTATGCCTGATGGCTACCAGGAATCACAAGGTGTTTTGCCTCAAAATGGCCCCAAGGAGCCTGAGGACATGGTCATAGACACAGAGAACACACTCCAGGATAACAAGTGCGTTAACTACCATCTCCCAGACAGCCACGTATCATCCTTGTCAGATTCAGAGAGTCCTGTCAGTGTCAACTCCAAAAAGAGCACTTCCTCATCCTTTTCCTCCCCAGCACTATCTAAGACAGAGAAGGTACTACCTTCCTGTGTGAAAAGAAGCCTGAACGGCTCCATCCAAGCAACAAAGTGTAATGTCAAATATTGCCGCCCTTGCGACATCCAGTTCAACAACCTGTCCAACTTCATAACACACAAGAAGTTCTACTGCTCGTCACACACCGCAGAGCACATCAAATGACTGTGGTTCAGTGCCCAGTCTCTCTCCTCCTAAACCTGCCGCACACAGGTTAAATACAGCACTGCTGGTGGACAATCAAGAGTACCATCTCCCTTCAGTTTGATAGCAAAATGCAAATATGTTTGTTGGACAAAATGTTTTTGTCATTTTTTGCAATCTTTGTGATGTATTTATTGTATTAAGAAAAATACTTCCACTGTTAAGATTTTAATATATATTTAATTGAAAAACAATGATGTTTATGCTGATTAATTCTAAAACCTTGTGTCATACGCACAGAGAATTGTTGACTTTTGAATGCATATGTATTGTGTATGAAGAGAAACTATTTTTGGTTGAAAAGCCTCAGAAGCAAGAGTGAATTAATATCTATACAGATCATTATTGAATTTTAGTTTGTTTACCATCATGAAGTGATTTTTGGAATGATAAGACATGTTTGTTGATCTTAAATTTCAGTGTAGAACTTTGTCATGTACTAAATGTGTAAATTGCAGTTTGTATATTCATTTAAATGTTTTGTTTTACCCTTAGGCAATTTTTTTTTCAAAGTGTACCTCCTTTTGTTCTCCTTTTTTTATCTCTATTGCAATATCATGAAAGAGTGAATTAATATGTTTATTTTGTCGTATTTTATGAATTGTTGATAAAATGTTTGAGTGTTTACAATGAAGGTTGTGATCATTCCAATGTAAAAAAAATACATTTTTATAATGTGTTGCTATGCATGCCTGTGTTCAGAATGGAATTCCTCAAAATGTTAGATCTTTTTCCGTTATGTGTTGTGGAAATTAAAATTAAAATCTCAGGCCCAACTTTCTTTATGATGTCTATCTACAGTATCTCCTAGCAAACACGTTGCGTAACCACGACCAACTCCGACGTAATGGATTGGTAATTATAGCTAATTCCCACAATGTTGTGGCAATGTAATCTGAAGTTAATATCATAGCCACCACGTTTGGCCATCTTCCTTACCACCTCAACATGTCGCAGCAACGTGATTTCATAACGTTACATATTGGCCCCGAATCCCAATTATACCCACGGAGAACATCACTGTATGACTGATATGGGGTTTTCAAGGCTGCAGGTGCATTTGCATTGCTGTGTTTATGAAATAATTTGGTATTTAAATTGCTGCATGCCTCACACTCTATTTGATTTCTTTTAAATGCATATACATAAGGTTTCGATCAATAAAATTAATAGATTGGTTTTTAAAAGCACAAGTTCCCTCTGTTTTTAAAATCACATAGAGTAAATTCCATCAGCTGGAGTAAATATTTAGTTCTACCACTAGAGGGAGACGTTCAGAGTGTTGCTACCGCCCTACTCGAGCGACTCTTCTTCGCATTGAAACGAAGAAGCAACAAGAAGCAAGTTAATAGAAACAAATAACTTCGGCTAGAGGAGATGGAGGAAACTGAAACGAAAACATTATGCTTAAAGTACTTTGCTTCCTCTTAAAAAATAGTGTTTGGTGAATCATGGTTGACTCCGTCATTTGTAAAAAGTTTCAGTAAATTATTTTGGTAGCATTTCTATGATTTAAAAAAGATATATACACTACCGTTCAAAAGTTTGGGGTCACTTAGGAAATGTCCTTGTTTTGGAAGAAAAGCAATATTTTTGTCCATTAAAATAACATCAAATTGATCAGAAATACAGTGTAGACATTGTTAATGTTTAAATGACTATTGTAGCTGGAAACGGCAGATTTTAAATGGAATATCTACATAGGCATACAAAGGCCCATTATCAGCAACCATCACTCCTGTGTTCCAATGGCACATTGTGTTAGCTAAGTTTATCATTTGAAAAGGCTGATTGACCATTAGAAAACCCTTTTGCAATTATGTTAGCACAGCTAAAAACGGTGGTTCTGATTAAAGAAGCAATAAAACTGACCTTCTTTAGACTAGTTGAGTGTCTGGAGCATCAGCCTTTGTGGGTTCGATTACAGGCTCAAAATGGCCAGAAACAAAGACCTATCTTCTAAAACTCGTCAGTCTATTCTTGTTCTGAGAAATAAAGGCTATTCCATGTGAGAAATTGCCAAGAAACGGAAGATCTCATACAACGCTGTGTACTAACTACTCCCTCCACAGAACAGCGCAAACTGGCTCTAACCAAATCAAATCAAAGTTTATTTGTCACGTGCGCCGAATACAGTGACCTTACAGTGAAATGCTTACTTACAGGCTCTAACCAATAGTGCAAAAAAGGTATCAGACAAACAATAGGTAAGTAAGTAAAGTAAAGCAATAGTAAAAAGACAGGCTATATACAGTAGCGAGTCTATAAAAGTAGCGAGGCTACATACAGACACAGGTTTGTCTGGCTGATTGAGGTAGTATGTACATGAATGTATAGTTAAAGTGACTATGCATATATGATAAACAGAGAGTAGCAGCAGTGTAAAAAGAGGGGTTGGGGGGGCACACAATGCAACTAGTCCGGGTAGCCATTTGATTACCTGTTCAGGAGTCTTATGGCTTGGGAATAAAAACTGTTGAGAAGCCAGGCAGAATTGAATTGAAAGAGGAGTGGGAGGCCCCGGTGCACAACTGAGCAAGAGGACAAGTACATTAGAGTGTCTAGTTTGAGAAACAGATGCCTCACAAGTCCTCAACAGGCAGCTTCATTAAATAGTAGTCGCAAAACACCAGTCTCAACGTCAACAGTAAAGAGGCGACTCCGGGATGATGGCCTTCTTGGCAGAGTTGCAAAGAAAATGCCATATCTTAGACTGGCCAATAAAAAGAAAAGATTAAGATGGGCAAAAGAACACACACTGGACAGAAGCACATTTAAAAGGCTCTGAAGGCTCAGTGTGCAGCGATATGCCATCCCATCTGGTTTGCACTTAGTGCGACTATTATTTGTTTTTCAACAGGACAATTACCCAACACACCTCTAAACTGTGTAAGGGCTATTTGATCAAGAAGGAGAGTGATGGAGAGCTGAATCAGATGACCTGGCCTCCATAATCACCCGACATCAACCCAACTGAGATGGTTTGGGATGAGTTGGACCGCAGAGTGAAGGAAAAGCAGCCAACAAGGGCTCAGCATATGTGGGAACTCCTTCAAGACTGTGAACGCCAAGAGTGGTGTCCACATCACCAACAAACTAACATGGTCCAAGCACACCAAGACAGTCGTGAAGAGGGCACAACAAAACCTATTCAACCTCAGGAGACTGAAAAGATTTGGCATAGGTCCTCAAATGGTTCTACAGCTGCACCATTGAGAGCATCCTGACTGGTTGCATCACTGCCTGGCATGGTAACTGCTCGGCATGGCAACTGATCGGATTACTGTACCAGTTCGTGGTGAGCAATTGCTGTTCTGATGTCCAGAAGTTATTTTCAGTCATAAGAGACGGTAGCAGCAACATTATGTACAAAATAACACAGTTGGTTAAGAGCGGTTTCAGAGTGGGTGGCAAGGAATAAGTTAGCCCTAAATATTTCTAAAACTAAAAGCATTGTATTTGGGACAAAACATTCACTAAACCCTAAACCTCAACTAAATCTTGTAATAAATACATTGGAAATTGAGCAAATTGAGATGACTGAACTGCTTGGAGTAACCCTAGATTGTAAACTGTCATGGTCAAAACATATTGATGCAGTAGTAGCTAAGATGGGGAGAAGTCTGTCTATAATAAAGCGATGCTCTGCCTTCTTAACAACACTATCAACAAGGCAGATCCTACAGGCCCTCGTTTGGTCACACCTTTTTTCTTTTTTATTTCACCTTTATTTAACCAGGTAGGCAAGTTGAGAACAAGTTCTCATTTACAACTGCGACCTGGCCAAGATAAAGCAAAGCAGTTCGACACATACAACAACGCAGAGTTACACATGGAGTAAACAAACATAGTCAATAATACAGTAGAAAAAAATAAAACAAATCTATATACAATGTGTGCAAATGAGGTAAGATAAGGAACGTAAGGCAATAAATAGGCCATGGTGGCGAAGTAATTACAGTATAGCAATTTAACACTGGAATGGTAAATGTGCAGTAGATGAATGTGCAAAGTAAAAATACTGGGGTGCAAAGGAACAAGATAAATAAATGAATACGGTATGGGAAGAGGTTGTTGGTTGGGCTATTAACACAGTGTCCAAAGAAGGGCCAGAAGTATACAGAATGGTGTCGTCTGCATAGAGATGGATCAGAGAATCACCGGCAGCAGGAGCGATATCATTGATGTATACAGAGAAGAGAGTCGACTCAATAATTGAACCCCCATAGAAACTGCCAGAGGCCTGGACAATAGGCCCTCCGATTTAACACACTGAACTCTGTCTGCAAATTAATTGGTGAACCAGGCGAGGCAATCATTTGAGAAACCAAGGCTGTTGAGTCTGTCAACCACCACATTCTTATCGGCAGAGTGGAAAGCCTTGGCCAGGTCTATGAATACGGCTGCACAGTAATGTCTCTTATCGATGGCGGTTATGATATCATTTTGTACCTTGAGCGTGGCTGAGGTGCACCCGTGACCAGCTCGGAAACCGGATTGCACAACGGAGAAGGTACGGTGGGATTCAAAGTGGTCAATGATCTGTTTATTAACTAGGCTTTCCAATCTTTAGGGATCTCGGAACGACACGAAAGAGAGGTTAAGTAGACTGGTAATAGGAGTTGCAACAATGGCGGTGGATAGTTTTTAGAAAGAGAGGGTCCAGATTGTCTAGCCCAGCTGATTTGAACTGGTCCAGGTTTTGCAGCTCTTTCACAACATCTGCTATCTGTATTTGGGTGAAGGAAAAGCTGGGGAGGCTCGGACAAGTAGCTGCAGAGCGGTTGGTCGTAGTTGGGTTAGCCAGGAGGAAAGCATGGCCAGCTGTAGAGAAATGCTTGTTGAAATTTTCGATTATCATGGATTTATCAGTGGTGACCGTGTTACCTAGCCTCAGTGCAGTGGGCAGCTGGGAGGAGGTGCTATTGTTCTCCATGGACTTGACAGTATCCCAGAACTTTTTGGAGTTACAGCTACAGGATGTAAATTTCTGTTTGAAAAAGCTAGCCTTTGCTTTCTGTGTATTGGTTCCTGATTCAATGCTATAGAAGTCCACCACAGGATGTTCTTGTGCTGGTCAAGGGCAGTCAGGTCTGGAGTGAACCAAGGGCTGTATCTGTTCTTAGTTCTACATTTTTTGAAAGGGGCATGCTTATTTAAGATGGTGAGGAAGTTGCTTTTTAAAGAAAGACCAAGCATCCTCGACTGACGGAATGAGGTCAATATCCTGCCAGGATACCTGGGCCAGGCCGATTAGAAAGGCCTGCTCGCAGTAGTGTTTTAGGGAGCGTTTGACAGTGATAAGGGGTGGTCGTTTGATCGCGGGCCCATAGCGGATGCAGGCAATGAGGCAGTGGTTGCTGAGACCATGATTGAAAACAGCAGAGGTGTATTTGGAGGGCAAGTTGGTCAGGATAATATCTATGAGGGTGCCCACGTTTACAGATTTAGGATTGTACCTGGTGGGTTCCTTGATGATTTGTGTGAGATTGAGGGCATCTAGCTTAGATTGTATGACTGCCGGGGGGGTTAAGCATATCCATGTTTAGGTCACCTAACAGAACGAACTCTGAAGATAGATGGGGGGCAATCAATTCACATATGGTATCCAGGGCACAGCTGGGGGCTGAGGGGGGTCTGTAGCAGGCGGCAACAGTGAGAGACTTATTTCTGGAGAGATTAATTTTTAGAATTAGAAGTTCGAACTGTTTGGGCATTGGCCATGGAAAGTAAGACAGAACTTTGTAGGCTATCTTTGCAGTAGATTGAAACTCCTCCCCCTTTGGCAGTTCTATCTTGGCGGAAAATGTTGTAGTTGGGTATGGAAATCTCTGAATTTTTGGTGGCCTTCCTAAGCCAGGATTCGGACACGGCAAGGACATCAGGGTTGGCTGAGTGTGCTAAAAACAAACTTAGGGAGGAGGCTTCTAATGTTAACATGCATGAAACCAAGGCTTTTACGATTACAGAAGTCAACAAATGAGAGTGCCTGGGGACACGCAGGGCTTGGGTTTACCTCCACATCACCCGAGGAACAGAGGAGGATGAGGGTACGGCTAAATGCTATCAGAACAGGTCGTCTAGTGCGTTGGGAACAGAGAATAAAAGGAGCAGATTTCTGGGTGTGGTAGAATAGATTCGGGGCATAGTGTGAAGACGGGGGTATGGTGGGTGAGGGTACAGTGGGGGTAAGCCCAGGCACCGAGTGATGATAAGAGTGGTTGCATCTCTGGACGTGGTGGTAATACTGGGTAAGGTCATGTGTGGGAGGTGGGACAAAGGAGGAATCTGAGGCATGTAGAGTGGGCCTAGGGGCTCCACTGTAAACTAAAAACAATGATAACTATCCTAAACAACAGTAAACAGGGCATATTGACATTTGAGAGAGACATAAAGCGAGGCATAAAGTAAACACAGGTGTTGATTGGGAGAGCTAGCTAGGTAACAACAACAGGTAAACTGGCGATGAATGGGCAAAGAGGGTTGGTTAGCTACACACAGAGCCTGAGTAGCGACTGGGGCCGACAGATAAACAAAAATAAACAGAATGGAGTACCCTGAATAGTCCAGCAGGCATCAGCTATGTAGCCGAGTGACCAGAGGGTCCAGTGAACAGCAATAGATGGGACAGGGAAGCCGCGAGGTATTCATTACTACGCCGGCACACAGGAGACACAGCGTTTAAAGTTAAGAGTTAGCCAGCCGGGGTTGGTAGAAGCGTATGCTCCGACGTCCGACAGCGGATGGAGTTTTCGTCGGCAGACCCGTCGAGGTGGTACGACGGGGCGTTGTGTCGAGAAGGGGTCCAAGCCAGCTGGCGAGAGAGGTATTGTTGTTGTGGTACTTTCCTTTGCTAGCCGGGTGATGCGCCTGGCTCGTGGCTAACTGGTGCTAGCTTCGGGGCAGGGGTGTTAGCCACTACAGCCAATCGGTAGCAGTGATGAATCCGGTGCCAGGGTCGAGAGCTTACGGCAAGGAACCGGTGGAGTAGTGGGTTCTAGCCGTGTTTGGGAGGAGGCCGGGAGGTGGGCCTGGCTCAGGGCTGGGTGACTCGGTGGCAGCTAGCTAGCTGTGGAGATCAGGTGTAGTGGTCCAGGGTTTACGGCAGGGATCCGGCGTTGTAGTGGAGAAACAGTCCGATACTGGCAGGCTGGCGAGTATTATCCAGGCTTAAAAGGGCTGCTGTCTGTGCAGAAGGTAAAGGCCGCTAGCAGTGACTAAATAGCTAGTAGCTAATTAGCTGGCTAGCTTCCGATGGAGTTCTGTCTAAAATGTCTAAAAAATTGTCCGTTTGGAAGATCCAAGCTTTAACTTCCTGACTTATGTCTTGAGATGTTGCTTCAATATATCCACATAATTTTCCTCCCTCATGATGCCATATATTTTGTGAAGTGCACCTGTCCCTCCTGCAGCAAAGCACCCCCACAACATGATGCTACCACCCCCCGTGCTTCACGGTTGGGATGGTGTTCTTCGGCTTGCAAGCCTCCCCCTTTTTCCTCCAAACATAACATTGGTCATTATGGCCAAACAGTTATATTTTTGTTAGCGCTAGTTTAGATAAATGTATATGTAAAATGTATGGATATGAGGCAGAAAAGCTTCTTTTTTTTTACAGTGTTTGACCCGAGGCAGAAACAGGCGGTGTGGGCCCCCAAACCTGGCCGTCCTCTCCCTTCAAGTAGCCTCCCGTAACCGGCAGACCAGAGGACATTTCTCAGAAAGTATGATCTTTGTCCCCATGTGCAGTTGCAAACAGTAGTCAGGCTTTTTTATGGTTGTTGCTGGCATGTCATTCCTAAGTCTACTTATTGTCTATGGCACTCAGAGGCTGGGGTACAGCGAAGCCTAATCATTACAACAATAGTTCTGAGGGATTTGTTTCTAGGTGCGCTGGTGCTCCACCCAAAAAAATTCCAGGTCATACAGCAAGATTTACTGGCAATTTAGAGGAGACTGAAATGGCTTGTGTCAACTTGAGAAGTAGGCCAGCTAGCTAGGTTAGCTGAGAAAACATGCAGAAATTCAAATTTGGCTATCAATAATAGGCTTATTTGTAGGCCTAAACAAATCAACCTGGTTTCAGAGGATTTCGTATTAATCTTTAAGTAAATAAAAAACTCTCCATGTGGTATGACATGTTATGTTTCGTATTTTATATATTAACTTGTGGATGTCAATCATCCATTTCGTATGATATATTACGAATTGTAATTTGTACAGCGATACAAATTTGCACAATGTTACAAACTAGCAAAAAGTACAATATGTTACGAATTTGCAAAACTTATAGTATTTTACAAATTGAAATGTATTGTTTCTACGTTAGCTAGGTGGCTATATGGCTAATGTTAACATTAGCCAGACTAGGTTTAAGGTTAGCAGTTAGGTTAAATGGTTAAGGTTACGGTTAGTGCTAGGGGAAGGGTTAAGGTTAACATGCTAAGTAGTGGCAAAGTAGCTAAAAAGTAGTAACTAGTTGCAAGTTACTAATTAGCTAAAGTTGTCCGTGATGAGATTCGAACATGCAACCTTTGAGTTGCTAGACGTTTGCGTTATATTCTAAACCATCCACCCCGACCAACCACCTTCCTTTCGTTTTTGCCTTAATGGGAGTAGCGGGCCACTCCCGACACTACCCGGTGAAATTCTAAATCCAAAAGTTGAATTATTAAACATTCATCAATATACAAGTGTTGCATAGTCATCAAAAGCTCTGCTTCTTGGCAATATCACAGCGTTGTCAGATTTCAAAAAGGCTTTACGGCGAAAGCACAACATTTGATTGTTTGAGGATAGCAACCCACATATTCTCCACATTAGAATAAATTCATATCCAGTGCGGGTCACACAAAACCCATATAAGAGCTAAACAATATGACTTACCTTTCAAAAAATGTCTGCTGAGGGCTTCCCAAGTGTCCAACGAAGACATCCAATGGTTCTTTTGTTAGAAAAAGTAGTTTATTATATCCATAATTCTCAGTTTGGTTGGCGCGTTATGATCATAAAATCCACCGTTGAGTCGCCCATTGAACCGTGAAGAGAACACGTTCAAATTATACCTATAAACTTTCTACAAACAAATCAAACATTTTTGTATGTATCCTTAGGTATCTTTTTATGTATATTTACTGTAATATTTCAACCGGACGATAACGTGAACAATAGGAAAGGAAAATAAAGTGGTGCGCGTTCACAATCTCGCGCCTGTAAAACGTTGTAAACAAAAGTGGTCCCCTGACTACTTCCTCTTCCTATCCGTTCTGCTTACTGCTAGACCTTCCAGACTTTGTATAAAGACTGTTGACATCTAGTGGAAGCCATAGGTACTGCAGTCTCAGTCTTACATAACATTGTATGCAATAGGCAACTTGGAGAAAAAGGTAATTACAAAAAAAAAAATGCAAATCCAGATGGATTTTCCTCAGGTTTTCACCTGCTATATCAGTTCTGTTATACTCACAGACATTATCTTAATGGTTTTAGAAACTTCAGAGTGTTTCCTAGCAAATAGTACTAATTATGTGCATATCCTATTTTCTGGGCCTGAGTGGCAGGCATTTTACTTTGGGAACGCCAGACTCGCCAAAACCGTCACCTCTGCTGCCGCTCCTTAAGAAGTTAAAAAAGATCCACCTTCCTTGCAAATCATTCCTGACTATTTGTGTAAGGAATGACGCTGGTAGATGAGAAGCAAGTACAGGGAGTGAACATTTAATGAACAACGTCCATGGAACAGGACAGAAGAGCGTCTGGACATAACAACAGTAATGCTGACACGGGGAACCAACGGAGGAACAGACAAAAATTGTCGGGCATTCAACAAAGGGAAGGAGTCCAGGTGAATCCAATGAGCGCTGCTGCACATAGTGATGGTGACAGGTGTGCGTAATGAAGGGCAGCCTGGCGCACTCGAGTGCCAGAGAGTGGGCGCGGGAGCAGGCGTGACAATTTGCACATTCAGATCAACATTTTTGTTAAATAATATCACCACACCTTTTGATGAAATTCTGTCGCCCATGCACAGCGTCACCAAGGATCATGCAAACAGTGACGTCAGGGTACAGTCTACAATTTGTTGTGCGGCCCCCACACTTCTGCAGTGTCATCACGTCAACTGTTCCATATTGTATGACCATTACATTATGAAGCAACTTTGATGGTGATACGATATGGATTGCAATTATCATCCTGAATGTTAAAGCTATACTCACTTCATGTTACACACATAGACACTCAACCATGCAAATTGGATGGGTTATTATTTGGACATCACACATTAGTCTTATTCTTATCCAGACATCATACACACTCATTATATCACATCCAATATCATACACATCAAACTACTCAGATTTACTACACACAATATCTTGACTCAATTTTCTAACATCTGTGGCAGTGGCAAACAGGCAAGGGAATAAAACAAATATTGCTAGAACCTGTTAATTGAATTCTAATCATGAGACGTTTGAAATCTCCAGTCATAATACCTCTTATGGCATTAACTTTACAAGCACTAGCTATGGTCAATTTAGAGTGAGAATAGTATGTAGTTAAGGTAAGGGTACAATTGTAACGGCTTAGCAGATCATAAAAAAATAATATCAGTCTTTACGTGGCTAAAAGAAAAAGACTATAACATACTGTTTACAGGAAACTCAATCTACATCCTTAGATGAAGTTGGAAAAAGGAATGGGGTGGTGAAATAATTTTCTTTCATGGACAAGGGAGACAGCCAGACTCCCATGAAGTGCCATCTGAAAGGGCGGGATGCCACCTTGTGGACTGGGAGAGATTGATGGAAATGGAAGAAGAACCACTCTTGACAACCGTGTGTCTGAACATGGAGAAGGGACACTTTTCATAGAACTCACATGCTAAAGACGACACTTTTAACAACCGTGAACACTGGAACTTGGTTGAAAAAAACTGTTTATGTGCCAAGGTTTGCCTACAGCCCGGCCCACTTTGGGTACAATGGCTCCGGCAATCAGTGACGTACCCTGATTGCCCGTGCCCCTTGGGGGTACTGTTGTCACAATGAGCCTCACTCGGTTTAGGCAGTAAGATGCGTTCCGGTAACCGGCTGGCACCCAGAGCGTGTGGCCAGAGACTGCGTGTGGTATAATAGCGTGGTTGTGTCGAACACTGCTCATTCCATTGACTCCGCTACCAACAACTAATCGCCCATTGGAGCCCATAACCAGTATCACTAGATACCTCATAGAGACTACTGAGCAACAGACAGGAATCAGCAATGAATCTCAGTAATGAGCCACATATGGGGGAAGGGTGCCCCCTTGTGGACAGTGACCCAACTTGTCACTTTCACCCTGGGGAAATTGATATGCCCCTTGAACGCTGAAGACCATGGACATGGGGTAGCAGAGGGGGCAGCATTAAATATAGACAAGCTTCCAACATACTTTGTACTTCCTTGAGTCAAACATGGGGGCACTTGTTACTCCAACCAATTGCTTGTGGGGCTGCTTCTTCATTGGGTGGTGCATGCAAACCCTGTTTCCTTCACTCCCTCCAACTCCAGGAACTGAAAATAGTAATGGGTTGCCATAACGCTGGGGGAAAGCTAGTAAGTTAAGCATGCTAGCCGACATTAGCCAGAAGGATTTTTGACTAGCTAGCCTTTTTGACCGCAGCACGGTCCGTTTACAATAACCAAGTGACTTAGCGCTATAAATATTAAACAGAGAGCTACCCCAGTAACTCGACTGTGAGAGACAGGGATAGCTACTTAATCAACCTGGATAGCATGCTATGTAGCGCTAGTTTAGATAAATGTATATGTAAAATGTATGGATATGAGGCAGAAAAGCTTCTTTTTTTTTACAGTGTTTGACCCGAGGCAGAAACAGGCGGTGTGGGCCCCCAAACCTGGCCGTCCTCTCCCTTCAAGTAGCCTCCCGTAACCGGCAACAGAGAGCACAGGAGCCGGGTTGGGCCCACGCAGACAAGACATTTGCTCTGACCAGCCAATCCAGCTCCGCTTCCTGCACCTCGGGCATCCAGGAAAGGAAAGTCACCATAGGTAATTCTAAGCTTCTTCAAGAAGGCTACACGTCTTTCCATGGCATTTGTACGTAGTATGTGGCAATGCGCACACAGACTGGATCGAGCATAGGCAGATCATATCTTTCAGGGAAATCCTATAACCGCATGACCTCAACCCTGAAGCCAGCGGCCATTGTGGTCTCATCGTTTTCTTAGCCATCTTACTCATTTCACTAGAACATTTTATAATAAGTAGTTGTTTATGAGAACAAGCACAAGATGTCCAAGGGGAGAGCACGCTCTAAAACTTTGGGACAGTTTAGTTGGTGCAATGTAAGACGGTCTCGTTTTCTAATTGTTTGTTTCAGGAGCGGGAATCGTTCCGGTTCACACCAAATTGAAGAGTGAAATAATTGAAGGAATGAATTATAGCCTCACACTTATCACCTGTGGAAGGTGGGTCTTCCAGTGAGGCGTGGATTTCATTGGCCTTGTCAGGCATCATTGTACAGTCGTGGCCAAAAGTTTTGAGAATGACACAAATATTAATTTCCACAAAGTTTGCTGCTTCAGTGTCTTTAGATATTTTGTCAGATGTTACTATGGAATACTGAAGTATAATTACAAGCATTTCAGAAGTGTCAAAGGCTTTTATTGACAATTACGTGAAGTTGATGCAAAGAGTTAATATTTGCAGTGTTGACCCTTCATTTTCAAGACCTCTGCAATCCGCCCTGGCATGCTGTCAATTAACCTCTGGGCCACATCCTGACTGATGGCAGCCCATTCTTGCATAATCAATGCTTGGAGTTTGTCAGAATTTGTGGGTTTTTGTTTGTCCACCCGCCTCTTGAGGATTGACTACAAGCTCTCAATGAGATTAAGGTCTGGGGAGTTTCCTGGCCATGGACCCAAAATATCGATGTTTTGTTCCCCGAGCCACTTAGTTATCACTTTTGCCTTATGGCAAGGTGCTCCATCATGCTGGAAAAGGCATTGTTCATCACCAAACTGTTCCTGGATGGTTGGGAGAAGTTGCTCTCAGAGGATGTGTTGGTACCATTCTTTATTCATGGCTGTGTTCTTAGGCAAAATTGTGAGTGAGCCCACTCCCTTGGCTGAGAAGCAACCCCACACATGAATGGTCTCAGGATGCTTTACTGGTGGCATGACACAGGACTGATGGTAGCGCTCACCTTGTCTTCTCCCGACAAGCTTTTTTCCAGATGCGCCAAACAATCAGAAAGGGGATTCATCAGAGAAAATTACTTTACCCCAGTCCTCAGCAGTCCAATCACTGTACCTTTTGCAGAATATCAGTCTGTCCCTGATGTCTTTCCTGGAGAGAAGTGGCTTCTTTGCTGCCCTTCTTGACACCAGACCATCCTCCAAAAGTCTTTGCCTCACTGTGCGTGCAGATGCACTCACACCTGCCTGCTGCCATTCCTGAGCAAGCTCTGTACTGGTGGTGCCCCGATCCCACAGCTGAATCAACTTTAGGAGATGGTCCTGGCGCTTGCTGGACTTTCTTGGGCGCCCTGAAGCCTTCTTCACAACAATTGAACCGCTCTCCTTGAAGTTCTTGATGATCCGATAAATGGTTGATTTAGGTGCAATCTTACTGGCAGCAATATCGTTGCCTGTGAAGCCCTTTTTGTGCAAAGCAATGATGACGACACGTGTTTCCTTGCAGGCAACCATGGTTGACAGAGGAAGAACAATGATTCCAAGCACCACCCTCCTTTTGAAGCTTCCAGTCTGTTATTCAAACTCAATCAGCATGACAGAGTGATCTCCAGCCTTGTCAACACTTACACCTGTGTTAACGAGAGAATCACTGACATGACGTCAGCTGGTCCTTTTGTGGCAGGGCTGAAATGCAGTGAAAATGTTGGGGGATTTGCATTGCAACGAGTAACTTTGCAATTAACTTCTTAGGGAGCGGCTGCATAGGTGACGGTTTTGGAGAGTCTGGCGTGCCCAAAGTAAAATGCCTGCCACTCAGGCCTAGAAAATAGGATATTCACATAATTAGTACTATTGGATAGGAAACACAGTTTCTAAGAGTGTTAAAATAATGTATGTGAGTATAACAGAACTGATATAGCAGGCGAAAACCAGAGGAAAATCAATCCGGATTTGCAGTTTTCTTTGTAGATGACCTTCTTCTCCATTGTGCCTATTCATTTGTATTTTACCTAGGACTGAGACTGCAGTACCTATGGCTTTCACTAGATGTCAACAGTATTTATACAAAGACTGGGAGTTCTAGGAGTAAGCAACGGATAGAAAGAGGAAATAGTCAGGGGGACCACTTTTGTAAACAAGGTTTGACGCTCGCGAGATTGTGAGCACGCACCACTTTATTTACCTTTGGCCCGCTAGCGCGCCGGGGCTCCCTAAGTAGTTAATTGCAATTCATCTGATCACTCTTCATGGCATTCTGGAGTATATGCAAATTGCCATCATACAAACTGAGGCAGCAGACTTTGTGAAAATCAATATCTGTGTCATTCTCAAAACTTTTGGCCACGACTGTAGATCCTTCAACCAAAGTCACGAGAGTGCGGTATGTTGTACCAAAGTTGACTGACTAAAAGAGAACAAAGAGTTTTTGTCCATATAAGAATTTTTTTTGCACAGTAGGTGGCTTTTGACTCCCGGAAATAGCCTAATCGGTCTGCGTCAGACTGCACAGAATAGTAAGGTAGTAATTGTTTATTATTTGTCCCACCCTGATCTGTTTCACCTGTCTTGTGCTCGTCTCGTCAAGCCTATCAGCATGTTTTCCCGTACTTCTGTTCTCTCTAGTCCCTGTCTTCAAATTCTTCCGGTTTTGACCTTTCTTCCTGCCTTGACCCTGCCTGCCATTCTGTACCTTACTGACTCTGCCCTGGTGTAAAGGCTCTGGTGATGCAGGTCTGGTGGAATCAAACGCAGGAAAAGGAGATGAGTCAAATCTTCTTATAATTTAGGAAATCGAACTACTCCCGACAAGTAGAGTATAATCTGCTTACAACCACAATGGAGCCAACACATACAGAGAAACAATCACGGACAAAAACCAGGGGGGAACAGAGGAATTAAAAAACACATGTAATTTGGGAAATGAGACAAGACAAACAGAAAATTTGAATTTGTTTGGTTGGTTAGAATGTGTTTTTTTTTGTGTTTTTTCAAGTAGTATTCCACCTCGAATCCGCAGTCGCCCAACAAATACTAGCCAGCTCACTAGCTAACGTTAGTATTTAGCTTACCATTGCTAGCGGGCATCAGCTAACCTTTAGCTCGGAAAAGCTCTCGCCGTCAGTTATTCTTTAAAAGTGCCTTCCTCACCTTCTTAAATAAGCATGCCCCATTCAAGAAATTTAGAACCAGGAAAAGATTTAGCCCTTGGTTCTCTCCAGACCTGACTGCCCTTGACCAGCACAAAAACATTCTGTAGCGTTCTGCATTAGCATCGAACAGCCCCCGTGATATGCAAATTGTCAGGGAAGTCAGGAACCAATATACACTGGCAGTTAGGAAAGCCAAGGCTAGCTTTTTCAAGCAGAAATTTGCTTCCTGTAATACAAACTCAAAAAAGTTCTGGGACACTATAAAGTCCATGGAGAATAAGAGCATCTCCTCCCAGCTGCCCACTGCACTGAGGATAGGAAACACTGTCACCACCAATAAATCCACAATAATTGAGAATTTCAATAAGCATTTTTCTACAGCTGGCCATGCTTTCTACCTGGCTACCCCTACCCCGGTCAACAGCCCTGCACCCCCCTCAGCAACTTGCCCAAGCCTCCCCCATTTCTCCTTATCCCAAATACAGTTAGCTGATGTTCTGAAAGAGCTACAAAATCTGGACCCCTACAAATCAACCGGGCTAGACAATCTGGACCCTTTCTTTCTAAAATTATCTGCAACCTCTATTACTAGCCTGTTCAACCTCTCTTTCGTGTCGTCTGAGATAGGAAAACAGCTGCGGTCATGCCCCTCTTCAAAGGGGGGACACTCTTGACCCAAACTGCTAAAGATCAATATCTATCTACCCTGCCTTTCCAAGGTCTTTGAAAGCCAAGTTAACAAACAGATTACCGACCATTTCGAATCCCACTGTACCTTCTCCGCTATGCAATCTGGTTTCAGAGCTGGGCATGGGTGCACCTCAGCCACGCTCAAGGTCCTAAACGACATCATAACCGCCATCGATAAGAGACATTACTGTGGAGCCGTTTTCATTGATCTGGCCAAGCCTTTCAACTCTGTCAATCACCACATCCTTATCGGCTGGTTTCTCAAATTATTGCCTCGCATGCTTCACCAACTACTTCCCCGATAGAGTTCAGTGTGTCAAATCGGAGGGCCTGTTGTCCGGGCCTCTGGCAGTCTCTATGGGGGTGCCACAGGTTTCAATTCTTGGGCCGACTCTCTTCTCTGTATACATCAATGATGTCGCTCTTGCTGCTGGTGAGTCTCTAATCCACCTTTGCGCAGGCGACACCCTTCTGTATACTTCTGGCCCTTCTTTGGACACTGTGTTAACTACCCTCCAGATGAGCTTCAAGGCCATTACAACTCTCCTTCCGTGGTCTCCAACTGCTCTTAAACGCAAGTAAAACTAAATACATGCTCTTCAACCGATCGCTGCCCGCATCCCTACTCTGGACGGTTCTGTCTTAGATTATATGGACAACAACAAATACCTAGGTGTCTGTTAGACTGTAAACTCTCCTTCCAGATTAAATCTAGAATTGGCTTCCTATTTTGCAACAAAAAGCATCCTTCACTCATGCTGCCAAACATACCCTCGTAAAATTGACCATCCTACCGATCCTTGACTTTGGTGATGTCATTTGCAAAATATCCTCCAATACTATACTCAACAAATTGGATGCAGTCTATTACAGTGCCATCCGTTTTGTCACCAAGGCCCCATATACCACCCACTGTACGCTCTCGTTGGCAGGCCCTCGCTTTACACTCGTCGCCATACCCACTGGCTTCAGGTCTTCTACAAGTCCCTGCTAGGTAAAGCCCCGCCTTATCTCAGCTCGCTGGTCACCATAGCAGCACGCACCCGTAGCACGCGCTCCAGCAGGTATATCTCACTGGACACCCCCCAAAGCCAATTCCTCCTTTGGCTGACTTTCCTTCCAGTTCTCTGCTGCCAATGACTGGAATGAACTACACAAATCTCTGAAACTGGAGTCACTTATCTCCCTCACCAGATTTAAGCACCAGTTGTCAGAGCAGCTCACAGACCCCTGCACCTGTATATAGCCCATCTGTAAATAGCCCAACCAACTACCTCACCCCCCTACCATATTTATTTATTTATCTTGTTCCCTTGCAACCCAGGTTTTCTACATTGCACATTCATCTACTGCACATCTACCATTCCAGTGTTTATATGCTATATTGTAATTACTTTGCCACCATGGCCTATTTATTGCCTTACCTTCCTTATCTTACCTCATTTGCACTCTTTGTATATAGATTTGTTTTTCTACTGTATTATTGACTGTATGTTTGTTTTACTCCATGTGTAACTCTGTGTTGTATGTGTCGAACCGCTTTGCTTTATCTTGGCCAGATCACAGTTGTAAATGAGAACTTGCCTATCTGGTTAAATAAAGGTGAAATAAAAAAATAAAAAAACGCGCGGCTCCAGCAGCGCACCGACACCGGTCTCGGGGACGACCCGGAGGACAAGGCGCAGGGCGATCTGGGTGGAGGCGGTGAAATTCCCACAGCAGCGAAGGATCCAGGATGTCCTCCACCCGCACCTAGCTTTTCTCCTCCGGACCGTACTCCTCCCACTCCACGAGGTACTGAAGGCCCCTTGCCTGACGCCTTGAGTCCATGATCGCTCAAACTGCATACGCTGGGGCCTCCTTGATGTTCAGAGGGGGCGGAGGGACCTCCAGAACCTCACGTCCCTGGAGCGGACCAGCCACCACCGGCCTGAGGAAAGACACATGGAACGAGGGGTTATTACAGTAGTCTGGGGGAAGCTGTAACCTATAACAAACCTCGTTCAGTCTCCTCAGGACTTTGAAAGGCCCCACAAACCGCGGCCCCAGCTTCCGGCAGGGCAGGCGGAGGGGAAGGTTTCGGGTCGAGAGCCAGACCCGGTCCCCCGGTGCGAACACCGGGGCCTCATTGCGGTGGCGGTTGGCGCTCACCTTCTGCCGCCTCACGGCTCGTTGCAGGTGCACGTGGGTGCGGCTTCCCAGGTCTCTTCCGAGGGCCTAAACCATTCGTCCACCGCAGGAGCCTCGGTCTGTCTCTGATGCCACGGTGCCAGAACCGGCTGATACCCTAGCACACATTGAAATGGGGACAGGTTAGTAGAGGAGTGGCGGAGTGAGTTCTGTGCCATCACTGCCCAGGGAATGAACATCGGCCACTCCCCCGGCCGGTCCTTTTTACCTTGTGACGGTGGAAGATCTGTCACAAAATCCACCAACAGGTGTGACCACGGCCGCTGTGGAACGGGTAGGGGTTGTAATTTCCCTCTGGGCAGGTGCCTAGGCGTGTCAACATCTTGACCAAACCCCCTGGTCTGCCACAGCTTCAAAATGTCCACCATTATTCCTGTACCCAAGAAAGCAAAGGTAATTGAACTAAATTACTTTCGCCCCGTAGCACATACTTCTGTCATCATGAAGTGCTTTGAGAGGCTAGTTAAGGATCATATCACCTCTACCTTACCTGACACCCTAAGCCCACTTCAATTGGCTTACACCCCAGTATATACTGTATGCTCAAACCGGTCTTATGTAGCAAAATTTGAAATTGTGTTTTTTACATGGGATAAAAGTAGAGACTCAGAGCTACACAATGTTATATCAAACACTGCAATTGAGGAACAATGGGAAAGTAATTCTGCTTTGAAAGTTGATCAACTTGTAAACTAACTTTTGAGAAAAGGGCCTTTGAATGTTTTGGTACAAACTGGAGAGCTCTCCAAACCACGCATGAAAAAAGGAATCTATATTTGGAGAGCCCGTTTCTGTCTTGCCCTTGGTGCATGGCATGTGATGTCCATAGCCTCTTTGTCGCAAAACTCCCTGATCTTGTCAAAAATATAGTTTGTCTAGCTGTGTCCAGTCCAGGTGGTGCATTTATAAGCAGACCATCTATGGGAGGAAGGATGCGCAGCAGTTGAAACCTGGTCCTGACAGTATGAACGCTCCTTGGCAACAACACCAGGCTCCAGCGCATCGAAGCTGTCAAACAGGGAACAACAAACAAAAGAATCAGAAGACATTACAACCCTGCGCAACATCTATTCACCTCCCATGTTTAGATAAGAATAACCTCACAATGAAAAATATTTTTTACCTGAAGTGCTGGTACTGCTTGCTCTGTGGCAGCGGCCTGAAGTATGGAGTCAGGTGTTGTTGCCAGCCATAGCTTTCCACCAGCACCGTACCATCCTCCAGTCCAACCAGCTGTGGGATGTTGACCCGTCACAGTGCTGTCCTTCACAACACCAGCAATCTCAGACAAAGTGTTCACTCTGGTCATTCTGAAGCGCTGCTTGATGAGGCCAAAGCACCAGTCATGGGCAAACTTGGTTTTGTTTTGGCCACTGCAGTTATCACAATTCAGGTCCACACGTGTTTTCCCCAACTCTGTAGTTGAAGAAATGGTGCATGTACAGATGAAGTCGGAATTTTACATACACCTTAGTTTTTCACAATTGCTGACATTTAATCCTATGAAAAACTCCCTGTCTTCGGTCAGTTAGGATCACCACTTTATTTTAAGAATGTGAAATGACAGAATAATAGCAGAGAGAGAGATTTATTTCAGCTTTTCTGTCCTTCATCACATGCCCAATGGGTCAGAAGTTTATATACACTCAATTAGTATTTGGTAGCATTGCCTTTAAAATATTTAACTTGGGTCCAACGTTTCGGGTAGCCTTCCACAAGAAGTTGGGTGAATTTTGGCCCATTCCTCCTGATTGAGCTGGTGTAACCTCCTGCAGCAAAGCACCAACACAACATGATGCTGCCACCCCCGTGCTTCACGGTTGGGATGGTGTTCTTAGGCTTTCAAGCCTGCCCTTTTCCCTCCAAACATAACAATGGTCATTATGGCCAAACAGTGCTATTTCGGTTTCATCGGACCAGAGGACATTTCTCAAAAAGTATGATTTTTGTCCCCAAATGCAGTTGCAAACCGTAGTCTGGGTTTTTTCTGGCGGTTTTGGAGCAATGGCAAATTCCTTGCTGAGCAGTCTTTCAGGTTATGTCGATATAGGACTCATTTTACTGTGGATATAGCTACTTTTGTACATGTTTCCTCCAGCATCTTCACAAGGTCCTTTGCTGTTGTTCTGGGATTGATTTGCACTTTTCCCACCAAAGTACATTCCTCTTTAGGAGACAGAACGCGTCTCCTTCCTGAGCGGTATGACGGTGCGTGGTCCCATGGTGTTTATACTTGCGTACTATTGTTTGTACAGATGAAAGTGGTACGTTCAGGCATTTGGAGATTTCTCCCAAGGATCAACCAGACTTGTGGAGGTCTACAATTTGTTTTGGCTGATTTCTTTAGATTTTCCCATGATGTCAAGCAAAGAGGCACTGAGTTTGAAGGTAGGCCTTGAAATAAATCCACAGGTACACCTCCAATTGACTCAAATGATGTCAATTAGCCTATCAGAAGCTTCTAAAGCTATTACATCATTTTCTGGAATTTTCCAAGCTGTTTATTAACAGATCGGTTTCGACCTTTACCATTCCCGGCACTACCCGGTGAAATGCAAGGCGCCAAATTCAAAATCCAAAAGTTTAATTATTAAACATTCATCAATATACAAGTGTTGCATAGCGCCCCACCACTCCCTAAGTAGTTAATGAACTTAAAAAGGAGAACATAGTTCTGAGAGAAGGCTTACTTGACATACAGACTAGATTCATGAGCGAGAATCTGGTACTTACAGGTATCCAAGAGAAAGAAGGAGAAGTTCCTGAATCTGTATTTAGATGGAGGGTGTGGAGTGTGTTTTTGGGTGTTTGGGAAAGTGTGGCATTGAATGAGAAAGGAAATGGTTGCATATCCATGTTACGGTCGTCAGGATAAATGGACCAAGGCGCAGCGTGCATAAAGTTCCACAAGCTTTATTCACAGTGAAACGTGTTGCAGCTGTAGAACCTTTTGAAGATCTCAGGACCCATGCCAAATCTTTTTAGTTTCCTGAGGGGGAATAGCCTGTCTTGGTGTATAGGAATAGAATAGGAATAGACTGTCTTGGTGTGTTTGGACCATTCTAGTTTGATGTTGATGTGGACACCAAGGTACTTGAAGCTCTCAACCTGCTCCACTACAGCCCCGTCGAATGGGGGCGTGCTCGGTCCTCTTTTTCCTGTAGTCCACAGTCATCTCCTTAGTCTTGGTTACGTTGAGGGGATAGCTTGTTATTCTGGCACCACCCAGCCAGGTCTCTGACCTCCTCCCTATAGGCTGTCTCGTCGTTGTCGGTGATCAGGCCTACCACTGTTGTGTCGTCTGCAAACTTAATTATGGTGTTGTGGGTGAACAGGGAGTACAGAAGGGGACTGAGCACGCACCCCTTGGGGGCTCCAGTGTTGAGGATCAGCGTGGAAGATGTGTTGCTACCTACCCTCACCACCTGGGGGCGGCTCGTCAGGAAGTCCAGGATCGAGTTGCAGAGGGAGTTGTTTAGTCCCAGGATCCTTAGCTTAGTGATGAGCTTTGAGGATACTATGGTGTTGAACTCTGAGCTGTAGTCAATGAATAGCATTCTCACATAGTTGTTCCTTTTGTCCAGGTGGGAAAGGGCAGTGTGGAGTGCAATAGAGATTGCATCATCTGTGGATCTGTTTGGGCGGTATGCAAATTGGTCTAGGGTTTCTTGGATAATGGTGTTCATGTGAGCCATTACCAGCCTTTCAAAGCATGGCTACGGACGTGAGTGCTACGGGTCTGTAGTCATTTAGGCAAGTTGCCGTTGTGTTCTTGGGCACAGGGACTATGGTGGTCTGCTTGAAGCATGTTGGTATTACAGACTCAATCAGGGACATGTTGAAAATGTCAGTGAAGACACCTGCCAGTTGGTCAGCACATACCCGGAGCACACGTCCTGGTAATCCGTCTGGCCCCGCAGCCTTGTGTATGTTGACCGGTTTAAAGGTCATACACACGTCGGCTAAGGAGAGCGTGATCACACAGTCGTCTGGAACAGCTGATGCTCTCATGCATGCCTCAATGTTGCTTGCCTTGAAGCGAGCATAGAAGTGATTTAGCTTGTCTGGTAGGCTCGTGTCACTGGGCAGCTCGCAGCTGTGCTTCCCTTTGTAGTCTGTAATAGTTTGCAAGCCCTGCCACATAAGACAAGCCTTCCAGATGATGGTACAAAATAATAACAAATAATACAAACAAATGTTGTTTTTCTTTCTTTGTGTTGTCTTTTACCATATCTAATGTGTTAGATTCTCCTACATTCCTTTCATATTTCCACAAACTTCAAAGTGTTTCCTTTCAAATGGTACCAAGAAAATGTATATCCTTGATTCAGGGCCTGAGCTACAGGAAGTTACATTTGGGAAGGTCATTTTAGGCAAAAATGTAACAAAGGGGCCGATCCCCTTTGTTACATTTTGATATAAATCATTTCAAATTCCTTTATACACTGCTCAAAAAAATTAAGGGAACACTTAAACAACACAATGTAACTCCAAGTCAATCACACTTCTGTGAAATCAAACTGTCCACTTAGGAAGCAACACTGATTGACAATACATTTCACATGCTTTTGTGCAAATGGAATAGACAACAGGTGGAAATTATAGGCAATTAGCAAGACACCCCCAATAAAGGAGTGGTTCTGAAGGTGGTGACCACAGACCACTTCTCAGTTCCTATGCTTCCTGGCTGATGTTTTGGTCACTTTTGAATGCTGGCGGTGCTTTCACTCTAGTGGTAGCATGAGACGGAGTCTACAACCCACACAAGTGGCTCAGGTAGTGCAGCTCATCCAGGATGGCACATCAATGCGAGCTGTGGCAAGAAGGTTTGCTGTGTCTGTCAGCGTAGTGTCCAGAGCATGGAGGCGCTACCAGGAGACAGGCCAGTACATCAGGAGATGTGGAAGAGGCCGTAGGAGGGCAACAACCCAGCAGCAGGACCACTACCTCCGCCTTTGTGCAAGGAGGAGCACTGCCAGAGCCCTGCAAAATGACCTCCAGCAGGCCACAAATGTGCATGTGTCTGCTCAAACGGTCAGAAACAGACTCCATTAAAGGGGGTATGAGGGCCCAACGTCCACAGGTGGGGGTTGTGCTTACAGCCCAACACCGTGCAGGATGTTTGGCATTTGCCAGAGAACACCAAGATTGGCAAATTCGCCACTGGCGCCCTGTGCTCTTCACAGATGAAAGCAGGTTCACACTGAGCACGTGACAGACGTGACAGTCTGGAGACGCCGTGGAGAACATTCTGCTGCCTGCAACATCCTCCAGCATGACCGGTTTGGCGGTGGGTCAGTCATGGTGTGGGGTGGCATTTCTTTGGGGGGCCGCACAGCCCTCCATGTGCTCGCCAGAGGTAGCCTGACTGCCATTAGGTACCGAGATGAGATCCTCAGACCCCTTGTGAGACCAAATGCTGGTGCGGTTGGCCCTGGGTTCCTCCTAATGCAAGACAATGCTAGACCTCATGTGGCTGGAGTGTGTCAGCAGTTCCTGCAAGAGGAAGGCATTGATGCTAAGGACTGGCCCGCCCGCTCCCCAGACCTGAATCCAATTGAGCACATCTGGGACATCATGTCTCGCTCCATCCACCAACGCCACGTTGCACCACAGACTGTCCAGGAGTTGGCGGATGCTTTAGTCCAGGTCTGGGAGGAGATCCCTCAGGAGACCATCCGCCACCTCATCAGGAGCATGCCCAGGCGTTGTAGGGAGGTCATTCAGGCACGTGGAGGCCACACACACTACTGAGCCTCATTTTGACTTGTTTTAAGGACATTACATCAAAGTTGGATCAGCCTGTAGTGTGGTTTTCCACTTTAATTTTGAGTGTGACTCCAAATCCAGACCTCCATGGGTTGATAAATTTGATTTCCATTGATAATTTTTGTGTGATTTTGTTGTCAGCACATTCAACTATGTAAAGAAAAAAGTATTTAATAAGATTATTTCATTCATTCAGATCTATGATGTGTTATTTTAGTGTTCCCTTTATTTTTTTGAGCAGTGTATTAAGCAAATCAGAACTTCAACAGATAGCCAACACTCACACATCATTTACAAATGAAGAATGTTAGTCCGCCAGATAAGAGGCAGTAGGGATGATCAGGGATAAGTGAGTGTCACATAGGGTTGCACATTTTGGGGAATATTTAGAGGTGGAAACTTTACGTGGGAATTAACGGGAATATATGTAAATTAATATTAATACCATTTAAATGTAGATGTTTACCATATCATAATGGAGACAGAAACAAACATTTTACCTTATAAGTAGACAATTGCAAATGAGTAAATCCTTCCAATAGAAATAAAAAAAACTATTTAGTTACGAATTGAACTTTAATTAAATTAGTTGACTCTTCAAATGGGATGATTTCACTGAACAACAAAAGAAAGGGAACATTGAATGATCCCCAATGATACATCACATCTCCCAAAAAATGTTTTCAACATACATCGTAAAAATGATAGTCTAGAAACTAAAGCTTTGGTTGTCTTTCTCTCAGGCTTCCATGTATTCTCCCTGGACCTCCTCAATGTCCACCTCTTGCACATCAGACTCTGAGGCCTCATCTTTACTGTCACTTTCCAACCTTTGTTGAGAATGGCTCGTCGTCAGGCTCAATAAGCCTCAAATTTGCTTGGATGGCCACCAATTTTTCAACCTTTGTATTGGTCAGCCTGTTGCATGTTTTGGTGTGTCCCCCCCAAAAAGGACCAGTTGCACTCTGAGGCGGCTGATGTTGGTGGGATTTGTAGGATGATGAAAGCAACAGGGGTAAGAGCCTCAGATCCACAAAGTCCCTTCCACCAAGTGGCTGGTGAGATATGTTGGCACGACTGCCATATTGCGTCTCCATCCCAAAGCCCTTGTCTGGAAGTGTACTTCGCCAGACTGCCAAGAACCTTGCCGTCATCCAGGTCAAGGTGGCGAGACACGGTAGTGATGACACCATAGGCCTTGTTGATCTCTGCACAAGACAGGATGCTCTTGCCAGCATACTTGGGGTCCAACATGTACGCTGCGGCGTGTATGAGCTTCAGGCAGATGTCTTTTTAATGTATTTCAGAACTGCAGTTTCCTCTGCTTGGAGCAACAGGGAAGTGGGCAGAGCAGTACGAATTTCTTCTCTTACATCTGCAAGCAGAGTTTGAACATCAGACAGGGTGGCATTGTCTCCCTCAATCCGTGAAATGGTTACTGCTATAGGTTTCAGGAGTTTCAGGCTGCTTACCACTCTCTCCCAAAATACATCATCCAGGAGGATCCTCTTGATGGGGCTGTCCGTATCGGAAGACTGTGATATGGCCAGTTCTTGGAGAGACTCCTTTCCCTCCAGGATGACAACACCACCCCAAAGGGTGTTGCTGGGCAGCTTCAGTGTGGTGCTCTTACTCTTCTCACTGCTTGGTGAGGTAGATTGCTGCTATAACTTGATGACCCTTCACATACCTAACCATTTCCTTGGCTCTCTTGTAGAGTGAATCCATTGTTTTCAGTGTCATGAAGTCCTTGAGGAGCAGATTCAATGCATGAGCAGCACAGCCAATGGATGTGATGTGAGGGTAGGACTCCTCCACTTTAGACCAAGCAGCCTTCCTGTTCACAGGATTGTCTGTCACCAGTGCAAATACCTTCTGTGGTCCAAGGTCATTGATGACTGACTTCAGGTCATCTGCAATGTAGATGCATCTGTGTCTGTTGTCCCTTGTGTCTGTGCTCTTATAGAATACTGGTTGAGGGGTTGTTAATTATTCCTTGCACACAAACATTTGAACACCCATCAGAGATCATTGCAATGCAGTCTGCTTTCTCTATGATTTGCTTGACCTTCACTTGAACTCTGCATCCAGCAAATTAGTAGAGAAAGCATGTCTGGTTGGAGGGGTGTATGCTGGGTGAAGAACATTTAGAAACCTCTTCCAATACACATTGCCTGTGAGCATCAGAGGTGAACCAGTTGCATACACAGCTCGAGCAAGACATTCATCAGCATTTCTCTGACTACATTCCTCCATTGAGTCAAAAAAACTTCTGATTCCAGGAAGATCATGAGCTGTTGCTATCGATAAGGTGTCTGATTCATCATTCACCTCGGATAGAAGTAGAGGGACTTTTGTCAGAGGTTGCTTGTTGTGAGCGCTGAGGGATCTTTATGCACTTGGCCAGATGATTCTGCATCTTTGTTGCATTCTTAACATATGATTGGCACAGTATATGTAAATGTACACTTTCCATCTACATTAGCTGCAGTGAAATGTCTCCACACATCAGATAGTGCCCGTGGCATTTTCCTTTAAAGATTAGAAAAAAAATTGTGAAAAAAAAAGAAATACAATTCCATGTACAGATAAATTGTGAAGCAGTTAGATTAAACAACTCTTTTGTAAGATAAATGTTTTAAAATGAAACATGTATAGAAACAGGTGAATTAACACTCAGTTAGCAGGCTCAAGCAAGCTAAACCTCACATGACAGCAAAAACTAACTAGCAGAAATTGATAAGTAAGAAATGATTTAAACACACTTTGCTGTAGGCTACTACTTAATAGTTAACAAAAAGTAATGTATGTCATAAAAAATATATTCACCCCACCCAGTATTGTAAACTTACCAGAAAGCATGTAGTCCTTGGCTCAGACAGCGTAGTAGTGTGGACTCAATTGCATCTAATTTGTGTGCAAGATCGTGAGAATCAGCTGTACATGTGATGGAAGAGTGAACTGCACACGTGATGGAAGAATGCACTGTGCATGCAGAAGGATGCAATTCCATTGAATTGGGGATAGTTTAACCAAAATATGCCACAAGACCTAGAATTGCCTTGTGTTTTTCCTACAAAAAAAGGTTCACTGTTATAAGCTAACTTTTTTGATGAATTTAAGCAAAATGCCTATATGCCTATTCGTTCACCACTTTTGAAATAGACAGCAACATAATTCAGAATATGGGCCGTTCTTACAGTATTCTCCCTGTACCCCAAGTCGGAACAGAGTATTTTAAATTAACAGGGGCACGTAAGCAGACAATGAAAGCTGTTACAATATTTGAAGATTAGATTTCTCTAAAACATGTTACTGTGGATATAGATACTTTGTACCTGTTTCCTCCATCATCTTTACAAGATCCTTTGCTGTTGTTCTGGTATTGATTTGCACTTTTCGCACCAAAGTACGTTCATCTCTAGGAGACAGAACGCGTCTCCTTCCTGAGTGGTATTACGGCTGCGTGGTCCCCTGGTGTTTATACTTGCGTACTATTGTTTGTACAGATGAACGTGGTACGTTCAGCCGTTTGGAAATTGCTCTGAAGGATGAACCAGACTTGTGGAGGTCCACCATTTTTTCTGAGATCTTGGCTGATTTCTTTTGATTTTCCCATGATGTCAAAAGTCACCATTATTAGTCAGTTGTACAACCGAATGCCTTCAACCGAAATGTGTCTTCCGCATTTAACCCAACCCCTCTGAATCAGAGAGGTGCGGGGGGCTGCCTTAATCGACATCCACGTCTTCGGCGCCCGGGGCTAATAGGCTAATAGGCACTGAGTTTGAAGGTAGGCCATGAAATACATCCACAGGTACACCTCCATTTGACTCAAATGATGTCAATTAGCCTATCAGAAGCTTCTAAAGCCATGGCATGATTTACAGAATTTTCCAAGCTGTTTAAAGGCACAGTCAACTTAGTGTATGATAACTTCTGACCCACTGGAATTGTGATACAGTGAATTATAAGTAAAATAATCTGTCTTTTAACAATTGTTGGAAACATTACTTGTGTCATGCACAAAGTAGATGTCCTAACCAACTTGCCAAAACTATAGTTTGTTAACAAGAAATTTGTGGAGGGGTTGAAAAACAAGTTTTATGACTTCAACCAAAGTGTATGTAAACTTCCGACTTCAACTGTATATTACAGTAAGTGTACTCTAATATGAAATACAGATTTTTACTTACCACCATACTGCCTGTATACTGTCAAATTCATGGCTACCCCTTTACAGCGCAGGTTAAGTTATAGAATAAGCTGCAAAGCGCATCTCCAAATAGCGCAATGCGTTTATTTAAACAGGGTTGATCTTTACTCATGGATGTTTACATACGTTTTCTATATGATAATGTTCATTATTTAAAAGGTAAACATACATGATTGCATTATATACCAGGGGTGGGAGGGCCAAGAGACCAGAGGTGGCAGTACAGGGTCCTCAGGTTTGGGGTGTAGGGTTTAAGCATAGCCTGAAGGTAGGGAGGGGCAGTTCCTCTTGCTGCTCTGTAGGCAAGTACCATGGCTATGTAGTGGATGAGAGCTTCAACTGAAAGCCAGTGGAGTGTGCAGAGGAGCGCAGTGACATGGGAGAACTTGGGAAGGTTGAACACCATGCAGGCTGCAGTGTTCTGGATAAGTCTCAGGGGTTTGATGGCACAATCAGGGAGCCCAGCCAACAGTGAGTTGCAGCAGTCCAGACGGGAGATGACAAGTGCCTGGATTAGGACCTGCACCGCTTCCTGTGTATGGTAGGGTCGTACTCTACGGATGTTGTAGAGCATGCACTTGCAGGAGCAAGTCACTGCTTTGATGTTTGCAAAGAATGCCAGGATGTTGTCCAGGGTCATGCCAAAGTTCTTGGGGGGACCATGGAGTTGTCAACCGTGATGGAGAGGTCTTTGAGTGGGCAGGCCTTCCCCTCGAGGAAGAGCAGCTCCGTCTTGTGGAGGTTGAGCTTGAGGTGGTGGGCCGACATCCAAGCTGATATTTCTGCCAAGCAAGCAGAGACGCGCGTCGCCACTTGGGTGTCAGAAGGGGCTAAGGAGAAAAGTAGTTGAGTGTCATCGTCATAACAATGACACGAGAGTCCATGTGAGGATATGATGGAGCTGAGTAACTTAGTGTATAAAGAGAAGAGGAGAGGGCCCACAACCGAGCCCTGGGGCACACCACTCGTAAGAGTATGTGGTGAAGACACAGATCCTCTCCACATCACCTGGTAGGAGCAGCCTGCTGGATAGTATTCAATCCAAGAGTGTGCAGAGCCTGAGAGAGTGGAGAGGAGGATTGGATGGTGTCGATCTAGGAGGATGAGAACAGAGGATAGGGATTTAGCTATCAGTCTATAGTTTTTACGTCAGAGGAGTTGAGTGTTGGTTTCTTGAGGAGGGGAGAGACTCGGGCCATTTTTAAGTCAGAGGTAGTCAGGGATGAGTTGACGAGGGAAGTGAGGAATAGGAGAAGGTCTCCAGAGATCTGGAGAAGTGGATGGGGTCGAGTGGGTAGGCTGGACCTCACAAGTCATCTGGAGAGAGAGGGGAGACAGAGTTCAAGGTGTAGGGTAGTTCTGTGTGAGTGGGACCAGTGAACTCAATAGGCTGAGTGAATGTGGAGCGGATGTCATCATACTTCTTTTTAAAATGGTTGACAAAGTCATCCTTAGAAAGGGAGGGGGTGCACTAATAGTGTGCAATAACAATGTTTAACATTACTTTTGAATGAATACATCATCTCTGTACACCACACAAAGAATTATCTGTAAGGGAATGAACCCGGGTCTGTCGTAACGCCTCTGGCACTGTGATGCAGTGCCTTAGACCACTACGCCACTCGGGAGGCCCTCCCTAACTTTTATGATTAAAGAAAACAATAACACATTTTATTTGTTTTTAGACTCAAGACTGTAAATACTGTGATTTTAATTTAGGACATTTGTTCCAAAGTACTCCCACTCATAATAGAGAGTTATATGTGATTGTGTAGAAATGTAAGCAAGGTTTCTAGTTCCCTGCTGTAAGGGTTTCCTCTGTAGGCTCCATCGGCAATCATTGTATGTTACCTGCACAAATATCATAACTGCATATTAAACAAATATTACATTTTTATTATCACACCCCAAAACACAAAATACACCTACATACTGTATGTATGCTGTACAATAATACATAATTTCAAACATTGCAAACAATTAGCTAGCTACTCTTTTATATTAACAGAAACATTGACATATAAAATGTAGGTCCTTCCAGCTCATTCAGTAGCCTTGCTCTGGGTTTGAGTCTAGGTAGTTAGCGATGTCATCATAGTCACCCTCTGAGGAGGACTGGTTGGGGTCAGGAGAGTACAGGTGGCCCTCCTCCTCATAATCACCACTTTTGCCATCAGACACTCCTGGGCGACAAACCATGATGAACAGAATACAGTGTGTCAGAAAATAGAGTAACATCCCAAATCCCTTATTGTCAATATAGAGTAGATAGAGGAAAGGAGATGAGATGAGAAGAAAGAACAACTTTGTTTACCCTGGTCATGTGAATGGGTTTGATCAGGGTTCCTTGAAGGCATCAGGTGGTTATTTGTGTTGTGGGTAACTGGAGGTTGCCATCGATCCATTCCCTCTGGGAGAGAAAAATAAATGCACAGCATGAATAGAAATTTAACTAAGATCTATTGCAACATTAACACAGTGACTTGTTTGTCTGCTCCTACTGTATTCATAGAGATTGGAATTTTTCCTGGTCCGGTCCCATAAAGTCATGGACATACCTGATGTTACTAGATTCTCCACATCTTTGCCTGTGTTTTCATAGCATTCCTCGGAGGAGGTGCTGGAAGAATCAAAGGAGTCCACTGCAAAAGAGGTCAACACAAATCATCATTAGATTGTCTCTTGCTTTTCACTCAATTGTTCATTCTTGAGTTCAAAAGGTGACCCTCGGCGGAGGTGACTGACGAGCAACCCTAGTTGCTAGGGAGGGAAGGAAGGGGGGAGGGAAACATGGTTTCCGGAGTGGGGAGGGGGGATTGGATGAAGACATGTTGGCTGGGTGGGTTTGGGGGAATGGGATGGGAGGTTGGGGGTAGAGGCCCACTTTTTATTTATTTTTATACTGAATTTATTATTCCTTGAACTCTGTATGTATTTCTTACTGTTATTTTGATTTTGATTAGCAGCCTACTTGTACATGTTTTATAAACTTGTACATTGAATGGTATAATATACCTTTAACCCAGCTATCAAAAAATTGACAAAACAAATAAAACAAATAAAAAGTGACCCTCACCACTTGGGGGTCCTATATTGCATCCTGGATCTTGGTCAACAATGTCTCCTATGAAAACGTTATCGTTGTTGCCTACATGTGCTACAGATGTCACATTGTTGGGAATAACAAACGTTTAAAACTTATTAGCTATCAAATGTTGTGCATTTGTGTCTGTCATGTAGGAAAGACATTGAGATTGTTCTCGATCATTATTGGAGTGCACCACTAAATATGGACTCACCTTCCTCAGATAGACTGTCCAGAGCTGTAGCCCTCATAAAAGGGTTCCTGGTATCTTGTTTGTATCGTATAGAATCTGAATTACAAGTGAGAGTTAAGATCTATTAGCTACACAACAGTGGAGGCTGCTGAAAGGAGGACGGCTCATAATAATGTCTGGACCAGCGCAAATGGAATGGCATCAAACACATAGCAAATATGTATTTGATACCATTCCACTTATTCCACTCCAGCCATTACCACAAGCCCGTCCTCCCCAATGAAGGTGGCACCAACCTCCTGTGCTACACAAATATGAGTAGTGTAGTCCAAAATTATTGTGTATTTTGGAGTCTTGATTAGCCCTCCTGAAGTGTAATGCTTAGTTAAAGTATGTAAGAATGTTATTTGGGAGAAGAAATGTTATTTGGGAGAAGAAAATACACTGTTTACTCTGAAAGGTGGTCATATGCACAGCTGTCTCGGTGCTCAGATCACACTGCTCATAGTCTGTATCCACTGAGGTGCTGTCCACACTACTCTGGGTCCACTGATATCTAGGATTTGATGGGACTTTGCAAAGCAAAACAAAAGAGAGATTAAACAATGTTCACTAATCTTTACAGAGAGTTACCAAAAATGTTATACAAATCAAAACGGATTTGATAATGTGTGGAAATGTGGGTCTTGATGAAGTAGTAGCTCTGTACAGAGGAAAACAGGGTCAAAGAGGCATGTTCTAATTCAATTAACCATCATTTTCTGTTGGGCTGCTGGTTGTGACCTTGATGAGATTCACAGAGTCCCGGTAGTCTTTGTCATGATGCTCAGTTGGCGACTGCAGGTTAGCATGTCGCTGCTGGACTAAGACAGCTATGGACAGTAAAAACACATGTTTTAATATTAGTACAGGATCAGGTTCTTTCCAATCTAAAATGATCTATATTGGATTATATGGGTGATTCTACAGAAATGGTGCAAATTGCAGTCCCACCCCAAAATAACTATTTAAAAAAAGGACATTTATTTACATGTTGATATGGTCTAATTCAATCCATGGCAATAACAAACATATTGTTAAATTAATATAGTACAAAGTCATTGTTTATACACATATTTCTATCGAGAGGTCGCTGTCCTAAACCCTGACTCCTAATGTTTAAAAATAAAAGTAATTAATGATTTCTGTAATTTTCTAACAGTATTTCAGAGCATCTTGAGTTGTTCTATTATTACATTGAAAGATGCTGATCTAATTAGTAGTTTTATATATGTAAAAAAAATGTGGGGGCAGAAATGCCTTCTCGAACATGTGAACTTTCATGTGCCTCTGTAAATACGAATACATTTGTTAAATTATGAGCCTAGTTGGTTTAGCCCCAGAAAATTCAGCAACCTTCCCGCTAGCCATAATTGGCTGAGATAATGAGTGGGCTGGACATGCCAAGAGAGGAGTTCGGATTGGTCTGCCATGTAGCGCGCTTCTGTCTATAATATGAGATGGTCAGTATGTGTAGGTAATCCTTTCTACCATGGATTTTTTGAAAGATATCACATAGTAGAACTGCATAAGTGTTGCTTTCCACTTTCTGGAGTACCGAGTTATGAAATCAGTGGAATTAGAGTATGATAGCTAAGAAGATGGAGAAAGTTCTGGCGTTTGATTGCAAATATGCAGACGGAGTTGAAAACAGAACACACAGAAGGCTGTTGTATAAAATATCTGTCAAACTAAGGGCAACCATGGCACCCGTGACAGAAATGGAGAAGAGTAAGCCCATGCATACGGGTAAGGGAAGACCCCCATGAAATGGACAAAAATGAATGGCAACATATTGCCATTGGAACAAACATACACACAATGGAAAAGAGTGCCCAAATGTACGGCAGTTCAATCATTTCTTATGGCAAACGGCATATGGCAAATGCCAAATGTAATAACTCAAAATTACTATAGGTGGCGAGCGCGCTCCAATGGGGCAAATCATATTGCATATGTACATGAAGTCAAGACCCAAGGGTCAAATTTGGACATTTCAAAAAAGAATATCAAAATAACTACGCCCCCTTAAAAAGTGCTTTCTGGGCCGTTTTTCGCGATTCTTTCGATTTGTTTTTGATAATAACACATATATAAGATGTGTATAAACATACCTTTGTCTAATTTTATTAATTTAGTCTTATTAACTTTATTGTCCATAAGGCCTATGTTTTGTCCATTTGCAATATGTTACCATAGGAAGTCAAAAGTCAATGTCCAAATGAAATATGTTTTGTCCATTTGCAATATGTTACCATAGGAAGTCAAAAGTCAATGAACCATGTCCAAATGGCATAAGAAATGTACAAATGCCATAAGATTCCACACAAAAGTATTGAAAGTGCCAAATCATGATGTTATGTCCATTTACATATATCGTCATAGGAAGTCGGCTTCCGAACCCAAAAGTCAGTGAGCAATGTCCAAATGGCATTTAAACTGACAAAATGATATATATCACTATGTTAAGCCCTCAATCATCCTATGGGGTCTATTTTTTGAAAAACGTCCAAAATGACCAGGGGTGCCCCCATTGGGATGGCCACAGGTGGGGGTGCTCCCTAACCAGCCAGGGATACCTTGCACCCTCCTAAAGACATTAATATTAAAAATATGCTCATGGTTACCCGTTTCAATTACCAGGTACACGGTTGTCAATTTGCAATGTCTTACAATGGGCATTTACCCTCACAAATTTGACAGGCTCCGAAATACTGCAGAAATGCCCAATTGACTGGCCCATTGAACTCGGGATGGCCGGGAAGTGATCATGGTTCCTCTCCATCGCTCGTTGGTGTTGATTTCAACATGTCAAATTCGTGATGTTAAAAGCCCAATTGAAACATATTGCAAATGTACAGTGAAACATATTGCAAATGTACAGTACATTTGCAATATGTTTCAATGGGCTTTTAACATCACGAATATGACAAGCTCTAAAATACTGCAGGAATGCCCAATTGACTGCCCGTTGATCTCAGGATGACCAGGATTGATAGTGGTACCTCTCCATCGCTCGTTGGTGTTGATTTCAACATGTCAAATTCGTGATGTTAAAAGCCCAATTGAAACATATTGCAAATGTACAGTGAAACATATTGCAAATGTACAGTACATTTGCAATATGTTTCAAAGGGCTTTTAAGATCACGAATATGACAAGCTCTAAAATACTGTAGAAATGCCCAATTGACTGCCCGTTGGTCTCAGGACGGCCAGGATTGATAGTGGTGAGTAAACACTATCCTCCATTGCTTTGAATGGCCGTGCAACTGGTGTTTTTTTCCCCCGGGTTACCAGGTCCATATTTTCAAAAGGGTTTTAAATGACTTTAGGGGGCTGCTCCTGGTCCAGGATCTTTATGGGAGTATCCCACTATGGCCCTAAGTCAGTGGGAGAAGCCCCTGCTCATTTTTGGAGTTCTTTCAATTTAAAAAAAGTTGAAAGGCTAAGTGAATCATCTCCTGAGATGATGTTAATGCCACCTTCCCTGAAAGCTTATTTTGTCAAAAATGCATTTAGGGGGGTGCAGTGCCTCCAGGATCTGTATGGGAGCATCCCACTATGGCCCTAAGTCAGTGGGAGAAGCCCCTGCTGATTTATGGAGGTTTTTCAATTTTAAAAAAGTTGAAAGGCTGAGTGAATCATCTCCTGAGATGATGTTAATGCCACCTTCCCGGAAAGCTTATTTTGTCAAAAATGACTTTAGGGGGCTGCTCCTGGTCCAGGATCTTTATGGGAGTATCCCACTACGGCCCTATATCAGTGGGAGAAGCCCCTGCTCATTTATGGAGGTTTTCAAAAAAAAAAAAAAAAGAAAGAGTCCGCACTCTCTTCCATTGCTTTGTACAGTACATTTGCAATATGTTTCACTGTACATTTGCAATATGTTTCAATGGGCTGTTAACATCACGAATATGACAAGCTCTAAAATCCTGCAGGAATGGCCAATTGACTGCCCGTTGATCTCGAGATGGCCAGAATTGATAATGGTACCTCTCCATCGCTGATTGGTGTTGATTTCAGCGTGTCATATTCGTGATGTTAAAAAGCCCATTGAAACATATTGCAAATGTACAGTACATTTGCAATATGTTTCAATGGGCTTTAAACATCACGAATATGACAAGCTCTAAAATCCTGCAGGAATGCCCAAATTGACTGCCCGTTGACCTCGGGATGGCCGGGCTCAACGGTTTTAACTTATTTCAAATGGACAAACGTCTGCCATTAAGTCACTATAATAAAAACATAAAACACCCAGTTACGTTCTAGTTGCGGGTCCAGTTCCAACATTAACTGTCGGCCTAGCTGAGGCAACCCCAAATCCCGAGTTTCGGCTCGATAGGTCATTCGGGAGCCCGAGCTGCAACCTTAATTGGTGCTGAAAATCCACGTTTTCCGGGCGTTGCTATGGGGTCCTTGAATGAGCTATCAGACAGAAACGTTAGGGTCTGTCTTTATGGGCCAAGGCGGTTCTAATGCACCTAACCTTGTGTCTCTGGGACTTTCAGAAATTTTGTCATTTTCGTGATGTAAAAATGAATTGAAAATATTGCAAATGTACAAGGCTGTTTCTCGGCCTGTGAACCTTCTAGAGCCCCATAACTCACCGTGCACTATCGACATAAGCTCTAGAAAAGGGTTCTAAAGTTTCAGAGCTTTAGGTCTGACGGTTCTTTAATAGTTTGAACGAAAGTAACTATTGCAGGCAGTGTGTGTCTGTAAGCCCCACACTGTCACTCCTCATGGACTGTGTGCATGTGTGAGTTTTTCAAGGGATTCTGATGGGAGAAATGACTGATTTACAGTTCATTGGGGTTGCCTAATCACACATGTGAAGTTTTGGAAAGATGTGACCTTTTTAACCCTTCGAAACAGACCCTGTGACCCCAATTTAAGGCACTTCCGGTTGTCACAGGAAGCTGTAGGTAGACACATATCCTCATTGGGGTAGGCTTTTACAGAATCCTGAGTTTTAAGTCTGTAAGTTAAGAACTGACTGATTCACACAGGTTTGAAAGTCTGTTTTTCACCAACTGCAGGTTGGGTACTGTAAAACACCTTTAGGGTGAATTTAATCACTTCCGGTTGCTCCAGGAAGCTTAGAATCAACACAGGTAGACCTCATAGTGGTCTGATGGATTGCTATCGAAGGTTCAGGTTCATAAGGCATTTAAAACCCACATAGGCACCAGGTTGAATTTAGGGGAGCAGGCAATGTATTCCTATGGGGAGAGATGTCATAGCAAACGGTTTGATATAAATACCCTGTTTTCACTGTTAAGGGTTATTGCCACATGGTCACGGTTAGGCTTGCACAGATCGGGAGGGCCTAAGGAACGTTCCTGAAGTCGAATCGTGCTTCTAACCCAAACGGGTCTGCCGCTGTCACCCAAAAGCAGCTGAAATTTAGGGCCAGGCTTCATTTTGGGCCTACTTTTTGGCACGGTTGCTGCGGCCAGACCGAGTGAGCTACGGTCAAGCGGGGCATCTCATTGAACTCGGCAAGGCTTAGAGACTATGGTGATGTCATTGCAGGCTCTGTGTGTCTTTAAGCCCCACACTGTGTCACTCCATCCCAGCTCTGTAATTGTGTGTGTGTGTGAGAGTTTTCTTGTAAATCTGATGGGAGAAATGACTGATATACAGTTCATGAGGGTTGCCTAATCACACATATGAAGTTTTGTAAAGATGTGACCTTTTTAACCCTTCGAAACAGCACCTATGACCCCTATTTAAAGCACTTCCTGTTGTCACAGGAAGCTGTAGGTAGACACATATCCTCATTGGGGTAAGCTTTTACAGAATCCTGAGTTTTAAGTCTGTAAGTTAAGAACTGACTGATTCACACAGGGTTGAAAGTCTGTTTTTCACCAACTGCAGGTTCGGTATATCAAAACACCTTTAGGGTGAATTTAACCACTTCCGGTTGCTCCAGGAAGCTTAGAATCAACACAGGTAGACCTCATAGTGGTCTGATGGATTGCTATCAAAGACAGGTTCATAAGGCATTCATAACCCACATAGGCACCAGGTTGAATTTAGGAGAGCAGGCAATGTATTCCTATGGGGAGAGATGTCATAGAAAACGGTTTGATGTAAATACCCTGTTTTCACTGTTAAGGGTTAATGCCACACGGTCACGGTTAGGCTTGCTCAGATCGGGAGGTCCTTAGGAACATTCCTGAAGTTGAATTGTGCTTCTAACCCAAACGGGTCTGCCGCTGTCATCCAAAAGCAGCTGAAATTTAGGGCCAGGCTTCATTTTGGGCCTACTTTTTTGCACGGTCTATGAGGTCAGAGCGAGCTACAGTCAAGTGGGGCGCCTCGTTGAACTCGGCACGGCCTAGAGACTATGGTGATGCCCTTTTTAGTGTTGATTTCAGTCTGTCATTTTGGTGATGTTTCAGCCCTGTACAAAAGTCAGCGAGCAAGTCAGCGTCCATCAGTCAATTAGATATCATTCTGACACCAAACTGATAAAAACTGACACCAAACCCACTTTTTCCAACTCATTTAGAAGCCAACTATCACATATATCAGGGCAGGCTCAAAATTCACAGCGTCTTCTGTTTAAATCATAGTAAAAATGTAAAACACCTAGTTACGTTCTAGCTGCGGGTCCAGTTCCGACATTATGTGTAGGCCTAGCTGAGGCGACCCCGAATCTCGAGTTTCGGCTCGATAGGTCATTTGGAGTCCGAGCAGCGACCTTAATTGGTGCTGAAAATCCATGTTTTCCGGGCGTTGCTACGGGGTCCTTGAATGAGCTATCGGACAGAAACGTTAGGGTCCGTCTCTATGGGCCGAGGCAGTTCTAATGCACCTAGCCTTGTGGCTCTGGGACTTTTAGAAATGTTGTCATTTTTGCGATGTAAAAATGAATTGAAAATATTGCAAATGTACGAGTCTGTTTCTCGGCCTGAGAACCTTCTAGAGCCCCGTAACTCACCGTGCACGATCGACTAAAGGTCTAGAATGGGTTTCTAAAGTTTCGGTTTTCTGACGGTTCTTTAATAGTTCGAACAAAAGTAACTATTGCAGGCAGTGTCTGTCTGTAAGCCCCTCACTGTGTCATTCCCCATTGACTGTGCGTGTGTGTGATTTCAGAAAATCACAGAAAATCACAGAAATCACGTAGAGCTCCGAAACCCACTTTAACGGATTTGTCTGAACACGCCGCAACTGGATCCATAACTTTTTGGGGGAAAAAAAATATTTTTCACAACATTACGAATTGGACATTTGACAATTTATCGAAAATTAAAACAGATAAATGTCTGGTTCTTTTTTTCCTTACACCGTAGGTTCATGTACTTTGACGTAAAGCTGTCAAATTAGCGCTCTATTTCCATTTTTCACCTGGGCCTTATCTCAAAAACCGTGAGTCCCTGACGCCATCCTGTTTCGGGGCCTACTGCCCATTTGGCCAAACCCATGCCCACCAAGTTTCGTCTTCGAAGTCTTTTCCGTTTAGGAGAAAAAGCCATGTCAATTAGGTGTATGTTTTGTACATATGCAATAAGAAGGCATTCGCCATCTGGTGGGATTAACCTGAAGGGCGGAAAAATGACAAAAATGAATTTATTTTATTAAACGGACATCGAATGTCCGAGAAAGTTCGTTTGATGACTTCCTGGAAGATTTGGCCCTGGGGCACGGCCCGACGCCGTCGGCCTATTTTAGAAACAATTTCGGACGTCTAGTAAGGAGCGTACATTTGCAATATGCAGTTTCTCATCAAACATACAGCAAATGCCATCTACGTCCCTTATGTAGGTAGGTAGCCTAGTGGTTAGAGCGTCGGACTTGTAACCGGAGGGTTGCAAGTTCAAATCCCTGAGCTGACAAGGTAAAAACTCTGTCGTTCTGCCCCTGAACAAGGCAGTTAACCCACTGTTCCCCGGGCGCCGAAGACGTGGATGTCGATTAAAGGCAGCCCCCCGCACCTCTCTGATTCAGAGGGGTTGGGTTAAATGCGGAAGACACATTTCAGTTGAAGGCATTCGGTTGTACAACTGACTAATAATGGTGACTTTGACTTTTTTGACTTTGAAGAGAGTCTAGCTTGCTACATTTTCAGATATTACACACTTCTATTTTTGTCAGAAAGTAGTTTCCATTTCAAGTTAAAGTGTACTGTTAGCTAGCTAGCTAACATTAGCTAGCGTTACATGTATGATCTCTGTAGCAATATTATTTGTATCTCAGAGCCATTTGCATTGCTAATTATAGCCTAATGTTAGTTAGCTAATATTGAACCTGGTTGGTTAGCTACCTCCAGATTCATGCCGGGTAGTAATGTTATGAGTTGGGATTATGGTTCATTATTTAGCTAGCTAGCTACATGTCTAAACAAAAGACTCCACTATGCAAGTAACTATTTCAATAAAATGTTTATGATGTCACTGCAACAACTGTCAATAGACGTAGCTCTGGCTATCTACTCCGATTTCAGAGCACTCTCATCTGAGTGTGCCAGTGCGCAGAACAACTGACAAATTTACGAACGCTCAACATCCGTTGAATAGTGTCAGTAAAGGATTAAATTGTTGCCAGCAGCACATTTGCAGTCACCAATGCTCTGGATAACATAAAAACAGCCTAACAGCTCTGCTAGGGTGAGTAAAATAGTCAGAGTGAGCTGTTCTCTCAGTTGTGTCTGGAAGTAGATAGCAAGCTAGCCAACATTACCCAGTTAGCTTGGGTGCTTGACTGCTGTTGTTAGATCAGAACACTCGGATCAACCCTGCTTCTCAGCGAAAGAGTCCAGTGTGCACTCTGAACGCTCTGAAAGCTAAGCGCTCTGACAATGCTCTGAGTTTACAAACGACCAGAGCACCCTCTGGCACTCTAGATAAAATTTACGAACACACCCGTAGTATAAACCAGCCTTTAGTCTTGAATCTTTGGTTGTTTAGTACATAGCCTCACATGTGAATCCTTAACCTCTCTGCTCACGGTGGGACGGTCACGTCCCACATTTACAATATCCGGTGAAATTGCAGTGCGCCAAATTCAAATTACAGAAATACTCATTTCAAACATTCATGAAAATACAAGTGTTGCACACTCTTCAAAAGCTTAGAATCTTGTTAATCTAACAGCGTTGTCAGATTTCAAAAAGTCTTTACGGCGAAAGCAGAACATTTGTTTGTGTGAGGACAGCGCCCCGATCAAATATTTAATTAGCATAATAACATAACCAGCAGAGGTGTCACAAAACTCAAAAATACCATAAAATAAATTGCTTGCCTTTGATGATCTTCATATGATGGCATACCCAAGCCTCCCGGTTACACAATAAAAGGTCCTTTTGTTCGATAAAGTCCCTCTTTCCATAAAGCATCCATGCAGACAAACAATATCCCAAAAGTACCGGTAAAGTTCGTTGAAAAAAGTCAAACAGCATTTGCAATCAATGCTCAGATACCCTAAAATGAATATAAACTATAATATTTCAGATGGAATATAAACTACTGAATAGAAGAGAAACAGAGCTAAGTGAGCACTCCCTGTTACGCGCAAAATCCATAACAGTACACTTGAGGTGACCTCAGGAAGAACTTGTCTTACTTCCTTGATTTTCAAGATAAAAGCTTCAAACCTTTTCTCCAAAGACTGTTGACATCTAGTGGAAGCCATAGGAACTGCAATCTGGGAGCTATTCCCCTATATAACCAATAGGCCTTCAAATGAATACTGGTCACCTCAAAAAATCCCACTCCCTGGATGGATTTTGCTCAGGTTTTCACCTGCCATATCAGTTCTGTTATCCTCTTTGCTCACGGATCCCGCTAGCGGGATTGTTTTCAGAGCAAACATAACGCGGCAAATTCAAAATAAAAATGTGTAATATTTAACATTCTTCAATATACAAGTGTTGCATAGCCATAGCCAATATCACTGCGTTGTCAGATTTCAAAAAGGCTTTACGGCGAAAGCACTACATTTGATTGTTTGAGGCTAGCACCTCACATATTTTCAACATTAGCATAAATTCATATCCAGCTCGGTTCTCAAAATGTCCATATCACAGCTAATATAAATCGCTTACCTTTCAAAGAACTTCTGCTGAGGGCTTCCCAAGTGTCCAAACAAGAGAATCCATGGTTCTTTTGTTAGAAAAAGTAATTTATTATATGCATAAATCTCTGTTTGGTTGGCACCTTATGTTCAGCTACTCCACCAAGCATTGTCAGTCTACTCGCCCGTTGTACAGTGAAGAGAACGTGTTCAAGTTATACCTCTCATCTTTTCACAAACAAATCAAATATCATTAATAATGCATCCTTATGTATCCTTTTATGAATAATAGCAATAATATTTTACCACGGATGGTAACTGAAACGTTATAAGAGGAAAAGAAAGCTGGGCGCGTTCACGTTCTCGTGAACGGGCACGGTTGTTTACCTTTTTCCCTTCCTGTAGTCTGTCTTCTTCTATAAGGATCTCCTCAAGGCTATAGCCTCCATGACACTTTCCAGAGACTGTTGACATCCAGTGGAAGCCATAGGTACTGCAACCTGTGTCCTATCTCCCATTGACTTATATTACCAGGCATTCAAAGTGAGTGAAGGGCAAAAGAAAAATGATTTCCGGACAGAAATTTCTCAGGTTTTTGCCTACTATATATGTTCTGTTATACCCACAGACTATATCTTAATGGTTTTAGAAACTGAGTGTTTCCTATCCAATAGTACTAATTATGTGCATATCCTAGTTTCTGGCCCTGAGTGGCACGCATTTAACTTTGGGCACATCAGACAGGCGAAAATTCGAAAAATGGGACCCTACGCCTAAGAGGTTAAACTCACAGACATTATTTTAACAGTTTTAGGAATTTCAGAGTGTTTTCTATCCAAAGCTATTAATTATATGCATATCCAAGCTTCTGGGCCTGAGTAACAGGCAGTTTACTTTGGGCATGTTTTTCATCCTAGCTTCAAAATACTGCCCCCTAGCCCTAAGAAGTTAAAGAGATGGGTGGGGCTAAAGTTTAAGAGGGTGTGAACAATGCTGAATGGGTGTAGACCAAGAAGAGCTCTCCAGTAGGTACCAAAATATTCAAACGCCATTTTCTCAAAAGTGAGGTAACAAGTTAATCAACTTTCAAAGCATAATTACTTTCCAATTGTTCCTAAAATGTAGTGTTTGATATAGAATTTTCAAGCTCTGAGTCTCTACTTTTATCCAATGTAAAAAAACATTTCATATTCTGCTACATATGACCGAATCGAGCCGGTCGGTCACATATATCAAATATACAATACAAACAAAGTGTGTGAGTAGTACTGTATATATATCTATCTGAAATGTGTGCTGAAGGTTTGGAAAAAATAGGATACAAATTTCCAACCCCCAATTTGCACCACTTCTGTAGAATAACCCATATACAAAACTATATTACAGTATGAACTGCCAGGTACATGGACATATGATGCATGGAGATTTTGAAATACAGTCACTGAATGTATGTGGCAGTTGGGACCAACCGTCTCTCCTCCTGTAGTGGCAGCAAAGCAGAGCGTTTGTGACCAGAGCCATGAGCAAAAGGAAGGACATGGAGATGCACCCCAGCAGCTCTAGGGACATGGAGAATGGGAAGCCATCATTTGATACACTGGCTGTAGTCACTGGGCCTAGGAAGTAAACAAAATACAGGAACAAAATACAATTTTACACACATTTATTTGATCTTGATGTTTTACATTCTCAAAAGTCTGAACAGTTTTGTCACTCTTAAAATTCAGACTCATGGTTAACTTATTCACCTGGCGTCCTGCTTAATACTGTTGTAGCTGCTTTTGTTGTAACTGGAATATATCGTCCATGTGATCCTGTGATAAAAAGTACAGTTGAAAATATTTGTTGCTGCAAGTATCACATGTCCTTCAGTGGTTTGTCAGAGTCTCTCTGAAAAAACTAAATTGTACTCATTGTATACATTAATTAAATATGTATATCAGTTCACAAATAATCTCACTTACCACTACAAATAAGTGCAGCCGCTTTAGAGTCAGTGCACCATAGTGTCTTGTTGGCAAACTCCTCACACTGCCAAAGGTCTGTGTGATTTGATTTGCATTTGTAGTACCACAGGGTACCATCATTGTGAGTGAAAGGGGGGTTGAAAGCTACATAACGAAATGGCTCCCCACAGCCCAACATGGAACACACCATTGCGGCTTCATCCTTCCCCCAGCAGACATCACACACTGTCCCCCATGATCCATTACGGTGGATCTCCACTTTACCAGAACAGCGGTCCACACCTCCGGTCAGCCTCACTGCCTTCAGCTCTGTATAGGAGGCAGAGAGAAGAGGGACCATGAAGATCTTTAGATGAATAAAGAGAATTTGGTGCAATCTGGCCTGTTAGTAGGTTTAATAACGCTTGTATTGTGTAGGAAACACACCCACCCAGAGTGACAGTTACCTGAGCATACCACCCCAGCGTCCTCCTTGTGCCCACAGTCATGTTTTTCCCTAGATGCTGGGCACTGCCACAGGTTGCCCTCTTTGCCAGTACAGTTCAGCTCATCCAGGTAGATGGGATCCTTGCCCTGAGGGAAGGCACCACCCTGCCCTGTCACACTCAAAGCATACCCACAGCCAAGCTGGGCACATACCACATCAGCGTCCCTCAAGTCCCACTCATCGTCACACACCGTGCCCCACTGCTGCCCCTCTCTCCACAGCTCCACACGTCCAGCGCAGCGGTGCTCGCCTTCAGCCAGCCTCACAGCCTGGTGCTCTACAACCACAGACACAGGTACTGTATATTAGTTTCAATGAACAGGATTTGCTCTATTCAACCCCTAGAGTTAGGGTTAGTGTGCAACTAATTTGATTCAGCTTGAAAAACTATGTGATGTCATGCATATGGTACATTTGTAGAAAACAACAGACTGTATGATCAACAATATAAAGTATCCTATTGTAATTTTAAACGTATTTTGTGAAATGAGAGCATATGATGAAATGCATGTCTTTTCAAACCGTGTCTTACCACAAACGACATCGGACACCATTGAGCAATTGATCCTCACAACGTGGGAGCAGTTCTGAAGACGATATTCATGGTAGGTGCAGTTTGTGAGGCAGGTACTGTCCGGTGGTGCGCTGGTCTCACTAAGACTGTAGACTCCACCACAGCCAAGTTCCATACAGATCTGATTGGCTACTTGGTCTCTGTACTCTGCAGTGAATGTGACTGAAGTCCATTTCTCAGCTCTAAGGATCCTGGGACTCCAGGAGCATGCATTGGATTGTTGAGTTATATAGGGCTCAGCTGTGAATGAGAATGAGACATTTTAAGTGAATGAAGACATTAACTATTAAACGATATTACTAAATTAAATCGCAATGGTATAAGAGTGGGAGGGATTTAATGATTACATATGTAGGCTGTATTTGTAATATAATGGATGAATGCATACTTTATAGAGAGAAAATGCTATGGGTATTGATGTGCAGAATGCAGGAACAGTTAAGATCTTGATGAGTGGGTGAAATAGTTTTGCCACATAGCACTGTAGTTTAGGTTAAGGCCTATCAAACTCTTGGTTGGAATGCACCTGCAAAGTTCAGTCAAACACAGCAGCAAACCCCTAACCTAACCACCTCCACATCCTGTGTGACATTCTTTTGACACTGAACAAAAACATTAATATGGAGAGCACACAATGGGGTTTAACCAAGCACAAGTGGTTTCAAACTCTGCACCAAATGCTTGATTATACTCTGCGAACTGGATAATTTGGTCTGGTCTGGTCATGATTCATGAGAGAGTCTGTGAGCGATGGAGTTAAATTCAATGTGAAACTCAAAGCCAGCAGTGATGAATGGAGATCATCTTTTATAAGTGTGTGTGGCTTTGTCAGAAAAGAAAAAGAAATACAGCAACTCACTTTGACTCTTATCAAGGTCCGATTGTGATGCACGTTTTCCAGTTTGAGAGGAGTCATCTTTATATGCTGAAAGAAAGTTGAAAATGGCACATCCCTTTAGATCACAGATATGGCAATGACATGTACCATAATTTTATTGGTTAGTGTCAATGCTATTGTGACTCCCTTTGACCACTAGGACTTCCCACATGCAAGACTTTCAAACCAACCACTTGACCAAGCACCATCCTTTGTTGGTATCCAGCAAGTGAGATGCATCTGAAATGTGGTAAGATGACTTGAGCCATAAAGCCCTGTGTCCTAACCACCAGCTTATTAAGTAGTTAGTGGTAGTAGTTTATTACATTTTCCATGTTATTGGTTTCCCATTGGTTTTGAGAACCAAGACATTTATTTTTTTATTTTATTATTTTTATTTCACCTTTATTTAACCAGGTAAGCTAGTTGAGAACAGGTTCACATTTACAACTGCGACCTGGCCAAGATTAAGCAAAGCAGTGCGACACAAACAACAACACAGAGTTACACATGGAATAAACAAGCATACATTCAATAACACAATAGAAAAAAAGAAAGTCTATTTACAGTGTGTGCAAAAGGCGTGAGGAGGTAGGCAATAAATAGGCATGAGTTTCATGACTGGGAAAACGTTTTTTAAAACATTCTGAGAACGGAAGTGAACATTTTGCCTGTTCTGGGAACGTTTGTTTTTAGATTTTATTAACGTTCTGAGAACAAAAATTATAGGTTATTGAAGGGATATTAAATAAAGTTCTAAGAACATATTTCATATTTCGACTTTTAATAACACTGCTAGCTTAGTTTGGGTTAACTCCCAGCACAGACATAAATTAATTTACTTAGGCATTAATCATGCAAACATTTATTTTTATTATTGTGGCACAGACAGCATCAGTATGATTCAAACCTATTACCTTTTGTTCTCTATCCATGTAATTAGTCCACTGTGCCACCAGGATAGAGTGAGCATGTTTTTTATACAAAGCTGTTAATTTTAGTCTATTCCAACATACCACATTTAAGTAGAACCACGAGGAAACATGCAGAAAACATTAAGCTGAAGTACTGAAATTCCCACAGAATAAACATATGATTCTCAGAACATTATGTGCGAGCTGGGATAATTCCTTCACTGCTATTGTTATTCAAATAGATAATATTTGAGGCTTTTTTGCCTTATGTAAAATGTGTAATACATAAAATCCAAAGGTGTTTCAAATCCCTTAAGTTATTACCCGTGGACTGGTTAGCATCTGTCTAATACTCTTCACATGAATAAACTAATGTTTATCTTCAATTATCTGGTGTGATAGAATCAAGGTTACTTTCACTGTAAATCAAAGATAATAGATCATAAAGAAATTATTGTGTAGAGTGGTATCTATTACCTTGACAAGATTGAAGCGTTTGGAGGATTAAAATGAGTTTCACCAAATTCATAGTGTATTTATCTATTCAGACAACCTACTAGAAAAGAAAACAATGAAAACAGAAAAATGTACGTTTCCCTTGACATCTAGCTCTGATCACTGCATAACCCCAAACTGTGTAAAAATGTCATCCTCTTTTCTGTGCCTGCACAATGCGCGGTTTCCTCTCTTCTTCCTCTGGCATAGGCCTTCAATTCACATTTCCTCTACAACGTCAAATAGCTAGTGTGTGCTCACATACAGTAGGCCTACTCACAACATATGAAATAAGTTAAACGAAAAAAACCTGATTGGGTCTGTCACTAAAAGACAGAGGACCAGTCCCAGTTAATTATTAGAACACTGTCTAATATTAAAATATAATTTAAAATGCATTATTTTATTTGGTTTAATTAACCTGAATTTAGTTGGTTACAGTAGCCTGTACTGTCTAAAAAGTGCTTCCGTTTTATTTATACCCCTACCCAAGGTCGAACAAAATACAACCATCTCTAATGCCTCTAACTTATTAAATGGATAGTTGTGAGGAAAGAAAATACTGCAAAAGGTGTAATATGGATTGATATTGTGACACCCCTAAACTCAAAACATGCAGAATAATGTCGGGCTGAAGGCGGGGTGGGACACATTATCACGTTTGAGGGAAGAGCCAGATTCAGACAATGTCGAAGTAACACAAGTTTATTACTAGCAAAAGTATTCATCCCTTCTGGCGTTTTTCCTACTTTGTTGCATTACAACCTGTCATTTAAATAGATTTTATTTGGATTTCATGTAATGGACAAAGACAAAAAAATTCAACAAATAAAAACCACGGAAAAGTGGTGTATGCATATATATTCCCCCCCTTAAAAGGATCTGGTGTAACCAAGTCACATAATTAGTTAAATAAAGTCCACCTGTGTGCAATCTACAGTTGAAGTCGAAAGTTTACATACACCTTAGCCAAATACATTTAAACAATTTCTTTTTCACAATTCCTGACATTTAATCCTAGTAAAAACTCCCTGTCTTAGGTCAGTTAGGATCTTGATGGCAATGGGCCATCAAGTCAGCGTCCATCAGTCAATAAGATATCATTCTGACACCAAACTGATACATTGTTTAGAAGCCAAATATCACATATTTCAGAGCAGGCCCAAAATTCACAGCGCCTTCTGTTTAAACCATAATAAAAAACATAGTTATGTTCTAATTGCAGATCCAGTTCCGACATTATGTTTAGGCCTAGCTGAGTCGACCCCGATTCCCGAGTTTCGGCTCGATAGGTCATTCGGAGCCCGAGCAGCGACCTTAATTGGTGCTGAAATGAGCTATCAGAAACGTTAGGATCCGTCTCTATGGGCCGAGGTGGTTTCAATGCACCTAGTCTTGTGACATTGGGACTTTTCAAATTGTCGTCATTTTTGCGATGTCAAAATGAATTGAAGTTATTGCAAATGTACAAGGCTGTTTCTCGGCCTGAGAACCTTCTAGAGCCACATAACTCACCGTGCACTATCGACTTAAGCTCTAAAAAGGTTTCTAAAGTTTCAGAGCTCTAGGTCTGACGGTTCTTTGATAGTTCAAACAAAGGTAACTATTGCAGGCTCTGGCTGTCTGTAAGCCCCACATTGTGTCACTCCCCATTGACTGTATGTGTGTGTGTGTGATTTCAGAAAATCACAAAAATCACAGAAATCAGGTAGAGCTCCAAAACCCGCATTAACAGATTTGTCTTAACACTCCGCAACTGGATCTATAACTTTTTGGAAAAAAAAAAAAAAATTCTTTAACCATCACCAATTGTACATTTTACTATTTCTCGTAAATTACAATAGATAAATGGCTGGTTCTTTTTTTTCTTACACCGTAGGTTCACGTATTTTGATGTGAAGCGGTCAAATTAGCACTCTATTACAATTTTTGACCTTAACTCAAAAAGCGTTGAGGCCTAGACGCATTCTTGTTTCTTGGCTAAAAGCCCATTTGGCCAAACCCATGCTCACCGAGTTTCGTCTTCAAAGTCTTTTCCATTTAGGAGAGATGGCCATGTCACTTTTGGTGATGTTTTGTATATTTGCAATAAGCAGCTAGTCGCCATCTGGTGGAATTTTACGGAGTTGTGGAAAAATGTTATAAAACGGAAACCAAATGTCAGAGAGACTTCATTTGATGACTTCCCGGAAGATCTGGCCCTGGGGCACGACCCGAGACCATCGGTCTATTTTATTAACACTTGCGGACGTCTAGTAAGGGACCGTACACTTGCAACATGGTCATCCTCATCGATCATACGGCAAATGCCAAAAAGTGCCCTTCATGTAAAAAGTCGTATAAAGGTCTTGATTGGCTCGCTCCGATTGTGCGTTGGACTGGGGGTGGAACCCAGAGGACAGGATGGCCGATGACCCAATGAGTGTGCAGAACGCCTTCCAGAAACGGGACCAGAACTGAGGACCCCGGTTGGAGACCGTGTCCACTGGGAGTCCATGGATCCAGAAGATGTTGCACCATGAGCGTCCATAAAGCTCTTATCGGCCCCAAAGTCGATGAGTACCTGGAGAGATTTTGACTGGTTCCCCCACAGCAAGATGGCATAAAAAGGGGTGAGAGTAAGGGGAGAGGAAAAGTCTTGCTGGAGTAATTTCCGGGCAGCCTTTCTCCCGGGCAATGGAGCATCAATAACGTTCTTCACCTCCGCCACAAACTCCTCCAGACTGAAGCATACGGCTGACTGTTGTTCCCATACTGCCGTAGCCCAAGCGAGAGCCCTCCCAGACATCAGTGGGATGAGGTACGATATCTTAGAGCGCTCCGAGGGGAACGAGGAGGGCTGCAGCTTGATGATGAGCGAGAAACGTCGGACAGGTGCTCGACTCTCAATGGAAGTGTTCCGGGGAGGTAAGCAGGGTTCCAGGGAAATCGGGGTGTCTGGGGAGGCGACGCTGCTAACAGCCAGGTTACTGATGGGCTGGGAAGTTATAGTCGTGGTAGGCTGCCTAACAGACAACCCGTGGAATTGCTCCAGCAATGTGTTCAACAATCGGTCATGGAGCTCGGCCAAGGTCTGGACCCCTTCCATAAGGCCACGAAGCAACTCCTTGTACCTTCCAATAGTGGCTCCTTGGGAGGAGATGGAGTTGCAGAGCTGGACCAAGTCTGCTGGGTCAGTCATGGACAGTTCGTACTATCATGTTTCAGGGAAGACCCAGATGCAGACAACAAAAGTTTATTACTAGAACAGGGATTAGGCAAAACAACAGATCAAGGGCAGGCAGAGGTCAGTAATCCAGATCAGAGTCCAAAAGGTACAGATGGCAGGCAGTCTCAAGGTCAGGGCAGGCAGATGTCAATAATCCAGGGTAACGTGTCAAAGTACAGAAACGACAGGCAGGCTCAGGGTCAGGGCATGCAGACCGGGAAAACCAAAAAACAGGAACTAGAAACAGACAGGAGCAAGACGAAAAACGCTGGTAGGCTTGAAGAATAAAACTAACTGGCAACAGACAAACAGAGAACACAGGAATAAAAACAATGGGGACAATGGGGAAGATGGGCGACACCTGGAGGGGGGTGGAGACAAGCACAACGATAGGTAAAACAGATCAGGGTGTGACACACATAGGCTCATGTAACGAGATATTGCTCGGATGTAGAATACAAGTAGTCAGTTGTCAGCAGTACAAACACAAATAAACAGATTATATTAATTAATCTTGGAAAAATAAACCTGTAAACACAGATACAATATGCGGTAATATGTATTTGTATTTTTATTTATTTTGGATTCCAATTAGCCCAAGTAGCTGCCAAGGCAGCAACTACTCGTCCTTGGGTCCAGCAAAATTAAGGTAGTTTATACAGTTTTAAAACATTACAATACATTCACAGATTTCACAACACACTGTGTGCCCTCAGGCCCCTACTCCACCACTAACTCATATCTACAGTATTACATCCATGTGTACGTGTGTGTATAGTGCACATGTTATCGTGTCTGTGTGTATGCATGTGTGCCTATGTTAGTGTTGCTTCACAGTTCCCGCTGTTCCATAAGGTGTATTTTATCTGTTTTTTAAATCAGATTTTACTGCTTGCATCAATTACTTGATGTGGAATAGAGTTCCATGAAGTCATAGGTCTATGTAGTACTGTGCGCCTCCCATAGTCTGTTCTGGACTTGGGGACTGTGAAGAGACTTCTGGTGGCATGTCTGAGCTGTGCGCCAGTAGTTCAAACAGACAGCTCGGTGGATTCAACATGTCAATACCTCTCATAAAAACAAGTAGTGATGAAGTCAATCCCTCCTCCACTTTGAGCCAAGAGAGATTGACATGCATATTATTAATATTAGCTCCCTGTGTACATCCAAGAGCCAGCCGTTCTGCCCTGTTCTGAGCCAATTGCAATTTTCCTAAGTCCTTTTTTGTGGCACCTGACCACACGAGTGAACAGTAGTCCAGGTGCGAAAAAAACGGGGCCTGTAGGACCTGCCTTGTTCATAATGCTGTTACGAACAAGGCAGGTCCTACAAGGTAGAGCAGCGCTTTATAATTGACAGACTTCTCCCCATCTTATCTATTGCTGTTTTTGCAAGATGGCGTCAACAGAGATGGTCGCCTCGGTTCACGTCCTTAGGAAACTCTGCAGTAATTAGTTTTTTATGTATTATTTCTTACATTCTTAGCCCAGAAAATTGGGTTATTACATACAGCCAGGAAAAACTATTGGATATGAGAACGACGTCAATTTACCAACATTATGACCAGGATTACGATTTTGCCGAAGCTGATTTTTTTTCGGACCTCCACCCTGGACAATAGTTCTAATCCCAGAGGCCGAGCCAAAACAACATCTTCGCTGCAGGAGAGGCAGATGGAGCGGCCTCCTGGTCAGACTTAGAAGGCGAGCACGCCATCCACTGCTTCAAATCATACAACTCGCCAATGTCTAGGCTCTAGACAACAAGGTGGACGACATGGCTCACTCGGGATATATTATCAGATATGTTACAGCCATTGCGTTTCTTCATGCGTTGCGCTGACAGAAACAAACATCTCTCTGGTAAGAAGAAGGGTGGGGGTGTTTGCCTCATGATTAACGACTCATGGTGTAATCATAATAACATACAGGAACTCAAGTCCTTTTGTTCATCCGACCTAGAATTCCTTACAATCAAATGCAGACCGCATTATCTTCCAAGAGAATTATCTTCGATTATAGTCACAGCCGTGTATATACCCCCCAAGCAGATACCTCAACGGCCCTGAAAAAACTTCACTGGACTCTATGTAAACTGGAAACCATATACCCTGAGGCTGCATTTATTTTAACAAATTTAACAAATTTTAGAACAAGGTTAACAAATTCTACCAGTACATTGATTATTGCACCCGCTCAAGCAAAATATTAGACCACTGCTACTCTAACTTCCGCGATGCATACAAGGCCCTCCCCCGCCCTCCCTTCGGCAAATATGACCATGACTCCATCTTGTTGCTTCCCTCCTATAGGCATAAACGAAAATAGGTCAAACCCGTGCTTAGGTCTGTCCAAAAATAGTCTCACCAATCGGATTCCAAGCTTTAAGATTGCTTCGATCACATGGACTGGGATATGTTCCGTGTAGCCTCAGACAATAATATCGACCTATACGCTGACTCTGTGAGTGAGTTTATTAGGGACATGGCTGAGTAAAACATTTAAACGTGTTAACCCCCGCAAGGCTGCCGGCCCAGATGGCATCCCTAGCTGCATCCTCAGAGCATGCGCAGACCAGCTGGCTTGTGTGTTTACATAAATATTCAATCAATCCCTGTCCCACATGCTTCAAGATGGCCACCATTGTTCCTGTTCCGAAGAAAGTTAAGGTAACTGATCTAAATGACTATCGCCCTGTAGCACTCACTTCAGTCATCATGAAATACTTTGAGAGTCTAGTCAAGGATTGTATCAACTCCAACCTACCTGATAGCCTAGACCCACTCCAATTTGCTTACCGCCCCAATAGGTCCACAGACAGTGCAATTGCCATCACACTGCACACTGCCCTATCCCATCTGGACAAGAGGAATACCTGTGTAAGAATGCTGTTCATTGACTACAGCTCAGCATTCAACACCATAGTACCCTCCAAACTCATCATTAAATAAGGAACATGTAATTAAGTGATTGGAAACCAGGTGTGTGTGATGAAGACAAAACAAACGGAAAAATGAAAAGTGGATCGGCGGTTGCTAGAAGACCGGTGACGTCGCCCGCCGAAACCCGCCCGAACAAGGAGAGGGACCAACTTCGGTGCAAGTCGTGACACCTACTCAATCACTTTTTGTAGCTACTGTTTACAGGCCTCCTGGGCAATATACAGCATTCCTCACTGAGTTCCCCCTGAATTCCTATCGGACCTTGTAGTCATGGCAGATAATATTCAAATTATTGGTGACATTAATATTCACATGGAAAAGTCCACAGACCCACTCCAAAAGTCTTTCGGAGACATCATCGACTCAGTGGGTTTTGTCCAACATGTCTCCGGACCTACTCACTGCCACAGTCATACTCTAGACCTAGTTTTGTCCTGTGGAATAAATGTTGTGGATCTTAATATTTTTCCTCATAATCCTGGACTATCGGACCACCATTTTATTACCTTTGCAATCGCAACAAATAATCTGCTCAGACCCCAACCAAGGATCATCAAAATTTGTGCAATAAATTCGCGGACAACCCAAAGATTCCTTGATGCCCTTCCAGACTCCCCCCGCCTACCCAAGGACGTCAGATTACAAAAATCAGTTAACCACCTAACTGAGGAACTCAATTTAACCTTGCACAATACCCTAGATGCAGTCGCACCCCTAAAAACAAAAAACATTTGTCACAAGAAACTAGCTCCCTGGAAATGGCGCTACGCCAAACTGGAAGTCTTCCGACTAGCTTGGAAAGACAGTACCGTGCAGTATCGAAGAGCCCTCACTGCTGCTCGATCATCCTATTTTTCCAACTTAATTGAGGAAAATCCAAAATGTATTTAACTAAAAAGCAGCATTCCCCAAGAGAGGACGGCTTTCACTTCAGCAGTGATAAATTCATGAACTTCTTTGAGGAAAAGATCATGATCATTAGAAAGCAAATTACGGACTCCTCTTTAAATCTGTGTATTCCTCCAAGCTCAGTTGTCCTGAGTCTGCACAACTCTGCCAGGACCTAGGATTAAGGGAGACACTCAAGTTTTTTAGTACTATATCTCTTGACACATTTATGAAAATAATCATGGCCTTTAAACCTTCAAGCTGCGTACTGGACCCTATTCCAACTGAACAACTGAAAGAGCTGCTTCCTGTGCTTGGCCCTCCTATGTTGAACATAATAAACTGCTCTCTATCCACCGGATGTGTACCAAACTCACTAAAAGTGGCAGTAATAAAGCCTCTCTTGAAAAAGCCAAACCTTGACCCAGAAAATGTAAAAAACTATCGGCCTATATCGAATCTCTCATTCCTTTCAAAAATATTTGCCTTCCTGAAGACAAACACTGTGTACGAAATGCTTCAGTCTGGTTTTAGACCCCATCATAGCACTTAGACTGCACTTGTGAAGGTGGTAAATTACCTTTTAATGGTGTCAGACCGAGGCTTTGCAACTGTCCTCGTGCTCCTAGACCTTAGTGCTGCTTTTGATACCATCGATCACCACATTCTTTTGGAGAGATTGGAAACCCAAATTGGTCTACACGGAAGTTCTGGCCTGGTTTAGATCATATCTGTCGGAAAGATATTAGTTTGTCTCTGTGGATGGTTTGTTCTCTGACAAATCAACTGTACATTTCGGTGTTCCTCAAGGCTCCATTCTAGGACCACTATTGTTTTCACTATATATTTTACCTCTTGATGATGTCATTCGGAAACATAATGTTAACTTTCACTCTTATGCGGATGACACACAGCTGTACATTTCGATGAAACATGGTGAAGCCCCAAAATTGCCCTCCCTGGAAGCCTGTGTTTCAGACATAAGGAAGTGGATGGCGGCAAATGTTCTACTTTTAAACTCTGACAAAACAGAGATGCTTGTTCTAGGTCCCAAGAAACAAAGAGATCTTCTGTTGAATCTGACAGTTAATCTTGATGGTTGTACAGTCGTCTCAAATAAAACTGTGAAGGACCTCGGCGTTACTCTGGACCCTGATCTCTCTTTTGACAAACATATCAAGACTGTTGCAAGGACAGCTTTTTCCATCTACGTAACACTGCAAAAATCAGAAACTTTCTGTCCAAAAATGATGCAGAAAATGTATCCATGCTTTTGTCACTTCTAGGTTACGCTACTGCAATGCTCTACTTTCCGGCTACCCGGATAAAGCACAAAATAAACTTTAGTTAGTGCTAAACACGGCTGCTAGAATCTTGACTAGCACCCAAAAATGTGATCATATTACTCCAGTGCTAGCCTCTGGCTTCCTGTTAAGGCAAGGGCTGATTTCAAGGTTTTACTGCTAACCTACAAAACATTACATGGGCTTGCTCCTATCTATCTTTCCGATTTGGTCCTGCCGTACATACCTACACTTACGCTACGGTCACAAGACGCAGGCCTCCTTACTGTCCCTAGAATTTATAAGCAAACAGCTGGAGGCAGGGCTTTCTCCTATAGAGCAACATTTTTATGGAATAGTCTGCCTATCCATGTGAGAGACGCAGACTCGGTCTCAACCTTTAAGTCTTTATTGAAGACTCATCTATTCAGTAGGTCCTATGATTGAGTGTAGTCTGGCCCAGGAGTGTGAAGGTGAATGGAAAGGAACTGGAGCAACGAACCGCCCTTGCTATCTCTGCCTGGCCGGTTCCCCTCTCTTCACTGGGATTCTGCCTCCAACCCTATTACAGGGGCTGAGTCACTGGCTTACTGGTGCTCTTCCATGCCGTCCCTAGGAGGGGTGCGTCACTTGAGTGGGTTGAGTCACTGATGTGATCTTCCTGTCCTGGTTGGCGCCCCCCCTTGGGTTGTGCCGTGGTGGAGATCTTTGTGGGCTATACTCGGCCTTGTCTCAGGATGGTAAGTTGGTGGTTAAAGATATCCCTCTAGTGGTGTGGGGGCTGTGTTTTGGCAAAGTGGGTGGGGTGATATCCTGCCTTTTTGGCCCTGCCCGGGGGTATCGTCGGACGGGGCCACAGTGTCTCCCGACCTTCTCCTGTCTCAGCCTCCAGTATTTATGCTGCAGTAGTTTATGTGTTGGGGGACTAGGGTCAGTCTGTTATATCTGGAGTATTTCTCCTGTCTTATCCGGTGTCCTGTGTGAATTTAAGTATGCTCTCTCTCTTTCTCTCTCTCTCTCTCTCTCTCTCTCTCTCTCTCTCTCTCTCTCTCTCTCTCTCTCTCAGAGAACCTGAGCCCTAGGACCATAACTCAGGACTACCTGCCCTGATGACTCCTTGCTGTCCCCAGTCCACCTGGCTGTGTTGCTGCTCCAGTTTCAACTGTTCTGCCTGCGGCTATGGAACCCTGACCTGTTCACCGGACGTGCTACCTGTCCCAGACCTGTTTTTTTCAACTCTCTAGAGACAGCAGGAGCGGTAGAGATACTCTGAATGATTGGCTATGAAAAGCCAACTGACATTTACACCTGAGGTGCTGACCTGTTGCACTCTCGACAACCACTGTGATTATTATTATTTGAACCTGCTGGTCATCTATGAACATTTGAACATCTTGGCCATGTTCTATTATAATCTCCACCAGGCACAGCCAGAAGAGGACTGGCCACCCCTCATAGCCTGGCTCCTCTCTAGGTTTCTTCCTAGGTCCTGGCCTTTCTAGGGAGTTTTTCCTAGCCACCATGCTTTTACACCTGCATTGCTTGCTGCTTGGGGTTTTAGGCTGGGTTTCTGTACAGCACTTTGTGACATCAGCTGATTTTGGCTTTTTAAATGAATTTGATTGAACTCATCTGTTAGCTTCTGCCATGGTAAGGCCTCGGTTTACCACATGGTCAACAACGATGGCCCGGACTTCATTAGACATAACAGTTCCCTGCCGCCTGCTTCCCTCTTTGATGGGGCCCATGTCTACCTATTTGATGGGGCCCATGCTCACCTCTTTAACAGGCCCCTTGTCCACGAGCTCTATGATTTCTTCCTCTCCCTTGCCATCTATCCTGTTCCATATTGAAAGAAATTGCAAGTGTTTACACACCCTTTTATATGGTGACCAATTGTGGTTACCATTATGTGAAATCAATTAGCAATAACTGGTAGTCATTATGTATGGTTATCATGTATCACACATGTAATTTAGATGTTTATACAGTGCATTCGGAAAGTATTCAAACCCCTTGACTTTTTCCACATTTTGTTACGTTACAGCATTATTCTAAAATTGATTAAATTGTTTTTTTCCCCCTTCGTCAGTCTACACACAATACCCCATAATGACAAAGAAAAAACAGAGCTATTGCTTACTTTCTCGTGTTTTTCTTCTTTCTCGTGTGCTTAACAAAAAGTTATTCCACACCGATCTAGACAAACCATTTCTGTATGGACCTTGCTCAGTGCACGGGGGCATTGTCATACTTAAACATTAAAGGTCCTTCCCCAAACTGTTCCCACAAAGTTGAAAGCACAGAATCGTCTAGAATGTCATTGTATGCTGTAGCGCTAAAATTTCCCTTAACTGGAACTAAGGGCTCTAGCCCCCATCATGAAAAACAGCCCAGACCATTATTCGTCTTCCATTAAACTTTACAGTTGGCACTATGCATTCGGGCAGGTAGTGTTCTCCTGGCTTTTCCCAAACACAGATTTGTCCGTAGGACTGCCAGATGGTGAAACGTGATTCATCACTCCAGAGAACGCGTTTCCACTGCTTAAGAGTCCAATATTGGTGAGTTTTTAACCACTTCAGCCAACACTTGACATTGCGCATGGGGACCTTAGGCTTGTGTGCGGCTGCTCGGCCATGGAAACCAGACGAACAGTGCTGACGTTGTTTCCAGAGGCAGTCTTGAACTTGGTAGTGAATGTTACAACCGAGGACAGACAATTTTTACACGCTAAGCACTTCAGCACTCCACGGTCCCATTCTGTGAGCTTGTGTGGCCTACCACTTCACAGCTGAGCTGTTGTTGCTCCTTGATGTTTCCACCTCACAATAACAGCACTTACAGTTGACCGGGGCATCTCTAGCAGGGCAGAAATTTTACGAACTGACTTGTTGGAATGGTGGTCCCATGTTTTACATTTTTATGATTTATTTTGGTAAGACAATATATGCGTCCCATGACACAGTGCTATATTTGAACCGTATAGTGTTCAGGCACCCTATTTTAAGCTGTTTGACCACAGTAAAAGTCCAGCAAACCTTCCTATGACCCTACTGAGTCTTTTTCACCCCACTTTAGCTGAGACAGTTAATAGACAGTCCAATACAGTGTATATTGCATTGGCGAGTATGAAGGGGGGGCGAAGGAAAAGCCAACAACAGTCTGTACGACACAGCCCCCCTGCAAAACTAAACATATTTGGTTAGTAGTAATCTCTAGTGGACAGATTAATGGTTAGTGACACTTCTGCAAGAATTTTACTTCTCGGTAACCGAGATTAGGTTATTAGAGACCGTACTGAGTCCTTTCCACCTCACTTTAGCGCTCTACAGTTCAATATGTGTTCCATTGTTATGTCCTATGTTCTGTTGCATGGGTAAATAGTCACAAACTCTGAAAGACAAAATAATTTGTATTTATTAGCAAAAGATAGTAAGACAACTGCTGGGCACAGTACATAGTGTTATGGTTTCACAGAACTAGGATAAGACACATGAGGCTTTAAGCCACTAGGATAAAGATAACCACAGTTTTTTTAATTGAAACTTTATTTCACTAGGCAGGTCAGTTAAGAACAAATTCTTATTTACAATGACAGCCTACCAGAGAACAGTGGGTTAACTGCCTTGTTCAGGGGGCAGAACAACATATTTATTTTACCTTGTCAGCTCAGGGATTCAATCCAGCAACCTTTCGGTTACTGGCCCAACGTTCTAACCACTAGGGTACCTGACGCCCCACCACTAGGGCCATTTAATCATCCAGGAATACATCTCAAGCAAATTGTAAATACATTTAAACTGTTGATAGGATCTGTAAGAACCAAGAAACACCTTTAAGCACAGAACCACTCATGTACATAACATAGCCATTTTTCAATGTGCTCCACCTTATAATATTATTTATCTTATGTAAAGTTGTCATTCTCTTTAGTGAACTATGACTATGCAAAGCTGCAAAAGAAATGTTGATTTCGTACCATACGTTTTACAACAGACTTTTATTTCGAAGGCAAATCGAAAAACCGAAAGTCTTAATGTTGCTGCCATTATGCAACGAGGCAAGCAGTCCCTACACATAAACCTTCCGGTGAAGAACACGAAAGCGCGAAGGTTCTGCCTATGAGAGTGTTGAACCACGCAGGTTGTTTGCATTCGTTTTTTGTTATCAGTCATGGTCCATTAATATTGTCTACAACTCAACAGACACATTTTCTTATTAATCAGTTCATTATTTTCATAATTGTTCACGTCCTGCAAGATTTCAATTTCCCATACCTCCCTATATGTCCGTCCGTAAAATATCCCGACGGATACATACAGGAAGCACGTTAAAGTTGTGTGCAGTTCGGCTCCTATATATTTCATCTTAAACACAGTCGATTCATCAATAATTCTGAAACATGGCTGTATCAAATTATTCATTGAAGGTCAACAGGCAGCTTTTGGATCCCAGCTTTGAGAGTTACAGACTGTCTCTGGAGCCCATACCAACTTACAACGTAGAGCTAGATGCTGGTGAGGAACTGTCCGCCACGTCGCATTATCCTTAGAGCATGCTAATATTGACAGTATTTTGAATTAGCAGTGGGAAGATTGGAAGCAGAGATTGATCCCTGTTCTTATGCAAAACGTGCCAGGGAGTGTTACCAATACACCAAGGCTCTGCACAGGAAACATTCATGTTTGATGGCAGTGGGTAACCAAATCATAGATTGCTGTCGTCTTGTCCATATACTGCTTTCAAGATAAGGACACAAACATTTTGTAATTAGGTTGAACTCTCTCTTTAAAAAAGATCTCTAAGAAAATCCTGCTTTCTCTCCAGGAGGGTTGGCCACCACCCCTGATCTATGTTTCCCAAGTGCTGGGTGTTTATTTATTTTTCTTATTACAATTAATTTCTCAAAATCACCAAACCTTGAAGAAAAATCTGATGAATTTAAGTGGTTTATACCTACTAGGGGAAGATCCTTGTCATCATCTTACTCTACCTAGACAATATATTATGCTTTATGAGTTGCCTAGAATGTGCACAATACTAAAATGTCAAATTATATTTGATTCTTGGAGCATTTAATATCTATATGCTTATTTGTATGACTTATTCAAAACTGTTCATGAATAGCTGCAAAAATACATGGCCTCATAATAAATTTTCAAAGACACAAGTAGACATATGGGATTTCTAATATGTGATTACACTGCAAAATTGGGAAGAAGTGGAATAATAAAATAAGTGTGGGGAATAACAGCAGTGTTCTTGCTGACAAGCCCAGGATGACCCTATATTTTATAAGAATAAAGAATGTTAAGAATGCACATTTTTCCACTGATCAGACTAAATATAGTAAATGGATAATAAAATATATTGATGACAAATCTGCCCCTACACCCTAACCAAATTATGTTCCTATTTTTTGTCCCCCCCTCTGTGAACCCAAAAGTGTACATTTGATTCTAATCTGTTTGACAAAATCATTTTCATAGTACAAATCAGGTCACCCTACCAAACGTCCCTGCTAAAACATACTGTAGGTCTGTCTGCTGCCTTTTCGATGTCACAGGCTAAACGCCAATCCCCAAACGAGGGGACTAATGCAAGTGTGGATCAACTTTAGTGCATTCTGCAATAAGAACGGGAGTAAAAGCAACCTAATTTTGTCTACAACATTGTACATTAAACAGCGCTACCGTGCTACTCTTTTTACAGTTTTATAAACTCAGTGGAGAATGTTATCTCTCTCTATTCAGCTCCACTCTAATCTTGAGGGGTGTTTCTTTATAACATGATTCCTTACATAACTAGACCAATCATAATGATTCGATTCGCAGTGCCGCGGCAAGACAGAACAATGATAGAATTTCCGCTCGTGATGTTAAATTGCAGGAGCAGATGCTGCAATTTCAAAACGATTTGGAGCACAGTTGACAAGTTAACGTGCTGACTATACAGTACAATGGACAAATTAGACAAATAAAAGCAGTTATTTTCAATGCTTGAGATATGAGGTATATCGTTAGAGCGTGAGAAGAGGGTCAAATGCGTGTCTCACGGTCAATGGGTAAGAATTGGCAGCTCTATAGCTAGCTATTTTATTTCCATTGTTTGACTATATACAGTCGTGGCCAAAAGTTTTGAGAATGACACCAATATTAGTTTCCACAAAGTTTTCTGCTTCAGTGTCTTTAGATATTTTTGTAAGATGTTACTATGGAATACTGAAGTATAATTACAAGCATTTCATAAGTGTCAAAGGCTTTTATTGACAATTACGTGAAGTTGATGCAAAGAGTCAATATTTGCAGTGTTGACCCTTCTTCTTCAAGACCTCTGCAATCCGCCCTGGCATGCTGTCAATTAACTTCTGTGCCACATCCTGACTGATGGCAGCCCATTCTTGCTTAATCAATGCTTGGAGTTTGTGGGTTTTTGTTTGTCCACCCACCTCTTGAGGATTGACCACAAGTTCTCAATTGGATTAAGGTATGGGGAGTTTCCTGGCCATGGACCCAAAATACCGATGCCTTGTTCCCCGAGCCACTTAGTTCTAACCTTTGCCTTATGGCAAGGTGCTCCATCATGCTGGAAAAGGCATTGTTCGTCACCAAACTGTTCCTGGATGGTTGGGAGAAGTTTCTCTCAGAGGATGTGTTGGTACCATTCTTTATTCATGGCTGTGTTCTTAGGCAAAATTGTGAGTGAGCCCACTCCCTTGGCTGAGAAGCAACCCCACACATGAATGGTCTCAGGATGCTTTACTGTTGGCATGACACAGGACTGATGGTAGCGCTTACCTTGTCTTCTCCGGACAAGCTTTTTTCCGGATGCCCCAAACAATCGGAAAGGGGATTCATCAGAGAAAATGACTTTACCCCAGTCCTCAGCAGTCCAATACCTGTACCTTTTGCAGAATATCAGTCTGTCCCTGATGTTTTTCCTGGAGAGAAGTGGCTTCTTTGCTGCCCTTCTTGACACCAGGCCATCCTCCAAAAGTCTTCGCCTCACTGTGCGTGCAGATGCACTCACACCTGCCTGCTGCCATTCCTGAGCAAGCTCTGTACTGGTGGTGCCCCGATCCCGCAGCTGAATCAACGTTAGGAGACTGTCCTGGCGCTTGCTGGACTTTCTTGGGCGCCCTGAAGCCTTCTTCACAACAATTGAACCGCTCTCCTTGAAGTTCTTGATGATCCGATAAATGGTTGATTTAGGTGCAATCTTACTGGCAGCAATATCCTTGCCTGTGAAGCCCTTTTTGTGCAAAGCAATGATGACGGCACGTGTTTCCTTGCAGGTAACAATTATTGACAGAGAAAGAACAATGATTCCAAGCATCACCCTCTTTTTGAAGCTTCCAGTCTGTTATTCGAACTCAATCAGCATGACAGAGTGATCTCCAGCCTTGTACTCGTCAACACTCACACCTGTGTTAACGAGAGAATCACTGACATGATGTCAGCTGGTCCTTTTGTGGCAGGGCTGAAATGCAGTGGACATGTTTTTGGGGGATTCAGTTCATTTGCATGGCAAAGAGGAACTTTGCAATTAATTGCAATTCATCTGATCACTCTTCATGACATTCTGGAGTATATGCAAATTGCCATCATACAAACTGAGGCAGCAGACTTTGTGAAAATTTATATTTGTCATTCTCAAAACTTTTGGCCACGACTGTACAGTATTACAATAACTGCAAATGCAATACTAATGACATGGTCTTTGAAAATCATTAGTCAATGTTAAAGGGATAGTCCGGGATTTTGACATTGATGCCCTTTATCTACAGTGAGGGGAAAAAAGTATTTGATCCCCTGCTGATTTTGTACGTTTGCCCAAAGACAAAGAAATTATCAGTCTATAATTTTAATGGTAGGTTTATTTGAACAGTGAGAGACAGAATAACAACAAAAAAATCCAGAAAAACGCATGTGAAAAATGTTATAAATAGAATTGCATTATGTTTCAAAAACCGTGCTGCAAGCAATGCGTTTTAATGTTTAAAGCAAGCGTCGAGGCTAACAAAACTCCAACAGCCAGAAGATAGTCAATAGGTGCTAAAGGTACTTAGCAACTTCCTTCAAACTGAACGCAGAGACATAAAAATGGTATCCACGAGTTCAACTGACTCTGGGGAAGTGAATAAAGTGCCTCATTGCCAAAATTCCGAACTATCCCTTTAAGTCAGTGGCAAGGTATTGCTGAAACAAATCTGGGCTGTAGATTTATTTCTGGGGTTTATTCACTTCAGATTGCTCACACTATTTGGCATAACTTATTCCTTATACTCAAAAAATAAGAAGTGTATGCAGGAAAATTATTCGCGCTTCACAGCTAAGAGTTGCAATATCATCCATGCAGAATGATTGTACCTTTATAGGTTATTCCATAAAAACACTAACCTAGATAATATTAGTCAATGGTATAGCACCCATTTTTTTTAAATGACATTTCACACATTTACATTACCTCCTCTCTATAGCTGTGGCGGAGGTGAAACTGAAGGACAGTCAATACACCCTGGACCATGTGCGTGCTTTTGGCATGTACAACTACCTGCATATAGACCCCTGGTATGAGGACAGTGTTTTCTTTGTTGACTGCAAAGGGCGAGTGATGAATCTTAAGGTTACCCTGGTAAGTAAGTCTCTCAAAATGCTTGATGGGTATCTTGTAAATGTCTTCTGAAAAATGAATGCTGCTCCACAGTGGAAATTGTTTTTTTTATACCAAGAGCCCAACACCTCTCAGGACATTGCTTCAGTTATACCTCCATCCAACTTGAAATTGATGCCTCCATAATGCATAGCTTTTGATAATTATTATTAGTGGAGCAAAGTCTATCTGATACTAATATTCTGACTTGTCCACTCAATGCACTGGTAAAACAGGACATGGATAATCATATGTATATACTGTATTCTAGTCAAGGCCTATCCTATATAACTAGTGTTGTACACACCTTTTTATATTCCTATACTGCCCATGTTTGTAAAAATGGCGCCAGAATAAATGGCAGCATTTTTATGGGCGCCCAACCAATTGTGCTATTGTGTTTTTTTTTCTTGTTATTATTTTACTTATTTTGTCCATAATGTTTCTGCAACCGTATCTTATGGCAAAGGCTTAAGATTCTTTCTACAACAAGGAGGACGCACAAGACATTCTCCAAACACCCCACAGGGCCGACATCCCCTTTATTTGCAAGAGGAAGCGACGCAGGTACAGAGGACAAAGAGCCGGATGCCTGGTCAGGACCTGGAGAAGGCGAGGGGGAAAGCTGCCGTTACCGTCAATACTACTCGCCAACGTGCAATCATTGGACAATAAATTAGACGAGGTACGATCACGAATATCCTACCAACGGGACATCAAATTAACATCCTATGTTTCACGGAATCGTGGCTGAATGACGACATGGATATTCAGCTAGCGGGATATACGCTGCACCGGCAAGATAGAACAGCACACTCCGGTAAGACGAGGGGGGCGGTCTGTGCATATTTGTAAACAACAGCTGGTGCACGAAATCTAAGGAAGTCTCTAGATTTTGCTCGCCTGAAGTAGAGTATATTGTGATCAATTGCAGGCCACACTACTTGCCTAGAGAGTTTTCAGCTATACTTTTTGTGTCTGTTTATTTACCACCACAGACAGATGCTGGCACTAAGACCGCACTCAGTCAGCTGTATAAGGAAATAAGCAAACAGGAAACCACTCACCCAGAGGCAGCGCTCCTAGTGGCCGGAGACTTTAATGCAGGGAAACTTAAATAAGTTCTACCAAATTTCTGTCAACATGTTAAATGTGCAACCAGAGGGAAAACAATTCTAGATCACCTGTACTCCACACACAGACAAGTACAAAGCTCTCCCTCGCCCTCCATTTGGTAAATCCGACCACAACTCTATCCTCCTGATTCCTGCTTACAAGCAATAATTAAAGCAGGAAGCACCAGTGACTCTGTCTATTTAAAAGTGGTCAGATGATGCAGATGCTGAACTACAGGACTGTTTTGCTAGCACAGACTGGAACATGTTACAGGATTCTTCCGATGGGTTTGAGGAGTACACCACATCAGTTACTGGCTTTATCAATAAGTGCATTGATGACGTCGTCCCCACAGTGACTGTACATACATACCCCAACCAGAAGCCATGGATTACAGTCAACATCCGCACTGAGCTAAAGATGCCGCTTTCAAGGTGCGGGACTCTAACCCGGAAGCTTACAAGAAATCCTGCTATGCCCTGCGACGAACCATCAAACAGGCAAAGCATCAATACAAGGCTAAGATTGAATCATACTACACCGGCTCCGACGCTCGTCTTATGTGGCAGGGCTTGCAAACTATTACATACTACAAAGGGAAGCACATCCGCGGGCTGCCTAGTGACACGAGCCTACCAGATGAGCTAAATCACTTCGAGGCAAGCAACACTGAGGCATGCACGAGAGAACAGCTGTTCCAGACGACAAACTAGGCAAGTCAGTTAAGAACAAATTCTTATTTTCAGTGACGGCCTAGGAACAGTGGGTTAACTGCCTTGTTCAGGGGCAGAACGACAGATTTTTTCCTTGTCAGCTCGGGGATTCGATTTTGCAACCTTTCGGTTACAAGTCCAACGCTCTAACCACTAGGCTACCTGCCACCCCAAATACAGGTGTGCCGCCAAGCTTGGCACACCTATATTTGGGGAGTTTCTCCCATTCTTCTCTGCAGATCCTCTCAAGCTTTGTCAGGTTGGATTGTTAGCGTCACTGCACAGCTATTTTCAGGTCTCTCCAGAGATGTTCAATCGGGTTCAAGTCCGGGCTCTGGCTTGGCCACTCAAGGATATTCAGAGACTTGTCCCAAAGCCACTCCTGCATTGTCTTGGCTGTGTGCTTAGGGTTGTTGTCCTGTTGGAATGGGAACCATTCACCCTAGTATGAGGTACTGAGTGCTCTGGAGGAGATTTTCATCAAGGATCTCTCTGTTCTTTGCTCCGTTCATCTTTCCCTCAACCTGACTAGTCTCCAGGTCCCTGCCCCTGAAGAACATCCCCACAGCATGATGCGACCACCGCCATGCTTCACCGTAGGGATGGTGCCAGGTGTCCTCCAGACATGCCGCTTGGCATTCAGGTCAAAGAGTTCAATCAGAGAATCTTGTTTCTCATCGTCAGAGTCTTTTAGGTGCCTTTTGGGAAACTCCAAGCGAGAGTGCCTTTTACTGAGGAGTGGCTTCCGTCTGGCCACTACCATAACAGCCTGAATTGGTTCTGCAGAGATGGTTGTCCTTCTGGAAGGTTCTCCCATCTCCACAGAGGAACTGTAGAGCTCTGTCAGAGTGACCATCGGGTTTATTATCACCTCCCTGACCAAGGCCCTTCTCTTCCGATTGCTTAGTTAAGCTGTGCGGCCAGCTCTCTGAAGAATCTTGGTGGTTCCAAACTTCTTCCATTTAAGAATGATGGAGGCCGCTGTGTTCTTGGGGACCTTCAATGCTGCCTAAATTCTTTGGTACCCCTCCCCATATCTGTTCCTCAACCTAATACTGTCTCGGAGCTCTACGGACAATTCCTTTGACCTTGTGGCTTGGTTTTTTCTCTGACAGACACTGTCAACTGTGGGACCTTATATAGACAGGTGTGTGCCTTTCCAAATCATGTCCAATCAGTTGAATTTACCACAGGTGGACTCCAATCAAGTTGTAGAAACATCAATGGAAACAGGATGCACCTGAGCTAAATTTTTCGAGTCTCATAGCAAAGGGTCTGAATACTTACGATGTGCAGTAGAGGGTAAAACAAAAGAACTTGGGGGCCAAATAAACCCTGGCGTATACTGTTTCATTCATAAACAGAATTCATAACAGAGATGAGGTTCTGTAGAAATCCTCAATTGATGACAGGAGACTGACAGGTCTTTGTATTGTGTTGACAGGACACGGCACTGGGGAAGCCCATAGAGGTCTTCCGCATGCCCTCTGACCCCACTGCGTGTGAGGAACATCTCTGTGCCTCTCTTAGCCTCACCTCTGCCACCTGGGCATCCCTCTCCGACGGTGCGGGCAGACTCTACCTCCTCAGAACCAGCATGAGAAGGGAGAATTGCAGTCTGAAGTGGGAGGTAAGAAGACTTGGACATGCAATATACTCTGTCATAATCAATGTTCAGATATTGACCAACAACATTGCATCCACTTTCCTTTTAGTTTTTTCCCCAGATTTTTTACATCCCATTTTAATAAAGGTCAGCAGTTATATATCACTTGAAAAAAATGTTACTTATCTCAATGTTACTTAACCTACCATAAACACTTGGTGGAATATATTAATCCAGGCCTGAGTCCCCTTTTATATACCATTCTGAAGATCCGGTTTAGCGTGTTGATGAGCTTGAAAGAAATTAAATAACCTCTACTTAACCACAAGCCCAGCTATTCCAGCCAATTAGACATTTGGGTAAAGCTTTACATTAACTCTACCCGCATTAATAACATAGGTTACCCAGCGACAGTGAATTCAGCTTTATAATGTATTTGACATGATTATTTATGGTATAAATGCACAATAATATGAGGCTTGTTATATGAAGCTTTACTAACGCTATGTCACATACTCAGTGGACAGTTTATTAGGTACCCCATTCATGAAAAAGGATCGCTCCTACAGTGAGTCATGTGGCCGTGGCTTGCTATACTTAGCAGGCATCAAGGCATTATGTTACTGTTTCGATGTAACGTTAGAATGGGCAAAACGAGTGACCGAAGTGACATTGAGCGTAGTATGATCGTCGGTACCAGGCGCCGGTCCCAGTATCACAGAAACGGCCGTCTTCCTGGACTTTTCACGTACGACAGTGTCTAGGGTTTACCGACAAACCAAAAACATCCAGTTAGTGGCAGTCCTATGGGCGAAAACGTCACGTTGATAAGAGGTCGAAGGAGAAAGACAAGACAACAGGCGGCCCACAAACAGGCAAATAACGGCGCAGAACGGAGTCTCGGAACGCACAACTCGTCGGTCCTTGTCACGGGTGGGCTAATGCAGCAGACGAACACACCAGGTTCCACTCGTATCAGCTAAAAACAAGAAGTAGCGGCTCCAGTTGGCACACGATCACCAACACTGGACAATTGAGGAGTGGAAAAACATTGCCTGGCATGACAAATCCCGGATCCTGCTGCGTCATGCTGATGGCAGAGTCAAGATTAAAAGTGGTTGAGCAACCAATTGAGCAACGTTTCAATGCCCCGATGAATTCAGGCTGTTCTGGAGGCAAAGTGAGATCTGACCCGGTACTAGACGGGTGTACCTAATAAGCGGGTGTACCTAATATCTTGTTCTTATAGACGTGTTATAAATACTACATTTCGTACCCACTGTGCATTGATTGATCTTAACTTAGAACACATTTCTGTCTGTGAATTAAATAGACTTGTTGGATGTGTGTGTTTGTCAGCCCATGTTCAGTGAGGAGATGGGGGAGCCCTTCACCATCCTCCACAGCATATCTCACGTCCAGGCTGGGGTCCACTCCATGGAGGTCCTGCTCCTCCGCATCCAGAAAGACCCATTATTGGACTCTGATGCAAAGGGAAGTGGCTACTCTGTTTCTTTGGAATGGATCACAGTCTCTAACACTGCAGAACAGGGTGAGTGGGGTGGGGCACTGTGTCTGCGTCCCAAATGGCACCCTATATTCCATATACTGCTCATAACACTAAGGGATGACGAAACCTAACTCTGCTATATGGGTGCTGGTATAGTGTATGTAGTTCACTATACCATTGTATGTGATCTTCCTCGTTGTGTTGTCAATGAGGGAGTTGGGAATAGTAACTAAGTCATTCAGGATAATTTTGTGCCTCAGTTAAATTTAACATCTTATTCATATGGAGATAGAAGCAATGAAGTGATCTTTAGTTTCTCAGTGAAAGAGCATAATACGTTGATGAGGGCTAGCTAATTAGCAGGTAGCTATTAATTACAATGTGAGCATTTGTGGCATGTTTACCACCTTTATGCACATAATTTCTATTATCAAAGGCTGGCCTACAGAAACGACATTTACTTAGGGTTTGGAAAAACGAAATGTGCGTTAATTGACTTTAATTTGCTCTGATATCTCATCTGTAGATCGGTGTTTTCCAAAATAAATGTTGCCGAGGTGAATTTTCATTAAAATTCTGGGCATTCGACCTGAAACCAAGCTACCTCGTAGTAATTAGTAAAAGGAGGGTAGAGCAGAATGAGAAAATTAGACATGGGATGCATCCCCATTGGCACCCTATTCCCTATATAGTGCATTTATTTTGATCAGGAAAATCGAGTATTGCAGTGTTGTCATGATTCACCACAGGAGGTTGGTGGCCTGGTGCACAACTGAGTAAGAGGACAAGTACATTAGAGTGTCTAGTTTGAGAAAGACGCCTCACAAGTCCTCAACTGGCAGCTTCATTAAATAGTACCCACAAAACACCAGTCTCAACGTCAAACAGTGAAGAGACGACTCCGGGAGGCAAAGAAAAATCTGTATCTCAGACTGGCCAATACAAATAAAAGATTAAGATGGGCAAAAGAACACAGACGCTGGACAGAGGTACACTGCCTAGAAGGTCAGCATCCCAGAGTCGCCTCTTCACTGTCGACGTTGAGATTGGTGTTTTGTGGCCACTGTCTCTGGCTGCGTGGAGAGTAATCCACGGATACTCTGTGCCACAAAATGAGTGACAAAACCTGGCCAAATAATTCAGTCTCAAGTCAAAGACTAGTCCTGAGTCTTGAGGCTCCAAGTGAAGTCGTGTCTCAAGTCATCAAATGTGAGACTCAAGCCCAAGTCATGTGACTTGAGTCCACACCTCTGTGAAATTGCAAGTTTCTTTTGAGTCTGATAGCCTATGCGTTAAGTTTTGTCAGTACGAAAATGTAACAATCCTCTCCAATCCTCTCTGTAACAAGCCATTTATTTAGTTGTATACTAGACAAAAATTTAGAGGTAATAACTTGAATAATAATAATATGCTACTGATGATAATAGAGATGTGTAATGGTAATAGTGAAGTTGCAGAGAAAATACATGTTTGTAGCCAGGTATGAGAATTAAACCTGTAAATTGCAATCAAATCACTCTAATAATGCTTGAACTTGTATTCTTTGTGTGCTGTATCGGCCATTTTCAGGTCAGGAGAAGAAGTACGAGGTAAGGAGGAGGAAGGTGCTGAGGGGGAAGTCAGTGCCCCACTATGCAGCGTTGGAGCCCCAAGGGAAAGGGCTAATGGTGGCTTCAGAGAAACCCTTTGTTTTCACGGACGGGGCACTGCTGGAGCAGCCTGCGGCACAGGCCATGGAGATCGAGTCGAGCGCTGGTGGGTCAATGCTACAGGTCATAGGTAAAAGTTGCATAGAAAATATAACATATGAAGAAACGGTTTTAAGTATGCCATTATTTTCCACTGCTCAGGATTGGATAGAACATTTAAAGGTGCTATAAATGGGTTTGTGATTGATCACAATTTCTATTTGTATTTGAGATTGGACGTACGTGCGTGCGTATGTGATAAGTATCGGTTGCCAGGGAAATAACATGAAATAGGTGTCAGGCAACATTAGACTAAATTCATAGATTTTAGTATTCTGAATGCATTCTCATCCCAGTGTCTGAGTTTTGTGACGAAGTGGCCCTTTGGTGTTTGAAATCATGGTTAAAGGATGGGGGAAACCTGGCACCATTATAATAGGCCTAATGGTAGTCTAATAAAAACTTTTGCTAATGACAAACGAGATGCATTTGCCGTTGTTAATGAGATTGCGTGTAGCCTAATATGTTTCTTTGAGTTTTATTATATGGGCCTAAATCATTATGTTTTCTGACTGGTTTATTCCCTCTACACAACAAATATTAGGCTACCATTTATCCATCGCTCATTCAATAACCAAGCATGCTCGAAAGTAATAGACCGGTAGCCTAGACAGTATAGAGTGCCTTTGTAAAGTATTCAAACTTTGTTAGGTTACAGCCTTATTCAAAAATTTATTAAGTCGTTTTTTTACTACACAAAAATCTACACAAACTGTTTCTTAGAAATGTTTCCTAATTTATATATTTTTTTAAACTGATCACATTTACATAAGTATTCAGACCCTTTACTCAGTAATTTGTTGAAGCACATTTTGTCAGCGATTACAGTGAAGCTACGCCCGAGGTCCTGAGCGCTCTGGAGCAGGTTTTCATCAAGGATCTCTCCCAGTCCCTGCCGCTGAAAAACATCCCCACAGCATGATGCTGCCACCATCATGCTGGTATGATACCAGTGTTTCCTCAAACGTGACGCTGGGCATTCAGGCCAAAGAAGTCTTTGTTTCATCAGACCAGAGAATCTTGTTTCTCATGGTCTTAGTCCTTAAGCGGGCTGTCATGTGCCTTTTACTGAGTAGTGGCTTCCATCTGGCCACTCTACCATAAAGGCCTGAATGGTGGAGTGCTGCAGAGACGGTGATCCTTCTGGAAGTTTCTCCACAGAGGAACTCTGGAGCTCACACAGAGTGACCATCAGGTTCTTTGTCACCTCCCTGACCATGACCCTTCTCCCCCGATTGCTCAGTTTGGATGGGCAGCCTTTATAGAGGCAGGAGTGTTCCTTTCCAAATCATGTACAATCAATTGAATTTACCACAGGTTGACTCCAAGTTGTATAAACATCTCAAGGATGATCAATGGAAGCAGGATGCACCTGAGCTCAATTTCGAGTTTCATAGCAAAGGGTTTGAATACTTATGTAAATAAGGTATTTCATTATATTTTTTTGGGGGGGGAACAATGTTATCAGTTTTAGAATAATATGATGTATAATTGTAAATATGGTTCCATTTGTAACACTGCTTTTTAATCAGCTATGACTCAGAGAGACCGATGTAAGACTATTATGGAACTGTGTCAGTTTGGCAGAGGCCGGCAGGACGGGTGAGGCATTGAGATCTGTTACTGCACATATATACCTAGCTGTTGAATCATTTTCAAATAGAGGAGATTTTACCCAAAGCGCAATGCCTGAATGTTCCTTAAAGGGATGGGCTACAATTACATCTGTCTGATTCTCGGCCTGTTCCAGCTATTACCCCTCTAGTAGGGTAGTCTGTGATTGCTACATACATTTCTCCAGCCCCATCCCTCAGCGGTTTACCAAATAGTGGCAGGGTGTCCGCTTTGCTCTTGCTTTGAACTGCACATTGCCCCTTTTAATAAGAGTAATGTGTTGTCTCATGCTGGTTTGGTGTGGTGCGGACGGTCGCCCATTAGGCTAGTGATGATGTGGTAAGAGCCTCAGAGCTCATGGGACCATTTATCATAGTTTTAGGATCCTCATTTCCAACTTCAGACTTGGTTTTCATGGTAATTGGATACAGTTCATGCTTTGTATTACATGTTTTATTTATATATTAATCGGATACGAACCTATAGAAATCTTAATGTACTCAACATTATTGACATTCATAACATTTTTATTTCTCCCCCATGCCATTCAGATCCAATCTACTTCTGGCAGCAGACAAAAGAGGATATAACAGTATCTGTGCGTATGCCTGAGGGCATCACCAAAGACGACGTGCTCTTCAAGCTCTCCATGGAAAATGTGAGTGTGGGGGTGCAGGGTTTTGCCCCCTTGCTGGAGGGGCAGCTTCACGCCCCTGTGGACCCCGAAGCCAGTGCCTGGATCATCAAAGACAAGAAAAGGTTAGCGGCCTTGCCGGCCCGCCCTGGAGGGTTAAGACATATTCATGCCCTGGTCGAAAGTAGTGCCCTACATGGGGAATATGGTGCATTTTCGGATGCAGCCACACATCTGCTTTTACTCAGCCCAGAGTCATGAGTCAGATTTCGCTTTTGTGAAAATATCAGAGCATTATCACTATCTACAAACAGGAAACTATAGAATGACTCATATGAGAGTTTGTTTTTTGTTAGATACCATTCAAATACAATTACATTTTATTCGTCACATGGTTCGTAAACAACCAGTGTAGACTAACAGTGAAATGCCTTATACGGTCCTTCCCAATAGAGCAATAATGGAAAAGTTATAACATGTAATAATAAATACACCATGAGTATAACGATAATTCGGCTATATACAGGGGTTACCAGTGCAATGTCAATGTGCAGGGGGTACAAGGTAATTGAGGTCGGTATGTACATATAACCAATGTTCCCTGTAATTATTTGGGGGCACTGAGCAAATTTCAGGTCTGCTGAGCGCAAACTTGAACGTTGTGAAAATTCTGTGCTACTTCCAGTGTGCGTTTACTGTGAACACAGGCTGTACCCACTTTAAGTTACAGTTTTAACAGTGTAGGCTATTGTGGCTAACAAATGCATTATTACTGAGAATCAGACAATTTATGCTACCCTCTGCCTGTTGTCTACTTAGTTTATTCAAGCCTGTCTCAAAATACAACGCTGTCTCTTTAAGACAAAAAAAGCTCTTTACCAAAATACAACACTGTCACTTTCCAAAGATGTCTAGAAATGTATACATTTTGTGCTCTTGTTGGAAGCAATCACTCCTCTATTGCTGACTACAAATTATCTAAAACTGGGCTAATAACGCACTAATGCTGCTCTCGCTTTGATCTCAAAACAAGCGCTTCTACTCACGACCGCTCATGCTGTAAACACAGTCCAGTTCAAAGTAAATGGCACAAATTCACATATGGCAATGGTCTATTTGCATATAACCCTACTGCAGCTCTGATTGTTTATGCCGCACCGGTCTGTGTAGAGTACGGGCTGAGTAGTGTGTGTGTCACTGCAATAGAATCCTGCTCCGATGCGTTGGCCTACAACAAAATCTCTTGCATTGTTTGTTTTGTTTCGGTATGTTGCATTGAAAGTGGATAATATTGCTTTGATTTGATCACTATTGCCACAGTAAAGGGAAACGTTGATAGTGTAAACAGGGAAAACTCTAGAACAGTGATCACCAACCTTTTCTGAGTCAAGATCACAGAGTCAAAATGCAAGCCGAGATCTAGTGAATAAGATTTGTCTGAAAGATACCTAGAATTCATAGCAGACAGTATCTGCTGTAAAAACAGTCATCTTTGTGTACAGACCAGGGTCTGGCCCCGGGGTCATCTCTCCCTGGTACCATATAGAACACAAACATTAACTCATGCTCTAGAATGCTGTCACCCAAAAGACATCGTAAATCTCCTGTCAGTGTTATCTCCCAGAGGCCCATCCTCAGTAGAACACACACAATAGTTCTAAGAATCTTCTGTTCTGTTGCATAAAACAACCATTTGATGCAGTAGAAGTATTATAACATAATCTTGCAATTTTCCACCATAACCTTCAGCCAGGATAGTCCTACCGCCCTGTCTGTCTCTGTGTGTGTTCCTAGCCTGGAGGTGACTCTCCAGAAGAGGAGCGAGGGGCCCATGTGGCCAGAGCTGCTGACTGGAGGAGACGGAAGAGGAGAGTTCCTGATGAGTGAGGAGCAGACAGCCTTGCTCCACGAGAGACTGACATACCTCACTACTGAAGACATGGTGAGACTCACTGACACGCTGAGCCTTGTCTTTTAATTTTGGGGGGTGTTCATTAGTGACGAAACGGAAGAAAAAAAGGAGTGATTACTTTACCTGAAATGCATCTTTACATTTTCTATTGCTCTAAATGAGCACTGATGAGGAATCCAATCCTGTGCTCAATCTCTTTGCTTCCTCAACACCCTCAGTCTTTATTTATCCTTTATGAACCCCTCATTTGCTGTCCATCTCTCTATTCTCCTTTTTACCTCCAATCTTGATGTTACTTTCCGTGCCTCTAGGCATCTAATCTCCCCTACATCGACCCCCCTTCAACCCCCTTTCTGAGCCCTCACTTTTAGCCTCTTATTGCCCCTTTCTCCTACCTTCAGGTCCTCTCCTCACTCTCACCCCTCCCTCTTTAGTTTCTCAAAGCAGCTATACTTCTCCCTCACACCATCATGTCCAGTTCTCTTGAGCTGCCTCAGTCTCAGCTTCCTATTTTTTATGATATTTTCAGTCCCAACTTGTTTAACCACTCACTGCTCATTTAGGGATTTAGCGTTCCCATCGCCATTGGCTTCCAATGAATGAATTCAATGCATCCTCTCACTGTTAACGCTACCCACTCTCTCTGCTTCCATCTCTCTGAGTTCAGAATGCCATCCCAGACAAGGACAAGCCCCCGTGCAACTCCCAGGAGCTGGAGGACTGCGATGGCTTCCCAGAAGACAGCTCCAACCTGACGCGCTTCGATGGAGAGTCGCTCAAGCCCACTCACGTGGTGAGACCCTTTTCGCCACCCTCCTTTACTCCACTCCCTCCTTCATTGTTATCAGTTAGCCCCTATTGGTCATATCCACATCAGCCGCTCTCCCCTAAGAGACCCCACAGTGGCACAGTAGACATGCACACCTTCTCCATTTGCATCGTCAGCGACGCTCGTCTTGATTTAATGAACATGGAATTGACCACACAAATATCTTGGGGTTCTTTATTTGACATTAAGAGAGCTATCCATTAGGCTCAATTAGGATGGCTAGAATCTCTCTTCGGATGCCTAGAATGTCTCTCAGGCTGCTATGTGAGTAGAACCAATTGAGTACACTTGGCATTGGCTCAGAGCCACCAGAAAACATGTGGCGAGACAGCATTTGCCACAGTAATTTTCTCTTTGGTGTAGCGCCGCCACACCACTTTCAAAGCAGCGGCAGCGACCGGGCTATTTACTTCTCAGCACATTTTTGCATTCCAGTTCAACATTTACCTGCTCTGTCGCAGTCTACCATTGAAAACCATTGAAGACTACACGCAGAATAGTCATGCTATTTGTATCTGAGCAATATGATTGGCCGTTCATGCAAGTACAACATTCTACTGCAAGTCACAACTTCTCAAGCAGTACAGAAGTTGTTAGCTACATTCACACAGCACCCATCAATCTACTCACTGATCTTATTTATTTTAGGGAAAGTGATTTACAAAAGTTAAACCTTAAATAGTTAACATAGTAGCAATGTCACTTACTCTTTACACTTTAGCATTGGCTAGCCTACTGCAGTCATGTCGATATCCATTTCAGAAACGGAATTGTCTTAAAGGGGCAGCATCCTATTTTGAGAGGGATAGAAAAATATTCTCAAAATGACATACTTTAGAAACAAAAATGAATGCAATTAATACAATGCAATTCTTAAGAATGGAGTAATGACATACGTTGCTAAATTATATTTAACCCAAATTCTGTTCGGCCAGTAGATATTTGGCCAACTTGCCCGGTCGGGCCATTGAGTAAAAAAGTTGGACCCTGTCATAGCCTATAAATAGGAGCCAGAGTTTTACCTGACCATGTCATGAGATAAGGAAAAACTCCAGGCCACAGAAAAGACATGTAAGAATGTTTAACCTGTGGTGCATTGGCTTAACAAGCTGCTGGAAGAATCCTGCTGTTATTGTTTTTTTTTGTGCTTTTTTTTCTGGATTTATGTCACAGCTGAGACCTATGTGGGTCTTACAGGAGTAGTCGCGTCATCTGACCACTTCCGTATTGAGCGAGGCACTGGTACTTCCTGCTTTAGTTTTTGCTTGTAAGCAAGAATCAGGAGGATAGAATTATGGTCAGATATGCCAAATGGAGGGCGATGGAGAGCTTCGTACGTTTCTCTGTGTGGAATAAAGGTGGTCTAGATGTTTTTTTTTTCCTCTGGTTGCACGTGTGACATGCTGGTAGAAATTAGGGAAAACAGATTTAAGTTTGCCTCCATTAAAGTCCCCAGCCACTAGGAGTGCCGCTTCTGGATAAGCGTTTTCTGGTTTGCTTATGGCCTTACACAGCTCGTTGAGTGCGGTCTTAGTGCCAGCATCGGGATTTTGGTGGTACATGGAAGGCAACAAAAATATAGATGAAGACTGTCTTGGTAGAAAGTGCTGTCGACAGCTTATCATGAAGTACTCTAACTCAGGCGAGCATTACCTCGCCGACGAATTCTCACAAGGCACCCTGATCTCCGCCCCCTGTATTTCTTTCATGCGAATGATAGGGATTTGAACCTTGTCTGGGAGCAACATTACATCCTTCAAGTCAAACGAATAATATTTTATTTAGCTTTGTCCAGTTCGAGGTGAGTAATCGCTGTTCTGATATCCAGGAGCTCTTTTCGGTCATAAGAGACGTTAGCATCAACATTACGTACAAACAATGCGGAAAAAACACACAAAATAGCACTGGTTAGGAGCCCGTAAAATGGCAGCCATCCCCTCTGTCATATTTTCCCTTCTTTCATTTTAAAGCCTGGGATTTAGGATTTGACAGGCCAAATTATAGACAGTGAAAGTAACAAAAAAGGGTTTATATTGATGTTTTGTAGTATTATATTAAAGCTTCAAATCAAATTTTATTTGTCACAAACAGATGGTTAGCATATGTTAATGCGAGTGTAGCGAAATGCTTGTGCTTCTAGTTCCGACCATGCAGTAGTATCTAACAAGTAATCTAACAAATTCATAACTACCTTATACACACAAGAGTAAAGGAATGAATACGAGTATGTACATATAAATATATGGATGAGCAATGGCTGACTGGCGTAGGCAAGATGCAGTAGATGGTATGGAGTACAGTATATACATATGAGATGAGTAATGTAGGATATGTAAACATTATATACAAAATTGTTTAAAGTGGCTAGTGATACATTTGTTACATCCAATCCTATTATTTAAAGTGGCTAGAGATTTAAGTCAGTATGTTGGCAGCAGCCATTCAATGTTAGTGGTGGCTGTTTAACAGTCTGATGGTCTTGAGATAGAAGCTGTTTTTCAGTCTCTCGGTCCCAGCTTTGATGCACATGTACTGACCTCGCCTTCTGGATGATAGCGGGGTGAACAGGCAGTGGCTCGGGTGGTTGTTGTCCTTGATGATCTATTTGGCCTTCCTGTGACATCGGGTGGTGTAGGTGTCCTGGAGGGCAGGTAGTTTACCCCCGGTGATGCGTTGTGCAGTCCTCACTACCCTCTGGAGAGCCTTACGGTTGTGGGCGGAGCAGTTGCCATACGAGGCGGTGATACAGCCCGACAGGATGCTCTCGATTGTGCATCTGTAGAAGTTTGTGAGTGTTTTTGGTGACAAGCCGAATTTCTTCAGCCTCCTGAGGTTGAAGAGGCGCTGTTGTGCCTTCTTCACCACGCTGTCTGTGTGGGTGGACCATTTCAGTTTGTCCGTGATGTGTACGCCGAGGAACTTAAAACTTTCCACCTTCTCCACTACTGTCCCGTCGATGTGGATAAGGGGGTGCTCCCTCTCCTGTTTCCTGAAGTCCACGATCATCTCCTTTGTTTTGTTGACGTTGAGGGAGAGGTTATTTTCCTGACACCACACTCCGAGGGCCCTCACCTCCTCCCTGTAGGCCGTCTCGTCGTTGTTGGTAATCAAGCCTACCACTGTAGTGTCGTCAGAAAACCTGATGATTGAGTTGGATGCGTGCCACGCAGTCATGGGTAAACAGGGAGTACAGGAGAGGGCTAAGAACGCACCCTTGTGGGGCCCCAGTGTTGAGGATCAGCGGGGTTGTTTCCTACCCTCACCACCTGGGACCGGCCGTCAGGAAGTCCAGGACCCAGTTGTACAGGGCTGGGTCGAGACCTAGGGACTCGAGCTTAATGACGAGCTTGTAGGGTACTATGGTGTTAAATGCTGAGCTGTAGTCGATGAACAGCATTCTTACATAGGCATTCCTCTTGTCCAGATGGGTTAGGGCAGTATGCAGTGTGATTGCGATTGCGTCTGTGAACCTATTGGGACGGTAAACAAATTGGAGTGGGTCCAGGGTGTCTGGCAGGATGGAGGTGATATGATCCTTGACTAGTCTCTCAAAGCACTTCATGATGACGGAAGTGAGTGCTACGGGGTAATAGTCATTTAGCTCAGTTACCTTAGCTTTCTTGGGAACAGGAACAATGGTGCCCCTCTTGAAGCATGTGGGAACAGCAGACTGGGATAGGGACTGATTGAATATGTCCGTAAACACACCAGCCAGCTGGTCTGCGCATGCTCTGAGGACACGGACAGGGATGCCATCTGGGCCAGCAGTCTTGCGAGGGTTAACACATTTAAATGTTTTACTCACGTTGGCTGCGGTGAAGGTGAGCCTGCAGGTTTTGGTAGCGGGCCGTGTCGGTGGCACTGTATTGTCCTCAAAGCGAGCAAAGAAGTTGTTTAGTTTGTCTGGAAGCAGGACGTCGTGGTCCGCGACGGGGCTGGTTTTCTTTTGTAGTCCGTGATTGACTGTAGACCCTGCCACATTCCTCTCGTGTCTGAGCCATTGAATTGTGACTCTACTTTGTCTCTATACTGACGCTTAGCTTGTTTGATTGCCTTGTGGAGGGAATAGCTACACTGTTTGTATTCAGTCATGTTTCCGGTCGCCTTACCCTAGTTAAGAGCAGTGGTTCGCGCTTTCAGTTTTGCGCAAATGCTGCCATCAAGCTTTTATCTCATATTAAGTAGGTAGAAACAAGCTTTTCTCTGCACCTGCGATAACATCTGCACATCTGGGTACGCAACCAATAAACTTTGATTTGATGTAAAGTGATTATAGGAGATATTAAAATGTTTCTTTTTTTTTTATGTTCACCTTGTTTTTCTTAAGGAAGAACAAAGAGAGCATTAAAAGGAAGCTATGTTGGAGAGTGTATTTGCATCTTTCACCCTTCCCCCCCACTCTGCCTCAAATTAAAAAAGAAAATGTCACCAATTCTCCTCGACGATCTGCTCTCTCATAGAAATAGCATAATAATTTTTCTATGTCTGCTCCCGTGGTATCTACTCCTGAGTGGCGACATGGAGCTTCTGTCTGTGTCCCTCAGAAGGAGTGTCTGGATACAGGATGTTGTTCCTTATAAAAAGCTGTGTGTATATATATATGTAACCCACCGCCTCGATTCGGTCTTATGTAGCAACATTTGAAATACTGTTTTTTTTTACATTGGATAAAAGTAGTGACTCAGCGCTACTTAGTGGTATATCATACACTGCAGTTGAGGAACAATGGGAGAGTTATTCTACTTTGAAAGTTGATCAACTTGCAACACCACTTTTGAGAAAATGGCCCTTGAATATTTTGGACACATACTGGATAGCTCTTCATTGTCTTTGCATTTATTCGTCTTTGCATTTATTAAGGATCCCCATTGGCTGTTGCCAAGGCAGCAGCTGCTCTTCCTGGGGTCCAGCAAAATTAAGGCAGTTATATAATTTTTTTAAAATATTACATGACATTACATTTCATAACACATTAAGTGTGTCCTCTCAGGCCATTACTCGACATATCTACAAAATCCATGTGTTTTTGTGTGTAGAGTGCGTGTCTTTATCATGTCTCTCTTCATAGTACCCGCTATTCCATAAGGTGTATCTTTATCTGTTTTTTAAATATGATTCTACTGCTTGCATCAGTTACCTGATGTGGAATAGAGTTCCATGTAGCCATGGCTCTATTTAATACTGCGTGCCTCCCATAGTCTTTTCTTGACTTGGGGATTGTGAAGATACCTTTGGTGACATGTCTTGTGGGGTATGCATGGGTGTACGAGCTGTGTGCTAGTAGTTTAGACAGACACCTCGGTGCATTCACTTACAAAAACAAGTAGTGATGAAGTCAATCTCTTCTCCACTTTTATCCATTAGAGATTGACATGCATATTATTGTTAGCTCTACGTGTACATTTAAGGTCCAGCTGTGCTACCCTGTTCTGAGCCAGTTGTAGTTGGACAGATTTCTCCCCGTGTTGACTGCTATTTATAGAATAATTACCTACTACGTTTAATTTTTACTCAATTTAAATGAATCATGTAACAATTAACTCATAAGGAATTTGGGGCACCATGGGAAAAGTTTGTTTAATGAGTTACCGTCTCCCGAATTAAATCAAGAATATCTAGATCATACCAGGCACCAATGAATAATTTCCTCATATCAGTCTCATTCTGAACGTCGTTGACTTCGTGAGGCCCTTCTCCCCCGATTGCTCAGTTTGGCTGGGCGGCCAGCTCTAGGAAGGGTCTTGGTGATTCCAAATTTCTTCCATTTAAGAATGATGGAGGCCAATGGGGACCTTCAATGCTGCAGAAATGTTTTGGTACCCTTTCCCAGATCTGAGGGAAATGTTTTATTTAATCTATTTTAGAATAAGGCTGTAACAGAACAAAATGTGGAAAAAGTTGAGGAGTCTGAATACTTTCCGAATGCACTGTATGTTGATTATGATGTTACTTTAGCTAATATGGTGACAATGATTTAGGCCAGTGGTTCCCAACCTTTTTCAGCTACTGTACCACAAACTGTTGCTCTGCCCAGAGTACCCCTAAAGTACTGCCTCATGTTCATTTTACCAGTTAGACTATGGTCTCATGGGTCTTTTCTAGTACTCCCTATGGATAGGCCAAGTACCCCTGATTTAGGCTGTGTGTAGCGGTTATAATAAGGTTTTTTCGCCTAATCACATACAGCTGATGTGTTGTGCATTGAAGTCCACAAGCGAAGGGGAAAGGTGAGAGGAGGAGAGTGCATAGATGCGAGAAGGAATACAACATGACTGCTATGAAAGTGAACTGTGTTTACGTGTGATCGCGGAGGTATTCATTGTGCTGATTCTGTTGAAAAACGTTTCTGAAATGGGAATAAACATCCCTGAATTTGTCCAATAGAAACTCTCGTTTGCAACTGTTGGACTGATGGTTACACCCTAGATCAGCTAGATGCTGTCATGAGTGTGTCACTGTCTGTCACCTCATATTTTTCTTTCGACCTTTGTGCACCTACATTGTAAACATTCATTCATAGTCTAGGTTGTAGCAACCTTATGATGATGGGTTTAGGAAACATTTGAGTATCATGTAGTAACCTAAACCTATCGATGTTGAACTGGGTGATTGGAATGAGAATGACATTCATCCAATATGCTGTAATAGAAATAAGGCCGTGCTCGTCAAAAAACTGGACCGACCACCACTGGCATGGCGTTGTGTGGGCAAGTGGTGTGCTGATATCAACGTTGTGAGCAGAGTGCCACATGGTGGCTTTGGGGTTGTGGTATGGGCAGGCATAAGCTATAGACAACGAACACAATTGCATTTTATCGATGGAAATTTGAATGCACAGCGATAGTGTGATGAGATCCCAGAGGCCCATTGACGTGCTATTAATCCGCCACCATCACCTCATGTTTCAGCAGGATAATGGTCACAGGATAACTCTCCTGTGTCGCAAGGATCTGTACACAATTCCCGGAAGCCGAAAATGTCTGTTCATGGCCTGCATACTCACCAGACATGTCACCCATTGACAATGGTTTGGGAGGCTCTGGACCGGCGTGTACGACAGCGCGTTCCAGTTCCTGCCAATATCCAGCAGCTTCGCACAGCCATTAAAGAGAAGTAAGACAACACTCCACAGACCACAGTCAACCACCTGATCAACTCTATGTAAAGGAGATGTGTTGCGATGCATGAGGCAAATGGTGGTCACACCAGATACTTACTTCTTTTATGATCCACGCCCCCCTGCCTTTTTTTAAGGTATCTGTGACCAACATATGCATATCTGTATTCCCAGTCATGTGAAATCCATAGATTGGGCCTAACAACACTGAAGCATGCATGAGAGTACCAGCTGTTACGGACGACTGTGTTTTCACGCTCTCCGTAGCTTTAAACATGTCAACATTCACAAGGCCACAGGGCCAAACGGATTACCAGGAAGTGTACTCAGAGAATGTGCGGACCAACTGGCAAGTTTCTTCACTGACATTTTCAACCTCTCCCTGACCGAGTCTGTAATACCTACATGTTTCAAGCAGACCATCATAGTCCCAGTGCCCAAGAAAGCGAAGGTAACCTGCCTAAATGACTACCACCCCGTAGGACTTACGTTAGTAGCCATGAAGTGCTTTGAAAGGCTGGTCATGGCTCACATCAACACCATCATCCCGGAAACCCTAGACCCACTCCAATTCGCATACCGCCCCAAAAGATTCATAGATGACGCAATCTCAATTGGACTCCACTCTGCCCTTTCCCACCTGGACAAAGGAACACCTATGTGAAAATGCAGTTCATTGACTACAGCTCAGCGTTCAACACCATAGTGGCCGCAAAGCTCATCACTAAGGTAAAGACCCTGGGACTAAACACCTCTCTCTGCAACTGGATCCTGGACTTCCTGAAGGCTGCCCCCAGGTGGTAAGGGTAGGAAACAGCACATCTGCCACGCTGATTCTATACACGGGGGCCCCTCGGGTGCGTGCTTAGTCCCTTCCTTTACTTCCTGTTTACCCACGACTGTGTGGCCAAGCATGACTCCAACACCATCATTAAGTTTGCTGATGACACAACAGTGGTAGGCCTGATCACCGACAATGATCGGACGGCGTCAGAGACCTGGCAGTGTGGTGCCAGGACAACAACCTATCCCTCTACGTGAGCAAGGCATAGGAGATGATCGTGGACTACAGGAAAAGGAGGGCCGAACATGCCCCCGTTCACATCGAAGGCGCTGTAGTTGAGCGGGTCTAGAGTTTCAAGTTCCTTGGTGTCCACATCACCAACAAACTATCATGGTCCAAACACACCAAGAAAGTGGTGAAGAGGGCACAACAACACCTTTTCCCCCTCGGGAGACTGAAAATATTTGGCATGGTTCTCCAGATCCTAAAAAAAAAGTTCTACAGCTGCACCATCGCGAGCATCCTGACCGGTTGCATCACCGCCTGGTATGGCAACTGCTCGGCATCCAACCGTAAAGCGATTCAGAGGGTAGTGCTTTACTCTTACATAATTTATTATGTTTGAACGTCGTTGCAGACTTTAAATTACGGCCAAAGCTGTTGTTGACAACTTTCATTGTCATTCTATTTACACAAACAAGACTTCTGAAATCCCAATTGGCTGATTTGACATAGTGTGAGGGACACAGCCACAAAAAAGTGAACTATAGCTTTGAGGATTGTTCCACGTCCGTGGAACTGTCACCAACTGCTAACTATCAATCACATACAGGCCCGTTTATAATACAAATGTTAAATAGATGTCGAGTGAGCATGGAAACGGGAGGGCAGAACTGTCTACCAATAAAACTTGTTGGCAAAGAGATTCACATGTGAAACACTGGATGATCAGACCTTTCAATACAATAATAGCACAAGGTCGTGTATAAAGACATCATGGTATAAATTGTGTGAACATGTGCTTCAAAATGGGACTCAGTCGTTCTCTGGCTTTCTTTGTCTTTCTCAATTTCTCTCATTCTTTCTTTTTCTCTCTTTCGCCTTCTCTCTTCCTGCCTCCACCTTGGGAGGAATAATGAAGGCATTCAGAAAAACTGGTTGCATGCACTGGTTCCATGTCCTCTCCTGATTAGAATACTTTGATTCTCTGTCCCTATTGATTGTTTTGGAATGTTGTGTATGTTTCATGGATGTTGTTTATGCATAATTTGATTAAAAGGAACTATAATATTCTCTGGTTTTGTTTGAGGGAGCCGTTTTACTTTTTTCCTTTTTTTAATCGTGTTGAGATTGACTGGGCTCTAAAAGCTATGATTGGAGAGAGACCTGAAGGGATGAGACCTTACATCAGAAACTAACTTCAACACTCAATGCCAGATGAAGAACTGTATATCTTTAGGTTAGGGTTATAGGAAAGTTAGTTGAAATGTCTACATCTACAAACCAACTATTTGGGACTAATAAAGTCTTACTACAGTATATCTCTTTCTCCAGGTGAACTTGGGGAGCCATCAGTACCTGTTCACGGTGGACTTGAACCCATCTGAGATGCCTAGTTTCTGCCTGCGTCACGACGTGGACGCCCTGCTGTGGCAGCCCCGCCCGGACCAGCCCAGCAACATGTGGGAACACATCGCCACCTTCAACGCCCTCGGTACGTGTAGACACCTTTTTAAATTAGTAATTATTAGTACTGGCAGTTCTGTCAACACCTCAGACTCACCTCTTACAACGCTAAATCAGGGATTGCATCTTTTCGCTAGTCTCAGGACATTGCCTCAGACTGAGTCTATTTAACATGCTCAAAACACTCGTGAAAATCGACCCCAAAAAGTGTTCTGGTGGCATATTTTTTATATTACAGCCTGCCAGTCACGAGAGTACGTTTAGGTACTTCAAGGACATGATTGTGATTGCTGGATGCCATTATTGCAATGTTCTCTTTGTGTGAATAGGAGTAAGTGTAGATGGAGACCTGTAAACTACTATAGAAATGGCACAATAGTAATTCAAATCTAATCAAATGTTATTGGTCACATACACATATTTAGCAGATGTTATTGAGGGTGTAGTGAAATGCTTGTGTTCCTAGCTCCAACAGTGCATGAGTATCTAACAATTCACAACAATACACGTAAAAGTAAAAGAATGGAATTAAGAAATATATAAATATTAGAAGGAGCAATGTCGGAGTGGCTAAAATACATTAGAATAGAATACAGTATATACATATGAAATGAGTAAAGAAGTATGTAAACATTATTAAAGTGACCAGTGATTCCATGTCTATGTATATAGTGCAGCAGCCTCTAAGGTGCAGGGTTGAGTAACTGGATGGTAGCCAGCTAGTGATGACTATTTAACAGTCTGATGGCCTTGAGATAGAAGCTGTCTTTCAGTCTCTCGGTCCCAGCTTTGATGCACCTGTACTGACCTCGCCTTCTGGATGGTAGCAGGGTGAACAGGCCTTCCTATGATATCGGGTGCTGTAGGTGTCCTGTAGGGCAGGCAGTGTGCCGCCGGTGATACATTGGGCAGACCGCACAACCCCCTGGAGAGCCTTGCAATTGCGGGTGGTGCAGTTGCCGTACCAGGCGCTGATACAGCCTGACAGGATGCTCTCAATTGTGCATCTGTAAAAGTATGTGAGGGTCTAAGGGGCCAAGCCAAATTTCTTCAGCCTCCTGAGGTTGAAGAGGCACTGCGCCTTCACTACAGTGTCTGTGTGGTGGACCATTTCAAATTGTCAGTGATGTGTACACCGAGGAACTTGAAGCTTTTCACCTTCTCCACTGCAGTCCCTTCGATGTGGATGGGGGCGTGCTCCCTCCGCTGTTTCCTGAAGTTCATGATCAGCTCCTTTGTTTTGTCGACTTTGAGGGAGATGTTATTTTCCTGGCACCACTCCGCCAGGGCCCTCATCTCCTCCCTGTAGCCTGTCTCGTCATTGTTGGTAATCAGGCCTACTACTGTTGTATTGTCTGCAAACTTTATGATTGAGTTGAATGCGTGCATGGCCACACAGTCACGGGTGAACAGGGAGTACAGGAGGGGGCTGAGCACGAACCCTCCCGTCAGGAAGTCCAGGACCCAGTTGCACAGGGCAGGGTTCACAGGGCAGGGTTTCCCCTTTGTAATCTTGTCTGTAGACTCTGCCACATACGTCTCGTGTCTGAGCCGTTGAATTGCGACTTCACTTTGTCTCTGTACTGACGTTTTGCCGGTTTGATTGCCTTACAGAGTGACTAACTCCACTGTTGGTATTCGACAATATTCCCAGTCACCTTTCCATGGTTAAATGCAGTGGTTTGCGCTTTTAGTTTTGCGTGAATACTGCCAACTATCCACGGTTTCTGGTTTGGGTAGGTTTTAATACTCACGGTGGGAACAACATCCCCTATACACTTCCTGATGAACTCCGTCACCGTGTCTGTGTATACGTCAATGTTATTATAAGAAGCTACGCATAACTTATTCTAGTCCGAGTGATCAAAACAATCTTGAAAAATGGATTCCGATTTGTTAGACCTGCATTGAATAGACCTTACGATGGGTACTTCCTGTTTGAGTTTCTGTCTATAGGAATGGAGGAGAAAAATGGATTAGTGATCTGATTTGCCGAAGGGAGGGTGAGGGAAGACCTTGTAGGCATCCTGGAAGGGGGAGTAACAGTGGCCAAGCATTTTTTCAGCGCAAGCACTACAGTCAATGTGTTGATAGAACTTCGGTATCGTGTTCTTCAAATTGTCTTTGTAAAAATCCCCAGCTATAATAAATGCACCCTCAGGATATGTGGTGTCCAGTTTGCACAAAGTCCAGTGTAGTTCCTTGAGGGCTGTCGTGGTGAGGGGGAATATACACGGCTGTGACTATAACCGAAGAGAATTATCTTGGGAGGTAATACGGTCAACATTTGATTGAGTTATTCTAGATTGGGTTAACAAAAGGACTTGAGTTTCTGTATGTTATCACAATCACACCATGAATAGTTTTTCATGAAACATACAGCACCGCCTTTCTTCTTCCTGGAGAGTTTTTTTATTCCTTTCTGCGCAATGTACTGAACACCGCTGGCTGTATAGACGGGGACAGTATATCCGGAGAGAGCCTTGATTCTGTGAAACAGAGTATGTTACAGTCCCTGATGTCTCTCTGGAAGGAGATCCTCGCCCTGAGTTCGTCTACTTTATTGTCCAGAGACTGAACATTAGCGAGTAATATACTCTGAAGCGGTGGTCAGTGTGCACGTATCCTGAGTTGGACTAGAAGTCCACTCCAAATACCTCTTTTCTGCCGGTGGCGTCTTGGTGCAGCCTCTGGGATAAGTTCAATTGCCCTGGATCAAAAGGATCCAATTTGGGAAAGTTGTATTGCTGGTCGTAATGCTGGTGAGTTAACGCCGCTCTGATATCCAAAAGTTATTTCCGCCGTTATGTAATAACACACAAAAACGCTCTGGGCTAATAATGTAAGAAAACACACACAAAAAAGAAAATACATTGCATAGGAGCTAGAAGCAGAGCTGCCATGTCTTTCGGCGCCATTTTGAGCTACTACAATGCTAATTCCTGTGTGGCTGATGTTTGTCACAACAAGCCCTGGGTTTCTCAGTGTCTTTGGAGATGAGTAGAAGGTGACAAGGTGCAACCAAAAATGTATTTTTCCAACTTACTCATTTTCTTTCTCATTTTTCGTATCTCCTAGGCTACGTCCAGGCATCGAAACGTGACAAGAAATTTGCCACCTGCCCCCCAAACTTCTCCTATGCCGCCTTGGGGGAGTGTCTTCGCCGGGTGTTCATCTACCGGCAGCCGTCGCCGGTGGACACAGTCCTGTTCAACAGGATGCAGGGTCGTCAGGTGGGCTTGGTCGCTAAGCAACAGGTGGCCAGCCTGGAATCAAACAACATTGTCCTAGGCTTCAGAGCCACCAATGATAGACTGTTCGTCCTGACCTCTAACAACCTTTTTGTTCTGAAGATCAACAATTAAATCTGGGACTACATTTATGGCCAGGTTTACGGACACATCCGGGATGGAAAATCCCCATTGAGATCGCATTTTAGTCCAGGACTAAGCTTAATCTGTGTCCAGGAAACCACCCCTTAGAATGTTTCCATCCACCATCCACACTGTCTAACCCTGAGACAGAGCTATACCATTCCACAAAGTAAAAGGAGTGTATCTAAAACCTACACCAAGTGTGGTAGTGTAATGTCATTTGTGGTAGGGGTTTGATCTGTCAGCAATGTGTCTACACTTTCAAATGTCTGTTCATATTTGTATGTTATTCTGTGAATATCCTACTGGTGTTGACACTGTATGGGAGCCCAAATGTAGTATGATTCATGTTCTCACAGTAAATTATGCCCTCAGAAGCTTTGACCAATAGAAGCAGAATGTAATGAAAATATTCCAATAAACCCAAACATCGTTATAATTTCTTTGTTGTCGAAAATAGTTTTGTACCTTTTATACCTGGGCTGTCAAACTCAATTCCTGGAGGGCCATGTGTCTGCAGATTTTTGTTTTTTCCTTTCAATTCGTGTCCAATTTAAGACCTAGTCAACTAGCTGAGGGGAGTTTAACTAATCAATTACCTTAATTGATCAATAAAGAACAAGGAAGGAGTGGGCAGGTGGGAAGCCTTGTGATGTCAGAATCTGAGTCCCAAATAGCACCCTATTTATTCCCTCTATAGTGCACTACTTTTGACCAGGCCCCATAGGCACGTATCCAGAGCCTCTGAGCACAGGAACTCACTAAAGTGCCTTCTACATTTTGCTAAAATTATAGAAGGGCTGGTGGTAAATGACAAAAGAAGAATGTGAACTCAAGCCCAAAATGTGTCATCATATCCACCTGTGCTTTTCTGTTCACTCCTTTCCTATTTTGACATGCCTGGGTAAGAGAAGGTTAAATTGATAAAGTATTGCTTGCGTAAAGGTGATATCGATTTAGGATGTGCCCATATACACTCAGTGGCCAGTTTATTAGGTGCACCACCCTGTTCACAAAAATGGTTTGCTCCTACAGACAGTGAGTCACGTGGCTTGCTATATAAAGCAGGCTTCAAGGTATTCAGTTACTGTTCGATTAAACATTAAAATGGGCAAAACGAGTGACCTAAGCAACTTTGAGGATGGTATGATTGTCGGTGACAAGTGCGCTGGTTCCAGTATCTCAGAAACGGCCATCCTCCTGGGCTTTTCACACACGACAGTGTGTAAGATTCACTAAGAATGATGCGGCAAATAAAAAAACATCCAGTCAGCGGCAGTCCTGTGGGTGAAAAAGGCTTGTGATGAGAGGTCGAAGGAGATTCGTGCAAGCTAACAGGCGGGCTACAAACAGGCAAATAACAGCGCAATACAACAGTGGTGTGCAGAACAGCATCAGTAAGTTTATACAGGATGGCTTCTGTCAAACTATCAATAATATCTTGTTATTTATGAGGGGGGCCGGACTTCTGCCAAGGATTTTAATATCACACCCTGGAGTGACTTCACACTAGGATGCAAATATCATACATATTTACATATTTATTCCGAGACAATGCGGACCGTCCGGACTTTCAATGTAGCAAATGTTTGCTCGCAGAGGACCTTAGAGGAGAAGTGGCTACTCTTAGCAAACAAGTAGCAAACTTACACAAGCTACTGGGGAATCCACTTCCGCCTACTTCCTCTTCTACTCAGGTAGCTGAATGCTGATCTCACCTGATGATGGGAGTGTCGCTGCCGCGTCGTTTCTCCGTAACCGACTGGCCGGTGCTCTGCAGGGATCCCTCCCCGAAGAGGTCTCCCCCTTCCCTGGAAAAAGGAATTAGTAAGATCCATTTTGATGAGTTCCTATTCTTGACCCTGCCATGGAGGCACATCATTCACCATAGAAGTAAAAAGCAGCAGCCTTTGGCAATTGGGGCCTCCTTGGCAGTGGGAAGCCCAGACTGGATACAGACTTCAAACAGCTTTGAGACGTTGGGTTCGGATCCGGAGTTTACCGGCGCCTTCGTCCCTGTTGCTTCTATGGTGAATGAGGCTTTGTTGGTTATGGGAGATTTGAACCGTGTGCCAAGAGTTGCGGGCGTGCGAGATTCCGCCTTTCACAGGTCCTCGACGGGTCTCCCGAATCATGCCAGGCGTGGGAATGGGCAGTTTTCCTCTTTTATCTCGCTGTCCGTTTTCTTTAGCAGCTCTATGGTAAGAAACGTCTCTGCTTCTGGAGCAAAAACCCTGTGCAACCCCGGAGCTTGAGTACAGGATATTACTAGACTGCTCCCCACTGTTCTACGTCAGCTCACGGAAATTGATCCTGTTGTAGTCCATGTGGGATTTAATGACATTTAGGAATGGTAGCTCTGAATGGCTGAAACAAGACTTTGAAGAATTGATTGGGTCTCTGCTGGATAACAAAAAACGTCCTATAATTTCTGGCCCTGTGCCCTCACTGGCCCTGTGCCCTGGCTAGCTCATCCAGTTCTATTGACTCTTGTGTCACCATGGATACTCCGGATGTTTTCAAATCTCGCAGAGGGCTTGGACTCTTCCATTAAATGTGCGAAGCCTAATGTCTAAACTGGACTTTCTGGATGTCTGGGTGCTTGACAGCCCAGATGTACTGGTTATCTCAGAGACCTGGCTGAATAATTTGATTATGGATAAGGACGTTGCCATTTAGTCTATGTGATAGCCACCCCTCCCTCTTTTTTTAAGTTTATTTATGTAAGACCTTCTGTATGGCATCATGCTCTCTTAGCATCTCTGCCCCCAAAATATGTGAGCGGTTATAAAAAAGTGTCCATAAGCCAAAATATGCATATATTTATTGCTGCAGTCTACCGCCCCCCTGCCGCTTTGGCGGAAGCTGTTGGTATTATTTATGATTATTTAAAACCCCTTCTGGTATCTGAACTGATTGTGTTAGATCTCAATCGTGATTGGCTTACACATGCCACAGATCAGTTTAAGAATATCTGTCTTGAGTTCACCTTGACTCAGCTGATAATGAAACCCACTTGGATGACTGTAAAATACCTAGCAAACTCCTCCGTCCCCATAAATATTTGGCTGTTGGTGCTTTTGCAAATGATATCAGTGAACACTGCCCAATTGCTTGCATTACAGATACCAAATAGAAAACTCTGACCCTTGTATAATTGTGAAGATACATTTTTTAAGTTCTAACCCCCCATGCGTTAATTCATGATCTACAGTACCAGTCAAAACTTTGGACACACCTACTCATTCCAGAGTTTTTCTAATAGTGATAATAATAATAGTGAAGACATCAAAACTATGAAATAACACATATGGAATCATGTAGTAAGCAAAAAAGTGTTAACTTCTTTTTAAGAAGGCAAATTTTACTTATATAACGTTTAGGTGACCATCCGAGTGAAATATTATCGCTAATATTCATAAAAGGATAGCTAAGGATGCATTATAACTGGTCTTTGATTTGTTTAGGAAAAGTTTATAGGTATATTTGAACGCGTTCTCTTCACGTTTCAATGGGCGATTCGACATAGGATTTTCTGAACAACCAAACAGAGATTTATGGATATAATAAATGACTTTTTCTAACAAAAAAACCATTGGATGTCTTCGTTGGACACTTGGGAAGCCCTCAGCAGAAGTTCTTCGAAAGGTAAGGGATTTGTTTTAGCTGTGATATGGGTTTTGTGTGACCCGCGCTGGTTTATGAATTTATGCTAATGCATAAATATTAGAGGTGCTATCCTCAAACAATCAAATGTTGTGCTTTCGCCGTGAAGCCTTTTTGAAATCTGACAACGCTGTGATATTGCCAAGAAGCAGAGCTTTTGATGACTATGCAACACTTGTATATTGATGAATGTTTAATAATTCAACTTTTGGATTTTGAATTTGGCGCCTTACATTTCACCGGGTAGTGTCGGGAGTGGCCCGCTAGCGCGCCGCTACTCCCTAAGTAGTTTAACTTCTTAGGGGCTAGAGGGCAGTATTTTGAAGTTCAGATGAAAAACGTGCCCAAAGTAAACTGCCTGTTACTCAGGCCCAGAAGCTAGGATATGCATATAATTAATAGCTTTGGATAGAAAACACTCTGAGGTTTCTAAAACTGGTAAAATAATGTCTGTGAGTATAACAGAACTGATATGGCAGGCACAAATCCAAGCAAAATCCATCCGGATGTCTGAATCAGTCATGTCACACTGTTTTCAATAGGCCAGCTTTTCAAAGCCTAATAGATTAACCCCCAGATTGCAGTTCCTATGGCTTTCACTAGATGTCAACAGTCTTTAGAAAAAGGTTGTAACGTTCAATCATGAAAATCAAGGGAGTAAGACCACTAGTTCCTGGGTTCACGTCAAGTGTACTGTTTTGGATTCTGCGCGTAACAGGGAATGCGCAGTTATTTTTCTCTTTTATTCAGCAGGTTATATTCCGTCTGAAATATTATAGTGTATATTCATTTTAGGGTATCTGAGTATTGATTACAAATTCTGTTGGACTTTTTTCGGCGAACTTTATGGGTACTTTTGGGATATCGTTTTTTCTGCATGGATGAAAGCCTTTGGGCAGGTGGATTACTGAACAAAACGCGCGCCAATCAAACGGAGCTATATGGATATAAAGAGGAACTTTATCGAACAAAATGACCTTTTATTTTGTAACCTGGACGCTTGGGTATGCCATCAGAGGAAGATCATCAAAGGTAAGCGATTCTATTTTTGAGTTTTGTGACACCTCTGCTGGTTATGTTATTATGCTAATTGAGTTTGAGTGGGGGTGCTGTCCTCAGACAATCAAATGTTCAGCTTTCGCCGTAAAGCCTTTTTGAAATCTGACAATGCTGTTAGATTAACAAGTCTAAGCTTTTGAAGGGTGTGCAGCATTTGTATTTTCATGAATGTTTGAAATGAGTATTTTTGTTATTTGAATTTGGCGCTCTGCATTTCACCGGATGTTGTCAAAATCGATCCCATTCAAGGGATTGGATCCGTAACAGGTTAAACAAATCAAATTATATTTTAGATTTTAGATTCTTCAAAGTGGCCACCCTTTGCCTTGATGAAGCTTGATCTCCGCATCTGTGAAGCATGGAGGAGGTGTGATGGTGCTTTGCAGGTGACACTGTTTGTGATTTATTTAGAATTCAAGGCACACTTAACCAGCATGGCTACCACAGCATTCTGCAGCAATACGCCATCCCATCTAGTTCGAGCTTAGTGGGACTATCATTTGTTTTTCAACAGGACAATGACCCAAAACACACCCCCAGACTGTGTAAGGACTATTTGACAAAGAAGGAGAGTGATGGAGTGCTGCATCAGATGACCTGTTCTCCACAATCACCCGACCTTAACCCAGTTGAGATGGTTTGGGATGAGTTGGACCGCAGAGTGAAGGAAAAGCAGCCAAGAAGTGCTCAGCATATGTGGAAACTCCTTCAAGACTGTTGGAAAAGCATTCCCCAAGAAGCTGGTTGAGAGTGCCAAAAGTGTGCAAAGCTGTCATCAAGGCAAAGGGTGGCTACTTTGAGGAATCTAAAATAAAAGGTAAGGGATTTGTTTTCGCTGTGAAATGTGTTTTGTGTGAACCGCGATGGTTAATGAATTTATGCTAATGGAAAAAGGTTGGAGGTGCTACCCTCAACGCTGTGATATTGCCAAGAAGCAGAGCTTTTGATGACTATGCAACACTTGTATATTGATGAATGTTTAATAATTCAACTTTTGGATTTAGAATTTGGCGCCTTGCATTTCACCGGGTAGCGCCCCACCACTCCCTAAGTAGTTAACACTTTTTTGGTTCCTACACGTGTTATTTCATAGTTTTTATGTCTTCACTATTATTCTACAATGTATAACATTAAGAAAAACCCTGGAATGAGGATGTGTGCAACAGGTCAGTACCTCCGGGGAGTAACTGTCAGTTGGCTTTTCATATCCTAGCATTCAGAGGTCGAGACAGCAGGTGCGGGAGAGAGAGTCGAAACAGCAGGTCCGGGGACAAGGTAGCACGTCCGGTGAACAGGTCAGGGTTCCATAGCCGCAGGCAGAACAGTTGAAACTGGAGCAGCAGCACGACCATGTGGGCTGGGGACAGCTAGGAGTCATCAAGCCAGTTTGTCCTGAGGCATGGTCCAAGAGCTCAGGTCTTCCGGGAGGGGAGGGAGAGAGTGAATTAGAGGGAGCATACTTAAATTCAGGACACCAGTTAACCTGTTGTGGATCCGATCCCAAATTTGACAACATCTGGTGAAATGCAGAGTGCCAAATTCAAATTACAAAAATAGTAATATTAAATACACTACAAGTGTTGCACACCATTCAAAAGCTTAGAATCTTGGTTATCTCACAGCATTGTCAGATTTCAAAAAGGCTTAACGGCGAAAGCATAGCATTTGATTGTCTGAGGACAGCGCCCTGCATACATATTCAATTAGCGTAATATCATAACAGCACAGGTGTCACAAAACTCAAAAATAGCGATAAAATAAATTGCTTACCTTTGAAGATCTTCCTCTGATGGCAATCCAAAGGGCCCGAGCTACACAATAAATGGTCCTTTTGTTCGATAAAGTCCCTCTTTTATATCCCAAAAGCTCAGTATTGTTGGTGCGTTTTGTTCAATATTCCACCGTTCAACGTACAAGACATAGAAAACTTAAAAAAGTTACCTATAAACTTTGTCCAAACAATTCAAACAACATCGATCCTCAGGTATCCTAATATGTATATAAAAGATAATATTTCAGACGGAAAATAAACTGGTCGATAGAAAAGGAAAAAAACGAAGCGCGCTCTGTCACGCACGCCAAAGTCCACTGGAAAAAACAGCTCTTACTCCTTGGTTTTTCAAAAAACAAGCCTGAAACCTTGTCTAAGGACTGTTGACATCCAGTGGAAGCCATAGGTACTGCAATCTGGGAGCTATTCCTTTCAATGTGCAATAGGGAAAGGATAACAATTGACAGGGTGCTCAATTTTCCTCAGGTTTTTGCCTGCCATATCAGTTATGTTATACTCACAGACATTAGAGTGTTTTCTATCCAATACTACTAAATTATGTGCATATCCTAGTTTCTGGGCCTGAGTAACAGGCATTTTACTTTGGGCACGCCAGACTCTCCGAACATTCGAACACTGCCCCCGAAGAGGTTTTAAGACCGGAGAATTACACAAGATATAACCAACTGACCCTAGCCCCCGGCACTATTGCAGCGTAAATACTGGAGGCTGAGATGGGGGGTCTGTTGACACTGTGGCCCCGTCCGACGATACCCCCGGATAGGGCTAACCAGGCATAATATAACCATACCCACTTTGCCAAAGCACAGCCCCCTCAGCACTAGAGGGATGGATATCAACAGACCACCAACTTACTATCCTGAGACGAGTATAGCCCACAAAGTTCTCCTCCACCGCACAAGCCTGATTCGCCCTCCATTTGGCAAATCTGACCATAGTTCTATCCCCCTGATTTGTGCTTGCAACCAAAAACTAAAGCAGGAAGCAGTGACTCGGTCAAGAAGAAAGTGGTCAGATGAAGAAGATGCTGAGCTACAGGACTGTTTTGCTAGCACAGCCTGGAATATTTTCCGGGATTTTTACGACTCTAACGAGGAGTACACCACATTATTTTTTTTATGTTTTATTTCACCTTTATTTAACCAGGTAGGCTAGTTGAGAACAAGTTCTCATTAGCGACCTGGCCAAGATAAAGCACAGCAGTGCGGCACAAACAACAACACAGAGTTACACATGGAATAAACAACCGTACAGTCAATAACACAATAGAAAAAAAATAAAGTCTATATACAGTGTGTGCAAATGGCGTGGGGAGGTAGGAAATAAATAGGCTATAGTAGCAAGGTAAATTACAATTTAGCAGATAATGATGCAAGTAGAGATACTGGTGTGCAAAAGAGCAGAAAAGTAAATAAAAAACATTATGGGGATGAGGTAGTTAGATTGGGTGGGCAATTTACACATGGACTATGTACAGCTGCAGCGATCGGTTAGCTGCTCAGATAACTGGTGTTTAAAGTTAGTGAGGGAGATATGTCTCCAGCTTCAGCGATTTTTGCAGCGATCATTGGCTTCATCAATAAGTGCATCGATGACGTTGTCCCCACAATGACCGTACATACATACCCAAACCAAAAGCCATGGATTACAGGCAACATCCGCACTGAAATAAAGGGTAGAGTTGCCGCTTTCAAGGTGCGGGACGCTAACCCAGAAGCTTATAAGAAATCCCGCTATGCCCTCTGACAAACCATCAAACAGGCAAAGCTTCAATACAGGACTAAGATTGAATCATACTACACTGGCTCCGATGCTCGTCGGATGTGGCAGGGATTGCACTGGGCCGCTAGCTGCCCAGTGACACAAGCCTACCAGACGAGCTAAATTACTTCTATGCTCGCTTCGAGGCAAGTTACACTGAAGCATGCATGAGAGCATCAGCTGTTCCGGACGACTGTGTGATCACGCTCTCCATAGCCGATGTGAGTAAGACCTTCATGAACAATTGTTGCATCTAAAATAAGTTATTTCTGTTTTTTTTTTATGCTGTGAGTAATTTAGCAGGTCTACAGTATTCCAACCTGACAGAGCTTGAGAGGATCTGCAGAGAAGAATAGGAGAAACTCCCAAAATTCAAGCTTGTAGCGTCATACCCAAGACGACTCTAAGCTTAATCGCTGCCAAAGTTGCTTCAACAAAGTTTTGAGTAAAGGGTCTGAATACTTATGTAAATGTCATATATATTTTTTTATTTCCATTTGCAATTAATTAAAAAAATGTGGGTTTTTGCTTTGTCATTATGGGGTATTTTGTGTAGATTGAGGAGTAAAAAAACAATTTAATCCATTTTAGAATAAGGCTGTAACGTAACAAAATGTGGAAAAAGTGAAGAGCAATAGACCGCTGCTCCTGAGTGGCACATCGGTCTTAGGCACTGCATCTCAGTGCTAGAGGCGTCACTACAGACCCTGTTTCGATTCAAGGCTGTATCACAACCGGCCGTGATTGGGAGTCCCATATGGTGGCGCACAATTGGCCTAACGTCATCCGGGTTAATAAACAATTTATTCTTAACTGACTTGCCTAGTTAAATAAAAGGTAACATTTCCGAATACACTGTAAGATGTATTCAGACAGAACAGTAGGAACATGTACAGTTGAAGTTGGAAGTTTACATACACCTTAGCCAAATACATTTAAACTCAGTTTTCCACAATTCCTGACATTTAATCGATCCTAGTAAAAATTCCCTGTCTTAGGTCAGTTAGGTTCACCACCTTATTTTAAGAATGTGAAATGTCAGAGAGAATAGAGAGAATAGAGAGAATTATTTCTTTCATCACATTCCCAGTGGGTCAGAAGTTTACATACACTCAATTAGTATTCGGTAGCATTGCCTTTAAATTGTTTAACTTGGGTCAAACGTGTCGGGTTCCACTAGCTTCCCACCATAAGTTGGGTGAATATTGGCCCATTCCTCCTGACATAGCTGGTGTAACTGAGTCAGGTTTGTAGGCCTCCTTGCTCACACATGCTTTTTCAGTTCTGCCCACAAATCTTCTATAGGATTGAGGTCAGGGCTTTGTGATGGCCACTCCAATACCTTGACTTTGTTGTCCTTAAGCCATTTTGCCACAACTTTGGAAGTATGCTTGGGGTTATTGTCCATTTAGAAG